>JAINEB010000008.1:20000000-21221250 GCA_022840565.1 Eubasilissa regina
ATCTTAAATAAACATTAGAATATAAGTTATATTATATTAGAACATTAGAATAGAAGTTTTCATCTTAAATAAACACTAAAACTTTAGGGGTCCTAGTTAGATCCTCTTGACAAATTGATATTACTAATGAGAATCTTATTTTTGGAATATGGAAGCTATATTCTTTATATGTAAACAAGTATGCGCCTGAAAAGTTAATTTTTAATTTTATATATCTCATATTTAGACCAGTATAATATATTTAAAATATTTGAGTATATCCAAGAATACACAATTACATAATTTTTACCTCCAAAGATATATTTATTGAGACATATTCTAGGTATCTCATAGAGACGAAGCTATTTTTATATTATATTATATGGGAAGTATGCTATCTATAATTTGTCTTAATAACAATGCATTTGGAGGTATAAATCCAGTAATTGTGTGTTCTTGGGCATACTTAAATATTGTTAAAATAATAATTTTTGCTTGGAATAATACCAACACAATCTATTTTAATACAAATTAAATGCATTTATTAAAAACATATACATACATATAAATCAATTTATCGATAATATATTATAGTTGCCTCCGGGATTTAAACACTTTCAATCTGGGGAAGCGCGCTGACTAATTATACCATGTCAGCCTATAAAATTGATGACAAATTATTTAACTTGTATCTTGCAGCAATTATTCATTTTTTTAAAAGCTATCACCTTTTATTGCGAATACGTCTGAGTAATATACGCTAGGAGACGCCAGAGATTTTATAATTTAATTTTATTAAATTTTGGATAAACATTAATTCAACTTATATATATTTTAAAGATATCACATGATTAGTGATGATGATGATAATGATTAATGAATATAGTTCTGTGTTATTTTAATACAAATTAAATGTGTCAGTGCGCTTCGCCGGATAGGAAGAGTTCCTGGTTCAAATCGCGGGACAACTTAAATATTTTTAGATTAGTTAATATTATCTGTATGCATATCTTTCTGATTGATGAATTTACTTTATATTAAATATCACAGAACTGTGTTTTGAAAAAAACTACAATTTCACAATAATTATGTGTTCTCTTAAATAAAATAAAAAATAAGAAAAACTAACTATTTTATCCATTTATTCTGAAATTATTTTAAAAAGCAATACACGTGTATAAATATAGTTTATCTTGTGTTTTTACCACCATACCATTCTCTAAGTGAGTATATAAGAGTGCAGTTCTAACATTATAACAAACCACTCTTTTCTTATTTTCTTGAGTAGAATATACAAGATATTGTATATGATATGTATTTATAATTATGTAGTTTACTTGATCACGCCAGGTCTTTCATGAATGAAAACAGCTAATGTTGATAATGATGACGACATGTAGGTGTAGTATATAAGACTACTTTTAATGGTTCAAAAATGTCAAAATTAATAAATAATTCAGGCAAACACCCACCAACGATCGCTATCGATTTGAAACTATGTCGTTATAATAAAAAAAATATAGAATTTTTTTTTAAAACATTAGAAAGCTAATACATTTCTCTAGATACAATCATAAATAATACTAAAAAATACAGATATGCCCTAAAGATAAACGCAGATACGTCACGTCACGTGTGAAGAAACAATGGCTGTCGTAGAGAGATCAAACATGTCGAATACTTTTTTAAAAAATAAAGACGAATCAATTTCAAAACGGTTATAAAGATCAATACAAGTATCTAGTATCTATTTATATTTTATACGATTTCTCATAAATGCATTTGATAAATAATATTATGTTTAAATTTAATATTTTAGACCTGAATTGCAGTTCACTCGTTTTAAGCGTCAATAATTTCTACGTAATGAGAAAATTATTTCGCATTTAAGATGAATACAAAACTCGTATATTAACTTTGTTGGGAAAACTTTTTAAAAGGAAGAATAATACTTTTGTTGGGTAAAATTTATTTATCGAACTTTCGTTTATGTTTTGTTCACCCTTTTCCATCCCCATCTTTCCGCGTCAGGAAAAAACTTTTATATCGTATTTACATGATCTGGCTTCATATTTAATTCAACTTTTTAGCTCGCTCGTTTTAAACGCGTGGAAGATGTATCATTTTTCTGGAAACCTTCACTTCAATACGGAATTTTTTACAGTAGACCTATTTACACATTTTTGATATATCCTACTTTGACTTGCTTATTTAGTGTAGCTCGCTAATCACTCATATACTTAATCATTTTATATTCAATCTGTTCAACAGATGTTGGCTATGTGCGCAGATTCAACCAGAATCGTTTTAAAGTAAAAGCTCTTATATGGTCCTGCTCATTCGCGTCAAATTGGAATTTATTTAATGATACTATGACAACTGTACAACAACGTCCCGCATATAGTGACAGGGTGGTGCCGCTTAGCTATCAACATAAAATTGCCCTCATAGACCCAGAGAACTTCCACTTTATTGAGGTATGAACAAAGACACATTAAATAAATAAGCTAAAACACAAATAACAGATTAAAGTAACACTTAAATAAAGGATAACAAAAATTAATAACATTAGTAGAAACAAATGAACAGTCGGGGAGTAGAGGGAAAGATGAAAATACACTCCCGATAGGGGAAAAATAACAAAATAAACAAAATTTAATTTGCAATCAAAGCGCAACTGCCGGCATATTCATATAAATTCTAGGGGTTTACAGTTAGATATATTAGTTATTACTTACTCATCATTTTACAGTTTTTTTTTTTATCTATGCTTGTATTTTTAATTTCAATGTATATTGTTTCCTGAAGAAGATACCATAAGTATCAAAACATGTTGAATTATCAATAAATAGTAGTTTAAACAAAGTATTTTGTATAATTATTTAATAAATATGTATTTTAGTTAATATTTTTTTAGACAAGAATCACGAATTTCTATTTTTTTCAGTTACATAATACTAATAGTGATTGTGACTTATATCAGTGATTGACTCACAGTTTGTGATTTTGAATTCATCACCACTATACGTAGATATTACGAAACGTCAGGAGATAAAATACAACGCAGTCACTTGGATACTGGTTGGGTTAAGTTAGATGAATCCTGCATGTTACTTTGATATTTGCTAATAAGGAATTGTTAAAATTAACTTTGTAACCACAAAGTTAATTTTGCCAATTTTAAAAATAATAAATATTTATTTTTATTTTTATTGTTATTGTGTTTAGTTTGTAGAACACCATGTTTATTTTTATTACAAACTAGCAAAACTCGACAGTAATATTTATTATAATTTAACTTTTTCAAATTAATAAAAAATAAAATAAATGATAAATAGTGGTTTAAACAAAGTATTTTGTCTAATTATTTGAATAAATAAACAGTTATTTTACCTATTTGTAATTTCTTGTGAGCCTTTTAATAAATTATTACGAACTAAGTTTTGTTTTAAAAAAAATGCTGTTAATAATATTTTCAATCTTATTTGAAATGTAGATGAAAAAAATCGTCGTTATTGATAATTAAATATTTTTATGTAACAAAAATAAGCTATTCACATAATAAATTTCTGAGTAAGAAGGTTTTCAAGTCACTGTCGTAAAGTGGTCAAATTAGATGTATCAAGGCACAAGTACTTACACAATTAGTGTTTTGAATATTGAGTGTTTTCCAGCTTGTATGTATATCCTTAATATTCATTTATCCAATATTTTATTGTCGTAAAGTGGTCAAATCAGTTGTATCTTTCAATGAACAAGTACTTACACAATATAGTGTGTTGAATATTGAGTGTTTTCCAGCTTGTGTGTATGTCCTTAATATTTATTTATTCAATATTTAACATAATTACACTTTAATGTAATGTTTACAATTATTGATATTGTGAATATTACATAGTACAATTTTTTTTTAAATTATGCATACCTATGTAGTTTACGTATCATTTTTAGTTCTGTCGTATTGTATATATTATCGATTATAGGATGGCTTTTATTCTATAAAGCCTAGAGCCTCTGTTTCAACAAGGGCGTAACAAAAGGTTCTGTTTGACCAAATGGGGACTGAGGGTGGTTTATACCTGAATATTCCGCTGTAATACCCTTGTCCCGTTCGTTTGATAGATTGGCCGAGAATAAAAAGTATAACAAAGAAAAACATCAAAGAGTTTTGGCGTCACATTATTATATAAGTAATAATGATAATTTTCATTACACACTCATTTGAAACTAAAGTTTTTATAAATTTAATTATTAAAAGTTATGATTTTTACTGTAACTGTAAAATTTTCCGAAATAAATGACACGTGACTTAAATATTGAGATTTAATGTAGTCGAGATATTTATAGTCAAAACATGGCTTTTTAAGTATAGTAACATGTTTTATTTTTAACTCATAGAAAGTATTCTAGTAAATTCCTTAGATAGCTTAGTTTGTCCCCGGGTTTTTTATTGATAATATGACCATCTATATAGTAATAAAGATTATCACTAACCCGGACTGATGGTTGCCTTGGTTCTCAGCTATTGATCGGTTGATCTTCGATGTATTGTTGTTCTTAGATCTCCGATGATATGTGCCGGCCCGGCCACCGCGTATTATTTCGGCCGGTCGAAATAATTAACTCCCGGAACGCCGATTATTAAGAGATCCGTTCTCGAGGTATCAGTGACTGCAATTGGCGCTAGTTGTTGAAAGATGTGACCTTCATACCACAAGAATAATCATACAACACAAAAAATAAGCCCAGGAGTGCCAGTCAAAGAAATCAAACGCGCGTAAACATAAAGTATTCATATGTTTATTGCTAAGTTATGTAGAAATCTTTAATGGACAGAGTTTCCGAGATTAATAAAACTGAAAAAATAATAGTTTTGACCCTCATATAAAGCTCTATGAATAATTAGTAATAAAAAAACAAAATAAGCTTAAAATTCCTAAACATAATGTACCGTTTGGGTGCTAGCACAACGTGCATCATATTTCTGGATATGTTCTGGGGCTCCAATGTACGGAATCCACACAATCTGTACGGAACATTGTGGAACCATGTGCTATTGGGCCGCCACATAATAAACTCGAATCAGTATTGATAGTTTTTGTTTGTATTTATCACATTAATTATAAAGATATTTCTTATTGTAGTACAAATATTAATCCAATCTGAGTATGAAATCGATATCGGTATTACAGATATACAAATAAACGATATAATTATTTTTCAAATTTAGTCATATCCACTTTTTAACGTTGTGAGAAAATGGGACATTTAATGATTTTAAGATAAATTTGCTATTTTTAAGGAAAAAACGAACGATCGATCCTTCGATCACCTTCACAATGTATGGCACTCATCAAATGGCAATTTCTTTGTCTGTCTTTGCAATGATGTAATCGGTTGAAATAGATTTGGCACTGCTTGAAAAAAATCTGTTCAGATTTCTCCACTATTGATAATTAATTGTATATTTAGAAGGTTTTTAAATGATTTAATGTTGAATTTGGCTGGATTTAAAAATCACACAGCGCCATGCAGTCTTAAGAGAGCGATCTAGCATGGTCAGTAAAATGAGATATAATTTGGAGTTGACCACATTTGAAAATTACTTCTTGAAATGAGATTTAAATACACTCATATTGCCTACCTGTACTTACTTGAAAGTTTTCTTGCACAAACCTCACATTGGGTCACAATTTTTTAATTCAAAATATTGTATTTAAAAACTGTTTATTCTTACATTTTGATGAAAATATAAAAACAAGGTTAAAAATCATCCCACTGATAACATTTTAATTCCGACTATTCGTATTTTTTCAATTAACGCTATGGAAAAAAACTCGTTCCTTCCCCTCCACATCGACATGAAAGCACTCTGATGAAATATTACCTTGAACATCTTCATAAATCTTCAGCTGCTGCAAGCTGGTCAGGATTTAATTTCATCCAAAGAACATCCCCATGAAGCATCTTGATAATAATTTAAGGACAAAAAATCTTTTAAATTATGACCGTCTTTATTCGTTTGATGTTTTATATAAAAGATCAAAGATACGTTCAAACTCTTAACTTACTATACTAAATCTTGGACATTCAAACACTTTTCTCACTGTACCTACTAAATCTTGAAAATGTTGCGTTTGAAGTATTCAATAAAAAATAATATTGTTTCAAAAAATGTTTTATTTCCGGATATTATTAATTTAAATATTTTAGATAATATTTAAATATTGTTTACATACGTCATCAATATATCTAATAATACAGTGCGTATGACTCTTTAATTTTTCGTGGGCTGTATTATTATAAGTGCCCATGTTAGGGAAGGAAACGAATTTTATTTTTTTTTCTCTTGAGTCTTCTTTCAACTCGGTACACTTAGTCCAGCGATGTTCCAACTTTTTTAAGTCATCCAAAAAATATGATTTGTTGAACTTAGTAAAATAGGGCCATGTCTTCCTCGTTTGACGTAAACCGTTTTCCGCCAAGTTATTTTTTCATGTTTGGGAACAAAAATTAATCGCATGGGGCCAAATCAGGAGAATACGGTGATTGAGGCAGTAATTCGTGGAGTAATTTGACCAGTTTTGCTGGGGCGATTTCGGACGAGTGAGTTGATGAAAGCGCATTTATTTATTCACCAAATGGGACCGTCTTCTGAATCCAATAAAACATTATAGTACTGCTTCGTGAAAGTCCTTCTCTTTTGCAAATGGTCGGTTAAGATGATACCTCGCGAATTTTTTTGCCATCTTGGAACCGTTTTGCCATCCTTGGAACACTTTCGCCAAATAAAGTTCACTATTTTGACTGTTCTGTCACTTCTGGCGTATAGTGATGGATCCATGTTTCGTCAACAATCACGAATCGCCGCAGAAACTCTTTTGGATTGCGTTTAAACATAAGTTATCACGCGTTTCCATTTTTGTTCCATTGTGAGCAAACGCGGTACCCATCGAATGTCAAGTTGTATTATTGTAATTTTTATTAGGGTTCATTATAATTTAAAACTTTTATCATGTATATATATATAATAGATGAATAATATGTAGATATATGAAATCATACTCCATATATAAAATATCATATTTGAAAATAAATTGTCGTTATTCTCCCCAGACGTAGTCATTTTTGAATATTCATTTATTTCATATATATTTTGGTATTGCTTTTCCATTGAATTTGTTTAAAAGTGATTTTGGACCGAAATTAAAGGAACAAACTGCCAGAAATAAAGAATATGAGATATTTCGATATGAATAGGAAAAACTCGTTATGTTATTTACATTATTATTTTCTCTACACAACATATTAAACATACCTGTATTGAGCAATATAATAATATAAACATGACACAATTAAGAATATAAAATATCGTGTAATTTTATTTATGGGTTTATTTTCTTGTAAACTTATTTAGGTAAGTCTTGTTATTTGTTTACTGTACGCCGATGGTGCAGTATTAATGTCGAAAATGAACAAGAATTATAGTGTCTAGTGAGTAGAATGTACGATGTATGCAAGGAAAGCGACCTTATTATGAATATCAACAAGTCGAAAGTGATAGTATTCAAGAAAGAGAAAAGCGAGACAATGTGCAAAATATTCGAAAGTAATGAATGTTTGGAACAAGTAGATGAGTTTGTGTATTTAGGAAGTATGTTTGATAGAAACGGAAAGGGTGAAAATGATATCGAAAGAAGGGTGACTGCAGGGAATAAAGTCAACTTTGAATGGAATTATATCTAAAAAGCATTTGTCAATCGAGGCAAGACTAGTAGTACACAATGGAGTCCTGGTACCGACACTGATGTATGGAAGTGAGGCCTGGAGCTGGCAAAAGAGGAACGAAAGTAGACCGAATGCAGTGGAAATGAGATCACTTATGCGTATATGCGCAAATCTATTTATGACAGAGTAAATAATGAAGAAATAAGGAAAGAATATAAAGCTGATGTTAGTATAGTGAGTAAGATTAAGAAATAATCACTTAGGTGGTTTCATCATATGGAACGGATAAATGAGGAGAGAATGGTAAGAGAGATATATGACGCAAGTGTTGACGGCACCAAAAATAAAGGACGTCTTGGCATGATCAGGTAAACCAGATAATGGAGGATGATTCTGTTAGAAGCCTCAACAAACGGCGAGCTTGTATGAGAAGATGTATGGATGTGGATGACGCGAGAATTGTGTGTCAGGACAAAGGAGTATGGCGCTCTATCCTCTCTGCCTACACCAGCGGAGTAAGTAAGTAAGTAACTTACTTATATGTTATTTTTATAAAGATTTATGAGAGAAGATAATATATAGTTAGTAAATCAGTACCTATTTAAAAAAATATTTATGTGCACCGAGTTGTTGCATCCTTACCGCCGTAGGTTGACTAAGGATAGTGATGAAACAAAGGATAAAAAAAATAAAAATACTCTGTTTAATTGTTAGTTTTATATTTTGAAACTCACAAGTTTTATGTGAGTTTTACGGAACGACCGAATGACGTTAAAATATAAAAGTCCAGATTAATTAATTCAAAGTTTTTTATAGTTTAGACAGTTAATGTTTTAAGGTTCAGCGAAATTTATTATTTACACTGAAAATATTTATACGATGATACGGTAATACCTGCGTGTGTGGTATTATTGTACAAACATTTTTTTATTTTATATTATATAGAGCCTTAACAGAGCGTAGGTATAGATTAAATAAGTTAAAATAAAAATATGAAATATAAATAGATTCTCATTGTGACATGTATGCTGCCTCAGAGAAATTAATATCAAATTTAGTCCATAGATGGCAATAGTGTATATACAAATTCCATACATTTGATAGATTGATTAATGGGTGAGAATGGCGAACGTTATATTTGTATAAAGTGATCACAGCCGAAGACAAGTCATAAGCCTTGTAATTACCCATATTTCTATACATATCCATTAAAATACAATAAAAATAGTTTCGTCTCTATTAAATATCTATTATTTAGTTAATAACTGTGGCTTTGTAGGTGAAAATTTAGTAATTGTGTGTTGCTGACATATTCAAATATTATCATCAAGCCTCTTACAAACGCTCATCGTACGCGTTTACAACGATATGACTACTCAAATAGCCTTCAGATACTATATTGCGCATTAGAATCAAATATAATATGAAATATGAGATGTTACAGTTTATATCTGATATTATTGTAATGCAAAGTATAATACAGGGTGAATATTACGTTTCAGACTGACGTTTTTTTATTGAATAACTAGGAAATGAAACAGTTTTTTTAATTTGGTTTTTATTTATTATATGATTTATTACAAGTGCTTTTTTAGAAATTTAATTTCGAATATTCGAATCCTATAGCGTCGGAATTATTATTGGCTAAATGGCGTAGAACTTTCCTTTCAAGTGCCCTCACAAAAAAGCCATCAAATCAGGTAATCGAGGAGACCAGTTGATATCACCACTTTGTGACATTATACAGCCGGGATAAATTTCTCGCAAAATTTCGAACGTAGTTCGTGCTATGTGTAAGGTGGCACCGTCCTTTTTAAACCACACGTGTTTCAGGCTCAACTGACTCAATTCAGCCACCAATAAGTTTTCTAACATGTGACGAAAGCGATCACTATTAATGGTTACAAAATTACCATTATTATTTGAATAAAATGTTTTAATAACTTTAACACTTCGTTGAGGTGTTGTATTCTTTATAACAAATCGTAATCAACAACAAATGAGAACTGACACCAAAATGGCTATCAAAAAAAATCAGTCTGAAACATAATATTCAACTGGTACATATGAACATATAAATAATTATAAGCAAATATTTAGCACCAACGTAATATACAAAAAAAAATGTTAAAAATGTTAAAAAAAATTAAAATATATATATAGATAAAAACAAAACTATAAAGTGGTGAATAAGTTAGAACTGATATGAAAACAAATTTAAAAGGTGACTATTTGCAAAGAGAATTTAGTTATTTATAATATTTAGTTTGCTATTAACACTTTTCTTATTTTTAAAATTTAAAATTTATCTAACTGTAAGCCCCTAGTATTTGTAAGTATAATTTCTAAACCCTTGTTAATATCAAAGAAATGTTTTTTTTCCAAAAGGTGATTGGAAAATTCTGAATAGTTGTTGCTGCTTAGTTTATTTAATTTACTTACTAGCTGTTGTCACCCGGCGATGCTCAGAATTGCCTTATTTATTCTGATTTTTTATAAATTTAGTCTAGGCAGAAGACCGGCGTTGGGACGGTTAAGAAGTGTAAAACATTTAGTTTTATATATAAGTATGAACTGAATGAATAAATATAAATTAATTAATGAAAAAAAAAGTTATTTTTACGCGTTCTAACTTTTTGTTCATTTTATTTATGATATTATCATAAAACGTTGATTACAATCACTGATATCATCTAATAACAATCGCATTCACACCGGTGACTCTAGAGAAGCAATTTATCTCTTTACGAACGTATAGGATATATAATATATAATACGAATAGGAGGGCACTTGATGGATGAGAAGGACGTGTGTCAAAAGAAGGCAAATATTTTGCCTCACACTGGTAAGATCGTAGAAAATATTATCTACAATCGTCGATTTGTAGATGACATCACACTAATCGTCAGTAGTGCAGAAAAAATGGCAGAACTTATTCAGAAATTTGTCTCAATGATATCATTTATAATTCTAATAAACATTAAACAGATATACAGATAAAATCTATTTATCTAAAAAATATTTAGGTCGCTACCGGGAATACATTTGTATTAAAATACCACAGATCTATGTTCTGGAAAAAAACGCAACTTCACAATACAAAAAAATCATTAATTATCATTTTCACGATAGCTGATTAGAAATATAGATACCATTGAAAAATTATAAAAACTTCATCGTTTAGATACGTCCACAAATAAAAAGTCGACTCATCCACCCACAGACCACCAAACAAATAACTTACATGAACTAACGCAAATTTTTTGTCACAGAATGTCCATGTTGGTGGCACTCACGTGCCACTCACGCAATCAAAGAGCTCCACGACTTTTTTTTAAATATGACCCTATTGGAACGAAAATTTAAACGCTGACAATATAATATGCATTAATATAAAAAATACGTCTTGTTTAAACAAATATTTAATTTTCGAAGAGTAAATACTTTTACTGTTAAATGCATCATAATCTATCGGATTTATGTTTCATTAGATATGTGTGTGTAAAATGCCTCTCGCCCCGCAAATAATATTGCAAACCCCTCTCCCATTATATGTAGGTGTAGACTTCATCATCACGTCTATTCATTTACCAGTTTATGCATTCATCGAATAAGTTTCTAAATACTAATTTAATGTATTAATTATAAATGTAAACATATAAAATCAATTTTGTCGAAAAATATTGTTTTTGCGCTACCGGGATTCGAACCTGGATCTCTATTTCCAATCCGGGGAAGTACACTACCAATTGTATTATAGCGCTAGTATTTTTCATGACAAATTTTCGAACCTATATTTTACACATTTTCAAATTAATACATCTGTCGCTCCATTATTTAAAAGCCATCTACATTATTACAAAATTGATTTTATATATATATTTATAATTAATACATTAAATTAGTATTAAAAACATCACAGACCGTCTGTTCTGAATAATAACAACTTCACAATTAGAATGTGTTCTCCTTAAGAATAACTTTCTTGAGAACGATTATTTGATACTAACCTTGAGAAATTGATTTTGTAGAACTCTATATCAATAATATAAATTATACTTGCCTTTTCTTCAATGATGCTACATCTCATATGGGGGATTTAATCCCCTTCACAACTGCTCTCCACGGACTACTATCTACTCCTCTCCAGTTCTCAGACCTTTCAGTTCTACTTTCCAGTTCTTCCAGTTCTTTTCCAGACATTAAGTGGTGACCGACTACTTACAAAGGACCGTTCTATTAGCATAAGCTCCCATACCGGCCTTACTCATTCGCCGCCAGGTTGGTAATTTTTTAATGGTACGACAACCGTGTCCCGCCGCCATGTAATATGGGTAAAAGGGCGGCGACATACAGTAACCAGATAAAATATACCCCTCACTGTCACCCGGCAAGAAATCTCTTTATTATTTTACAAAATAATATGATATATATATTGTCACGTAGCAGATTACGAGGCGTAGACCCCGGACTATATTTTGCAAGCTAGTTATAAATATCTAGAGTGGACACGGCCTTGGAACGCATTCAACCAATGGGGAGAGATATCTGGACCTCTCGCGGCGGGCGACGGAACGAGAACTTCTCGGACCGGCATGGTGAGCGTAGTGCACGTGGAGGCGCTTTGCCGAGCAAAATGGCGACGACCCAGATCGGAGACTAAGGTTACATTATACTCGGTGGATCAAGAGATGATTGGGCCTTGATTCACCTCACTGCGAGGATTAGCAGAGAGGCTGCGAGCGTGCGATAGTAAATCGTAATGAGCTCAACCCACTCTGTAGTAGCAAGATGGCGTCTTGAAGTCTCTGGATGGTGAGAGATAATTTTGACATGGACGCATAGCGATTCGAGACCACAGCTGTCATATCATCCCATGGCCACCATATTAACATTTGATTACATCTCAACCCTAAATTAACCATAAGATTAGTGTCAAATTTGTAACAAGTATTGTCCTGACCCTGATGAAAGAACGATGGCAAATGTAAAAGAAGAAATACTGAAATCGTAAATATGATGACGGGCATTTGTTGCGGATATTGTACAATAATAAATTGTGCATTGTGTAATAATGTGTTTTGCTTAGCTTGATCACTTCCACGCATCCGAGGTAGCAGCCGATACACCCATACTCACATACCCACAGGCTGAGCTTTCCCAGAGACGGAGTTCCTGGAGTTCTATCCACCAGAGCTGGAACGCACCACCACTTTCGCATATTCAGACTATCTCTTCCTTGGTCTGTCCGCTGGGGTATCCACTTGGTCATGTTCTTTTATATTCTGGCGTTCTTTCATGACCAGTTCATCACAGTACTTGGTGACTACAAAATCTTATAATTATTTATTTTCCAAATAAATTTTCGAGCTTGTTAATTTTTATTGTGTTTTTTTTTAAATATTTTCTAGTGTAATTATTTTTTAGTATTTGGGTCCAAAAACTGCCGATATATTTTCTTTATTTTGTTATTATGTTTCAGTGGTATTATTAATAATATTTGCACCAATGTAATATCAATAATCATCATCTCTCCGCTCTCTAACAATTTTATATACATCTATTGTAAGGATTATGCTGGAATTTAACTCCGCTCTGTGGTCTCCCTACTATGGCTCAAATATTATAAAAATCAAAAGAGTGCTACCTCTAAGATTTAACAATTTTAAATTTGATGTAATGAGTCTACTTCATTTGAAAAAAATAACCTGGAGAAGACATGTGACCGATATAATAAAATGATCGATAGCATATTGGACTGCCCTGAGTTAACACAAATGGTTTCGTATAAAGTACCAACTCAAAGTGGTCTTTGTAGGTACACATAGAAATAATGGAAGTTGCTTGTTGGTGTTGTGGTCAAGACATTGGCCTAGTAATCTAGCGATCAGGGGTTCGCACTTCGTTCCAGGACACTAGCAAGTTAGTCCTATTTTCATAGCGTCAAACGTTTAGCTTAAATTAAAAATAGTAAGAATATTGATGTTACATGTATTCCGTGTATGGATATCTATTCTTAAAAAATACATTTAAATGAAAGAATAATTTTTTGAATTTGAATTAATAATGATGACGTCGGTATACAATGAGAAAATATCAATATCAAAGTCATAAAAAAATATTATTTAGAAAATTCTTGAAAATAATGCTATTAACTCGCCAATAATGCGGATGATAACCGAGCCAATTTAACTAGTTAATTGAATTTCGTTAACATTTTTCATTGCAGGAAGGAGTATGTATACCTGGAATTGAAGAAACAGTTTTTGTTGTGTTATATTGAAATGTTATATTAAAAATATACTATTACATTTAAATTAAATAAATATAAAAGAGCGTTGATAGAAATAAATAAATAATAAATAATGACATTTATTTTGTGCTACAATATGGCTATTTTTTTTTTCTATAAATTTAGCTTTGTACCTTCTGCACACAGGTTTAGTTATTATTTGACACTACTTTAAGTAAATTGAAAACTATGGATAAAAATTATTATCTGTACTTAGATTTTTATTTGAAATTACACAATGAGGGAGAATCTATGTGGAACTTCTCGTCACTTCAGCTAACTCCCCAAAACCTCATCACCGCCTCACCCTCGAACAAAATCTCTCGGTAAAACCGTTTTGGATTATAACAAAATATCGAAAATATAACACATTAAGAGAATATTTTTAAGCTGTTACGAGCCGTTTGCCGATGACACCGAAGCTGTGATTTTGATTGATCGTTATTTATTCTCTCCCTCCCCCTGCCCCCGGGGTTAATTTCGCCGCAAATCTTTCCACCCTTTTCATAAATGTGGCAAATATTTATTGTTACGACACACCGCCGCCGTGTTTGCAGGGCAAACACTTCCCCGGAGAGCAGATCACATCAGATGATGGAAGAGTCTGAGTTGTTGCGCTGACCGCGATGTTTACCGCCTCGAGGAGAACCCTGAATGGGGGCGTACTCGAGATCATATCTCGCCGAGAATTCAAAAGAAAGTTCAAGCGCTCGGAGACGCGACAAATTTGAAGCGCTGTGCAACTAAGTTAAAACATTTTACGACCGATAAAAATGTTGACAATAAAAAGAGAATTGTAAAAATATACATCCGTATTTTTTTTCTTATTTAGTTATATGGAACGGAGCTGATACAATTTACGTTATTAAGGATGACACATTCTTATTGTGGAGTTGTAATTATTCAGAGCATAGGTCTGTGATGTTTTAAATATACATATAAAATAAATTTTATCGAAAAATATTATTATTGCACTACTGGGATTCGAACCTGGATCTCTTTTTCCAATCCGGGGAAGGTGTAAAGGTGTAAAGGTGTAATCCGGTGAAAATTATTAATTATCAGCATTATAAAATTATATAAATACTAATTAATTATAAATATATACATATAATATCAATTTTATCGAAAAGTATTGTTGTTACACTACTGGGATTCAAACATGGATCTTTTTTCCAATACGGCGAAGGTGCATTACCAACTATGCTACAGCGACAGTATTTTTGACGACAAATTTTCGAACCCAGATTTTTCAAATTAATAATCTATCGTTCCATTATTTTAAAGCCATCTATATTCACCAACTATGTTCTGAATAATTACAATGAATAAGAATGTGTTCTCCTTAATAATAAAATTATATTAACATTAATGTTTGGTATTATAAAATTGTATAAATATATAAATTGTTGTATTATTCCTTGGGCTATTTGGGTATTGCGGCATTTCATTTTATCGGTTATCGATTTCATTAAGGATTTTAAAATACATAATCTGGCAGTTTTCGGTTATATCTAATTCTTCATACCACCACGCTTACCTTATCATATTCGTTCACGAGTTTTAAATTCCCGCTGTTGTAGTCTTCGTATATAACTATACGAGATTATTTTTTTAAAAATGTTTGAATGATATCAAATAAGAACTACAGGATTGTATTTATTATTAAAAATGTTGTATTTTGAAATTTATTTATTTACTAACAATGTATGCATAAATCAATATTGTTACAAGATGTGCTATCTATCTGGAATGCCAGCAGTCCACTCGCACCGAGGCGCCTTGGGCGAGGCATTTGCCGAAGTGCCGAGACATGCCGATACTCGAGTGGTAAGTACACTCTTGCCTCTCGGCGGAGTAGCGACTATGGACTCGACTCAGCTGCGGTAGTGTATTCTTTATCTATGGTTGCGGAATGGTTCGGTGACAGATGACAGCGAAGGATAATGAAGAAATTGCCGCCATTTCAGTTATTTGTGCATATACATATTACAATCTTCAACTGAATGATTTAGAGTGCTGCTCAATTTTTTTTATCCTTATGACAATTGTGCATGGGATCCTAAATCATAGGTATACGCCTCTGAAAATATAAAAGTAAATTTATTCCTTAAATCAGGCATTTCCGCAAGACTATATATTCAAACGTCAAAAGTCAAGTCAACTGACACGAATGTACCGAGGTTCCTTTGCGCTTTAGCTGCCTCTCTCGTCCTTTGATTTGGGCAAAAAACCGACAGGGAAACGGAGCGTAAACGAAGCGAGACGAGGTAGGCGAGGCGGAGCGAGAGAAACCGAAGGCTGACTGTACACTCGCGGCGAGGGCAGACGGCACGAGACGACCCGAGTCAACACGAGAATAACCGATGCAAGCCGAGAGCCGCAGTATATTCTTGTGCTCTGCACCTCTCGCTATGTCTCGGCGAGAGTGGACTGCTGGCATAAAAGATAAAACTCGTGTTTACGGGAGGAGTCCGTTTATAACTGTAAATAATTATTGTTGTAGAAAAAATACAGTTTAATAATCATTCCTCTATTTACGGTATAATAATATTGTTAAAATTTTCTTCAAAATAGAAAAACTTTAAAGCATTTAATAAAAATAAAAGATATAAAACATAGAAAAAAGTTACAATATACTGAGAAAAAAATAATGCGAGAAATGTATATTAAAATATGAAGGAATATTAATATTATACAATATCAAAAGTAAACATAAATATTAAGAGTATAAATATAGAAACAGGTATATCAGTAATAATGACGTGCGTGTGGTCTAGTGGTTACTATACTCGTCTAATGATCTAGTGGTCTGAGTTCAAGCCTCGTTCATCAGGAGGCCATCAAGTTAGCTTAGATTTAAAAATAGTAAGAATATTGATGTGACATGTATTATGTGTATGCATCTCTATTTAAAAAAAATTTGAATACAATAATAATAATACAAATTAAATGTATTAATTAGAAAAATATGCATATAAAATCAATCTTATCAAAAAATACTATTGTTGCTACCGGGATTTCTAATTAATACATTTAATTTATATTAAAAACATCACAGACCTATGTTCTGAATAATTACAATTTCACAATAAGAATGTGTTACCCTTAAAAATAATAATAATAAAGGGTATTAAAATGTTCCAAAAGTTGGGTTGTTAGGCCCTCTTCTGAAGTCCTCCCTTCTTCAAAATCTACACATATATAAATATTTCTGAAAAGCAATCATAAATAACAATATATAATTTGACAGTCATTTTTTAAATATAAACGATAAATATTTAACTATCAAACAAATGGAGTAATAAAAATACTGAGATGAGTCCATAAATGCGAAATCGCCGAAATATTCGAACAGAGAAAATCCAATAAAAAGAAATAAAAATCCTCAATATTTTCCATATCTAACAAGAGTCGTAAATATCCAATGTATTCTTCGAACTTGAATTGTGCTCAGAGTAACTTAGGCAAGCACTTATCAAAAGGCGCTTCGCTGGATCGTCGATCGGTCAATCCGCTTGCCCGACTTCCCCAAAACTGCCCCAGAACCAGTGGCGTACCGTGTAATAACCACGCTTATTACTATAGTAAAACGTTATCATATTTGAAAAAATTCAATACGCATTCAAACTTTAAACAACTCTACTAGATTACACACTTCTGTTGTCCTCAACGAATCTAAATATTAACTTTTAAAAAACTTTCAACAAAATTATAAAACTAATTGAAAAATAGAACACAATGTTGTTTACTTCACACTGCACTTTAATTAAAAAATTTAATATTTTCGACTCCTAATGCGTCATCCTCAGTAATAAACTAAATCTTAAAACAAGAAAATATACTATTATAAACTGCCTCTTCCCAGAAAAAATCGTATAAGAGTTGTTTTAGTAAAAATATGTAGCAAAAAGTGATCAAAAAAAATATTTTTTGACAAAATTGATTTTATATGTATTACATTAATACATTAAATTAATATTTAAAAAAAATATTTAATTAAACTTATAATATTTAGATTATAATAGAAATTCACACGTTAGAAAATTAAAATATATCATTTCACGCCCTAATACGTAGGTAATAAACTTATTTGTGAATTCAGTACCGATTGCACCTAAAAAAAATAATGAAATAATAATACATCCCAGTTACCTATCAACATGACGTAAGCAACCAATGAAATTTCAAAAATAAATAAAATTGCATTCCTTCCTTTCTTCTCAGCGTACTCACTTAGCGTACGCACGCTTACACAAGTAATGCTCATGATAGTAATAATTATTGTATTTTCACAATTTTCTTATTATTAAGGCAGTCTTTATACACGAGTTAATATATATATAATATGCATAATACGCTAGTAAATTATAAATGGTAATTAAAAGGCATTATTTGCAGTCACAAAAAAAATTTGTATAAAAATTCCGTATTAACAAATCTTCCAATTGATTTCTGCAAAAAATAAGTTTTTGCTATATTGCTCCACAAGTGATAACTATTAATAAATAGCTTAAAATATTCTTAAACGGCATTCTCATAAATTATTTGTGTTTCTCGGTAATACTGTAACATAATACTAATCATTAAACCTATCACTCATCACGGTTCGGTTCCCCGCCAGGAAAATTTTTATTGTATTTACTTAAACATTATGATACGTTTGTATGATATCTGAGGCGTGTAATGCTTTTTTCTTCTGCCACATATGCCAAGGTATTTAAAAAAAATAATAAGATGTGTTCCGTATAAGTAATTATTATTTTTTTGTAATAGGTGAATACATATACTTCCATAACTTGAAATAAATGTTTTTGTTTTGTTCCTACCCCTTAGCCCATTCCTAATGAGTACACATTATTTCTTTGGCTCGACTTGTAAAATTCTGTTTTTGAATTCGTAAAATTCAACCATTTGGCGAGAAAGTGTCGTCCTCGCTGTGATCAATTGTATTGGATTACTTTTAAGTGCATCTTTGTCCTCAACTCGGTTTGATGTTTCGTTGTATTTTTTGTCATCGTAAACAGTGTTATTGGCGATCATTTAGGCGTACATAGTTAGTTATTGAACATTGGACGGTGGATTCATCAGAGTCGTCCGTCGTTGCGTTTCAATTTTGATAAGCTTCAGGATAAACCGGTGACGGCGTCGTCATCAGATGAGTCGAGTTGTCCTCTTTATCCCACCACCATGTTTTGGTATCGAAGGAATTTCCTTACCTTCATTCCATCCTTCCCTCATTTCCGATTGTCTATTTTCAATAGATCCATGCCTTCCAATTCCATCACCTGCCACTGTATCCATCATAGGATGTGTACACGAAATACACATCACCTTAATTAATACTATTCATTCGCACTATTTCGTTTACATATTCATACTATTTTTTTCAGTGTGCTAAACGCCAATGATATGACTCATGGAACGAGACTCGATCTCAATTGATTACTAAGTGACACTTTTAATATTTGCCTAACAAACATATCACACTTTTTTTATACATTGATGCTATTTTTTTAGCGCCAGCTGCCACTGACCGGAATACTGGCAATAGGGCGAAATCCGGGAATATACGGGGAATCGGGAGAGTCGCAATTGTTGTTCGCTTCAAACACTTAAAGCTCTCGTCCATTTTGTGTCGATCCATTTGCCGGGAGTCGGGGATTTGCGCGGGATGAACTATTTCTGTGATTTGGTTTCTTTATACATCCCCACTGCTAGGGGATGCTCGTTGGTGAAGGGTGTTATCGTTGAATGACCATATTATTTTTTTAGTTGTGTTTAGATTTATAATTTTAAATGAAGTCGTTTATTTCTTATTAGATATAATCGTTAATAATGTCAAAATTTGCGAAAAGATAATTATGTTATTTTAAATTATGTTAAGATAAAAACGTGTCATCGTTTATCGAAATTAAATTGTGATAAGAGGAAATTATTTGTAAAGGGTTATTGGGAGACTTCAGTTTGTTATTGATTTTGACCAAATATACGGAGTTGTCTTCCGATGTGTTTCTTTATCAATTATTTTTCTTTATATATTTTTAAAAATTTGTTTGTCTCTCGAGTCTCGAGAATACAGAATCCCTAATAACAACTATATTCCATTATTAGATGTACGTTAATTAGAGTAGTTTTAGTAAAAACTCGGTTGAAGAAAAAAATAAACAAAAAGGAAGAAATAAAACTGTAAAAGTAAAAAAAAATATCACAAAAATTACACATTAAAAATAAGTCACTCTGTAACGACTGACGACTCCTGGATCCAGAGATATTACAGGTTGAAAACTGCACATATTTTAAGCTGGTTAAAATAGTTTTACCTATAGACTGCTTATATAGTAAAATTTAAAACAAATGGCATTCAAAGTTATATAATATTTATATCATTGGGTGATGGGAATGTGCCTTATGGAGCTTATATTTTGCGCAGGATTATGAAGAGTAACTTATGCAAAATGCATGGCCTTCAATATAAAATACATTTATATCTGGTGGAGGGAATGGGGTAACCGGAGGCAGAGAAGGCAGATCCTTTATTTTGCGAAGGTTAACTGTACAATATTTGGTTTAGATAGGTCAAAGGGTGTAGATCAGTCAAAGGGTATACATAAAGAGAGTTTATTATTGAAGATGACGCAGTAAACGGCGAAAACATTATAATGTTAATTAAAGTATAGTGTGATGTAAACAACATTGTGTTTTATTTGATTAATTAATTAATTATTCTAAAAGTTATTTTTTAAAAAGTTAATTATAAAAAGAGTATCATGTATATATGTATATATGGATTCCACATTATACATGGAACTATATTATGTATGTTTGATTACGTATGTATGTTTGAACACGTGTCATTGTCAAGGACTTGCCTCATAAAATTATGGTATTACTCTAAAATTTCTCAAAATCGCCTGCGGGAGATTTATATCTCTTACGAAAAATTATGGATGTACCGTAATATTTTGAGGCAATTCCTATATATATTTTGATTTGTATATATACTCAATATGAGAAGAAGATTATTATTTCTACAGGGACTTTATTTAGAAATGTATCGATTTTGATATGAAGATTTATAAATGAAAATGTATTTCTCTCCGTACAATCAAATTACCTAACAAAAGAAAAAAATTAGCCTGAATAAGGTCAATTAATAATGTTAGTGAATATCGTGAAATTCCTCAACTCCCTGATTTTCAATTTACGGAATCATCTTATATATAAGATCTGAAAGATCTCGCAGTATTGCAAGGTAGGTAGACGGAAATTAGAAAATAAAATACAGGATACTGCGAATAACTTATTGTTGAAGTTAATATAAAAATATTTCATTGAGTTTTTTTTCTTGCTTATTTAATTACCAACAAACCATTTTCCAAAGGTGGTAGATAAAGATGATAGAGCGCTACACTCTTCTATTCTGATATACAACTCTCGCCTCATCTAAATTCATGAATGTTATTTTTCCGTTCTTGGTTATTACTTGATGAAGATTCTAACAAAACTATCTTCCATTGTTGATTTTATCTTTTTTTTTCTGTTTCAAATAAAAAATTTTATAAAAATATTAAAAAAACTTTTATAAAAATATTTAAAAAAAAATAATTGTGATTGAAGAATAATGTGAAGAAGTTGCGGTGGATTTTTAACTTCATATTTTTTTTCTTCTTCGGTCTTCATCTCAGGGTGGAATTTGGCCTCATTCACGCAATTCTATCCCTGGTATTCTTCCTCAGCTCGTAAACCGTCCCATTCTATTTCAATTATCTTCCGCACAGTTAACTCCCCTCTTCCTTGGTCTGCCTCTAGGTTGCTTCTATTGGAGTATCTGCTTGGTAATGATATTCGGTATCCTGTCATTTGGCATTCTTTCAACATAACCAGCCCATCGCAATCTTTAGGAACCTATAGAATCATAGGATTGTTTCTTGCTCAATTTAATACCCTAGCTCACGGTTCATTTTTATTCTCTTAGTTCTATTTTATAGTATAATTTCGTACACTTTTTTTAGTATCCGGATTTTCATCTATCGTCAGATAGTTTAAAAACAGAAAAAAAAACGCTTAACTTTATAGTTATTTATCTCATTTATATTTATCTCAAACACCTTTTTTGATCACAAAGAAGTCCACCAGTACACATGGGAGAGAGAAAATGAAAGGTGGGGGATTGATTTTGTGGTGGTTGACTCTAGACTGAGATCCGCTATTGTTGATATTCGAGTATTTCGGGGTGCCGAGATGGAAACTGACCATTTCCTCGTTATTTCAAGAATAATTTTATTCCAAGGATGGCGGTCCATGAAAAAAACACTATCGGCACCATCTAGAGTCAAAATTGAGAATTTGCAAAGGGATGATGTCAGAGAAAAATTTGAAAGGAAAGTGTGTGAAAAACTGAGTGAACAAGGAGCGAGTGATCTGAATATAGACAATGCATGGGAATACATTAAGGTTACTTTATGCGAATCAGCAAAAGAAACCTGTGGGATAGCTACCCAAGGAAGGAAGAAAGGTGATGCATGGTGGGACGATGGCATAAAGGAACTTGTGAAAGAAAAGAAGAATGCGTGGCGCTATTGACGATAAATGGGGATGAATATATAAGAGCAAAAGTTCTGTACAATGCCTGTAAGGAAAAAGTTAAATCTGGTGTGAAAGAAAAGAAAGAGCGGCTGAAAAGAGAAAATGACTGAGAATTTTCAGGATAATTTAAAATTCTTCTGGAAGGCGGTCAAAAAATCTCGATGTGGTGCTGAAAGCAGTAGTATGAAAGCTATTAAGATGAAATAAAAGATAGATGGATGAAATATTTCCAGGAAACGTATGAAAGTGTAGATAATGCAAAAGAGGAAGTACCTGAGAGGCTCTCTGGGGTAAGTATAAATGAGGGATACGATATAAATGCAATAAGTATGGAAGAAATAAAGTGTGCAATAAAACATATGAAGAATGGTAAGGCTGTGGGGTATGATAACGTTGCTGCAGAGTATATAAGGCAAGTGGCCCATTAGTTATCTTGTGGCTTCATACGCTCTTCAATCAATGTTTGGAAGAGAGCCACACCCCGTTAGATTGGAGGAGGGCTATTATCATGCCTCTTTACAAAGGCAAAGGGTCGAAAATGGAATGTGGTAACTATAGGGCTATTAGTCTACTGAGCTCTGTAGGTAAACTGTATGGATGAATTTTAATAAAAAGAGCAAGAATGGTGACGAAAGAAAAAGTATGGGACGTGCAAGGGGTATTTGTGGGTGGAAGAGGATGCATGGATCAGATCTTCTCTGTATGACGGAAAAGTTTTTGGCGAAAAATCTAAAACTTTTTTGTGCCTTCGTAGATCTACAGAAAGCATATGATAGAATTATAAGAGAAAAGTTATGGAAAGTACTCTCTGATTACGGGGTGAATAGTAAACTTATACGCGCAATCACATCCCTATACGAAGGAAGTTCTGCGTGTGTAAGAATCAATGGAGCACTCACATCATAGTTTGACATTACAGAGGGTGTTAAGCAGGGTTGTGAATGTCTCCAAGGCTGTTCAACTTGTATATGGATAAATGTATAAAAGAACTAGAATGTATGAATGTAGGAGCAAAAATGTGCGATTTGATTGTGTGCTGTTTATTGTACGCCGATGATGCAGTACTAATGGCGAATAATAAACAAAAACTACAGAATCTGGTGAGTAGAATGTACGATGTATGCAAGGAAAGCGACCTCATGATGAATGTTAACAAGTCGAAAGTGATGGTATTCGAAAAGGAGGAAAGCAAGACACCGTGCTAAATACTTGTAAGTAATGAATGTTTGGTGTTTGCAACATGTAGATGAGTTTGTATATTTGGGAAGAATGTTTGATAGAAACGGAAAGGCTGAGAATGATATCGAAAGGAGGGTGACTGCAGGAAATAAAGTGAATGGCGCTTTTAATGGAATTATATCTAACGGGAATTTGTCAACTGAGGCAAGACTAGCGGTGCACAATGGAATCCTGGTACCGACACTGATATATGGAAGTGAGGCCTGGAGCTGGCAGAAAAGGAACGAAAGTAGACTGAATGCAGTGGAATTGAGATCACTTAGACGTATTTGTAGTAAATCTATTTATGACAGAGTAAAGAATGAAGAAATAAGGAAAGAATGTAAAGCTGATGTTAGTATAGTGAGTAAGATTAAAAAAGGATCACTTAGGTGGTTCGGTCATATGGAACGGAAGAATGAGAAGAGAATGGTTAGAAAGATATATGATGCAAGTGTTGATGGCACCAGAAATAGAAGACGTCCGCGGAAGACTTGGCACGACCAGGTAAACCAGATAATGGAGGATGGTTCTGTTAGAAGCCTCAACAATCGGCGAGCTTGTATGAGAAGATGTATGAATGTGGATGAGGCAAGAATTGTGTGTCAGGACAGAAGAGTGTGGCGCTCTATCCTCTTTGCCTATCCCCACGGGAAAACGGCGTGATGGTAAGTAAGTAAGTAACTTTATAGAAAAAATAATAAAATCCAGATAGGAAGAAAAATGTTACATATGTTAAGCGTTGTACTATTATAGATCATGATCATATTTCATCAGATAATTATTATTTGGGGGTACATAACTCTATAGTTGCATAAAAAAATGTTTTAAATAATGTTTTTTAAGTTATTTTACTATTTTATGAATTACTTAATTATGTAACAAAATAAACAACAAATGTTGTATGGGTATACCTAATATACGTCTTTTTTAAATACAAATTAAATGTATTCATTAGAAAGATATACATACAAAATCAATTTTATTTGTAAATCAATTTAAAGTATTGTTCCTGCTACCAAGATTCGAACCTGAATCTTTTCTTATCCGGGGGACGTTCATTGACCGATTACGCTATACCAACGCAGTGCAATTACGACAAATGTTTGAATTATATGTTACACTTTTCAAATTAATACATCTATCGTATCACAGACCTATAATCTGAATAGTTACAACTTCACAAAAATAATGTGTTCTCCTTAATAATACTAATTAATAAACATCGCATAATAAAATGCCTCTTAAGATTTACACAGGTACAGCGTCTCATGATATACACAAATTTCTGTGCTTTTATTATATAAATATGATTTAATTAAAATAAAGATATCTTATTATTATAGAAAGATATTTTACTTTAATCCTGTACATCATTTTAACATAATTCTATCGTTACTCTTGTAGACATGCCATCATTGTCGCTCGTGCGCTCATTAAAATTAACATCATAGATAGTTTTTAATTATTTTTTGTCTAGCCACTAGAATTGTGTCTCTCTACCATCGACTGGGTTCACAATTGAGAAAGTAAACAATGGCCGCATAATGTGCCTGTAATCTCGTTTCGTCTTGCATTATTCCCGTAAGCAATTTATGAAGCGTTCCCGTTCTCGTTTTATGAAGACGAATCGATCGTGTCAGCATTGTTCGCCGAATCTCTAAGGTCCTTATCTCCCAGTTGACGATAAACGTCTCGGATAGCATCACCATCTATTTTGGTTTGTTTCGAGCCCTTAAAAAACATATCTGTCTTTCTGACTGCTGCTGGGGAAAGCAGTCAGTGACAAAGCGAATGGGGAAAACGGAGAAGCTTCGCCCTTTAAAGTCTGGTTTTTCGAAAATAGTTTTATATTCTTGGACTATTTTTTTTGTAATTAAAATTATATGGTAACTTTATATTTAACCACGTTTTATGTATGAATTTATACAGTCAGGCAATAGAATTATTTTTTAATTAATTTTCTAACATTTGTAAAAAAAAAAGTTGTTTTATCACCCAGATAAAACTCATTATAATTGTATAAAAAATGAATAACCACAATGTTTTTGCAGTAGATATCAATAATATTATTATTTTTATTTTGAAATCTAATATATTATAGTGCAGTTTTACCTAATTATGATCCATTAAAATTTGATTGAGCAATTTAACTAGTGATGAGAAAAAATGCTACTTTAGACTCACTGGTCTGATTGTGATTGATAGTCGATAATATCAGTGATTGAAAACTGTGACTGTGATCACAGTTTCATTGCAGATACACGATATCAAAATACACGAAATAAATATTAAGAACATCATTTTTAGTGTATTAACTTATATTACTCTAACTTAATTTGCGTAAAAAACATATTCAAGCGTATATATTTGATAAATATATAATTTAATATCGCCATAAAGAAAACGAAAACCCGTAAAGAATGGGAGTTTTTTTTCGAGTCAAATGCGTGAAACGTTTTGGCAAAATCTACTAGATGGCGCTTATCACGAGTTATAATGTCATATATTTTCGTTTCATATGCATATGCGCCGAATCACGGTTCACAACCAAATAAAAAAAATGAAAAATGAATCACTGATCACGATATTCTCAGATATACAATCACTGATAGCGAATGTGATTCAAAGATATCAGTGATTATCTCACGGTTTGTGATTTTAAGCTCATCACTACATTTAATCCATTTTAATCTATATTATTAGATTAAAATTATACGTAAAAACGCTGAACATTGTAGTCCTTTAATCTGTCCGAAATTTTGTGCACTATATCTTTAGCCATACTGATACCCTGTTAACATATAGGTCTAAAAGTCTTCAATTTATTGGGCATCTTGCAAGAAGATAAGACAGCTTGGAGAAGCTTGTTGAGAAGAAGTAGAAATAGCAGGTTCATGGTGACAGCTTTAAAATCTGCAGGGTGCTGAGAAAAGTGGAATAACGTGGAATAATCAAGAGGGTAGGAGTTTATGAAGATCAAGATTCTTGTCACTCAGTCTTGTGGGACCGACGTGGATGATGGGAATAATATCTGCTGCAACTTTTTGTCAAATGCCGTTCTTACTACACAATTCAAAAAAAAAAAATATATATTTTATTTATAACGATATATCTTGAATTCTGGGGAAAAACTATATAAACCTATATGAGTTTGTGTTATTTTATGTAACATAAACATATATATATATATACATTCTGTTTCATTTTCATTATGTTTCTTTATATTTTTTTTTTGCATCTCCATTTTTAAAGATATATCGTTTTTGTTAACATAACTATGTGGCGTGTATATAATATATAAATAAATATTACATTTTTTATGAAAAACTGTCTAATTAAATTAAGTTCTTATATATCTAAATTTAATGCCGAGCTCTCATTGAGCCTTAAGAGCAAAATATCAATCGTGTGCTTGCAAAATTACACCAATAAAAATATGGTCAGTATAATTATCTATAGTAGCCTTTTAATTAGCTGTCATAGTTAATATTATTTAATAACGTTGTTGAAAATAATTGCCAGCGTGAAAAAAATGTTTTTAATAAGTACATTTAAAAATGATTAAAAAACTGAGCTCACATTTCAAGCTGATATCGTGGTGTAGTGTCGGCTACGTGCACTCTTGTTGAAGTTCAGGATTACAGAAAACATTTTATGAGAATTGCAAAAAAGCATTCTAAAACTAACCTAAAAGGCTTTATGGTAACAAATTGAAAATATAAATACTTTCTTTCAATTGGTAGAAGCGTGAATTTTTCACAATGTGAACATTTATTTTTATCCACGAGACGCGTTTTTGAAGTAAATAACAGTTTGTTTTTTGAAGAAGAAACAACATCATTTTTGCAACACTACTTTCTTCGGACGCTACATACCTAAAACTACTACTCAAAATAGTTATCACCTTTATTAAGGCACTTGTAACGTGGCATCAATTTTTGTATACCTTTGTCATAGAACGACGCCATCTAGGATGAACACCATGTTTGTACTCCGTCTTTGAGTTCATCATCGTCATCATAACGCTTGCCACCAAGGAAACGCTTCAGATGAAGAAAAATTTGGAAATCACTTGGCGCCAAATCAGGACAAAATAGGAAACACTTGCCGATGAATGTCAGCTGGTTTCGTATTTAGTGCATTCAAGAAATTAATGACGGACCGTATCTCATAGTCGGCATGCTGATTTTATCGTCTTGAACATTTCAACCACACACTGCAAAATGCTTTTTGCACTTACTTAAAAAAGCGCCTCGTATTACATCGCTATGAATTCACGAAAAAATTCGACTTAACTTGGAATGGAATTGCGCAAAAGTCCCAAAGAGTTTTAAAACATTTTAAAAATTATTTGTAACAAATTAAATATTATATAAATAAATTATATTTATGTAATTATTTACATTTCAAATATTTCGAAGAATATATATTCTTAGGCACAAAATTTATTATCGAAGACTATTCTTTAACTCCTGAATTGTTATTAGCTTGTAAACATAGACCTTATCCTTCAAACATACCCAAATAAAATATAATAATATTGGAAAATCAAATTAGGAAGCAGAGAGAAATGCCTACGGATGTATGTAATTTAATTCATTAAGAAAACAGCCTTCAGAGTTCATAAATTAAATTGATATTTCTAAATGTATCAAATTCCCCGTTGGACGAACTACAATAGTGAAAGAACGCTAAAAACAGCTGTTAAAAAACCCTTAATAAAATGAGAAGTTTTATATGTAAATAAACCTCCTACAATATTCAAAAAGTTAAGCAATTTTAAATTAATGTTAAATTTAATCAAATAATCATTGTTGCTAAATGATAAATAATTATATAGCTACTGAGATCTTTTAAAATTTCCTATGTAATTAAATAATAATACTAATTAAATGTACTAACTAAAAATATATATAAAAAAGAAACTATATGTATATATATACATACAGGGTGTCCTGTAAGTAGTGGTCCAAACAAAAACCACCGATTTCTGAGACCATGCCCAATCAGAATAGCCCATCATATATCTAATGAATATCACACGGTTTTAGATATATTTATTTTAATGTCAATTCCAAAACTTAAAAAAATATCGCTTTCTGTTTATGATAATTGTTAATAATTGATGACAAATATTTGGAATAAGAATACGAATCTGATGGTAACCAGATATTTTATGTAGGTGTATTTTTCTAATTGATTAATTTAATTTAATTTGATTTAAATTAAAATTATGTAAATTATCATTTATTATGTTCTATACGTATGATTGTTCTGTAGAATACAATGTGTTTTAACCGGCCATAGATAACTAAATAAATGAATAATATATAAAATAAATTTACTTTCCTTTTGACTCGTTTATTTTCAGCCTTAGTTAAAAATGTGAATACACTAGTTGAATTGGCATGGTGGCATTACACCACCCTGTATGACTATGAGGTTTTACTGTTGAACCATGGTGTGAATGGTCATTAATTTTATTTTATTACACACAAATTGCATATTTTCCTATTTAATTTTTAAATTAATTTCCCTTTCATTAATTTTAACAACCCTTGGGACAGATTTATAATTAATTGGAATACTTCGAATTTGGGTGTTTTAAAATGCATAAATATTATGTACATGTCCATGTTCTGACGAAATAAAATTACTATTAATATTAGGTATTAGTTAAATCTGGGAAATTTTTCATACCAGTTAAATGTATCAACTAGAAAAATGTACAAAAAAATATATTTATTTGGTTTGTTACCGGGATTCGAACTTGGGTCTTTTTCTGTACGGGGAAACACGTTAACCAATTTCGCCATATCAAGTTGTTACGTTTTTGACAAATTTTGAACATATTATATATTATGTAGTTCTTTATAATTGACGCATCTATTATTTCATTTTTAAAAGCAATCAACTTTATATTGGGAATCAAATATTATTTAATAATGTACGCAAGGAAATATCAGAATTAAATCAATCCATTTCCTTAAATTGGGATAAACTTTGATACAATTTTAACATAAATTAAATGTATCAGTTGGAAAGATATTCAGGAAAAAATTCAATTGAACTTGACTGCGAATTCAAAATAATAATGTATTATAACTATCATAACCATGGACAGACTTATTTGAAATGTTGGTGCTCCGATTCTCGATCGATTCGGTGGCAGTAAGTAAAGAAGTCAGAAAGGCTCTCGGAAGTCAGCCACGATGAATTGTTAGTGCGCTTCGGCAAGTCCCGCGGAACCAATATCAACTGAAGGCGAGAGGGGATGAAATTGAATGGGGACAAGACGAAATTGCTCAAATTCAAATTGTCGTCGCAAAATACGCCCCCGCGTCGAAGTCCCGGATGATTTAGACCGGCCGTTATGACGCCCATCTGTCAGATAAAGCACTTTTATATTGTGGCGCGCGGGAATAGTGTCGCCTAGGGTGGTGGACTTAATTGGTTTTTGAAATCATAGCGCTCGGTTAGTTATTAAGGTTGTTTACAATGAAATGCAATTTAGGAAACGATGACGTATTTTATTTTTGTATCACGAAAGAATGGTAAGATGTCGGGTAGCTGGTGAAATTTTAAATATAGATATTCCACAAATCTTCCAAGTCTAACGAGAAAATATATCAGCGAAACTGTGGTGAATTTTTCGACATCGTCCTATAGTTAATTGAATAACATTATATTATCAGAAATGTTTTTAATTTATTTTCAGTATTAAAATTAAGAAAAATAATTTATTATATCAATTAAACATATTTATATCACAATACCTACAGTTAATCTTCTACGTGTGAACATTCAACTTGCGAACTTTAATAGATAAACGTGCATGTTAAATTATTTTAATAAGTAATGTTTACAGTAGTCACGTGCTGTCTTATTTAACAACTGAGCGTGTTCTTCAGTTTAGCTACATTTTCTTCAATGACTGCAATTAATTTTAACCCCAGCACTGCATAATATCAAATGTTAAGTGCAAAATAGTGGTGATTATTATAGTAAATACTGAATGCTTAGGCAAACTTTGTTAGATGTTATAGATAGTCAACTAACTTAACTTGCAAACGAGCTCCCTGAACGGAAATGGTTCATATGTAGAGGACTCACTATATATACTATTTACAGTACAGAATTTTGACTAAAGATATTTAAAATAGCAAATTTATGGAAAGATATATACAGGATGTAACAGACCTAGTCCACAATACTTTATGAGTGGATACCTAACTAAATTACTAGTCAAAAATGTCTCTCAACTAATCTCAACCATGTCATAAATAAACCATTTAAAAAAAATTGTAATTATGCAATTATTTCGATTAATTGAAATATTTATTGATTCCAAATTGTATGTTGAATACAAAAAATTAAAGGTCATCGAATTTCGAACAGCTAGACTATTTTAGACTTCAAGCTTAACACAATTTGGTAAGAATTTCAAACAATAATATTTTCCGTAACAGTGCAGATTTTCACATATTCCTTGAACATTTAGTTAGGTATCCACCCATAAACTATTGTGGGTTTGGTCTGTTACACCCTGTATATAAAGTGAGTATTGATGGCACCAAAAATAGAGGATAACTAGCTTACCTTTACGCCATATCTTTTAAATGGTAGGCAGACAGGACAGAGCTTTCTAACAGGACCATTTTCCAGTATCTGATTTACTTGGTCGTGCCAAGTCTTTTGCGGACGTCATGGTCTAACCATGTAATATGGTCATGTTAGAATCTCCAACAATTGATGAGCTTGCGTGAGAAGACGTATGAATATATGTAGATAAGGCGAGAGTTATGTGTTAGGACAGAAGTGTGACATTCTATCATCTCTGTCTAATACCACGAAGAAACGACATGATGTTAAGTTAGTTGGTTAGTTAGTTAAATGTGTTAACATATATACAAGGGTCTATTTAAAAAAATCTAATAAATGTTGTAGAAGCTATATATAATATGTGTGGTTTTAAAAGTAGTGTTTTGAGATAAGGATGTAAGATGGAGGTAGAAGTAAAGTTTATTTGGTATTTCAGAGATATTACCAGTTTTATTGGACTAGATGTATTTAATCCATATTATTAACTGCAGAAATATTACAGTTTTGTAATGTAAAAAAATAGACGAAAATATACAACAAAAAAAATTTATTACGTCATTTTTATTAATTCCACCTTTCTTGCCCTGGATAAACTGAACTCATTTATCTTTGAAATACTATCGAGGTGCATGAGTTTGCAGGTAATATTTTTCATTAAAATGCAAATATAATTATTATGAAGGCGTGCAAAGGTTACTACGATTGGTTGCACAAGATGCAAAATAAATCTACCAAAGTCAAATAAAGAATTATAATAAGAATTCAGTGCGAAAGCTTAAATTTTGACGCGAATACAAATACTTTCTACGATAAATAATTAATCTTTTTAGTTTTCGAGGATGTAAAAACGAACGAATGTTCTAGTATACAATTAACGTACGTGAAATTTCCACTTCACCATATATTTCACGGGTTATTGAATTTATATATCGCCTGACCAAACTAATAAAATGCTAGGTCTGTATTTAGGGTGCTCAAACATTATTTATAGCTAGTTTATAGGTACCGGATTTATTAACCTTATAAACGTGCTAGATTTCCGATAACTAAGCCTATCACACATCAAACTGCGATATTTTTATGTGTATATAAACTAACTTTCAAATGTGACGATGTTATGGCGATTATATATTATACGTACCTTTGAACGTTATAAAACTATATTTTTTTAATACAAATTAAATGTATCAATTGAAAATATATATCGATAAAATCAATTTATAGAAAATATATTTTTGTTTGATGGAATAAATAGACAACAGCATTGATAAATTCATCAAATTGTAGAATATTTTGCGCACATTTCAATATTGAATTGAATCTTAATAAATGCAGTAGATTTTCCGCTAAATACGTAGTCGTTCTTTAAATAATGAAATAAAAAAAAGTTTTTATTATAATATTATCTAATGTGTATTATAAAAATTACAAATAATACAATTAATTTAATTACAAAATAAATCTGATGAATCGATTAGAAAAATACATAAAAGTATATTTTCATAAAAATATTTGGTTACCACTGGTATAAAAACCCGAAACTATAGCTTGCCGGGAGCCATAACGCAACGTTAATTTTTTAATTTTATGAGAAATTTTAAACTTATATATATGCAGTCTTTTTTACATATAATACATAGTAAATTCATTTAAAAGCTAAAATTTTGATTTATTGAAATATATATATGTTTTTTAGGAGAAGAGTTTTTCAGAACATATTTATGTGATATTTTTAATACAAATTAAATGTACCTACAAGAAAGATATACAAATAAAATCAATTTATCGAAAAAATATTTTTGTTGCCACCCGGATCCGAGCCACAAAAATATCACAGAACTATGTTCTGAAAAACTGCAACTACACAATAATAATGTGTTCTCCTTAATAACACTATATATTTACAGTATGTGTTGCGTAAAAGCATAGATGCCGGAAGAAACAGGATATTCGGAAGGAGGTTTGCACTCACCACAATCCCGATCTTCTGACACCTCCAAGGTGGACTGTAAACTTATGCTTTATCACTATCTTCGTTCAGGGGTCCTAATTTAATATTATACTCCGATTCATTAATTACCGTACTGGTTCAGGGACGCCGTTTGACTGATGCGGCGGCGTGCCGGGTGAGGAAAGGGAGGGGAGATGGAGGACACAGTACACTACCTTCGTTCAAGAATAAACATATGTCCCAAAAAGTATGTTTTTAGGTAATTGTTTATTTTAAATGTTTACAGTATTACATACACAATAAATACTGTATTTTATCTCGTTTAATACTCTTTCTCGAGTGCTGGTTTTTTAATCTTCGATCTGTTTTAACTAACTGATAACGATTTGTTGCGAGATACATGAAATTTGTATGTTAATAAAAACTCCGTCAATAAAACTCAGGTTGTTTCACGTTAGATTTATTCCAGACAACTGATCATAAAATATTTACCGGCGTCTTGTGCAGCCAGAATTCCTGCATCCGTGCTTCTTACTAGTGTATGGCTGATGTTATATATATGTGTTTTTACGTATGAAATAACGTAGGAATTAGTCGCATGTATGTATACACAGGAAATGTCGTACATGGACCTTTATGTATTCGTTTGTTTGTACATGCACGTATATGGATTTTCGGTTATCCACCATATTTAAAAAAAAATCTTTAAAGTGTGTGCTTTAAAAAATTTATAAACTCTCTTTAAAATATATTTATTTTTAATATTATTCAACTAACTGTAGAATGATGTTGACAAATTAGTGGCTTAATGCTGAGGGCCTTCCTCTTTACTTGATCTATTAATCTTACTTCTACTACTCCCCTAATTTATTATCTTAATAACTCGTTTCGGCAGCCTAGATTCACATTTGGTGATCATGTATTAAAATGAGTAACAAAAAAAATATATATAATTAATTCTTCAATATTAGAAATATTTTGTCTTATCATTTATAAAAAATAATTATTCCAAAAAAAATGTTACTCCAACAATGTGATTCGTTGTGTGTCACGTAAGCAAACTAAAAATAATGAACTTGAGAAATAAACCCGAAAATGTCGCTAAAGTTGTACTGTACATTTTGAGGCAAAGCCTTGACAATGGCACGCGTTACCGTGCCGGTTTCCGTTTCCTTCAAAAATACCATCTACAAATCGATTTGAAGTGAAAAATGATACTTCAGTGTTTAAAACTTACAAAGTACAGACATTAAAATATATATTTTTTGCTTTTCTTCTATTATTCGAGGAAAATCGTTTGTGGAAACAAGTGTTTATCCGACTTTATACATTTTAATATGATTCACAGTGGGCATTCTCCGCTTCAAGGTAGAATTTAGCATACCGCTCGCCCGCGTGGCTTTATTTCGGATTTCCAAAAACAAATATACGTGGGCGATACGAGGAGGGGGGGGCAGCTCGAGCGACAACAAACAGCGAAATTTTCAGTCTTTTCACCGGAGAACAAGTACTTTAGACGAAAGGAAACGTGGCGACATACAAAGGCATTTCAAATTTCATACCGAGCAAAGGAAGGGGAACAAACGAGTTTTTTCTGCGTCACTTTGAGTGTTTTTTTTTTTTTTTTGGTTATTTGTCTTGCTCGGGAAAGTCGCCTCTGTCGGCAAACACGCTTCTGCGGTTGCACGGCTACAACAATATTCGCGTTCAGCTCGGAGTATGAGCAATCACATTTTTGTTTCGCACTCGTGATAACCGCCCCCCGAACCAGACGTCGATGATAAACTCTTAAAAAACGGTTTATTTTGTCGTAGCTCAGCGATGGTGAACTTTTTTTTACAATATGTGGCAAATTCTAAGAAAAAAATTCAGAAAAACAGATATTCATTTAAAAATGACGTCTTACTTTATAGGTTCGTGTCAAAATAGTTTCATTACTTATAACAACAATATATTTTCAATATCATCCTCTTCCTCTCGCCTTTTTTAATAACATACACCCATTTTTAATAACATACACCCATTAATTATTAAAATTATGTCGTAAAATCTGTTCGAATGCTGACATTTCAATTCAATTATTGACGCATAATGTGGTTTACCCATAAATAATTGGAAGATTATTCCAGACTTTTCCAGGAATACATTTAGAAGGCGTCTATTTTAAGCATGTCGCTGTTGTCCAAATCTCCGATGCACACTGTGACATTACAATTACGGTCACGTTCGAAATTGCCCTATCACTTGTTTTATTGCCAAACACCTCGATATCACAAATAATTGCCATTACGTTGGTATCGCAATCCGTTTTCAAGGTTATAAAAATGGTCACCGTCTATGGTTCTTTTTTTCAAATCATCGAGCAGAGCTGTCAAATTTACATGGTTCAATGGCCGCAAACAGCGTTTCTAATATGTACCTGTGAGCGATCCAGTATAACCAAAGGGAAACGAGACATTTTCTTTTGGCTATTTCGCCTTCGGTTATTCTCACCGTAGGCCACATTTCTCACTCCTACATCTCTGCATACGAATTCAATTGCGTCGGCCTGAATGCTAAGGATCATCTACGATGATAGGCCAAGGAGATGGGGTGCTCGAATTGTATGGATGCCATTTAGTGGAATATCTGGTTGTCACGTCGAGTGTTGTGAACGTCGAAATCGCGCCCAACCCGACGTAATGAGGATTTGATAAGATGCCATTTTTAAAGTGAAGAACACGTTTTTAATTATCACCTCCAGGTATTACTTACATTTTTTTCCAGTTTAGGATGAAGAGCGAATGTGACAAAATAAGGTGGGGATATGTTTCTGAGGTGAAGAACCCGCGTATCTTGTGTTCACCACTGACTAGACCGTGAGAGGGTAGAACACCGGTCTCTACTCCCAAGATACATGAAAAACAATTTTGTGAACCGACATAATTTTTGATGCTTGTTTGATATCACTGTCTTCCCATATTCTGGTAAATTGGTCCATAGCAACTTTAGCTAGTTATATGCGTCTTCAAATTCCCTGTCCACTGTCACCAGTGTTCATGAAAAAAAATATTCACAACGCATTATGACTGATAATTCGCCCACTTACATATCAAAACATTATTGAAATTATCTATAACTTCAAATAATAAAAGCTATTAAAACTTGTATTATCCTAGCTCTATGATATCAGAGCTAAACTATTGACATTCTTATATTATAAACGTTTTATTTTCTGACACAATCTAAAACATTTGACACATTTTAACATATTTTCGATACATCCCTTTGTTCTACAAGTATAAGTCTAATGTTTTTCACGCTGTATCGAGACGTTATGGTTTAATTGATTAATGTTCTTAGGCTCTTCTGCATTTAAAACTAATCACAAATATTTGACTTCATAAATATTATTATTTTAAATAAGTTTTGCAATCAAAATTCGAACTTTGTTCGCTTGTCATATATTCACAATCTCTGCCCTAGCCCAATCCATATTTTAGTATAGAATTGTTACATAAAGTGAGTATATTTAAGATTCGTCTACTTTCACTGGAAATAATTCAGAGGAAATTAACAAAAATAATTATTAAAAAAAATTAGAGATTTCTCAGCTGGTGAACTTCTAAAATAATCTATTTATAATGATAACATACTATTGCAGATCCATACCATAAAATTACTGGGGTTAATACTGCAATAGCTTAGTGGTTATTCGGGTGTAAATATTTTAATGAACTTCCCGCTTTCATAAAGAATGAAGTTAATTAATTAAACCAAGTTCGTATTACTAGTATTAAATACCAATGACTGTCGCATGTCATGTGATTAGATTTCGTTGACCTTGGAATCCACGAACTTAATTTCAACACTCAATTGTCAATTAGCCACACAACTTTAATTACTAATTTTAACATAATTCTTTATTTTTTAACCACGTAAAAGCGTATTCCGTAACATAATACATCATATTATTCCCGTTATTATTTAAAATGTTTTTACCTTGATGTCATACTAAGACTCTATCAGGATCATTGCTAATTGATCATATATAGGTTATAACAGGCATATTACACAATATTTTATGACTTTCTGACTTCATTACGAGTCAAAAATGTTCAAGGAATATGTGCAAATACTACACTGTTATGAAAAATATTATATTATTGTTTGAAATTTTTACAAAATCATGTTAAGCTTCAAGTCTACAAATTTATAATTTATTCATTATTAATCTATATCTATGCTTCAGATCACCTAACAAAATATAGACTGGCCACTCGAAATTCGTGACATATATATATTTTTTTTTGTACATAATACGTAATTTAAAATCGATAAAATATCGCATAATTATGATTTTTTTTTAATATAGCTTATATCTCAGACATAGTTGAGTTTAGGCACATATTCTTTAAATATTTTCGACTTGAAATTTAGTCAGAAATCCACTTATAGAATATTGTGGACTAGGTCCCTGCATATGGATGAAAAATAAAAATGAACAAATATCAAAGTAATTGTTATTGATTATTTTCAATCTGAGAATGAATACAACATCGGTATTACATACATTAGGAAAATAGGTTTGTTACATTTTGAAAATAATAATATAATAATACACCCTTCGAATGAATCATTTATGTTGTTTATTTGACTGATTTTGACACAGCGAATGGCAACATTATCAGATATTCGAACAGCGTATTACATTAAACAATTTACAACATTGAGATAGTTATTAGTTAACTTGTTTAGTATTAATAAAATTATTCTGGTAACGTAGACGAATAATCTAAACAATAATTATATAATGCAGATTATCTTATCAACGTTCATTTTGATGCGATGACACGACTACATTTTGATGCGACGACACGACTACATTTTGCCAAAGATGTGTTAATGAATACATTTATAACACGAGATTATTTTAATTAATTAGCACCATGTTTTTAAATCGTATTTTGCTTCTATTCCAGAATAGACAAACTAACCAGGGGTTCAATCAACCCCAAATTGATGAGCAACAAAAAAGCTCGAGTCGCTCATCAAATGAAAAATCCCAAATTCAAGTGGATTCGTTAACAATTATAAAAAACTACTGCAAGAAATAGGTAGGTAGATTTGTTTTTTTTTTATATATCTTGTACTATTTCTTTGAGTTTAATATTAACGGAGTTACTATTATTTTAAATGTTTGAATAGCCGCTATTTTGAAACGGGATGTGTGATCAGGTTGGATAATGAAATAATCTGAAATATTACTATATATATATTGTTTTTTTTTTTAAGAAAGTTTGATTTAAATCCAGTAAGAACTAAGCGAGTTATCGTTTTTTCAACAACATTTTTGTTGTGAAGTTGCAATTTTAGAATATAGTTTTGTAGTAATTTTAATACAAATAAAATTAATCCTGTACATGAATGAGTGAATAGAAAGATACACAAAAAAATATATTTATTGAAAAAATATTTTTTTCCCCTAAAAGCTCCAGATTGTAGTTTTATAGCGCAGCACACAAACTAATCCGATTTAAGCTCTGAGAAAGTTCTAACATGCGACAAACTTGATAATATATACCAAACAAATATATTCATGAAAATACTTTCACTGCACATGCAATATTAATACAAAACTGCTTTAAAGAGGATTACGTTACATACCTCTGTTGACTAAATATTTGCTGCATTTCGTTTTAAAATGTACCCACTAATTTTTAAAATGAAAATATTTTAAATTTTTTTTCTTCCAGCTTAATGTTTCCAAACATGGTTTGGTGTATACTATTTGACATCATATATATTTTATTAATGCTTTCTTATAATGTTCAAACAATTATTTTGTTTTTTTTAAAGAGAACACATTATTATTTTTGAAGTTGTAATTTTTTCAGAACATATTAGAAAGATTTTATTACTTTCAAATAATGGAACGATAGATGTATTAATTTGAAAAAGTGTAACATATATCATCAAAAATACTATCGCTGTAGCATAGTTGGATAATGTACCTTCTCCGGTTTGAAAAGAGATCCAGGTTCGAATCCCGGTAGTTCAACAACAATATTTTACGATAAAATTGATTTTATATGTATATATTTTTAATTAATACAATTAATTAGTATTTAAAATATCACAGACCTATGTTCTGAATAATTACAACTTCACAATAAAAATGTGTTCTCCTTAATAAGAAAGATGTACATGCAGACAAATTCAATTCATAAAAAAAATATTTTAGCTGCCCCCGAGATTTGAACTAGGATCTTCCTATCCGAAGATCTGCGATATCCAATTATACTATGTCAGCTTAGTAAATAGTCGACAAATTTTCGAACTTATGTGTTGCAGTTATTTCAAATTGATACATCTTACATTCCATTTATTTGAAAGCTTTCATATTTTTATCAAAGTAGGTATTCGCTATAAAAAGGTGTTTCTCAAACCTCTTCCATTGTAAAGATGTGTTAAATTTCATTAACTGTATGAATTTCATATTCATCTTTCATTTGTAATGAACGGGCATTAAAATACTGCTAATTTCAATCGATAATAATTTCTTAAATCAATTGATTATAATTTTATATTATTTACATCGTGGATTATATAACTATTAAAATTAGTCGATATAAAACTTATATCTTCCTAATAGCCGATACGGTTTACATTTGTAATATTTTAGTGATACACAGACCACTTGGACTGTGCAGTGGCAGAAATAAATAGGAACCGAATAATGAAAAGAAGTCATATTTGAAATTTCATGCAATTGTTTTCACAACTTGCATGAGACATGTTTTTTGAGGGCCTGGCCATTGTTTTACCTCATCTCAACGGACCCTCCGGCTTCTCGTTGACTTCTTTGTAGTGGTCCCGGTTTGAGACTCTTCCAACCCTAGGTGTCGGTTGTTGGGTTAATTAGTTTTCTTGTCACTCACAATATACAACCGATGCTATGGGGGAAGTGAAAAGAATTCAGCAAATGAAAAAAAAGGTTCAAATGTAGGTTTGCAACTTTGTATCTTTAGGTTTTTCGATGCTGAAAAATTCATTTGATATACGAAATAAAAAAATGGGTTAGTACAGGTAAAACAATTATACATTTATAACAAATGGTTAGATTTGAAAATCATAAAAGTACAAGTCACAAAAAAGAAAAGAATATGTTGTATAGTTTTGTAGACGATTTAATTACGCATATTTTGTAGCCCACGATTATAATTAATACAGAATGTTAGCACCTTCTACGGGTATTCGAAACAAGTAGTAATTCAAATATTTTCATATTTTTATTTGTTTCTTTGCTTTATTAACCACTTAATTGAGTTTAAATATATCTACCGGTTTCGAAAAATACCATTTTCTTCTTCAGGAAGTCAATACTAACTAAAAACATATATTATTGTTTGTTTATCAAAATCTGTTTTTAAAACAACAATTATTTAAAAAATAAATTTAGTACCTAACTCAAATTGTTACTTAATACAAATTTAGTCAGATAATTTTTAGGAAAAAAATTTAGAATGGGACTCTTAGTTAAATTTAGTTGGTTATTTATAATTTTTTGATTAGTTTTACATGCTTTATTTATATGCAACGATTCCAAAATATTTAATTTGTGACCAACACCAAAAAATGACCATTTTGTATCAAATGATTAGAAATTCTGAAAACCCACTATTGTTCAAACATCTCAAATGTTTCTTTACACTTGTATTAAAATTTCTACTCGTTTTACCAATATAAAATGCAGCACAATTCTTGCAACTGAGTTTATAGACACCAAAATTGTTAAATTTATCATCTTTGTCTTTAGAATTTATGAGTAAATTTTCTATATTATTATGTATTTAAACTCAATTAAGTGATTAATAAAACAAAGTTAACAAATAAAAAAATTCTACTAAGTTAATATTGCTAATTTCAAAAGTACAAATATTTTCAAATTCATCAATACGGATCGCTGCGGATCGGATAATGTGTATCAGTCGGTATCAGAATAACGCTGGCGAATATTGAATAGATGATGTGTGCGTGTGGGAATATGTTGTGATGCGAATCAGAAGAATTATGCAAGTGATGTTTCGAATGATGAAACGTGCTTAATGTGAGAGTGGTGGATGCTCCAATATTTGTTCACTATACTCGAATACGATCGATAGTCGCGGGATGTTTGTGTATGTATGATCATAGCAGGTTATGTACGCGGTTTATTATTAGACACAAAATACAAGTATGGAGTAATTAAACTGTATGCTTACGAAGGCGTTTCTTGCACCTGTTTTTTGAAGGTGGTGGTGAGACGAGTTCGTTAGGCGACCCTCCTGATGATTGCTGACTGCATTACTATTGCTACATGGCCTCGGTACTGGGAGACTTGATGGCTGGTGGGAATTTGATTTCACGCACCGGTATCTGCAAGGTGCGTTCAGTATCGCTGAGCGACGATACATAATACCATACAGGTATAAGTTTTCGGAGAAGGATATATCAATATTCTTAGTTGTTCAAATAAAGATGTGCCCAATAATATGAATTTAATGTCAGATAAATACTTTTAAAGATAACGCAATAAAAAGTAAGAAATTACAGAAATATTTTACACATATCCTTTAATATTTTTAAATTGTGACATTGTTTCTAAAGTATTTTCTGAGAATTTCTCAATTTTCAAATTTTCGAACCTATATGCTAAATTTTTTCAAATGAATACATCGTTACTATCGTTTCATTATTTGAAAGCCATCTACATTATTTTTACAGAATCTCTAATACCTTTGAGTAAACTGACTGCAGACGCCAGAATTATCAATTTATTTTTATTAAATTTTGGACACATTAATACAACATATATTATTAAGGAAAACATATTCTTATTATGAAGTTCTAATTATTCAGAACATAGGTCTGTGATATTTTAAATACTAAATTAATGTATTAATTATAAATATATACATATAAAATTAATTTAGTCGAAAAATATTGTTTTTGCGTCACCGGGATTCGAATCTGGATCTCTATTTTCAATCCGGGGAAGTACACTACCAATTGTGTTTTTCATACCAGTATTTTTCATGACAAATTTCGGATTGACGAATTCAGTGACGCAAAAACAATATTTTTCGACAAAATTGATTTTATATGTTTTTTATTTATAATTTATAATTAATACATAATAATTTAGTATTTAAAAATAATTGTTACGAATAAAAAGACATTCAGAATTTCTAAAATAGATGGTAAAAATTTTGAAAGTATCTATATATATAATTATTAAATAAAACTCCGTAGGTAGCTTATTCATGTCAGAAATGTGTATTTCGAAGGAAATTGTACATCACTTCAATGTAATATATTAGGTTCCTTTTAAGTTTTATTATACGTGGCACATAGAGCGACATAGAAATATTATATAATTTATTTGAGTAAAATATTATATAAAAATCAATTTTGTATCAGCACCATAAATAATTTATGTTCGTACAAAAAGTATTCAGTTAAGCAACGATAAACAATGATTCAGTATTAGAATTGGTTATTCCAGCATCCATTCTTGGAGCGCAGATGTTTCTCACTGTTTCCCAGATTTTTAAAAAGCGGTACATTCCATAAAAGCGTTCTGCTTCTAACCCTGCCGATACCCTTTTAACGGAATATTCGCAGAAAATCACGAAGGCAAACGGTATTTACGACTCCAACCTGTTGTTGTTGGTTCCCCAGCAGCTTGCCGACTCGGACGAGGAAAATTTCATTACCAATCAAATCTAAAGTAACTCCTGTGGAGTGCAATGCACATACCTTTAAACGAAATGAAATTATCGAGAGGGGGCGGCCCCGGGGTTGGAGGGAGTAATTCAATATTCCACCCCGATCTGATTGGGCTGCCTTCCTCTATGATATTATGGCTAACTTGATTGTTTGGAATGTATTTTTCTTTTGAAAACGTTTTTCTCGGAGCGGTTGACTTTGCGTATTGCGAGGGAAGGTTTTCGATGAAACAAGATTAAATTACAAATAAAAGGAAGCTTTCTCCCTTATAGAGGCTCGACCTTATTTCGTGGGGTGGTTTTATTTCTGTTTAGTTGTTTATCGTTAAAAATGTTTTTGAAAGACGTTCATTTTATTCGACTTCTGCGAAAAATATAAACGATAAAATAATATTCACGCTTGTTTTACTTAACAATTCGAATTTGTACGTGTTACAATATTGCGCATCCATTTAAAGTATTTTTAAAACTTTAGACAATAATCGAATTAAAAGACTCCTTGTTTCTTAAATTTTTTAAGTAAATCAGAGACGGTGCCGAAACGCCCTTCACAGCATCCCTAGGGGACGTTATAATTATATAATTAACGAGGCTAAGTGGGTTTTTCACAATTTTTTTAATAGGCCTTTTATATTTTTAATTGATTTAAAAAAGATTTGTAATTTTAAATGCGGAAACGTTTAAATGTCGATAATATTATTATGCAATGGCGTGGGAAATGGAATTTAACAATGAATTTTTATTAAAAATTATAAAATATATTTCCCACACGTGTTTCATAAATTTACTATTGTGTAGTATTATGGAGAAAAAAATCCATTAATCATTGTATAGGTATAACGACTACATATGTTCACGAATTTGTTAAAATAAGTAATGAATGCAAATTTCTGCATTATTAAAAATTATTTCAGGCCACATAACTAACATACTTATATAATAATTTATTTTACAAAAAAACACAGTTTTTGCTACTTATGGAAAGAATTTTTTTTTTAATTAGGTATTTTACAATTTTTCCTTAATATTAGATCATGCCAAGCCGTATTAGCTTGGCGGTAACTTTATTATTCTATTTCTTACATCTAGAGAAATATTGTAGATCAATAACACATAAGGACATTTCGAAAGAATTTATTACAGACTAGGAAATACAACAAAGTAATAATATAAGTATGAAAGTAATTTGAGTGATTATGTAAACTGTCCTATGTATATATTGCAAAGGTTGTGTTATTTACTAAGAAAGTTCTCAATTCCTCTAATCTCCTGGCCGGTCGGGTAATGATTTCGATATATTGTATTGTTAGTGTTACCCGAAAATGTTGGTAATTTGAGCTTTATAATATAGTAGATATATGTACATTTAAAACGTAAGAATTTTTCAACCGAGGCAAGACTAGCGGTGCACAATGGAATCCTGGTACCGACACTGATGCATGGAATTGAGGCCTGGAACTGGCAGAAAAGAAACGAAAGTAGACTGAGTACAGTGAAAATGAGATCACTTAGACGTACTTGTGGCAAATCTATTTGTGACAGAGTAAAGAATGAAGAAATAAGGAAATAATGTAAAGCTGATGTTAGTATAGTGAGTAAGGTTGAAAAAGGATCACTTAGGTGATTCGGTCATATGGAACGGATGAATGAGGAGAGAATGGTAAGAAAGATATAGATGCAAGTGTTGATGGCACCAGAAATAGAGGACGTCCGCGGATGACTTGGCACGACCAGGTAAACCAGATAATGGAGGATGGTTCTGTTAGAAATCTCAACAATCGGCGAGCTTGTATGAGAAGATGTATAAATGTGGATGAGGCGAGAATTGTGTGTCAGGACAGAAGAGTGTGGCGCTCTATCCTCTTTGCCTACCTCCACGGGGAAACGGTGTGATGGTAAGTAAGTAAGTAAGACGTAAGAATAAAAAAAAATATATTGATATTTTATACAATTATAAAAAATATTTACTAATATTCTAAAGTAATAATAATTAATGAATATTTCATTTAAAAATAATTGAAACACTAGATATAATTAGGTCAGACAGTTATTCTATGTAATATTAAATAAATAATTAATGAAGAAATGTAATTACTAATTTCGTTATTAAGGAGAACACATTCTTATTGTGAAGTTGTAATTATTAAGAACAGATGGTCTGTGGTGTTTTTTAAATCCAAATTAAATGTATTAATTAGAAAGATATAAAATCAATTTTATCGAAAAAAAATATTGTTGCTATCGAGATTCGAATGTGTTACCCTTAATAATATATAAGTTGTATCGATGTGTCCAAAATTTAATAAAAAATAATTGATAACTTTGGCGTCTCCTATCGGACTACTCAAAGGTATTTGAGATATTTGTATTTGAGGTATTTGATAGATGTATTAATTTGAAAAGTGTAACATATGAGTTCTAAAATTTGCCGTCAAAAGTATTGTCTCCTGTAGCATAGTTAGTTAATGCACCTTCCCCGTTTTGGAATGAGATCCAGGTTCGAATCCCGGTAGCAACAACAATATTTTTTAATAAAATTGATTTTATATGTATATCTTTATAATTAATACATTTAATACATATTTTTAAAAAAAATGTCAGTTATGGCTGTAGCTGTTAGTTACTCTGCAGTCGATGCCATTCTCTGGTCAGACAGCCAGCCTTCCGTGAGAGCGCTGCTTGTTCTAGAGAGTTAGTGCTACACTCCAGCTGCAGCTTTACACCAGCAACTCTGTCATAGAAGCCGAATGAATGCACACGGTCTTCAGTAGACGTATTACTGCCGACCCGAACAGTATTCTGCATGAGTTATTATGCATGCTGGTGAAGAACGATTATAAAAGGATGCTCTTCACCTCCTTACTGTATCGGTAGAAATGCAGTGACATCATATTCGCACAAATACTTAACTGCCTTCTCTCTCGTTCTATCTCATCATCATCTTGTCCATCTTAATTGTAGATATGATCAAGCCATATTTGATTTTTTTTGAACTCTCAATTTCATACCGTCCAGCCACACGTAATTAAAGGTAAAGTGATCAACTGAGAAGATTTTTAGCATACATTGGTACTGCCACATTTCAAATGGCTCCAGTATTTTAAGGCTCGTTTTTTTTAACATCCTGACCTTGGTTCCATAGAGCATGGGCACTACATAAGATTTTATTGCCCTCCAACGGGTGCTCAGGCTTACGTCTCGATTTCAGAAAAAAATCTTCATTTTCTCAAAGGTGCTTTTTGCCAACTTAATTCTCTTTTAGCCATAATACTAAGATGTTTTAATCTATTTTTTAGTGTTTAACTGCAAAATATCTATTTCTAATATAGGGTCTTTTAATAGGGACGCTCAAAATTTGTTAGGGTATAGCAGCCATGTTGTTAAAGTGATATCTGTCAAATTTATTGTCAATTGTTAAGTAGTATACGGCAAATCACCACGAAAGGTTGAACAACGTGTGTAAATCATCAAATTTTATTATCAAAGTCACGAGCGATTTGAGGGCACGGTTATCTCGCGCGGCGGTGACGTGAACTGGCCACAGAGATCGTGCGATTTAACGCCTTTAGACTTCTTTCTTTGAGGCTATCTTAAATCGCAAGTCTTTACGAATAAGCCGCAAACAATTGACCCCCTCAAAGTCAACATAACAAACGCCATCCAGCAAATTTAGCCAGATTTATGCGATAAAGTCATAGAAAATTGGACCTCCCAAACCTGCCACCGAACAAAACCGCAGCGGATATTCGAACAACGTTATATTCCACACTTAATGCCATAAAATATACTTTTAAATGAAAGAAAAATTGAGTGAATATCTCACACACAACCTGTTTAACTTACATTTTAAAATCGAGCGTCCTCGTTGAAAGACCCTTTATTTGAAGCCACTCTAGGATAGTCGGTACTTGTGAATTTTTTATTCAACTATTTGACAACCTACATAATCTGTCATATATGCTTGAATTATATTTTTAAAAAGTAGGTGGATGATAAACCGCTGATTAAAGTATGGTAGTTTATTATGAAAGATAAAGAATAGAAAAGTACACTAGGTAACGAAGTATGAAGAGTTAGCGGGTTGGCGGCGTTCGATTTGATTCACGGTCGGAACGAAAGGCGAAATGGAACTTGGCGCGGCTTCTCTCGGCAGAAGCCTGGTCCCCGGGTATAAATATTGCCCGTTTCATAGGTCAGCCAGAATCAGCGATAATGACAGTGGATTTAAATCCCCGCCCCCATATCTTTATTAAATACTAAAAAAAATACATCGGCTAAAAACGTTGCGCGAGAAGTAAACTAGAGTAACAATAATATTTAACTTTAAAATTTGAAATGTTTTCGACTCTTAATGCTCCATCTTCAGTAATTAACTAAATCTTAAAACTAAAATTTTTTTATCAAATTATTCTTCTAAAGCAATTAAATGACATGTAAAATTCCGTAAACATCGGTCCGGATCGTTAAATTTTTCATTTCAAACTCAGTTTTAAAGGAAATTTTTACTGTACTTGGGGACATTAAAAATGAAACGTATTCTATTAGGTTATAAACATTATTCTATCTTTCTCTCTCTTCTCCATGGTATACCATAAATATGAACACAACATTCGTAAAAATCGTTTTAACATTTTAAAAATAATTCATTATTTAGAAACCGAATTTAGATTCACCTTACCTAGTTTATTCCGTAGAAATGTCCGCAACTCGCATAGCAGCGGTTGCTTGTCGGCAAAAATGTACATGTGTTATGAGCTTAACGACTCAGTGCTCGTCTGATCCAGTTTCGCCTCGCTACAACCAGATGTCTCCAACCATATTAAATACTAAATATTTTTTTTTTTTTCCGACGAATTTACAAAAATATTTTTTTTTATCTAGACCGTGTACTGACATTTAATAATATTCATTTCATTTTTAAAACCAAAGTCGTGTTTCAATTTTATTTATTATGTGAATAGTGAAAATTGAAAAAAATCCATAAACTAGTTTTCAATGCTGAAAATATAATTTATCACCATAATTTGCAGTCAGACATATTCTTAAAATTATTTATTACTTGAATATGTCCAAAGGCCGACTGCCGATTCCACCTAGTTGAAAAAGATTATATGGATTGTCGTGCATACGTACGGTTTGGAATATTAATTTTGTGATCATAGAAATTTAAAATGTATGGAAATTTTTCGTATGGAAATCGTTTCCCACCGGCCTGTAATTCACCTCCGTCATGGGTAGCCCAAATGTTTTCATAAGAAAATATCGTCTACTTACTTACCTAATATGTAATTTTTGATTTTATGATGTAATTGTTGTTTTATGAGTAGCTTATTGGTGTATTAGTGGTCAAGACGTTGGCCTAGTGATCTAGTGGTCGGGGGTTCGCTCCTCGTTCCAGGATACCAGCAAGTTAGTCCTATTTTTATAGCACAAGCGTTTAGTTTAGTTTGAAAACAGTAAGAATATTGATGTGACATGTATTCCGTGTACGCATCTCTATTTAAAAAAAAATATTTTTTTTTAACTACAACATGAGATTAAGAACTTTTTAAATGTGGTGTGGATTAAAATATCGACGGAGAAAATTACAGTGATAGGAGGATGTCTAAACAAGTAGATACAAACATATATAAAATGATAAAATTAATATAAATTTTTAGTCTACCTACCTATATGAGTCAATGCAGAGCTATTATGGAGCGAGTTGTTATTCATTGGTTTATTACCAATCGATACAATTATGACTAATCCACAGACCAGTAAATAAATATAAATGAAATAAAGTGTACATATAAGAGAGGGGTTTGGAACATTAGTTGCAGGACGAGGGGCTTTCTACACACATTATTTATGGAAACATAAGTTCGATAATTTGTAACAAAAAGTATTTATCCTTCGAAAATTAAATCATTGTGTAAACAATGCGTATATTTTACATTAATGCATATTATATTGTCAGCGTTTAAATTTCCGTTTTAATCGAGTTATATATTTAAAAAAATCTCGGAGCTATTCGCGTTAGTTCATATCTATATGTTTGGTAGTCTGTGATACTAATCAAATCTTTGAAATTCGAAAGCAAAGTCTTATTCAAATAGATTATTTTTTTAATAGTTAATATGAAATAATAAGTGTAATAATAATAATAAATTATTTGGCACATAATATTCTAAAAATACCACCAAGTTATATGTCATGCAAGTCCCGAGGGCTACTCTGTTTATTTTAGAAATTACAATTTTTCAGAGACATAGTTACTCCAATTTTTATTCAGAACGCCTAAAAAAAAATTTAAATTTTACATGCGTCTTCTATCTCAACCTAACTTGATTTACTAAGGAACTTCGCTAATTTCTAACCCCACCCCCCCCCCCCAAAGAAACAGATGTCAAATATTGCTTAAGTTTTTTGTATTGAAAAATACTCTAGAAATCTTTGGTACATTGCCATCACTTGTATACACGAGTATAGTTATATACACATTAATGTTCTCTATTTACATGTTCCTTTTTTCAAATTTTTAATTACAGTTTTTAAATGTAACTATTTTAAAAACGACAGATTCTCGAAATTCATTTCTCAGTGGAAAAAAAAAAATCATAATAATATGAAGCTACTTATATATTTGTATATAATATGTATATATTTGCCGTGTGACATGACAAAAATTGGCACAGTTTACTATGATAATGAAATTAATGTTGGACAATGGTAGTATATTATTTTATTATTGAAAAGAACAGATTCTTATTGTATTGAAGTTAAAGTTATTCAGAACATAGATCTGTGATATTTTAAATATTAATTAAATATATTAATTATAAAAAAATACATACAAAATCAATTTTATCGAAAAATATTGTTGTTGCCCTATCGAGATTCGAACCTGGATATCTTTTACAATTTGGGGGAGGTGCATTACCAAATATGCTACAGCGACAGTAATGTTTCAGTTAATAATGGGACGATAGATGTATTAATTAATTTTAAAAAGTGTAATATATAGGTTCGAAAATTTGTCGTCAAAAATATTGTCGCTGTAGCATAGTTAGTAATGTATCTTCCTCGGATTGGAAAAGAGATCCAGATTAGAATTTCGGTAGCGCAACAACAATATTTTTCGATAAAATAGATTTCATATGTATATCGATAACAATTAATACATTTAATAAGCATGTACAATATTTGCTTAGAAAGTATTTGAATTAGATTTATGATAAAATATATGATAGAAGCAACGTGTCAATATGGACTAACCCAACCCGTAATTTATAATATAAACTTATTATTTACAAAAACTGTTTGTTACAACTATTCAGGGTCACAAATTTGTGTTGATTTATGCTCTCGGCTCAGGGTCCTATACTCCCTATTATTTTTCTTCCTCCCCGGTCATATTGCCAGCTTCACAATGCGTCGATGTACGGCGCTGGTGTCGCATCATCATACGTCACCAGTCGGGCGGAACTTCCGGTAGCACTATCGGACAGTAACACTCGCAGCGAGCACTTTTATGTCTATACACTTAAAACTAAAGTAGGTTGCCTACTTGTAGAAAGCCTTTATATTAGATTGTTAGAAAAGCCTCGAAATGCTAAATATAAATTCAATATTATTCTCACAAACAATATTGTTTTGTTAGAAATTTTTTTCGTTTTTAAAGAAAAAATTTTTCGAATTTATTAATTACTATATTTTAAGTACATCGGAAGAGTTTATGTATAAAAATACAGTAGTTGTAATTCTAACTGGTTTATTATTGGAGTTTTGGATCCTTATTGAGTGTAGAACTAAAAACATTGGGCTCTAATGCAAAATGTATATAAGGTATATGAATATTATTACCGTGCAGTGTATTGATTAAATAGTAAGAGAAAACTTAATCTCTTGTCTTCTACGAGGTGTCCCAAAAGTATTTTTCATAATAAAAATTGTGTAATAAAATAATGGATGGGTTTAATAAAAAAAAGTTTATTTTGTGCTCAACAACAGTCACTTGGAATTTATTTCCTTTTCTAAATGTGATCCGTTATTTCGCTGGTAATCTTCTAAACGTGAAGTAAAATTTCTAAGAACTATTTAGTACGTACAGAGAGCTATTTGGTACGTACTCTGTGATCGCTGCCATTTCTTCTTGAATATTTTTTAAAATTTGTTCAGATAGAAATGATTGTTATTGTATACCTTTGATTTAAGGTAGCCCTATAGAAAAAAGTGAATTGATGTCAAGTCGAGGCTACATGCAGGCCAGTTTATATCACCTCGTCGGATATATAAATAAATAAATAAATATCAATTTTTCAGGGAAAATTTCACAAATAACTGGTAAGGACACGCTCCATAGCGACTGAATTCCCAAGGACTCGGCTATAAATCGGCATACCCCCCGCCCCTCTCCCGCTCGTTGCGTTTCTGCAACGAATGAACCAAAATGAAAAGACTTTTGGACATTTTTTAATATGGTGCCATTTTTGCTGTTGTATTTTGACAGTTAAACCGTTATAATAAATCGATGGTAGATAATCTATAATTATTAAAATTTATCGTTATTTGACACAACAACGGGTTCATATTGTTAAACGTTATTTCCAAAATAGATAAATAAATTGCGTCCAATTTTTGGTTATTAAAAAGTTCCAAGCGCATCGACAGTGAACAGAATATTCGAAGAATTCAAAAAGACTGGGCCGATTACTGATGTTAGAACATCAATATGTGTCTGTCCAGGTCATTCAGCAGAAAACACAGTCGTTCTCCCAAAATGTGGCCGAGAGTCCGGGAACATCTATTCGGCATCGTGCTCAAAAATTGAACATTTCAAGAAATATTTCATGGATGGTTTGGATTTCAAAGACATGCGGTTCTAACAGGACGGTGACACTTGCCACATATCACGTGAAATAATGGCATTATTGCAAAAGATATTCTTTGGTCGTGTATTCTCCCGTTTGGGCAACCAGAATTAGCCGCCTACATTGTGCGATTTAACGTCTTTGGACTTCTTTTTCTGGAATTTTTTGAAATCAAAAGTTTATGACAACAAACCCACGACCACCCAAGCCTTGAAGGAAAAGATTAGATCTATATAGAATGTTCATGCTGTCACGCAGGCGCGCACGAGTCACGTGCTCAAGCCTCAGCGCGCCCGTGGAAGAAAAGAGAGGGGCAGTCACCGGAGGGCAAGGAGTGTGGATACACGCATCTGCGGCAGGAACACGTATCCCTCCCAGGAGATAGAGACCAAAGCATCCAATACAACAACTTCGTAGCTGTGCGCCTGACTTGTTTTCAACCTCGACACATTCTCTCCACCACTACGGCGGCGTTCGTCTCCCATCGACCGTCGCCTAGATAACCTAGCCAGGGACCGGATCATCCATCCAGGAACGTCGCCACTTCCCCGGTGAGTCGCCTATGGATTTTGTGCCAGCATTCCGTTTTAGTGGCAACCGTTAGTCAAGTTTAATTCAATAGACTGCACTGATCAACCCCCATATCTGTTAATTTATTTAGTATTTAAGCTCACTTGTCCTTGTTAATTCCCCTTATTAAACATCGCCCAAGAGGCTACTAAACACTGTATGTTCATTCTTTTTCATTGAACCTATCCTTTTGGTGGCCCTCGGGGCTGCGATGCCATCCCATCTTGACATCGAACAGAATGAAATTTTAACTGTAACAAAATCCAGCCACAATTATGCCAAACCATGATTGAAAATTTCGTCAGAAGAACGTAAATGTGCCAGAAAAGCCGATTAGGGTATTTATCATATGTGTTCTTCCATACATATTTTTTACTTTATGATTAAATCCAAATTTTGTTATTTTATAAAAAAACACCGTGTTTCAAATTTTGAATTTTCCGCTCCTGTTGGGACACTCTTTAGTTGATGCTTCGGGATCGTAGTTTGACACTGGGAATGTTTGCCTGTTCCTGGTTCCAGTACAAATTTTTTCTACGCTCTTCCCATTTTATATTCAAAATCTTTTTATCAAGCATCTGTTGTGGTATTTTTTGAGGTACTTTATGTTGCAGCTGTGTAACACGTTCTGATGAAGTTCTGATAAAGTTTACTGAACTCCCGAACATCCACCGTCTGTGAAAACTTTACGCTTAAACTTCTAATAGTTGGATTAATTAAAAAAATATATATTATGCACAATTAAAAGCAGATTGTTTTAGTCTGTACAAACAACTCATTTGATCTTATTACAGTTAATGTTTTCTCATATATGAAATTTAATTTACTTGAGACGCGTTTCGGCCTTATAAGGGCATTATCAATCTAACAATTTAACCCAACAACTTGTATATTGAGGAAGAGCTATACAATTTTATTCGCATAAGATGAAAAGGGAGAACATTATTCATTAGAATTCTGAAGATTTCCATATATTTTTAAGGTTTCTAATTATTATAAGTTTATTATAATTTTATACCATAAGAATACAACACGGCAAGAGACACATTTTTGGTATTCTGGAATTTATATAATGTTTGCATGATTACATATGACATTAAATCTCATTACTTTATCTTCCCTTATCTTGCGTCGCTTCGGAACTAGTTGCCCATTCTGTCGTAATACAATGTTAATTGCTAATCAACCCAGATTCGTTTGGGATAATCCACCGGCTGCCTTCCTTCCGAAGTTTCCAAAGAGATGCATATAGCATTCACAAAAAATCGATGTCTAAATCACCGATTTTTCAATATGTAGAAGTAGGGGTTCCATGCAAAATGCCTTTATGTCGGTACTTCTCACTCGATAAAATAATTTAACTTCTACTTCTCTCTTAATTCATTGACTGTTTCTTGTTCTCACTCTCTCATTAAGTTATTTATAGATTACAATATATAGAAGAGTCTTTTAACTACTAGATCAAGTTCTCTGTCAGAAAATATATTAAGGGCAGGTTGGCTAATCAGTGGTCAAATGAAAAATATTACTGACAGCCATATTGTGCCTATATCGTGACGGCCTAGGATCTAGCCGGTTACTTCTCCGCAGACCGTTATTTCTTCAACACCTCAAGCGAGCCATGACAGCCTTCAACTTTATTTGCGTAATTAACATTGTTGCGTATATGCGTAGATGCCGGAAGAATTCAGGGCACGGAAGGAGTTTGGCACTCACTAAAATCCGGATTCTGCTGGCATCTCCAAAATGTGGACTACGTTTTAATCACTATTTTGTATTAGGTTCCTTTAGACGATGACGAGTTCCGACACTGTATAGGCGCGAAGTCTCAAATTAGTAAAATATTGTAATTTTTTAGGTAAACGTATAAATGCACTGATTCAAGGTTTCCAATTAACTAATTGGCGGAGTACCGAAAGGGGAAGGGAACGAGGGGGAATGAACAGTGCATTATTTTCCTTCAAAATAAATATGTATGTACAAAAATAAATATATGTCCCTAACAAACTTTATTCTCGTATTAAGTGCAATTTTAAATCGTTCCGCAATAATTGCCAACTTTTGTAAGTTCTTCTTTATTTAAATATCTTACTCTAGACACACGCACATTCATATACACCGCGTCGTGCACCAACACGCGTGAGACTGGAAGAGAGTTAGGTTCTTCAGTCTTACCATGTACGAAACAATAATTCGAATAGCATAACGAGTCAATAATAATCTATAATGACAGACCCTACGTATCCAATAGTAAACCAAATTGATCCTTCAATATCAGATGATAAAAATCGTTAGTTAAAAATAGCATATATTATAATAGCATATATAGCTTCATAGCCGTTTCAAAAATCATTCATCACATTGATACTTTAAAAGTTGCAATATACGTCAATGAATCATTAAACATCCCGCTATTTTAGTAATGAGAGTTCGTCCAACGATAATCTCGCTGTTTAATTTATATTATAACACCGACCGAAGATTTTTCATCAGAAAAGTAACAGATTTCGAATGCAAGAATGAATAAAGTCATACATAAACTATCAAACTGTATGTATTGCCAATGGTGAATATGCTCAGGTATTTGGTAATTATATTGTATTTGAATATTGTAAATTTAACGTTTGAAAAACTTTAAAACGTTTTTTATCATGGGCAATGGTAAAAAGTTACTATGGTAAAAATTTACAAAAATTGTAAGATCAAACAACAATGTATCATGTTAAATAGTAGAGAGTCGAAAATAAGCCTCGTAAACCTAAATGCGCGAAAGCTATGACTCGCCTTGAAATGTAGTAGTGGAACTTTCTCGAATAATTAAAATGCTTCGTCATTAACGACTCTAAATTACAACATTCCCAGTACAACACGGCTCTCGGGGTAAAAGTTTCCTTTTTATTATTTTGTACCGGGGGTAGGTAAACTTGCCATCATCCCTTTATGAAGACACAGTCCTTCACTAACAATAACTAAGAAAGTTTCATCAAAAGAAATAATCGCCGCTTAAACCAAGTTCCTGCACAAAGCGCGGAAGCCTCCGCCGTCCCGCGTTTTAATATTATTTTATAAATCATTAACGTTGCAAAGTTTCGGCCGCCCTCTTTTTAACCCGTAATTTAGTTAAATATATTTTGCCAATTTGCGTCGAAAAAATGGCGAAACAAAACCCGGGAGAAGCCTCCGGAAGGTTTTACGAGCGGTGCCGCCGCCGGGTCTGCAGTGACTTATTTAGATTTTTTCACCGCCGAGTCTTTGAATAAAATAAGATTATGGAAACTTTCAAAGACACGCAGCTTCGTCAAAACATCTCGCGACCATTGAAGATTCAACTTGGATATTCTCAGTTAAATCTGCAGGCTATTTAAACTTAATAATGATATTTATTTTTTTTACAACTCGAATTTTGTAAAACGATTTTAATTTTATTTTTAACTGCTAAAAGTGCTTTTAATATTATATATTGTTCCCTACTGGAAGACAGGCTGTTTTGGAAAGTGAATATTTTTTTAATATTTTTAATGAAATCTCATTTTTATTGTTAGGATGCAATTTAAGAGTACGGTTCTTTGATAAATAAAACAATATATATTTAATAGGAATTCATAGATATCTAACTAAAATACTTAGAAGAATCACGTATTAAATCCAAAATTCATCGTGAAATATATGGTTAAATTAGTGTAGTAAGTAACTCATTATTCTGGTAAGACAAAGTTCTAAGTTTTAATCCCTGTGGTATAATATATAGGTACTACAATTTTATACCTACTCGTATAATGCTAGTAATTCATCTAATTTTATTGACAATTTATGACCTTTTGTGTGAATTTGTGTAGATTAATAATGAAGTAAACTGTGATTGTATAATTGATATTCGATTGTAACCATGATTCAACGATTGGTGGTTTAATTTTTAGTGTACCAATACTTGCTCACCGAATTATGGATAATCAGCATATCATTCGAACAATCAAACACTCACCATCACAGTTACAATCATGACTAGTATATACATGTTAAGTGTGAAAGATGGTTCTAGGCACATAAATCACCTACAATTAAAGTCAAAAATTCATAGCCCATAATTCATCACGCACTAGCGTTGAATTGTAGGGCTATTAATTATATATGTATTGAATTGTGGGCTACGAATTGTAGGCTATGGCTAAACTTGTAGGATATAAATTGCTAGTTGTAAACTTTCTGGATAATGCGAAAAATGGAACAGTTAAGGAATATTCTAGAATTCTTTAATCTTTGTCTAATTTTAAAAGTAAGCCTCGCGATAGGTGGTGTATTTATCTTTTTATTTATTTAAAATATTACGAAGAAACACAATTTTTTGTCACTCACTTTAATCACAAGTGCTAATGAAAGTAGGTATTTATTCAATTCGAAACTTATTGTTCTAATATTTCAATCATAATTTGTATTGACCAACTCTTCATAGAAAAATATTTTTTTTCTTGTACTTGTATTTAGAATTCTTCTCAAGATTTAGAGGTTAGTCGAATGAATCTTCAATGTCAAAAATATGCTTTATATCCACCCCTCAAAATGGCTACTCCGAGGCGTCATTGTGATCTGTAATATTACACATTAAATTGGTCTAGACGGTATAAAATCTTACTTATATTTTAAATGATTATTATAAAATAAATACGCTAGTATAAATTCAGATTATTTAAAAACAATGTTTTGGTATGTTAAATGTTTAAAAGAATTTGGATTATTTTAAAACATTATGTAAACCAAAAAATAATTCTGCTCATTATTTACTAGTATAACCACAGTCTTGTACATAACACATAATTCCAATATTTTTTTTTAAACATAAGTGGTTTACAAGATAGTCGTACGATAATAAAATAATATATTTACCGTAGATGATAAATAAGATGAGCTCATGAGTTTCACATTTAAATAAATTTAAAAAATAACTATTTGTTATAATAAAATATTCGATTCTTGACTGGAATAATATAATTTTAGAGATGTTCGTATTGTTGAAACATAAATGTACAATCTTGTTACACTTTATGTAAAAATACCTTAAAAATAAGATGAATACGATCATAAAATAATATATCCGTATTTAAGATCTATACGATAAATGCCGCTGTAGAAATCTGTGATGGGTAACTATTATTAACTATTTTTAATATGTAATAAGAAAAAAAATCCGTATAATATTGATCAGAATCGAATATCGCAACTCACATTCATAATATATATTATATTTAATGGAATAAAAAATAAGAAACGACAATTTTCTGCTCAAATTCACTTCCACAGAATTTTTTATTTCAACCCCTATGCGCTAACGATGGGGCGGCGGGAGACCAATTACTGCAGGCGTTGGGTCAGAGACTAAGTCACCGTGCACGGAGAGGGAAGTTACTATACCGCCCTAGCAACCTGCAATAAAACATTTGGGTTAATTGTATATCTCGATCCAATCGGAATAGCTTTTCCGCTTTTTTTTAATATACTACACACGTAAAAATATGTGTATTTTATACTTATACAATATTTAGCAATGTTCTAACCTATTCAGAATTTTACAACATATATTATTCAAAATTTTACATCCATATTATAATTGTGCTTAGTATCAATTAGTATTATTGCCATTAAAAAAAAAATAGCAAAGTAGCGAATATGTCGAACGTGTTTATAATATGGTATCCGGAAAGTTTAATGACAGAAATTTACCGACGAAAAGTTCACCGATAGAAAGATCACCGACCGGAAAGTTCACCTACCGAAAAATTCACCGACCGGAAAGTTCACCGATAAGTGATAAATTTGTCGTAAGTGAAATTCGCGGACCCGCAATTCATCAAACGGAAAGCTCACCGATTCTACAATCTAGGACGTTTCTTTGCCAGCCAGTTTATCATCGGCCGATTAATTATTTTGATCACCGTCTTAATTCTTTCAAACATCAATTTTTTACGGCCATCAGTTGTAGAATCGGTGAGCTTTCCGTTCAACGAATTGCAGCTAGATAAATTATCCATTCGAAAAATTTACCACCGGTCGGTGAAGTTTCCGTTTGATGAACTTTTCGGTCAGTAAACTTTCCGGTCTGTTCCTTCTTTCTTTCTTATAAAAATGTAACAATAAATGAGCATTTTATAATCCTGAGGCTGCAATTTTGGCTCTGTATCGGATTCACAACTCTTGGCTTCTTGTGATGTGGGCTAATAATTTAAGAAAGGATACAACAATTTTGCGCATTACCAATCGGTAAGAAGAAATAACGTAATACTTATTCGTCTGGAGAGTAGTCACAAAGTCGGTTTTTCGTAGGGTTCTAAAGAGTAAATGTGCAAAATTTGTAACGGATGGCATTTAATATAATACAGTGCATATGTCTTGAGGAAGAGGGTGGGTTAGCCAGATAGAGGGGGGTGGCTCAGTTTAGATTGATTAAAAACTGTAAAATTGTATAAAGAACATACGCTGGCCTAGTTATCTAGTGGTTGCGGGTTCGCGCCTCGTTCACCAGCAAGTTAGTCCTATTTTCATAGTACAAGCATTAAGCTAAATTTGAAAATAGTAAGAATATTGATGTGATATGTATTCCGTGTACGCATCTCTATTAAAAAAAATCTATACATGGAAGATACATTTTTTGAATTTGAATTAATGATGGTCTGTGTATAATGACGACGTCGGTATACAATGAGAAAATATCAGTATTAAGTTTTGTTAAAATCTACTTCATTGAGAATGAAAAAGACGTTTCTTATTTTTACTCACTTCAAGATTCTACAATCAACCGCCCATGGTAATTCATTTCATTACTCCAAGTAGAGATAAAAGAAATTCAATACATTTTTAATTAATTGGCCTGATTTTTTTACAACCTAAAAGCTTTTACGCGAAACTTGTTCATGTAAATGGCATTAAGTACTTAAATTATTTTTTTACAATGAAATATTTTAAATGGTGAATCATTGTATATGTCTTTAATAATTAAAATATAAATTTAATTAATAATATGATATTTATATCATCCGTTTAACAAGTATTCTTTATAATTCACCCGACTTTAGAAATTGGTCATTAAAACTAATAATATGATAAACATAATCAAGTACATGAGGAATATGAAGAAAATTTCTTTATATAATTTTAATTATGTCAATCTTGAGAATCGATCTAGTAGGTAGCGCGTTTCAAACTTTCCTCCTAAAATTTGAAACATTTTGAATAATATTTTATTATGCAGTTATAAATAAACTAGTTGATTAACCCATGTCAAGCATGGTATCAGTGTGTTTTCATTGACTTTTATTCTTAACTGTTATAAAACTGTAACGTTATAAAATAATTACACTGGTAGAGAAAATATTTTGTTACAGGAATAATTCTTACTGATTATTGTGTAATTTTGCTTGCTGAATCCGAATATGCTGTCAGAATATGTCTATCAGCCACCATTTTTTTGTAATTTGTAATTTTTTGTGATTTGTAATTTATTTTACCCCAAATTAGCATATCTTGCCCCGTATGTTTAATCCTTTAAATTTATAATTTTCGATGTTGTTTGATAAAAATGCTCCTTTAACCATGCATTTTTATTCACTCAATAGCGTATTAGTCTGGATAAATCTGGTTTCGGAGATTAATTAATATAATCTGATTTCGGAGAATTGCGTACTTAGGAATGACATGTTATGTTCTAAATTGTTAATTTCCTTAATGTAGTCTGTGAAGTGCATATATATATACTCTATTATTATCCGTATCTCACTTGAACTAAACAATTTTAAGAACCACTCAAGCTTTGTACAATTTATTGTTTAACGTTACGATGCCAGGTGACTGTATGAAGTGACCTTCAAGCCTCATTAAAGAAATATAACCTCACTCATCAAAAAAGTTATGAACTGTACTTCGGATGTAAAGAGGGAGATCAGGATAAGGTTTGGACCTCACATATCTGCTGTTTAATATGTATTTCCCATCTCACTGGCTGATTGACTGGAAAATATCGTCACATGCCGTTTGCCCCATTCTTCAGACTGCTACTTTTGTACAACTAAAATCGCAGGCATATCGTCATCAAATATCAACTAAAGTAAAGTATTCAAATCTATCTTCAGCTATAAGACCTATGCTGTATAGTACTACGAACTTTCCCATACCATCCCCACCAAATTCACGGACTCTGGATCCTGAGGAGGACTTACCAGATGACTTTGAGATCCAAGAAAATATGAAAACAAACCCTGACCTTGTTGGCATGCCCGAAAAGCCGCATAAAATAAATCAGTTAGATTTAAATGACTTAGTCCGTTATCTGAATGTCAAAAAATCTTCTTAGCTCTTAGCCTCAAAAGATGGAATTTATTAAACAAAAGGACAAGAATATGCACATTCCGTAGTAAGTCGCAAGAACTGCTGCATTTATTTTTAAAACAAGATTACCTGTTATTCTACGCTTTACTAGAGGCAATGTACCAGCATCACAATCCAGAATAATGGAGATCTTCATAGACTCCTTTAAATCGAGTCTTAAAGCAGTTCACCTTCATGATGGAAATGAAAATTCTTCTATTCCTATTGCTCATCTGTTAACATGAAAAAGTCTTATGAAAGTATGAAGCTACTACTGGATAAAATAGAGTACAGAGATTTCAATGGCATATTTGTACGGATTTAAAAGTTGTAGCCCTACTATTGCGTTTGCAGTTGGGTGTACGAAGTTTAGCCGTTTTTTTTTTTTGTGTGCGATAGTAGGGACAGAAAAAATCATTACATTAAAGAAAAGTAACCTTACTCCAGGTTTTAAGATTGGCTGCCTCTTTACATCATATTGGAATTGATGAAAAAACTCGTAAATGCGATGAACGAAGATGGTGAAAGTTTTATTTATTTTTTAATTTCCCAGAAACTAAAATAAAAAAGGGGACCCAAATCATGGAACTAATGAAATATGCCAGTTTCAATAGTACCTTAAATTAATTTTTTTGTTATTTTGAATTTTTTACAATTTTTATAATGTATCAGTTTAACAAAGTATTTTACAAAACTAAAATTACATATTTTTTATCGCTTACCTTTCTAAAAAAAAGACTAGCTCTTGTGCTTGGAGAGGGACTGTAATCAATAATATTATTTATTATCTAATTGTGTGCTTGTGAAGTGTTCATTTAATATCTTTTATATCCTTTATCTCTTTAATTTGTGTAGGGAGGCTATTAAAGATTTTTATCCCTAAGTGTATGAAATTTTACTGATACGTGTTACATTTAAAGATTTTTAAATTATTTTTAAATCTTAATGTGATTGCTTCTAATTTTACAGTGTTATTTTCTTTTAAGTAATTGATTCATTGATATTTTTTCGTAAATGTTTTCTATTTTGGGAACTAGAAATTTTGTAAAAAGTTGATCTTTTTTTAATATCACTTTAATGATTGTTCTCTGTATTATTTTTACCGAGTTCATTACGTTATTGTATGCTCCTCCCCACCCAATTATTCCATACTGGAGTAGTGATAATACTTTAAATGAAAGAGAGATACCTGCTTGGCAGTCCTTCAAAACTACGGTAACAAATTTCATCGGGAATAATAAAAACGATGAAAACTATAAACATCTGGTTGATGAACTGCCGCAAAATTACAAAGATTTGAGAGCAAATATGTCCCTTAAGATGAATTTCCTTCATTCACATCTGGAGTTTTTTCCAGATAAGTAAGCGATGAACATGGCGAGAGATTTCACCAAGATGTCAGCCAAATCGAATCGCGATAAAAGGGAAAATGGAACGAAAGCATGCTTACGGACTACTGCTGGGGCCTTACTTGAAATACAGGCAAAGATCGAATAGAAATAAGTTTTGTAAATAAATTACGTTATATTATTGTGAGAACTATCAACTAGTATGTATATATGTGTGTGTGTCAGGAGAGTAAGTAGATGAATGGTGGGGGTAAAACATTATAAGAGGGCGTCTCTGGGGGAACGGGTCTTTTCTATCACAAATCCTCCTGAGTAACTAGTCTATCACTGAAGTGTGTAATTAATAATTACTGTAAATATGTTGTAGTAATAAACTGAATATTGTAGCCCGACATACTGAGTTTTACTACAAGGAATCGGGACCTAAGAAATGATTCCCTAATCAGAGGATAGAACACCTGAAGTATATGGTAGTACTTCCCAAAATTACCATATTGGCGCAGCCGATTACCACATTGACGCAGAAAAGTTACCACAGTTATATACTTACATTTTTATTCCTTAAAAATCTAAATTTGAAAAATTTCAAACGCGTTTTACTCGTCTTTTTAAATCTTGCATGTTGAAAACATTTACAAAGCATTGGGAATTAGAAAAAAATATATAAGAATCTGAATAAAAACTAGCTTAATTATTATCGACAATAATGCGCTATTAATGCAACATTTTTATTAGAGTTTAGAGATTAATGTGGGTGTTTATTGTATTAATACTTATAATAATATTTTTCTTATACACGTTACAGATTTCCTAATTAAATTTTACCGTATTATAATTATTCGTACTCTAAATACATATGATTTGCATTATAAATATTTTGCTATTAAAAATATTATCAGTAATAATTAAAAATATAAATCGAGTTTAATCCTGTCTGCAGATGATTCAATTGGTTAAAAAAAGGATTGCAATCTTGAAAAGTACGTTGCACTTTAGAGATCCTGCTATGTTCCAGCCATAATTCAACACCAGTAAATGCCATTTCAGGATACAAATGTTACCATACTATATTTTAGTCTAAGGGCGTTAAAATAAAAATATTTTCCATAAGGTAGTGGAATTTTTATTTTTTTAAATAATTCTTGAAAAAATTCATTTACAAAACTGAAAGATTTTTTCGATATTTGTAAATATGGCAGAGTTACAGATGTTCAAATTTGCATGTTTTATAAAAGATAGGATTATACTGTTTTTTTCGTATTAATATTATTAGAACTCGCTGGTACGTACGAAAGATATGACGTCACACAGTAGATATGGATAATCCGAGTATTTTTTCAACAAGCCCAACTTTGAATACCAATATCTCCGAAATTATTGCACTTTTTGAAAAAATTAAAATAGCATGATAATTTGTATTTGTTTCTTATTTTTTTAACGTACTTTAAAAGCTCATTTTTGATATGCTTCACTACCTCATTGCTTTCAAATAAATACCTGATTTACGTTCTAAATTTTATTATTACCGTTAACCGATTTTGGAGCGTCCCTTCCTTCATCAAAGTCGAAAAAAACTTTATCATTTTCAACTTTACTTGCGTAATTATTTACCATCAGTATATTTCTCTTTGGAAACAGTACATAGGATAGAGCGTTACTCTCTATTTAACCTTATTTACCTATTTAGTTAGACGTAGAATATATAATGAGAAAAACACTAGACGGATGGGAAGACTGTATTGCCGTCGGAGGTCGTAAGATCTCTAACGTAAGATTCGCAGACGATACATATGAATTAGATTGGCAAAATTAGCGACTACAGTGACATAAATATGGAAAAATCGGTTCATTTTAAAAATAATCGAATTTCGACTAGTGAAATATTTAATGTTCTTGATAGTCCTGTTAGAAACATGGACATTGAGAAAGAAGACATGCTGGAAGCCTTCGAGATGCGGTGCTGGTGTTAGGTACCGAGAGGTATACTAATGCCTTTATACTCCAAAAATTATTAACATTACAACAAAATTTACAACAAAGCGATGAAATTCTTACCATTTGTGTTAAAGACAGCCAAAAACTTTAACTCGCTCTGCTCTCTAATAACTTTATATACATATATTGTAAGAAGTACACTGGAATTTAACTCCACTCTGTGGTCTTCCTATTATGGCTCAAATGTTATAAAAATTTATAGAGTGCAACATAAATTTCTAAGATTTATTAATTTTAAATTACATATTCCGATAGAAAATGTAAATTACGATTATTTGATGAGTCTTCTTCATTTGAAAAAATTAGCCTAGAGAAGAGATTTGAGCGATATAGTATATCTATATAAAATGATCAATAGCATGTTGGACTGCCCTGAGTTGATACAAATGGTTTCGTATAAAGTACCTACTCAAACGAGACAACAAAAAGTGTTCTTTGTAGGTACACATATAAATAATTATGCTGTTAACTCTACAATATCACGGATGCATCGGCATGATAACAAGTTGAGTTTTGTTGACATTTTTCATTGCAGGAGCATACTTGAGCTGAATAAATATTTGTGTATAAATTATACTCAGTTTTTAATTTAATGATAATAATAATAATTAATTTAATTTGTTTTATGTTATATTTAAACTGTTATACTGAAATTTCAATTAAAAATGAACTGTTATAATTTAAATCAAATAAAAATGTATTCTTATGTAAAATCCCACACAAGAAATAAATAAATAAAATAAAAGAATTAAAGATTGCCATAAAACTTTCGATAACATGTAGACTCTTGAATTCTTTGACCATGCTGCCAGAAATATCGACGAAATTTGCAAACATAGAAATAGTTTAGAGAAAATTGATCCAGTGAACGGTCTCCTACAAGATGGAAAACCGAATATAGGAGTAAAAAAATGTTTTTTTAAACACTGCAATCAACATGGCTCAAGATCGGAAGGAATTGAGACGTATTAAGCACAACATTTCAGATGACAACGATGTTCAACATTGAACTCACAATAAAAAATAAGTTAGATTTTTTAAATTATTAAGTAAATATATTCAGTTATTGCTTGAAATATTACAAAATATTAAGTTATTAATTATCAATCAAATTAAAACTAGCATTAATTATTGCGATCACGAAATTAACTAATAAAGTGTATAAAATATTTTTTGCACCGAAAGTAATAAATTTTAATTCGGGGTTACAAAGAAGGATGGGACGAATGCTCAGCAGCAAAGAACAACAGAAAGTCGAGAGTATTTTTTTCGTTTGCACCGCATTCCGTAGTTCTGCCACCTCTATTCCATTAGAGTACAGTGACAAATGAACTCGCAACTTGGAGTAGGTGCTTACGGCACGGTACGGCACGATTGTTAGACCCACCAAGTAAAAACACGCTCTCCGCATTTGAATAGAATACCTCGTTCAAATTAAATTGGACTGTGTTTCTGAAAACATGAATGCGATCCTGGTCGAGCTGGATTTCAATTTTAATTAACGGATTTTAATTTACTCTTGTTAGCCACGTGTTAGTAAGTTTTTAATGAAAGTAATTTTAAAATTTTCTTTATGACATGTATAATCAATAAATATTAGTTTTAAGTTTAACTTATTATCTTCGCAGAAGTTGTTTAAAGAAAGAAAAATATTAAAATAAATATATGTATAAGTTTTTCTCACTTGCTTTATTAACCCGAAACGAGTAATTATTTTATACGTTTATTTAGCGTAAAGTTTGCATAAAGAAAACACATAAAATAAACTAGTATTTTAGTTTATAATACGTTTCAAAGATTTGAAATAACTACTACTATATCTATATAATCTTATTTTGTTTCCACCGTATTATAAATATTAATTTTTGTAAATATTATATAATAATATATATATACAGATATATATTATTTATAATAGATATATAGTATATTAGAAAGGAATAACAATATTGAAAACCCATTAACAATTTCTCAGAACCCAACACATATAGCATAAACAGATAACACCAATAATATTTTACCTCACAGAATTATCAGAAGTCAAACATTAGGTCGTAAACACCGGAATTATACAAAGTAAAGATTAATGATATTACTTAGCGTTGGACTGCCGGCCTGAAAAGATATGTTTCACGATCATTTTAGAGCGACACTGTACTGATATGGCAACCACCTTCTCTAACCCCTTTGATTACTTTGAAGTCGACAAGTTTGATATAACAGCAACTTCGTCAGGATAAATATACTGATACGTTCAGCTTGGGTTGACCGAGCATCCTTTTCATGCTATGGATAGAACTCCTGGCGCAGAGTTTTGCGCCGTGCAGACGTTTCTTTTGTCTTTTGTCTACATGTCGACCTTTTTTTGTCTGTTTAAGTGTCGGCCGAGTGGATTGATTCTTTTCATGAAGGCGTTATCTCTTTACATCGTTTTCTAGGTATCAGGATCCCTTGGAATACACCAATTGTTCTGCGATTACTCATTGTGTAGCCGTTAGTCGTTAATCGTAGCAATATTTTATTTTTATATATTTAGAATTCTGAATTCGCTATGAAATTTTCGGAATTATAAATTAAATTTATGAGAAAGAATTTCGGAATTCTCAAAATTTCGAAATTTCGTATTCAATCCCTAAAAAGAGTGTTACATATGTGTTATTAAATTTTTCTCTAATTGATATATGGAGAATAAAACTATACTGCTATCAATTTTTACCAATTTTGAGATCATTGAAACTTGAAACATTCTACTGGTAGATACTCTGCGCGAGAGGAACATCTACGTCATCTACCAATACGAAATAGGGAAATGAGCAGCTGATGGTGAACTTGGCGTTAATGAGGCTGAGAACATTTGAGGGGCGGTAAATATTGATACTGAGAAATTAAGACGGCATTTTGACTCATTAGCAACAATGAAAGTTGAATAACATATTCTTCAGTTTTTATGTTTATTTTTTGTCTCAATAAAGTAATCGACACGAGCGATAAGTGCTGTACCGTGAGCACAGTACCTAGGTAATATGTAGAGTAATTGGTGAGTGATGTGATGTTTCTTCTGTAACAATATTTCGTTTCATGTATTAGTTTTCGTAACTCTATCAGGTGCGTTTTGGAATATTTAAGATCAATAGCCTTAGATTATATAATTTAGGTTTTTTTATATAAAAACTTGGTGAACGGACACCTAAATTTTCATCCTGAAGCGAAATCGATAAGATTGAAAATGCGAGACGAAAACACTTACGTCACACTTGACTAGTCTCTGATCTTGAACTGGATTATCTGGTAACACTCTGCCTCACATTTTCTACCTTAGTCACTAGGGTTGATTCAGTAAAGTAGCACTTGTGAGCATAAAATCGCAAAGTTTGGTTCTGTTACATTTCAAAGTAAAGTAAAAAATGTAATGATAACAAAAAATTTAAAAAACAAATGAAACGAATAATGAAAGAATAAAGTTTCCGAGTCACAAAATAAATATTTATTTGTTTTAAAATGTTATAATGTCCCTTTTAATCTCAAACCATATACTGGGTACTATTTTTCAGGCAGATCTAAATACTCTTACTATGAAAATAGAGAAAAGTTTCTGGTCTCATGGGACAAGAAGATCAGTAGGTAACCATTATACTACACCAAATAAATAAGTTTAGTTATTACGTCTAAAATTGTAAATTTTCTGGTTAAAAAATAACGTGTGTTTTAAATAAAATACACCCTTAAAAGAATTCTTACCCGTGGGGGTTGCTAGAGGATTCAAATGGTTGTGGTAAGGTATTTGAAGAATGTAGCAAATATTAAATTACGGGACCAAATGAGAAGCTGCATAATTAAAAAAGAGAATATCAGTATGAAAACCCTATTTAATAATATTTTATTTTAAAACTCAAAAATAATATCAAATAATGTATAATGTAAATGGTAAAATAAATAAAAAATTAATATTAATTTATATTCTATATTATTTATTTCAAATTATGATGCAACAATATTTAGGTACAATATTTTTTTTTCGTACTAAGCTTATCTTAAAATCATGTGCTTATGTAGAAAAGTAGAGTGTATAACAATAAAAAATATTGTTTATAAGAAAAGTAAAATGTTATATCAACTCCTTAAAATAACAAGGTTCCAACTAACATTTTGGGCTAATTTGAGTTATTACGTAAAAAGAGTTCCAAATTAATTATTCTTTATTTCTTCCATACATACTAACCCAATTTAACGGATATTAAAAGAAATAGCAGGAGCTGAAAGTTCCAACTGCATTTATTATATTTACTTAAATTTAAGGATCATTATTGTTAATTTACAATGATTTTATTTATTTTTAATTTCTCCCATCTCACAGTGGTTATTGATTATACTGAAAATATGTTAAGACCTTAAAACTGATCATATTTGCATACTCAAAACATAATATAACATAATAATGTTAGTGTCAGATGAAACCTTATTATTCTGATATAAATAATGTTTTAATTCAAGTTCAGGGGTACACGTTTCTTTTTAAGCTTACTTTGAAGTATTTTATTTAATAGAATTTGATAGTTCTTTTATATCACTAATTTTCCTAATGTTTACAGGTAAGCTATTAAAGAATTTTTTTCCTAAGTGCGTATAGTGATGTTGTGCAAATTATGTATTTGCACAACATCAAATTGATTTTCGAGCATAAAAATACAAATTTAAATCTCGTACGATTTTTAGTAATATAAAAATGAATTTCTTTTAAATAGGTCACAAAAAATGGTACTTGGAATTTTTCATAAAGTAATATACTTACTACATACATCGTTTATTTCGCATTTTAAAAAGATAAGTTATAACATAAATATCTGGTAATAATAATTATCGGTTAAAAACATATTTGAAATCTTTAGCATCAACTTTGATGCGAATATTTTCTCCATGATTTAACTGTAAAGGGGTAGTTTCAAATATTATACTAAGAGGGTTATTTGCGCCGAGTAAATAAGTAGTCAATAAAATATTCCATTGTCTTATAAAATATATATTATTTTTCCAAAAAATGTGATACGCTAATTTGTTATGTATCTTAAAAAATATATAGAAACACACAATAATATTGAAATATAAATACTCTTAAAAATAAAACATTTCACAAAAATTTTCAACATATTACAGTTAGTTGTACTTTACTATTTTATTTTATACACTCAAATATTATAAAATGAAAGACACGTTGATGAATTTGAGTTGTGGTGTTGGAGGCATAATTCGCATAAATGTGTCTATTCTGCAAAAACTGTACATATCAACGGTAGACTTCCATCTCATCTCAGCAGCTCTCAGATCTACGGATAAAAGTGAAAGAGTAAAGTCAAGTTCATAAAAATCGTGACCTTCAGTCATGAGGGACTAAGAAGAAAACAAAAATGTATTTGACAGTGGTTTTAAGATACAAGGTGTCCTAAAAATCTTTTATATAATAAAAATTAGGTAATAAAATAATGGATGGGCCTAATAAAATATGTTTATTTCGCATATAAGTAGAGTCCATGGGAATTAATTTCTAAAACATTATGTTTTCTAAATATGATCCGTTATTTCGCTGGCACTCTTCTAAACGGGAGGTAAAATTTCTGAGAACTGCTCAGCACGTATTCTCCGTGATCGCTGTCATTTATTCTCGGATATTTTCTTTTAATTTGTCCAGAGAGGGAGGATTGTTAGTGAATACATTTGATTTAAGATAGCCCCGTAGGAAAAAGTCCAGTTTTCGCGACGACTAGAATCAATCCTGAGTGATAAAGGGATGAGTTCATTCCTTTGTCACTGTGAGCTTCATTAATTATGATGATAGAGCTACATACTACGATGATTAAGAGTTACATTAGTCGCAGGGGTCGAGTTGCAAGGTTAATATTCCACTAAAAAAAATCAATTGATATCAAGTCGGGGCTGCATGGAGGCCAGTTTATGTAAATTTTCCAGAGAAAATTTTACGAACAACTGATAAGGACACGCTCCATAGCGACTAAATTTCCGAGGATGTGGCTAGAGAGCGGCATACCCCCCGCTCTTTACCGGTTCATTGTGTTGGTACACCGAATTAACCAAAATGAAAAAACTTTTGGGACACACTGTATTATAATGTTAAATAATTTTACTTAAAACAAATTTGATGAATCACATAGTAAGAAATAATAAAAAAAATCTCAGTCCAATAAATATTAAGTTACTATCGGAACTGAGGATGGTTGCTTGATATGGGTAGAAAGCATAATTAAACTAATTTGTCATTTGTGCTAACCTAACTACCCACACATTCTTGTCACCGCATTGTATATTAATGACGGTTTTTATAACTTTTTTTCAATGCTACAAAAAAATAATATACATATAAAATCTAAAATCAGGTGGTTACATGGTGTAATAGTTACGCATTCTCCCGGCAAGATAAAGTTCAAGGTTTGAGCACCGGTGGTAACAATATATTTTTTATTATCAGTAATTCCTTTTATTTGTTTTTAAAGATCAAATAAATATTATCCATAAATGCAAGTACACAATAAAAATGTGATATCATCAAAACATATAATTATATTTATTTATTCGGTCAGTCATATTTGTTCAAAACCTTTTGATTGAATTACCCAGTAGATATAAAAATAAAAAGATTTTTAAGAACATATTTTTGTCGTGAAGTTGCATTTTCAGAACAGAGTTATTTAATTTAATTTTTATTAAAAGTAAAAATATCATTCTTTTTAAATATAATATTTTTATGAAGTTGATCTTTTTGGTTAATTATTTATAATTATCAAACAACTTAAATATATATTTTTTTAAATATATTTTATAAGGTATGTATCTGTTTAATTAAAATTTATCGGTTTTAGGTACGGCTCAGGTTTATTTTCTACCTATTAAATTTGACAGATAGATCTGCTCTACCTTGATCTCAGTCCTGGGTTGGACGGCAATTTACAGCTTCAGTTGACTTGTACTTTTGTGGTGAAGAACGGAGATGTCACTGCACTTTAGGATGCTGTAGAAAACCGATTTATTCGTGGTCCAGATTTTACGCACGGTAACACTGTCCATCCACAAAAAAGCGTGCAGGTCCGCGCTGAAATTCAATCTGTCCCACGTTCGCCAAAATCCCTAAGTATTAGTTGGTGAGAACGGGACAGATATATTAAGATTTATTCGAACGATGAAATGCACATGAATATTCACTCGACTTGCGTCAACAATATAAGAATGATTGTTTAAAATCTACGTACATTTTTCTGTAAGACAGTATGTGATACTACGTTGTTTCCTGCACTCTCATATGGAATGTACAGAGTTAAAAATGACAATGTGTTGATTTTGATGCAAAAATAAAAATATATCTTTAATACAACAAGAAACTGGATATTTTGGGCTTGATCTTGTCACCTTCGGATCTGATTCTGATTTACGAACTCAGAATCTCAACCCATTGCACCACGACCGGATCTCACTAATTATTATATTTAGTTATTATACTATATGTTATAGTTTTATCATAATTAGCTGTAAGATGGTTACTAGGTTAGTCGGAAAGTTAACAGGCCGATCTAACTAGGAGACCACCAAATCGAAAAAAATTCAATATATGATAATGTTTCTATATACGTACTTCTATTTAAAAAAATATGTAACAATATACATGCGTTATATAACAAGCGAAAATACAGTTAGCGAATAAATAATACATGTAAAAATCATTGCATCGCCCTTCAAACACTCTTTAAATTTGACGTCATTCCGCCTCGTGTTTATTTTTCCTTACGCCTGAAATTTTTGTTTACCGAAGATGAATTATATCTTGAATTTCAGATTTGGGGTGCTAGCACTTACCTAAGAGTAATAACACCAACGAAATAGGATCCACTCGAGGGGATGTTTTGTTCGTTCCCGTCTCTCCGCCACCCCCTGGCTTTCCGAGGCTTTTTTTTACCGACATTCGAGGAATTGTAGTAATTTTGGATTTTGAAATAAAGTCTTTCTAACGATGTAAAATAACGGTAAAGTAAAACATCCAAGTATTGAAAAGAAAATAAATAATAGAGATAGAAGTATCCAACGATTTATTGTTTGTTCAGGAGCCTTTATAGGTTTTATACTTATGTATTTTTCTTATATTTTTACAATAAATCTTTTTTAAAAGAAAACGCAGGTTTTATTGATTTGAGAAATGTATATTATACATACGTTAGTAAATAAATTGTGCATATTCGAATAAGCTATAAATAACTAATACTGCAAAATAATTGTAAATTTTGATGTTATAAACTGATTGACATAAAATTCAATAATTATGTTACGAAAGTTATCACGTTAAAATTGAATTCTAATTTTATTTTGTTTACTTTTGATATTATATTTTGCCACGTCTTGTATGAGTATACGAACTGTACGCGCCTGCAAACAGAGGATTTACGTATGTAAATAATATATATAAATAAATAACTATTTTATTATCACACTGTTTCTCCGCGGGGGTATTTGATTTACCTAGTTGTACCAAGTCTTTCGCGAACGTTCTCTATTTATAGTTTCTCGTTCTCTATTTAACTCTTTCTCTCTCTCATTCCCTCGTTATTCGTTTGTTCTATATGAATAAACCACGTAAGCGATTATTTTTTTATCTTTTTCATTATGCGTTGTCACATCACTTCGGAGCGTCCTCCCAGATATACGAAGCTAAGAAGTACAGGAGTAATAAAAAAGAATGTAGAAGTAAGTGAAAAAGTACAAAAAAATAAGAAAGAAGGGAAATCTTAACTTGTTTCCTGGAACAAGATAATTTTTTACGATACAATTAGGATTAGAAATACTAGTAAATGAGTGCTACAAAAATTATTTATAAATTTACCCTTCAAGTATTTCAATCTCGCGTAACGCTTTCCGGCGTTTGCCCTTTTCCCAAGTAATGCTTGGTTTTATTAAAGGTCTTCTTCCTTCCAATATTTTTATAAAGAATCCGCAGATTAATCGGTCAGTGACCAAAAGCCACCGCCGTCCGGTGACTAACCCAGCTCGAAACTAGTGAATGTTCCTCGATGGATGGTCAACATTAGGACTACAACTGGACGTTTTCGCGCGGGCGCAAAAATATAAAACCAGGGTGATTATTTTAAAGATTAAGTACATACGTCACGTTCTTTTGCCGCTTATAATTCGTATTGTGACAGCGTGTATGGCTATATATATATCAACTTTATATTCTCTTATAATTTCTTCATTCTATATAAACAAAAGTATTATAGATAGAATAGATTCATTCCACTTCTGCCAGCTCCAGGCTTCACTTTTGTATACCAGTGTCAATACCAGTAATCCATTGGGTACCGCTAGTCTTATCTTGGTTGACAAGTCCTTCTTAGAAATTGTTCCCTATACTTATATATTATGTCATGTTGCATATTTCGTTGGTATTAAGGTTTATCTATTACATCTACATATAAATTCTTATATGAAAAATAATTTCTTCACTTATAAAGGTACTATTAGTATGAAAATTTTTCATAAACCCTATGAAACATAATATCTTAATGCATATTTCGTTGGTATTAAGGTTTATCTATTACATCTACATATAAATTCTTATATGAAAAATAATTTCTTCACTTATATTGTGATGATCCACATATAACCAACTGAAAAAAATATGAATTCCGAGAAATTTCTAGAGCTGATACGGCAGGAGCAAGGGTGGAGACGCGAGTAGTGCGAGGCGTTTCGACAGACAGTCGGGTCCGAGCGTGCGAGGAGTCGGGTTCGAGCTTTCGGGATCGGCAGTTGGGGGTCGGTCGGTACGGAGTTTTACGCGGCCGCGAGGGTTGTTAGAATTAATCTAATGTGTTAAAGTGATAATCGATTACCTTACGATAGTCGGCTTTGGGTGGGCCAAGGGTCAGTTTCGGGACCCGCTCGCGAAAAGACTTTTGAACCGGGAAGAGAGACGGATACGTATATGTTTGTTTGTTTGTTGTTAAAATTAGATTTTCCTTTCGAGATTTACGCCGCCGGTGTTCTAGGGGTGATCGTGTCGGTTCTCGGGTCCGCGAAGGTCGTGTTGAAATTCGAAATCGCGAGTGTGGTTTCAAGTTCCAGAGGGCAGCCCAGGACCGGCGCAGACACTGTGAACCGTAGCAGAGGACCCAAAATACTAAGTTTACCTTTTAGCATGCTTGTATACATAATTAAAACCGCTAACAAATACTGTAGTGTGATTCGGATCATCATGTAATTACTCATTCATAGAAAGGGACTGGCGTAACCGCTAGGCCACTTGATATTTCATTTTATTTAATTACTGTCCGTTTTATAAATTGGGAACACCCACCTACAAGTTTCAGTTACATGTATCTCATTTTTTAGGACCAATTATATACTACTATTGGCCGTGTAGATAATCATGTAACTATGTACGTAATTATTTGTATATTTACTTATCCGCGGAAATCTAAACCTAAAAACCTCATAAATCCTGTCGCGGCTCACGCTGCTGGCGCCATGGTGGGGGATGGTGCACATTTTATAGATTACATTTCTGATCCGAAGAAATGGCTTGCAGGTTGAAATGATAGAATTTATCAGAGAGCCTTTGTATGTTCATTTTACCTTGAAATCGCACGTTTGCATGGGTAGGAAATCATACTGCGTTTGTTGTTACTACTATTTTATTACTAGTACTAACATCCCCCCCCCCCCCAAACTGAAATTATTCGAGGGCCTCGCTGCCTTGTGATCAAAGTAACAATAGTGTCGCGGATGACAGATATTGATGCAGAGGGATTGATTCTCGAGATAGTCTTTCGTCGGGTTTGGAGTGGACTACAATTGCTGAGGAGGGTCTCTGTTCTGGGCGATACATTACTCGCGGGAATTGTTTTAATGCATTCGTATACGTTAGTTGCAGAGCCGAGGGGGGTACATAGGCTAGCCGACCAAGTGGCGCTATTGGCACAAAAGACGAAAGAGTCTGCCGATTGAATGCTGTCGCCCCACGCCCTGGCTAAGACGTGAGTGGACGGAACAGATCCCAGAGGAAGGACGCCTCGGCGAACCGTAGGTACCTCTTCAGACTTCTCGAGAGATGAGTCTCTAAACATGAATGCCGGGAGATAGTCATTTCAAACCACGTAGCGTGGGTATCTTATTGAAAGGACGAGAGGGAGATTTATATCAAAAGGCGTCATTCTGCACGGACTTACACATTATTAACAATCCTAACTATTTGTTCCTGGCTTTATTCGAGATGCATTGTTCGAGACACCGAGGATCATCCTGCAGATAATTTAAACTATTCTTCAGACACCGTTGTCGCATGACGTATGTTTTCAGACGCACCCAAAGGAATGATGGGAATTTCCTGAAAGTCGTACTGTCATGTCACAACCTCGTCACATTTAATTACCTTCAGTGGTGGACGCGGCCCCGGATTGTCCATTTTCCTACCGATACTAAATAGCTGTCACAATCATCACAATTAATTACCTTCAGTGGTGGACGCGGCCCCGGATTGGCCACTTTCCTACCGATACTGAACAGCAACGTATTGGAGATACAAGAACCTCGGCCATGCATCTTGAATGAGTCATAACAAATGATATTGTTCACTTAGACATTGGCCGAATCAAAACTTTGGATTATCATCATCATCATCTTTAAACTTTTGAACGCGTTGGGTGCAGGGTTCGGGGTCCAGGGCCCGTCGTCTACAGATGTACGGATTCTGGATTTGGGGTCAAGGGGAGCCGAACGTACGCCACAGACTGGTGTCTGGAGAACTTATCATATAATCACGGAACATATTTGTCAAGCGAGGCAGACACTTAGCATGTCGCATGTTGTTTCACATGACCACATAATTTATGAACAGCTAAGCGACACCACGAAGCGGCCACAGTCACGAGTACGAGTCTACGACAAGGTTGGTGTCATATGTATAATTTCACCCTCACTCTACATTTTAGCTCCGAAAAATGCGTACTTATGTATAATTTCTTACACACTCTTACATTCTAGCTCTGAATAACACGTACATAATTAATGCTATAACGGGCGCGCTCGAATATCATACCGCTTGACGGGAAGTTTTCTGTTACTTAGTCGAATACTATAAGATAATCGGTATATTTATTTTAATAATTGCTCTATAGGTATTTGAACGGCTATAATATTTGGATATTTGTAAACTTCAGACATTTTGATAATTGAAAACGCGGGTTAAAAGAACTAGGATCATTACGGACATAACATGGGGAATATTCTTAACCACTAGAACGATCACGTTGGCCAAATTTAGATATTAAGCGAATAGACTAGCATTAAGCGTAAAAATTAGTATTAAGTAAGGTAGAAAGATAGATCTCCACACTGGCGACCGGGAGAGCTCGCACGTAGGAGAATACCGAATCCATAACAGAGGCGTGTCTTGCGAGCAGAACGCCCGCACAGGGAAATTGAAGATTCCGCATTAATTTAGAAATAGTAATACTAAAATTATATTAAGTTAGACATAGGGAGATTCGGAAATCATCTCAATATAGGTACCATTAGTATGAAAATTTTTCATAAACCCGATGAAACATAATATCTTAATACATATTTCGTTGGTATTAAGGTTTATCTATTACATCTACATATAAATTCTTATATGAAAAATAATTTCTTCACTTTTATATAGGTACTATTAGTATGAAAATTTTTCATAAACCTGATGAAACATAATATCTTAATGCATATTATTAAGATCGATGTATTTCTTTTGATATTTTTTTAATTTAATTTGTCTGCTTTCGTTCAACAGTTATTATATAAATATCCATACCTTATGTTTTGCAACTCCATTAGTCTGTCTGTATAAGTGTGACATAGTTTATTTTGTGTCTCGTTTACTGTCCCTCTTTTGGGAGTGTTTTTGATGACTGAATCCCTGAGTGTCTGCCTTGAACTACTGCACCTTAATTTTCCATTAATTATCCATCTGTATGTAAAACTATGTTCTATGGATTTATGTTATATGATTTTTATGAATAAAGACAGCACTTAAGGGACGCTGGAGGGTATACATTTTAAAATTTTTGTGATAATTGCTCACCACACTGAATTTCTTATATTTTTTCATTTTGCATGATATGGTGTGACATTTCAAAGGTGCGGCATAAAGGGCGCTGCTTTACCGACCGGGGTAAACGCAATCGAGAGGAGAACTTCGAAGAAGAAGAAGAAGAACGAAGATGGGAAACAAGAGATAGTAGACGCGGTGGATTGGGAGATCTTGGTCCCCGATTTACCCACATAATCGTCTGTCTGAACCTGTGGGAAGATTGCCGGCTGGGAGCCGTGTAAAAGGGCGAGGCCCTTCAAATTGTCTCATACAAGATGGCGTGCATTTAACATCAAAATGATGATGTAACTTTGATCCGGACGAGGGTCAGCTGGAGGACGGCCGTCGTAACAATCCAACTGATTGAGTAATTATTCGTGTAACTGAAACCCTGTCATGGGTCTCTGCGTCGATCTAAACAGCAGAGAAGTGGTTCGGAAGAACGTCGGATTGAAACAGAAGATTCGAACTATTTGTTATTTACTATAAATATAGTGTTATTTACTGTAAATATAGTATTTGTTATTTACTGTAAATATCATGTGTAAACTAGTGTTCATATTTTGACCATTCCCATCCTTCCGAGACAGGCGATACGATACCACCCGGACCTTACCCACAGCCTGAGTTTAGTCGGTGGCGTGGTGCGCTGGTATTCGATTCACCGGTGCCAGCGCACAACGTAACAATATACTTAAATATGTTATTGAATTAAAGTCACGTATTTTTATTAGCTTTGATGAGTGGGGTCGACAAGGAAGCCCTAGCTTCTAAACCGGTCTCGGGAAAGGATGGCTCCGGTCCCCCCCTTCCAGCTGTCCTTTTAATAAGTGATTATATAAAGATTTATCTTAATGACTGCTAATCATTGGTTTTTTTTATTATACAATTTTACAAAAATCATTTGTAATTTTAATACTTTAAAAGTTACAATATACGACAAAGAATGATTCAATATACCGTTATTTCAGAGATGAAAGTTCTTTCGATTTTGATCTCACTGTTGTATTTATATTAACATGTAGACTGAAATGAATATATCGCCATCAAAGTGACATTTTGAACACAAGGGTAGATAAAGCATACAATTGTATGTACTGCCGATATGGGTGAATATGCGCATGCTAAAAGCAAGCTGGACTAATAGAGTAAGAAATAATACCGTCATATACAATAAGAATGAAGAAAGACAAGATATCTACATGGAAATAAAGAAATTGTGGTTCTTTGGGTACCTTATAAGAGTTATGGCGGACTTATAGCACCACCTAGCGGTGGTTTGCGGAATCTCGCTGACACACGCATACTGGGTCACAGAGAGCCTACAGTAGATACCATCACAGGGACACGTTGTCAGTGGACAAGGCGGCTGGAAGATCCTGGCCTGTCGATGGGGGTACCAAGCCGAGATTTCATTCAGCTTCCATGGCTGGCGCCTTTAATAAGTTCAATCTTGAGGTGTAACTTATTTTGTACTTTTAAATCTAACAGCTACCTAATGTGTTCCGACTACAGACCGTAAATAAACCGGACAACAAAACCACGCCCGAGATGTCATCGTTCCTTACATTTTTAAATTTTTTTTAGTATAACCTGAGTCAGCTGTTCATCATTATAACTTTTAATTTTACCCACATAATACCTCTAGCCTTCTATTTCTGAAATACAACATTAATATCGACGAACGATAACGAGGTTCTGGTAAGAGAAGAACATGAATTAATAACCTTAGAAATATTTTTGAATCTCCATTCCGAGCAGCTACAAATAAAGCCCAAATTGCCAACTTAATAATAAAGTATAGCATTCAAAGAAGAAGAAGAAAATAAAGTGATAATTTATTTTCTGCATATTACTTTAGAGACAGTTTTAATAATTTATATAAAAATGATAAATAAAATAAAAACAAAGACTTCCACGATCTTCCGGGAATCAGAGTTTCACACGAAAGCATGTTTATGCAGAGAGCTAAGCAGAGAAACACGAAGAGAAAGGAGTTAATGGGATGAAATTAAAAGACAAAATTATCGCTTGACAAACAAAGGAATTAACTACCTGACTAATTAAAAAATGTTTATTGTCCTGCGGAAGACTGACGAAATATAAAAAGAAACTGTGCTCTCTGCTGGTTTAAGTGCGATAAAGGTTCAAAGAAACATCGCTAGTCTGAGATATTAATTAGTTGCTAGGGAGAAGAAAAATGTTACAAGGGGTTGTTACAGTAGTTGCTTTGGGGGCAAAAACTCGTGTTTGAATGGAATGGTATAGATAAATCGTTTCCAGCCAAGTACTCGCATAATACTGATAATATTTATAAAACTCAGACCAAAAGTATGTTGTACATTTTTCAATTGAGTAAATATTTATTTTTTAAATCTCGTGTTGTATAAAATAAATATAACTTTGAGCGCCGGACTATTTTCTATTAAATGTTTTAGGATCTGACGCAAAAATATTGAACAATAACAGGATAATTTCGCAAATATTTATTTTCAGGATGAAGTTCAAGTTGTAAAAATGTCATAAGATGATATTTTCCGTATTGGTAGAATTTTTTTACAGACTTACTCCTTTTTAATTTCCGACTCATCGCACTCACATAAAATATTGCAAACAGGTCTGTTATACGTTTTCAATGTGAAAAATTAAATAAAAATATGGAAATTTTCATGTAAATTTATAAACGTATGGCACTGAATTGCTGCTAACATCGTGTCAAACGCAGCGATATAACTTTACCAGAGCAAAAACTGTTCATGAGTGTTGACAAAATAATAAATGTGAATGAAAAAATTTATATAATATCATGAATAGTTTTAAAATAAATCAACTGCTTCTCAAATATACGAGGCGCGTTTTTTAAGTAAGTACAAAATTTTTTTTTTATAGATATACATAATTTTTACACTACTTTTTTAGTATCACCATTACTTAGACACTTATCATAACGAGGCACCAATTTTTTAATAATTATGTCCTAGAAAGACACCTCCTGATATGAAAACGATGTATGTACTCTGTCAATGTTATCATCGTTACTAAAACTCTTGGCATCAAGGAACCGCTTCAGACGAAGGAAAATATGATAATCATTTGCCGCCAAATCAGGACAAAACAGGACATACTTGGCGACGATTGTCAGTTGAATTCATGTTTCGAGCATTCAAGAAACGAATCACGGACCGTATTTCAAATTCGGCGGACTGATTTGATCTTGATCTTGAATATTTCAACCACTCACTACAAGATGGCCCCACTATGCGCTCTCTCACGTTGCATGCGGTGAGTCAACAGACAAAAAAAAACCACTGTGCATGCGCAACATTGCATCCGCAGCGCTACACCGAGAATATCCGACAACGGTACTTACTTAAAAGTTGCGCTTCGTGTATATAATATGTACGATTTTTTGCAATTTAGCAAAGTGCCATAAGAAAACATGTAAAAATCCTTACATTTCGAGACCATTTTCTTTTTGAGTAAACGAGACAAAACGAAACCAGTTCAGCTACAATTGAACTCCTTAGTTTACAGATTTGTGTCAAACTTTATTCTCCAACTCTCTAAGTATTTCAATTTATTCACTTCCGCCACATGAAGCAAACTAGTTTCGGCGTGCGAAATCTATTCCAAAGTGTTTAGGCCGCGGTAACTAAACCTATTGGGAAACCTATTCTGATTTGAATCGATGTACGGAGAGACGGAGTATCGTGAGCCTGCACACAAATACCTTTGGTTTTTTAACCCCATCTTTGGAATAAATCACCTTCGTGTAGAACAAAAAATAGTTCCGTTTGATGAGGGTAGAACACAGAGTTTTTATAGCATCTTTTTTAAATGTAGAAACAAACATAAAACGTACTAAGATGAATCGGGGTAAGTACGATATATAAATCATCGACCTAAACTTTAAATTGTTCTTAAACTTCATAAGATGATGCTGTGACTTTGATAAAACTTTGATACAAGGATCATTAACGATTTTCTAATTTAAGTCTTTAAAAATCGGAATATAATCTTTCAGGATGTCTGATATGATATTGAAAGCATTTCATGAAAATTGGACGAGTAGATGCTCTTACCCCAAATTTAAGGTAAAAACATCTAGTTGTATTATTTCTGACAAATTATTAATATGATGAAAATGTTTTTACTGGTCTGCTTAATGACAATATGAATTGGTTATTATGGTCCTTAATGATGGGTAAAACATTCTATTTTCCAAAAAAATTGAGTAAAATTGCATTCACGGGGGAAGTACGACATATTATGGTGATTGTTTTTGAAATTGGTTAATTATAATAAAATTATACTATATTTCTACACATCACTAATTGAGAAAGTTTCCATTCAAACAATAATCAAATTATCACAAAACTAATATATATATAATACATCAAACTACAACTCAAAATAAATGTACTCACCTAATATCAGCGTTCTGGCACAAAAGGTTATCAAGACACACATAACTCGCAAGTTGACATTAAACATTTATCGCAATTTGAAATGGTATAGTAAGTAAACTAATGTTTGAATTTGCACCATCTCTGAACTGTCTCTTCAATTATTGATTTAAAACATTTCTAAATAGATTGCGGCACTGGAATCTAATTTTAAATGTATTTAGTTGACGTAGTTGCACTTTCCACATAGATGCACTTACCCCAACTCTATACTACTAAGTATATGTTACTAGAATAAATATTTTTATATATACAATCACAATATATAAAATGAATATATATGATATGAAATGTATATATAGGAGAGGGGTTTGGAACATCATTTGGAAGGCGAGAGGCATTCTACATACATATATCCAACGAAACATAAATCCGATAGATTATTACACATTTACGCAACAGTAAAAGTATTTACTCTTAGAAATTTAAATATTTGTGTAAATAGGACGTATTTTTTACATAGTCAGTGTTTAAATTTTCGTTCCAATCAAGACATATTTTAAAAAAATGTCGCGATGATCTTTGATTGCGTGAGTGGCACCAAAGTGATCACGTGGGTGCCTACAACTAAAAACAATATATATATATATATATATATATTGTTTTTAGTTCAAACTGTATCTGTACAGGAGCAAAACTGTAGAAATATTTATTTTGGAATTTTAAAAGAGTTTTAAATATTATTTTATTGTATTCACAGACCTCCAAATAAATATATATTAACTAACGCAAATTCTTTATCGCAAAATTTTCATTTTTGTGGCACCCACGTGATCACTTTGGTGCCACTCACGCAATCAAAGATCATCGCGACATTTTTTTAAAATATGTCTTGATTGGAACGAAAATTTAAACACTGACTATGTAAAAAATACGTCCTATTTACACAAATATTTAAATTTCTAAGAGTAATATATATATGTATATATATATATATATATATATATATATACATATATATATTGAGAGAGAGAGGGAGAGATAGAGAGAGATGCGCGTACATGGAATATGTGCCACATCAGTATTTTTACTATTTACGAATTAAGCTAAACGCTTGTACTATTAAAATACGTCTATCTTGCTAGTTTTCTGGAATGAACTCCCAACCCCTGGATCACTATGTGAGCGTCTTAACCACTAGACTTACAATCAAATAAAACGTTACATAATTATATAGTTACAAAATAATTATAAACAGTTATAATAAATTGGCGATTGATGACAATGGTAACTCCGGTTCATAATTTGTCATGGCAACACAGAAAAAACTGTCACATATATTCGTTCAGCCATCATCATCCGTTGTCTATCTATTACTGGATGAAAGCCTTCCTATGACTGTGCTGCTCTTTCTATTGTCATATTTCATGTCAACCTAACGAGATTTTAGGCTTTCCCTCGATCGTTTTTTGTTTCATGTATAACATTAAAAAATATTATAATTCCGTTGATTTTCTCTGCCCATTGCTCATTGTCATTTAAACTTACTTCTAATTATTAAAGAAGAATAAAAATGCTTAAATACTTCAGGTATTTATCATTTTTAAAATAAATACAAAATTATTATTAGATCGTTCTCAAAATAAATTTCTTTCAAAATAAAAATACACGTTCCTTGTAAAAAATTCTGGAACAAAGAGAGTGGTTATTTTATTTGAGAAAACAAAGCATTGCAGCGCTTCATGGGGTTCCACTGGGAACACAATTTTCAAGCCGGCAACGAATGACGACCTCAAGTTTTCCCATTAAACGTTTATCAAGATTTATAAACGGGCCATTCAGGAATAGATTTTATTTTAGTTACCCTTGGAAAATTCGCGACTTCAATTCTATATAGCAACAATAATTATTATTATCGAAGCCTAATTAATGACTTCAAAGCGGAGTGGACTTCAAATAGTCAATTAAATTAATAAATTGGAAAGATATTCTGAAAAAATCTACTTATCAAAAAATTGTTTGGTTGCTACCGGGTATCGAGCTTGGAACTTTTCCTATTTGGAAAAATGAGTTATCATTCCACTATATCAAACGATTATGTTTACAAAAAAATTAAAACTTATATTCTGAATATTTTTATAATTGATACATCTATTATTACATTTTTAAAAAGCAATCAAATTTATATTGCGACGAATCCCAAATACAATACAATTCAATTTCAAATACACGCTAGGAGGTTTGAAATTGAATTAGTTGAGATTGAAAAAAAATTTTTTTGAAAGAAATCCATACTCAACTACAAAGCGTAATTGATATATTTATATTTTTTTTTATCACAGGTAAATATACAATAATATAATACACTTATTACAAATAAATTGCTATTAAGTTTAAAAATGAATTATTTTTTTAGTAGAATGCGCCTCTACTAGCCTTGTCCTGGCTACTATATTTTTGTCTGTATTAAAGTGGACAGTTATTTTAATGTTATTTTATTAAAGGGAATAAGTTCAAAAAAATATACTTAAATAAATAAATAAATTTCCTCAGATTGATCTCTATCTAATTGGATCATACTATATTGGATCCATATTAGAATTTTTTCTATTAGGAACGATTTCCAACGAGTGTTAGGTTGAAATATGTGATTATATGGATTCTTACGGAGAGAGCAAAATTCAGGCTGCCGAAATGAGTTATTTTGCGGGAGTAGCAGGAGTAACATTATGGAACCGAGTGAGAAGTATGAAGATAAGGAAAATCCTCAGTATGGAACTCTTCGACTTATTGGAGGCTATGGAGCCCTGAACATTAAATATCTAAGCTGGAGAAAATAATCACAAAAATTATACAAAGATATATTAGGTCCCTATTGGTCAGAAAGTACTAAAGTGGCATAGAACTAACTCGAGAATACTGAAAAAATGTATGAATTGTTCATTGTTATTCATTATTATATTGAATTATTTATTAACTTTGTAAAAATTGTACTGCTATGTTGGAAAATAAATCGAAATTTTAACATAAGAGTTAAGATATTTAAACAATCATGTTTTTTTCAGAATTTTTTAATCATTTATTATAAAATGATCATTATTAGATCAGAATTATTAGAAATAAGTAAAGTGTGAAAAAATTTACTCACAATTCCTGTCTTCAATTTTTTTCCTAAAAATGATTCCTATAATTTTAGATCATTAAGTCAATTTTCACACTTTCCACCATAGTAACATTTAAATTAGGCACAATTCAATGTGTTCAAAATTTAATAAAAATGAATTGATAATTCTGGCGTTTGCTATCAGATTACTCAAAGGTATTTGAGATTCTGTAAAAATAAGATTGATGGCTCTTTCAAATAATGTATTAATATCAAAAAGGTAACATATAAAAGTTTGTCGCTAAAAATATTGTCGCTGTAGCATAGTTCGATAATTCACCTTCCCCGGTTAGGAAAAGATCCATGTTTGAATCCCGGTGGCGCAACAACAATATTTTTCGATAAAATTGATTTTATATGTATATCTTTCTAATTAATATATTAAAAATATCGTAGACCGTCTGTCCTGAATAATTATATATTATCTCCTAATATATTATTATTGGTAATTTCTCTAGAAGAAACAACTAAAACAGGATGCCATAAAATGGGAAATATCCTGGAATAGATTTATTTCATTATTTTTGATGCGTTGCGCTATTATGGTGGACGACAATCAAATAAAGATGTAGTTCCACATTCGAGACAGTTTACTGTGGTCGGGAGATCCAATTTAGGAGCGCTGGTGTTTTGAATAAAGGAAGAGATATATTTGAAGATTTCAAATGTCAGGGTTGTGTATTTACGGCACATTTGGAGGAAAGAATAAATACTAAAATTATATTATAAATATATATATAGAATGTACCTTTTTGATATTTGAGAAGGAAATATTTTTAACCCTTTTCAATGGTATAATAATTTCATAAATTTATTCGTCGACATTCAAGTTTGATCTAAAAATATATTAAAGGTTACTTACATTCTCATTACTTTTTATTCTTCAGTAGTCAACTTTCCATCATGCTGTTTCTTCACGGCGATAGGCAGAGAGGATAGATCACCATATTATCCTGTTTTGATACACAATTCTCACCTCATACATCTTCTTATACAGGCTCGACAATTATTGAGGCTTCTAACAGGTCCATCTTCCGTTATCTGGTTTACCTGATCGTACCAAGTCTTTCGCGGATGTCGTCTATTTCTGGTGCTATCAACACTTGGGTCATATATCTTTCTTATTATTATCTCCTCATTCATCTGTTCTAATGACCAAATCACCTAAGCTATACTTTTTTAATTTACTTCCTAATAAACAGATTCTCTTCTTATATTTTTGATTGAATATAAAATGTATTATCATCAATTAAATCTCTTTCAAATACTAATTATTTTTAATATTCTAATAATTTTAATGTTGTAATTTTCTCAACATTACTGCTTTTTAGACAATTTAAATAAATTTGGCTGAAATTAATTTTCTTCAGTAAAATACTGTCCATCATTTAGAAATGAATGAACAATTTCAATTTGTCGTGATACATCTCAATTATCTTCGAAAAGTTACAAAATTTCCATACAACTTGAACATTTTTATGTAGGAATTATATATAAAATTTTGTAATTTGAATCCGTTACATTATGCAGGGGGGTGTGGCCACAGTCACCGGGTCAACGCCCAGTACGGGTCAACCCTAGTAGGTACACTACAGATAGCGCTGATGACATGATTTCAGACATGTGGACGGTAAAACAGAGAACTTTATTACCAAAGCTAATCTCAAACTGCAGACGTGAGCTGATCATCATCAGAACCATCATTTACAGTGTTTGGATATAACGGCCCGTGCTACTGACAAAGTTGACCACAAAGATTTAAGTGTGACTTTTAAAAAAATTAAGGTAACTGACTGTAAAAAAAAATAATGTAACTGACAGTATAACGTATTAAAATAATATGATTCCGTATTTATTTTTGACCTTACTTTAATTTGTTTAATAATATGTATCAGTAATATTTCTCACAGTCCGGGACAAAAAAAAATTTTCAGTTCACCTTACAAGATAATCCTTGAGGAAAATTGAGGAAATTGATTCAGTAGATGCTAATAGTACTCTTACGGTTACGTGTAAACACCGTGCGCGCGCGTATGTATGCGTATTATGTGTATAGTTCACTTGGGAGGAAGGAAGAAATTAAATTGTATTAATTTATTTTAAAACATTTATTGCATTTTGAAACTAGGTTTGTTAGAAAACGGTTGCTTAGCATTTATTTAAAGAGGACAGCTGGAAGGGGGATCTACCTTTACCCGGGAACAGATTAGAAGCTAGGGCTCCTTTGGTGGTCCCACTCATCAAAGCTAATAGAAATACGCGGCTTTAATGCAATATATTGTTCAGTAAAGGAAAAAGTAAAGAAAAAACAATAAAAATATAATGGAATTATTAGCAATTTCGTAAATGTTAAAAAAAAATAGGCCTTCCAGCTCTTTTATTTTAAGTGCTTTCTTTATGTATATAAAGTTTATAAACATAAATCTTTATGAAAACAATGTTAGATTACATAGTTAATTTTGATTGATGACATAATAAAAAACGTTGCTTAGCATTGTACTTTGTGTAGGTAGGTGTGTATTTTTTAATTGCGGTGTAGGTACCGAATTTGTGTTGTTTTTTATAAAGAAGTCAATGTTGTGACTTTTTAAAACCTTAAAAAATTTCAAAAGATTGACTTTGATTTTTATGACCATATGACCATGTGACCATGGTTTAGGAACAGACAATTTGAGTATCACGCCAAGAAGCTCACGACGAAGGATGAATTCAATGTGGAGTGTCCCTGTGTTGCGTTTTATGAAAACTCACATGTGTACATTTGAGATCATTGTCGTATAAAAATACTTGGCTCGTTGACTTAATAGAACTTATTTTTTATTCGCTTATATTTTTTTCTTATTTATAAATTATATCTTTCATATTTTTTGTGTTACTAAATGCTATTTTATTAATAAATACAAAATATCGTCAATAAGAAAGAAAAGTTGCTAACTGTAATTTTATCATTCTGAGATAAATCAAAAAGATATTTTTAAGATTAGTAAAATCAACTTTGTGGTTGAAATACATTATTTTAGATTCAAAATTTTGTTTTATTAACCACTTAATTAATTAAATATATCTACCGGTTTCGAAAAATATAATTTTCTTCTTCGGGATGTCATTAACTAATCAAACATATATATTATATTGTTTCTTTAACATAATCTATTTTTAAAAAACAAAATTATTTAAAACATAAACTTAGTACCTAACTTAAATTGTTACTTGTTGATACTAAAATTTTAGAAAAAAATATTAGACATGTGGTTACATTTTGCTGGTTTTTCATAATATTTTTATTAGTTTCACACACTTTATTTATTTCCAATGATTTCAAATTATTTAATTTTAGACCAACACAGTTTACATGTAAAATAGACAATCTCAAATTTGTATCAAAAGTATGTTTTGAATAATTACAACTTCACAATAAGAATGTGTTTTCCTTAATAATTATTATTAATTTAAATACGTAGTAACGAAATGTTATGGAGATGTGTGTGACGTAGCACTTTTAATTTATAGCAAATTAAGTATTAAATAAAAAATATTAAATATGGATATGTGTTTTGTAATGTGGACAAAGTGATAAATGGAACATGAAAGAAAATACATTATTTTTCGGAATATTTATTATAACGAAATTTTATTCTAAGAAACAAAAATTATTTTATTTTTTATTTATTATCTTAGTTTTATTAACCACAATTGAGTTTAAAAAACATCTACCGGTTTCGGAAACACTTTTCATTTTAGTTAGTTATGACATCCTGAAGAAGGAAAAGTGTTTTCCGAAACCGGTAGATGTTTTTTAAACTCAATTGTGGTTAATAAAACTAAGATAATAAATAAAAAATATGAATCTTAACCACCAAGTTAATATTGCTAATTTTAAAAGTAAAAATTATTATTCCCGACTATTTAATTTAACATTTATTTCTTCTCTATGAGAGTAGGACTCGTGTTTAGAGAAAGAGTATATACAAGATAATTTATGGTTCAGTTAGTCTGTGTATATATTTTTTTACTTCGGATACAAATTGATAGTAGTCTGTAATTGTTATAATTGGGATGGGAAATTGTTAAAAAATTTGATACCTTGATAAATATAGTGATTTTGGGTTGCGGAAACTAAAATATAGTTTTTGAATATCAATTTGGTCTTTAAATCTTGTAAATAGGAATTCGCTTCTAAATTTTAATTGATTTTCAATTTAAATTACTGAATTTTTTTTTATGTGTCTATTATTTTTGGTACTTTGAAATCTGTGAAAAGTTGTATACTTGGACAGTCTTTTTTTAGCATAATTTTTATTATCATTCTTTGAGTGATTTTTAATTGTGTCATTGAAGTTTTATATGCTCCTCCCCATCCGATAATACCGTATTGCAAATAATTAAATAATAAATACAGTAAGTGATAGGATGTTTCTGAGTCTAAAAAATATGTAGGCAGTTTACATTTTTTTTTTTGCAAGATTAGTAATATTAGTAGTATTAGGAGTATTGTTTGTAATACTTGTTGAACACCATTCGTTTGCATTTCTACTACTTTAAATTAGAATAATAACGTATTGTAGCACGAAGCCAAAACAACATAACATTACACTGACGTTTGAATGATGAACATAATCTCAAAATGGATGTCATGAATTATGAAACCTAGGTAGGACATCACAAGTTTAGTAACGTTACAAAAAAAAATGTGAATGTTTCATAAGATATACGAACTTACGGCATAGATATTAATTGACGTGGCGGTTATTTTGTGGTGAAATATGATTATGATTACAACGTATGTGTAGTACAGAGTTTAGTTCTGAAAATTAAAATAATTATGGCGTAGATTTTGAAAAGTTTTATATCGTATAAATATGAGAAAAATATTGAAAGGAGGGTGAATTCTGGGAATAAAGTGAACGGCGCATTGAATCGAATTATAGATAATCAATTGTCAATCGAGGCAAGACTAGCGGTTTATAGTGTAGTCCTGGTACCGATACTAATGTATGGACGTGAGGCCTGGTACTGGAAAAAAGACGAACGAAAGTAGACTAAATATAGTAGAAATGAGATCACCTAGATGTATATGTGGCTGATCTATTTATGATAGAGTAAAGAATGAAGAAATAAAGAAAGAATGTTAAGCTGACCTTAGTATAGTGAGTGAGATTAAGTAATGATCACTTAGGTGGTTTGGTCATATGGAATGAATGAATGAAGAGAGAATGGTAAGAATGGTAAAAATGAGAATGGTAAGACGAAATGAAAGTACTATAGATACTGAAGGACGCTCCTGTTAGAAGCCTCGGCGAAAATTTTATGTCAGGACAGAAGAGTGTGATGCTCTATCCTCTCTGCTTATCATTTTTCATTTTTTCTTAATGAGTGGACAATTTGAGTTTTGGATATAAATATATATATATATAATAGTTATAATTAAATTACTTTTGTGAACCATTTTGAGGGCACTCCCCCCATAGATAACCCCGTGTATTTCCGTTCCGAGATGTAAACACATTGTATGGTATCCTCAGAACATTTGCAAATATTCCCCATCCGGATCCGGATCCGTTAATTTTATCTCATTCAATTGCCGGTTTCTAATTGTTTCTCCTTGTTACGAGTTGATAAATTTTCAGCGAATCGAGTCCGCGGTGCGAACGGCTGAGATTATCAAATCCTGGGTAACTTATTCGCTAGCTACCCCGGCTGCCATTAATTCGGGCCCCGAGCCGTCAAAAAGGCGGTCGAGACTCTAACTCTCACTTTTAAAGCTACATGATGGATGGACCCCATTTCTCAACACAATGAAACGAGACAAGTAATTCATAGTTCGTGGTAATTGGTTTATTTATTCGCGATTTATCAATGGAATTGGAAACGGACGCTCGCGTTATATTTCTTGATACTTAGATTAATATAGATCGGGGACATTAGAATTTTTTGTTCCTACACTAAAAAAATTAATTGCCTGGATCTTTTCGAAATACTAAGCTTTATCTTAATTTGGTAGAAGTAATACAAAAATGGTTTATCAATAATGATTTGTTGTACTAGTAAGCATGAAATGAATTGTTGAACTGTGACACTGATAAGTTTTTATATTTGATTATCTTAAATGTAAAAATTGACATAAACGATAAACTAAAGATAAAGAGAAATTATAATATATTTACTAGCTGAAGTACCCAACGTTGCCCGGACTTTACGCGGAGTGAAGAGACTTTATTTAGGGGGATAGGAGTAGTACTTTTTTTCGAAATTAAATGTAGACAGTAATTTTACACTTATTTTGAATGTCAATTGTGCAAAATTTCATCATGTATCAACATTCTGCTTTAAAGGGTGGTAAAAGGGGATGGAGATTGTTTTTCTAAATCTCATCTAGACAGTAATTTTCCTCTTATTATTGATCATCAAATGTTCAAAATTTCACCAAGAAGTACCAAAATTCTATTTTAATGTGTGGGAAAGTTAGAATCTTATATAACCTTCATCTTGTTTTGAAGGTCAAGTCTGCAAAATTTCATTAAGCTCGGAATAAAACTGTATATTTGTATAAATAAACAAACAGACACTTATTTATATAAATAGATATATTAAAATTCTTCTTGTGTTCGTTTGCTCAAATTAAACCAGCCAGGTCAAAGAACGCATTGTTTCTATTTATTTATTTTTGAAATAAAAAGGTCCCAAGACAAAAAGATGAATGTTTTTATAAATAATCCAAGTCATTGAACACCTAAAAATTGATAAGGTCAGCCCAAAAAAATCTTCCCTTAAAATACAGAGTGTTTACGTTAAACCTAGACAAAGGATTTAGTGTATACAAGGCCCAAAGCGGTGGTAGATCATTACTGTATTTCGAATATCGATTTCAAGAAGTTCTTCTTAAACAAATAAATAAATTATTTTGCAGACTTTAAATAAAGTCTAATTTTTAAATGCACAGATGCGAGAAATATAATGAATGTTTTAGGATCTTTTTTTTTTGCAATATGCCATAGTCTTTGTATATCTAACGGGAATTTGTCAACCGAGGTAAGACTAGCGATGAACAATAGAGTCATAGTGCCGACTCTGATGCATGGAAGAGAAACGAAAGTAGATTAAATGCAACTGAAATAAGATCGCGTAAGTATATATGCGGCAGATTCATTTATGACAGAGTAAATAATGAAGAAATAAGTAAATAATGTAAAGCTGATCATAGCGTATTAGGAAAGATTAAGAAACGATCACTTAGGTCGTTTGGTCATGTGGAAAGGATGAATGAGGAAAGAATGGCAAGAAAGATATTTGACGCAAGTGTTGATGGCGCCAGAAATAAAGGACGTCCGCGGAAGTCTTGGCACGATCAGGTAAACCGTATACTGGAGGATGGTTCTGTTAGAAGCCTCAAAAATCGGCGAGCTTGTATGAATGTGGATGAGGCGAGAATTGTGTTTAAGGACAGAAAAGTGTAGCGTTCTATCCTCTATGCTTACTACTCCGGGAAAACAGCGTGATGGTAAATTAGTTAGTTACTAACGGGTAATATGTTCTCTTCTATATATACAATATGAATTAATCTTACATTTCACTCTGGCACCAATAAATTAATGGAAGTATAATATTCAATCCGCCATAAAAATTATATCAAAAAGAAATTAGGAAACAAAAGCCAAGTATTTTTGTTTAGATCTCCTTCTCTTCTTTTTTCCATTAACAGGTCATCCCTTCAGTAGCTTGTCGGTCTAGTGGTTAAAGCACTTATCTGCTGATCTACTGGTTGGGGGACTCGAGTCTTGTTCCAGGAGACTACTAAATTAATCCTGTTCTAACTTAGTTTGAAAATAGTCAGAATTTTAATGTGACATGTATTCCGTGTGCGCATCTCTATTTTCAAAATAAAATATATAGCTAAATAATAACAATTATAAAATGTTATGACATACCTTGGGACAAGGCATCATTTGACATTTTGGTCAACATTATCTTCAGTCTTGTTTTTAACGGCCAAGCTGCTGCCAAAAGCTTGACAAATGGGTGCCGCATGAACTGAACGAAAACCAAAAGACCGCAATTATTTTCAACTTATTTCTTAAATTTTGAAATAAAAAAGAGAATTTAATTCTATATTACGACTTTAAACAAAACATCAAAATGTCAAAATAAAATAATCAACTTTAGACTTAATTCAATTTATTTTGTCGGGCACCGTTCATTCCTCATGGTTTCAAAATATATTTAATGAATATTAATAACTATTATCTCAATGGTACTAATTAATCCTTAACTATTGAGGAAATTAACTTCAAGTCTGTATAATTGAAAGCACACGGCCTCGCCAAAAATATGTTTACGCCAAATTATTTCTTCCAAAATATTACGAAACAGAAACAGAGTAACGACTCTTCATAAAGTTATTTCGGAATAAATGGACTTAAATAAGTAAGGTAGAATTTTTGCAAGGGTAAATAAGGGTTGGAGCAAGCATAAAACATAACGGGTCAACATTTGAAATCTAAGGAATAATTGGAAAAGTTTTTCTTGCAAATTCGTCAAAATCCCATAAGTTGATATTCTTTCAAAAAGTTAAACCTTAAAAGTGTTTTTTAAGATAATACTTGTACACTGAGGTTGGCTAATCCAACGTTTTTTAATATTAGTTAAAATGGCTATCGTTATTCAGAGCGTAGAAAAAGTTTTAATTTACCTATAATGTAATATGAATTATATCAGGAGTATGCATTATATTGTTGAAACTTACAACTAAATTAAAATATGGGATTTCTGCTATTACGAACGTGAATATTAATATTATACGAGAATCAATGTGCCTGGTTCATCTACTTATAAACAAACGAATAAATGATGCCCCATCTACGACATTTCCCAAGGACGACAAAAAAGGACCCCCTCAAGCTATACATGCGACTAATTCCCAAGTTATTTCGTATATAAAAAAAACACGTGACCTTGTATATAATCTAAAGACCTATTATGTCACGTCCGTCATGTATGAGTTAGTAGCACGTTGGCAGGAAATTGTGTAGATAAGATTGCGGTAAATATTGTGTCACTAGTTCTCTTGAATAAATCCAACGTAAAACAATTTGACTTTTAGATTATATAAATCACTATCACTTTGTATAAAACTATGAATTTTATTAAACGCCAACCGGTTTTACTTAACTCAAGCTTCGTCGAGGTGTATTTAAAACTAACAATAAATACGCACTAACAAAGCTTGAGCTAAGCTAAACTGGTTGGCGTTTAATGAAATTCGTGGTTTTATATAAAGTGATTATGTTATATTTAATCTAATATGTCAAACCACAAAGTGATATCTTTCTACAAAAATATATATTGACTTATTGTCAGTGTACATCCTAAAATCGTTTAAATAAATTTATTCTGTGTGTAATAGCTGTATTTTTTCTTTAAATAATTTCAATGTCATGAAAAACAAAATCCAAACTTGGAATATGACCACTAAGCCATTTGTCCTCTATGAATGTGAAGCCTGGAGTCTCACGGTAAAGGAATCAAAGGATATTCGAGATTCGAATACAAAATTATCCAGAAATTACTTGAATCAGTTACGAAAAATCACCGATTTTGCGTTTCTGAATGCACCTGAAAGGCCAACTGTAATAAAATAATATGTATTACATTAACTGTGTTAATGTAATGTAACTGTATTTGTAAGAAAGCAATATCATATGAAAGTTAGTTATGAAGAATGTGTGTTAAAACAGTTAAGTTATAGATAAATTGAGAGAAAGATTATATTAAGTCGAATCTTTGGATTCATGATTAACGAAGGATTCTAGAATTTATGAAATAATATACAATGACGAAAATATTATCATTTAATTAATATACCTAACTCATATAATCTATTTATATGAAAATACTTTGACTTAGGTAAGCTGGCCGTGTCCAGCGACCATCGGAAAGAGGACTGCGGGGGTGGGCGGTATAAATGAAATACGCGTCTGATGTAAAATAGTTTTTTGGTCATAGAATAGAACAGGAAGAATTTATGAGATAGCAGAGTATGAAGATAAAGAGTATTTAACCCTTTCAAAACCACGCAGTAACACAGGTCTACCGCTCTAATTAAACATGTAATATTTCAGTAAATACACGCACCATGCAATTCATATTGTAGTTAAATTAATGAAAAATATGTATGCTTAGAAATGACTAATGAAAAATCAAGAATGTAAGGTGAATCTTACAAAAATAAGTATGCTTAGAAATGACTAATGAAAAATCAAGAATGTAAGGCGAATCTTACAAAAATATGTATGCTTAGAAATGACTAATGAAAAATCAAGAATGTAAAGCGAATCTTACAAAAATAAGTATGCTTAGAAATGACTAATGAAAAATCAAGAATGTAAGGCGAATCTTACAAAAATATGTATGCTTAGAAATGACTAATGAAAAATCAAGAATGTAAGGCGAATCTTACAAAAATAAGTATGCTTAGAAATGACTAATGAAAAATCAAGAATGTAAGGCGAATCTTACAAAAATAAGTATGCTTAGAAATGACTAATGAAAAATCAAGAATGTAAGGCGAATCTTACAAAAATAAGTATGCTTAGAAATGACTAATGAAAAATCAAGAATGTAAGGCGAATCTTACAAAAATAAGTATGCTTAGAAATGACTAATGAAAAATCAAGAATGTAAGGCGAATCTTACAAAAATAAGTATGCTTAGAAATGACTAATGAAAAATCAAGAATGTAAGGTGAATCTTACAAAAATAAGTATGCTTAGAAATGACTAATGAAAAATCAAGAATGTAAGGCGAATCTTACAAAAATAAGTATGCTTAGAAATGACTAATGAAAAATCAAGAATGTAAGGCGAATCTTACAAAAATAAGTATGCTTAGAAATGACTAATGAAAAATCAAGAATGTAAGGCGAATCTTACAAAAATAAGTATCTTTTATTTCAATCCGATGTAAAATTAATACGTTAACAAAAATACTATTTGTATCAAGACAGAAAGATATCACATATTAATTTCACAACGAAAAGAATAACAAACATACGAATATAATGGTGTCTCTTTCTCACTAATTAAAGAAAGATGGATAAAAAGAAAGGTTGTATTATATAATGCAACGTCCTATAGAGGACTTGATGAATGCTCTGAATTATAATATTATATATATTTTTTATATTTGATGCTTAATATTTATAGTAAATTTATGGCATTAAGTATTTTTTCACATTTCAAAGGCTAACAACGGAACTCTAATTTCTTACGGTAACACGAGTTGACAGCATGACGGCGTACGTATATTTTATATCACGGTATGGTAAAGGTTAAGCGAATCGGCGGCGTTTAGTCTCAGTCCCTCGTCGAGACCCGTCGTGGCGGAGCGGCAAAGCGGAAAATGTGTCATCGGCGAGTGATCGGGTCAGACTGAAGCAGCTGCTCTTTGCTGCAACCAACGTTCTGAACTCACGTACCGCTCGCGTTATAGAATAGTAGCGGCAAACCTGGCGGTGGATATAAATCGCCGCCCCCACAGGACCATCAATAAGAAATGGGCGCTTGAAAGGAAAAAGCTACCGCGGGGTGTTATTAATAATATGTTGATTCTGGTTTATTAATTATTTGTAAATAATACATATAATACAGTATATATAAGTTATAAAATAATATTTATGTAACAAAAAAGGAAAGAAAAAAAGAGTAAGTAGTAAACACATTATAAATAAACAAAATATTAATAATAAATTTCAGTTACGGCTATTATCATATCTGAAGTCGATATTAAAATTATATTACTTTAATGGTGCTGTAGAGACATTACGTATTTCTCAACAGAGCTGACTTTAGTAAAAGAGTTGCAGAAGATTGGGACTTTTGAAGACGATTAAAGTGATCATAGTAATTTTTGAATTCGTCATATTTTATGACGTCATTAAAGAAATAGATTAATGGATTGATTATAATAATGTCAAGAAGCTTGCAGGAAACCAGAAATTTTTAAAACAAACGATTTTAAATGTCAAGGATAAGTAGGTATATGTTCACGGAATGTATGTCATATTAATATTATTACTACTTTCAAACTAAGCTAAATGATAGTGCTATAAAAATAAGCCTAACTTTGTAGTCTTTTGGAATAATGCTGTAATTTCCCACCGTTAGATCACTAGGAAAGTGTCTTGACGCTCTAGCTATAAGATGTTGAGCAGAAATTTTTCGATTTTAATTTAAATAAACACAAACAAATAAGTCATTTATTTTAGTTTTAATAGGTAATAGAGATCCGTGGATTTCACTTTTTTGAGATTATATTATTTATGTGATGTCTACTTCTCGCAATGCACTATTTTAATCAAACCTTCAAGTTGGCAAATGCGCGAGAAAAATTCTAGGTCGATGGCGGCAATTTTACACCGGATGTTTTATTGTAAGACCTGTATTTATACTTTAGATTTCAGGTATTACCACCAGAAAAAAATTACAAGGCGGTAAATATGGCGATCGAGATGACCAAGAGTATATCTCCGAACTAGCTTATTAATTTTCTTGGGAAAATTACTCTCAGCTTCTCCATCAAGATGCTTTCAGTGTGTGAAGTTGTCCCGTCTTGTTGAAACTGAATACTATGTTGTATTCGGAAAAAAATTGCAATTGTGACACCAAAATATCATCAATTAACGGAAATAAACCTCAGAAGTAAACATATAGCAAACTTTCACAATATGAAAATTCTAGAACATCGAAGAACACGTGCTGACCAAATACTTATCTTTAAACTATTGCAATGCCACATTGATTATCCCGCGCAATTAGAATTAATATCTTTCCACATACCATCTAGATCGACCCGGCAATCCGTATTCTTCCGCATTCCAAGAAGTAGAACATCTTACATACAAAATTCATTCACTCACCGATCATGCAAATACCATAATGAGAAATTGACTTTTTCAACATTAGCCTTACTACGCTTAAAGGATTCTTTTTATGAACTACCACCACCTCAATTTTGGCTAATCATTCTACCTATAAACATTATCGCAATAATAGTTGTAACCTCCCCACCTATTCTCCCTTTTTTTCTATATATTTATCTTCTGCACTTAAACATTACCGTATTTTTTTATAAACAGTATCGCATGTTAATACTTACTGCTCAGTGGGTCAAAACAAAACACGACCGGCGATGGTGGGTCATTTTAGCTCCACCACAAGTTTTTGGTATTTCTACTGTTTTGTGGAAGATTTTTTATAGATATTAAATTTTAAATATGATTTAATGATATGGCTTGATGTGCCGTAATGTTTTTGTTAAAAAAATAAAGTTAAAAATTTAAAAATATTGAATAACATACGTATTCTCACGCATCAAGAGACGACCTACACAGCCAAAATACAAACATCCACTGAGCATGTAATTTTGCCGTCAGATGAAAATAAGTTAAAACAAATACATGGACGCATATCTGGTATCCTTTATCTACCTGCCATAAAAAGTATGCTCAAAATGTTGAAAATATATGTTTCGGCATAAGCGCTGAGATTCAATCTCGTAAAAGCGACTGTTTTAGGTCAGTTTTTGAGCATTTTTTCACATTTTTATCAATAATTCATTTAAATTTGTCCGATAACATTTATTTGTATCTCAAATTACTAGAAAATATTTAATAAAAGATTAGCTTATTAAAAGAAAAACAGCATTAAACGAATATTTGTAGCGGGTCACACGAGTAATACCCGGGTCAGATCTGACCCACCACCAAACGTAAAGAATGTGTTAAATATTAATTATTTTAGTTATAATAAGTTTACATTGCCAAAATCCCTCAATAAATTAAAATTAATTTTAAAAAGTTACAGTTTTTCTCTGGTTAAAAAAAAATTATATTCCCACTGAACACCCTACACATAAAAATGCATGAGCTGATTGCTGGAGTGAAGCAGATGCAGAATGTATCAAGCAGGCACAGAATAGGAATCGATGGAAAGAGTTACAGCGATAAGTGAATGTCCCTCAAGAAGAATTATGTACACCCATTAACCTGAATAAAAACCACTCTATATAAAACATAGCTTGATGGTATTTCAAAGAACATAGACTACCGAGATTTGCAGAGCGCGTGGCTAGACTATTCAATGACTCGAAACGCGCAGTAACAAGTTAAGTAAGTACTCGCATGTAAGCCCGTAAGTTACAACGCAGCTTAAATCCAGCGACACAGTTTGTTGAAATGGAGTTTGACAGAAATAATATAGAGGCGTATGAAACCTAGTATTATAATCGATATGTGTAAAAGTCTTTTTAAACATTTCAAACTAATTTAAGTACTCAAATAAGTATTATCTAATACACCTTCATAAAAGTTGATCAATGACAAGTGTACACATGAATAAAAATAACTTTTACAAAAAGCAAGATTTGTTTCTCCAAATTTCTAAAAATGTTTTTCTGCAGTTGGCAGGATCCACGTCACCCTGTAGAAATACCATGATTTCATATATGAAAGAAAAAATAAAAATAAATTAATCTAGAGATTGAAAAAGATATCGCAAACATAGGATTGAATTAGGCGCGCTGGATTCGAGGATTCTTGGTCCACCCGCGTGTGAGAAGAATCTCTTCACTGGGACTGACGCGGAGAGTAGCTGTGAGCAGCGGCAGAGCGTGTCGAGGTCATCTCTCTCTGAGAGGATGAAGATGGCGACGCTTGAAACTTTTAGGAAGGCGAGAGGAATTTTGGTAAGGCCCAAAACCACAGCGACCACACATCACTCCTGATAATCTAGTGCGAACTGACCCTCTCCAAACTCGTAGTTAACTAGTGACAAATTTATAACTAAAAGTATCTCTTTGGACGACAAATGGATAGTGAAATGAATCAGAACTCAAATCGTGCTATTATCTTTGTCGGGCAAACACTTGTTTATGGAAATTATATAGTTTATCATGTGATACAGTGTTTTGCATTATTTTGACCATTCCCATCCATCCGAGTCAGTCATATCAACATACCCACAGACCGAGCATAGCCAGTGGCGTAATATTTGCGTTCGATAACGTTAGTACTTTACGTAACAATGTATATTAACCAGCCAAGTCAATGAATACATCAAATTTTTCATTACATTTTATGTTTTTATATATTTGATATGGAGGTAATCCTGGGCACAACATTGGACTGAATAAGACCTGGACAGGAGCCATAACGGTGGATAGATACATAGTATCTAGTTGGAAACCGAAACTCGAGGAGGTGAATTACAGCATCTAATTGAGGCCACTATAATATAATATACATATTATATCAATACTGATATAAAAAAAAATTTTAAACGTATTTTATGATTTAATCAATTTGTGCATTTTAATATTTATATTAAATTATAAATTAATTAACTAGCATCTATTGTTCCGTTTTCGTAATTAAATTTAACAGGTAAACACATAATTTTAACAGGTGAACACATAATTTCTATATATACTTATTCAATGACTTGAATCAGAAATATTATTAAATACTAATTAAATGTATTAATTAGAAAGATGTACATATAAAATCAATTTTATCTAAAAATATTGTTATAGCGCTACCGGGATTCGAACTTGGATCTCTTTCCAAACCAGGAAAGATGCATTATCCAACAATGCTGCAGCAACAGTACTTTTGACGACAAATTCTCGAACCTATATGTTACACTTTTTCAAATTAATACAACAAAAATATTTTTCGATAAAATTGATTTTATATGTATATCTTTCTAATTAATACATTCAATAATTATTTAAATTATCACAATAATTACAATATCACAATAATAACGTGTTCTTCTTAGTAAAAATATTATTGTTAAATATAGTGGTATTGTCACTAGTTTTAGTTTTGTTCCTATCCTTTAACCCATTCCCAATCAGTCTATACCTGGTCCCCAGCTCGACTAGTTCGTTTTTGTATGTATGAAATTCGTCGAGATTTTGGATAAGAAGTGGTTTTCTCGTTGAATCATTTGTTGGATCCAGAAGATTTGTGTTTGTGGACTTCAGTGAACAGTGTGCGATGGATTCATCAGAATCGCCAGTTTGAACCGTTCAAATTTTAGGGTGAACCTCAGGATAAACCAGAGAGCGTCATCATCAGGGGATTCCGTAAGCCATCTTGATCCACTATCAAAGGATTCCCTTACTCTTATCCTATTCTTCCCTCATTTCAAATTCCCTATTCCATTCCCTGCTTCATCTATCTACCCATTCACCCGTTTCCTCTTCCCATTCCGTCTCGTCCGATTTCATCATTACCCACCACTTGTGATCGACGACTTGCGTCGGTACATACACAAAGTGTAAAATATTTGCCTCAGAACGGAGATAAATACATCTATGTATATTAATGTATGCGGAATAAATAAATAAAGCTCACGCATGTGAATAAAAAATTATCTAAAAAGAGCGTAAACAACCCTTTTAGAAATTGATTATTGTAATTTTTCAGTCAAAATGTAATTTATCTTTATAAAACAAGTACTCGAATTTCATGTTATATTATAATATACAATAGCGATCAAATAAAACATATTTATTTGACGTTATCATAGTAAATTAACGATGCGATAAAATTTCATCATTAATAACAGTCAGAAAAATCAAACAATTTGAAACGTGATGAATATCATAGACAGTACACTGAAAGTTATAGAAAAAAAACTGTTTTCAAATACCCAGAAATATTCAAGGACCCCCTTTGAAAACTCCACAAAGCCAGCAATCTGAAAATTTCGTTTTTGAAATAGCTTGTCACGAAAACGTTGAGTTACAGCCGCTCTGGGATCAGGAGGTAGTGATCACGAGCTGAGGTATAAGTAGGTAGGAAGATCGGTTTAGTATTAGACGTCGCTTTTGCTAGGCTCTTTGTACCGAAAAAGGCGCCACGACACTACCAGATTTGACGTCGCGGTATTAAAATTAAATTTACTCAATTTCAATAAATATTTAAGGAATATTTTCAAACTTTGAATTCTGTTACAATTTAAACAAATTATATTGTGAAACTAATCATTAACAAGGGTAATTTTCAGATATTCATTGCGACAAACTATATCGGAAAATATAATTTATGGCATTATATTTACACAATTTATATTTAGTTGATTAATTAGGCATTACTTAATTAATTTCTAATGAAATGAGGCAATTTATTATACGTAAGTAATTTAACTGTTCAATTATTGAGAAACTCGTTTTGTCATTAAACATTGGAACAAAAATAAAGTTTTCCATCATAGATATCAGAGAGAATTTATATTGATATAATTTTGCAGGTTTAGACTTATAAAACTGTTGAAAATTTTAGTTAACTTAGTATGTTTGTTTATTATAGTAAAAGTTCTATAAATATCTGCGATTATTATATGTTATACATGTTATACCATGTCATACGTCGTTAATGTAATATTGTAATACAGTATCTCTTGACAGAGCAAAATGAACATAGTCATTGATAAATAATGAACGTTAATATGTAAAAATAGTATTATATATAATATATTATTAAGGAAAACACATTCTTATTGTGAAGTTGTAATTATTCAGAACATAGGTTTGTGATATTTTAAATACTAAATTAATGTATTAATTATAAACATATACATATAAAATCAATTTTGTCGAAAAATATTGTTTTTGCGTCACCGGGATTCGAACCTGGATCTCTATTTCCAATCCAATTGGCTTTCAAATAATGGAACGACAGGTGTATTAATTTGAAAAATGTAACATATAGGTTTGAAAATTTGTCAAGAAATATACTGGCGTTATAGCACAATGGTAGTGCACTTCCCCGGATTGGAAATAAAGATCCAGGTTCGAACCCTGGTGACGCAAAAACAATATTTTTCGACAAAATTGATTTTATATGTATATATTTATAATTAATACATTAATTTAGTATGTAAAAATAGTATTGTTGATGCGAGTCGAGTAACTGCTCCATGTGCATTTTGTCCTTCCAATATAAACCTGTCCCGCTGTGACCAACTAATTACTTAGGGATTTCACCGAAGGGGGGACATATTGCTTTCTGACACCGAACTGTCAAGATCTGTGTTCTTTTTTTACGGTTCGAAAGCAGGGACGTGCGTAACGCTAGGACGACAAAGAGGCCGTTTTCCAGCTCCGGAAGTGGAGTGATATAGTGCAACTGGAGATGAAAATGACGTCCAGGCCAGGAATTTAGAGCAAGATAGGCCATTATTTTCCTACCTGAATCCAAATCGGGTTGTTTCATCTAATCATTATTGTAATCGATACAGTCCACGGGATCTTATACCACCAAGTATTATTAATCACGTGTGACTTGGTGGCTGAAATAAAGGCCCATGTCCATGATGATCTATCTCTCAATGAGACTGATCTTTGAGTCCTAAAGGTGCGCATATACTGGATACGTCATTCTAATCCACACACAAAACATACAGGCTGATGATTCATAAATACGGTTCTTCATCTCGTCTCGAGTTAAGTCTCTGAGAGAAATCTTTTTCCTGGACACATGTTATAATGCTGACTAGTTGTATCCTACGAAAGCGAATGGTATGATCCTTGTACTGCATACCGGAAGTCGTACTACACCTTTAAGTATCTGGAGGTATCATTTTCAAATGACGAGCAAAGGACAAGGAAATTGATAAATGATAGTCTGGGGTAGCAGCGTTCTATGGTCACTGTTTAGCTCACTAATAAGGAAAGCGAAGTTCACCAGAAAGACGAATCTGACAATTTTCAAGTAAATTTATGCAATCCCGGTGACGCTAAAACAATATTTTTCGACCAAATTGATTTTATATGTATATATTTATAATTAATACATTAATTTAGTATTTAAATTTATGCCCCCACTCTAACATATGACCATTAACTTAGGATACTATTGGAGAGGAATCAGTTGAGAATTCAGGTTATGGAGAGGAGTGACGTTAAGAGATCAAATAAGGAACGATATCATCTGAAAATATTTTGAGATTAACCCGCTGCTACTCCAAATAGAGAAATCTCAGATAAATTGGCTTGAACATATCCCCCGTAAGGGAAAAGGAAGACTGCCTAAATAGATTTTCTCATCAGTATTGGAAGGAAAAAGACATGTAATATGGAAAAGAAAAGACTGCAAAAAAGATGGATCTATCAGTGGCCCCAAGCAATTGACATAGCGTAGAACAGCGAGCGGTGGAAGAGTGCTGTCCAACCGTTAGGCTCCCACTCAATTAGAATATAGAGAATGAAGAAGAAGTCTACGTTTTCATATAAACATTTATTTACATTATCAACACTAGGATCTTAGTATACCAAATTGACTTCTTTAGATTATGTAGAGCTCCAGGAACCAGACCCAGACGAAACTCTCCGATACATTTGGTGGCCCATATGAAGGAAATAAACAGGGTGAATATTATGTTCAAGGCTGATATTGTTTTTAAATAATTAGAAAATAAAAAAAATATTTTAATTTAGTTTTTAATTATCAATTACTTAGTTTATTACAATTATTGATGAACTATGATATTGGTCATATAGTCGCCTTTAACAGCGGCACTAATGTATGTTTTTCTAACCATATTTTTTATAAAATTCTCGCACACTTAGCGTGTTATTTGAACAATTTCATTTCGAAGATTATTCTGTAGCATCGGAATTGTTATTGGCTTATTAGCGTAAACCTTTTTTTTAAAGTATCTCTACAGAAAATAGTCACGAGGCCAGTCAATATCACCACTTTATGACATTATGCGGTCGGGAACAATTTCTTCCAAAATTTCAAGCGTAGCTCGGGCTGTGTGTATAGTTGCACCGTCCTGTTGAAACCACACGTATTGCAGTCACAATCAATCCGATTCGGCTACTAAGAAGTTTTCCAAGATGCTACGATAGCGACCACCATTAATAGTTACTGCATTGCTATTATTATTTAGATAAATGTTTTAATGACTTTTAATCAACTATTCTTCACGATTACCAAATGCAAACTAATATATGACAGCCAAACAAATTTGGCTTCGAACATAATATTCACCCTATATATTCACCCCTTCAGACATTCAAGACTTAATAGACCTTCAGACTTGCCAAGGACATATCTATATAGAGACATATAATCAAATTGACCACGATACTCTAGGGCTGATCCAGTTACAGAACAGATCCAGACAGAGACATATAATTAAATTGACACCGATAACTTTAGGACGAAGAAAATCTGAAAAAGTTCCACAGTGGATAAATGTATCGCATGTGGCTGGAGACAATGGAGTCAGCTATGCAGGCGACACAGGTCTAAGATTTGTGGAAAAGTATCTTAATTAGATCACTATATTACATCAATATATTATACTATGCAGATTAAGAATAATCCTGGTGAGGTTATTGAAAAGTACTTTAGATTTTAGATTTTTTTTTTCACATGTTTTTTATATCATGTCATTCGGTATATCTCTTTAAACGAAAATATTGGAAGTGAATTTAAAATATCTGGGAATTTTCGAAATATCATCACCACGGACCCGTTTCTCTCATAACCTCCCTATAATACAGTCAAGTACAACTATTCTGTCCAGCACCACTGTCGATACTACCTCCACGGTTATTCAATTTAATTTTATTCAGGCTATTTTCGCTCGGCGCCTCGATGATCCAACGTCTCTGTTAGTGTCGATTATTTGTATGACTTCGCAATTTATTTTTAATTTAACTATTTATATGAATGGGCACACAGAAGGTAGGAAAAATTCGATAGATTTTGGTAAGTAATTTGAATTTTTTTTAAATATGCTGATTTTTATTTTGAAACATGTTTAATTTTCAATGTTACATAATAGACGTGCTTGCGATCCAGTGGTTACGATGCTCATCTAGTGATCTAGTGGTCAGGGGTTCGAGCCTAGCTTCCGGAGGCCACTAAGTTAATCCTATTTGCATTACACAAGCATTTAGCGTAGTTTGAAAATAGTAAGAATATTGATGTTACACGTATTCTGATTAATTAATTATATTTATTTACTATTGTTACATATCGTTACTAGTAATGGAAAATTTATGATGTATTAATAAATGTAAAATTAAATTAAATTTCAATACTCAATCGACATTTTGATTCGCGCCATTATCCGACGGCGATCCGCAGTTACATAAAATTCCGGTTCCATAAATTGTATTTTGGCGTCACTGGTGTCGCCAGTCGTCATATAACAAACTGTTATTTTTTATTTATTTTACTTACGGAAACACTGGTCGTGGCCACGTAGTGGCCCACATTGTGTCTAAGAGCTAGCAATTAACGTTAGCCGAATGTTTTCTGGTAGTTTTAATAAATATTAATATTTTTCGAGACTATATTTTAAGTAGTTAATTTCAATATCCATAGTTAAATTTGTATTTTAAGTTTTTTAAAGCTTTTAAATAAACACAAATCCATAAATAATTTTTTTTACTTAACTTGGATCCAAATCTGTTTTCGGGAAAATTCTGACAGGTATTTTATTGTATTCAGCGTCAGCAGAAATTCTTAACATATCATGTTTAACTTTATCGCGTGACGTGGCTTTGAAAAGCTCTGGTTTATGGCGTCTATTTGAAAAAAATCACCGCATCTTCGCGAATTTTCATTGTCTACTTAACCTGCGATGCCGCACCGTGCGAAGATCATCTCATATTATTCTCGCGTTAAATAATGTTTTGTAAGCCACACTCCTCCTTTGCGCTGGAGATAGCTTTGGCATATGTAAATGCCGGGTCGATTTACTGGGGCTCAGAATAAACATTTGGCTGAATAAAAGCGAATTTGTGAAATATGGCTGAAAACTAAAAAGACATTTCGTGCAAGGTCAATTTTATTGTTTTGCGATTTATTTAACATTTCTTTCGTGAAGTTAAATAAATTGTAAGATAATTATCTGTGAATCTTATTTAATTGTTCACTTTATTTTAAATGTAACTTTTAGTTTTTAATATTATTTTTTTTTAGTATAGAAGTTGAATTATAAAATGTTATAAAACAACACCAACATTAAAATGATAGTAAAATTTGCAGATCTTGCAAAAAATACCTTATGACAGATCCATGGATCGCCGGTCTCCGTGCTCGAGTCCAACCAGTCTGAACGCACGATTATACATAGATATCATGGTCCCCGTCCTAGTACAAGCTATCCACAAGTCTTTTTCATAATAAAATGGATAGGTTTATTAAAAAATGTTTATTTTACACTTAAGAACAGTGAATTTATTTCTTATAAATTATATTTTATCCGTTATTTCGCTGGCACTCTTCTAAACGGGAAGCTAAATTTCTGAGAACTGCTCGGTACGCATTCTCCGTGATCGCTGTCATGTCTTCTCGGATATTTTCTTTTAATTGGTCCAGAGAGGGAGGATTGTTACCGAATACCTTTGATTTAAGATAGTTCCATAGGAAAAAGTCCATTGGTATCAAGTCGGGGCTATGTGGAGGCCAATTTTTATCATCTCGTCAGGATATCAATTTTTCAGAGAAAATTTCACGAACAACTTGGTAAGGACAGACTCCATAGCGATTGAACTCCCAAGAATGGGGCTAGCGATCGGCATATCCTCCGCCCCTCTCCTGTTCGTTGCATTGGTATAGCGAACGAGCATGAAAAATACTTTTGGGGGATACTGTATTTATCTGTCCACCCCCCCCCCCCTCTCTTATGCCACACCTCGAGCATGATCCTTTTCCGTTGTATTACCTATAACTAATCAGTTGACAAGTTCACGTCTTGAGTTGATAAGTTTAAATATTTAAGTTGACGTTAGATCAAATAAGTACACTATTCAAGTACATTATCGTTCATTATCATCATCATCATCATCATCATAATTATCATCATCATCATCATCATTATCATCATCATCATCATCATTATCATCATCATCAGCCATTTTCTATCCACTGATTGAGGATGAAGGCTTCCCCAAGTGCCTTCGATTTTTCTGTCCGTTGTTTTTCGCTGACATGTACCTCCGCTCCGCAGAGTTTAATGATTTTGTCAGTCCAGCATTTTAGGGCTGCCAATAGGCCTCTTGATTTCTCTCGGGTACCATTGGGTGACTGCGTTTGTGCTACGATTGTCCGTCTTTCGAGCGGACATTATTCATTATTTCACCATTATTAAACAATAAATATTTTAGGTCTATAACTTTTGTTTCCTCTTTTAGCATTTTCTCTTTCCAACTGGAGCATATGTCCGCCACAAAACTTCTCTATTGACTGGGAACCACCGCCATTCTTTCATGTCAATCTTATGTTCTGTAGATCTCTAATTTTTGGTAAAAAACGGATGGTATAGGCTTTCTGCAAAAATTTTAAAACGTGTCCAAGTCGGTAAATCTCGTATTTTGCTAATGGCAGTAATTAGTCTGTTGCGTCCATTTTCTTATTTTAGTATTTCTCGGTGATGTCAAACCATAACACGTGAAAAAGTTTCACGTGTTATGGTTTGACATCATCTATCCTAAATGGAGGGGACAGTCACGCATATTTTCAAGAGTATCAAGAGTATTATATTTGTATAGCTATATTAAAAAAAAAACTATGCATTAATGTGTGAAAAAAATAATGCTTATATTGTAGAATATTACGTGAAGTATTATAATGAACATATGATGATAAATATTGCGATAACTGCGTGTGTCTTATTAGCAGATGATTTTTATTTTGTTTACTCCACGATTTTTATAATCTTCCATACAACCACGTAAGCCTCTCCTATCAATTATACAATTTATTTCTTCTTATACTACTCACACCAGCTACAGTATTTTTTTAGGCAGAAATATTTAATTATATGATTTCATTGTTGTTGCCAAGCCATTGTGTTGCGAAAAAAAAAATATTAATGTATTTCATAGAATATTTCGTAAGAAATTCTATTATTATCTGACGGCCGTGAAAACCCACGATTGTATTCAATATTATTGTAGTAATATTTTGGACAAGCACATTATTTCTTATGCTATACAGATTGTATGCCACCATTCAGCTTGTTGTGTATTGTGTTTCGGTTCAAGCAGAGTAACACGACTAACGTGTCTAGCATTACACATATATATATATATATATATATATATATATATAGATACGAGTAAATTCTCAGACTCGATTCGAGAAACGTAATCAGAACAATGTACAGTGCAACATCATGAATAATTACAAAGAGTATTTACCCTCGGATATCATGGGTGTCGTAGACCCCAGAAGTCGTAGATCTACGGTGTCGTAGGCCCGTGCGTGTCACAGACCTGTAGTGACGCGAACAGCTCTCTTATGCCAGGTTTAAATAAAATATATCGTGTACATGTTAGTATAGAAAATGAAATTAGTATATTATTTTTTCATGTAATATGAGTAGGTATGTACAAATGATGGCTCAAACAAGAATTTCATTGAATTGTACGTTTTTCTTCTAAACTAATTTTCTTTGTAGAACTTTCTGGACTAATATTATTTCGTGTGAATCTAGTTCTCTTGAAAATCCCGCGCAAAAGATGGAGTGCCAATGTTTTCACTTAAATTTGATTCAATTAAATTAAACTGATTGCCGAATAAATCTAGCAGTCAAGTTAGTTTCTTGAACAAACTTGCCGTTGCGGGGCGTAATAAATGAGGCGTGCCTAATGCGCGACTGCACTCTCGCTACCAACTAATGCACTAATACGTCATTGACATGGGATAAAGTTGCATCGAGTACATCACGAGTGCTGCTGCATTGTAAAGTAAGCGTAGCTACGGCGTAGTTAAATCCAACTAACATCGTTAATTAATCATTATTTTGAGCAGTTTATATCTATTTTGTGTGTATTCTATTTATTTATATTTAAATTTTGTTAAATTAAGGATTTTTGTGTCAAAATTAATTATAAATAAAACACTCGCGAGATAAAAAATAACACAAACAAAACTAACAGCCGTTTGGAGGCAAATCTTAATATTTTTCCGATAGTTAAATTTTTTCCGTGTATCTTTCTAGTTGATCAATTTAATTTGTGTTCAATTTATCATTTATCAAGAAAAGCCATTGCTTTACCCATTGTTTTGAATGTATGGTGGTTGAATATTTTATGAATGCTCCCTACTTAAAGAAAAACCATAAAATTAAACCAATAACATTGATATGAATTTTAACCACAAAGTTAATATTGCTAATTTTAAAAGTATAATAACATTGAATTGATTAGAAGTTTGATTGACGTGGTTGTGATCTGGTGGTTACGATACTCGTCTAGTGATCACTCGGGGGCTAGAGTCCATCAGAAGGCCATCAAGTTAATCCTATTTTCATAGCACGTTTAGCTTAGTTGGAAAATAATAAGAATATTGATATGACACGTATTCTGTGTACACATTAGTGATGGTAAACCGTAATGTGACTGATTGTACCACTGATTGGTAACAGATTTAACAAGTTTTTTTTTTTAAAGCAAAAAAAATATTCCTTATAAAAGTACCATCGTCCTCAAATGAGGATAGTGGAATTTTGATAATATTTTCTCAGAGTATTTGCATATAATTTATACAAAGTATAATAGTTTTCTGACAAGTATATTTGAGAAGATTTTAAAAGACAATAAACTGTCAGCCTTAAACAAATAATATTATCATAGTATGCAGATAAACTACTTCATAGAAAAAATGCTGAAAATCATTTTTTAACAAGGGATGTTTGGAATACATTTAAAAAATATATTTAAGTCGCTATAGGACGCTAGTACTTATTGGTTAAATAAATTATTGTCTTAAGATATCTATATATGTATGACTTTTATTTGTTAATTCATATTCATATCCGATAAAATATTAAGTTAATACTGGTAATTTATCATTAATTATGGAAAATTAACCTTTCTTCTCCGATGATGAAACTGAGTTAACATATGTAAATATATGAAATGCATATTTTAAGTACTCCTCCATAATATATTTACATATTGGATAAAATAATTACAATATATAAGTATTTACTATACGTAACAATAAAAAATATTTTCTTGAAGAGCCTGACGTGAATTTGTATGCGTACGTGCGGAGTGGTGCGGAAGGCGCATTGCGTAGGGCGCGGGGTGCCGATTGTCACTTTAGTATCGGAGCGTGCGCTGGCTGAGTTAGACTTATCTTATGCGTCTTTATTATCAATTTTGTTTCTTATTTTTAGCACTTTTACACAATAATTGATACAAATATTAACTATTATTTTAACGATTAATATAAGTAATAAATGTAAAATATTCATATTTATCTGACATAGAAATTGCTCTAGTCAACACGTACATTGTATTTATAGCACAGGAACGCGCATTTTTATTTTAGTATCGTAAGGAAAATGTTTAAAGGTTATTTATTATACGTTACGTAAGTTATTTAAATAATTATCTTTCAGAAGAGGAATTAAAACGAGTCTTTAAAAAATATTGCATATTTAGACGTCATCATTTTGGCTGAAGCTTATTTTAGTGCAGATTACTTCTGCTGAAAAGATAGGTCTTTCTGATTTTACACTAGATGATTGAATTGTTAATTAGATAATTAATTAATAAATCTAAATATTTTCCTCAAATTTTTGTTCATTAATGCATACCGTATCTCTTCTTACTACCTTTGTAGGTTATGTTGTTAGTGTTAGTAATTTTTTTTTGGCGTTTTATTTGGGCTTTTGGGGATATTAAATTATGAAATGTGTGCGGGTACGAGTATATATATTAAAATGTGGTCGAGATATTAGAAAAATGTGGGATGTGCCTTAGCGTGAGTGGATGAGTGCCCCATATATTTCACACATTCACTCGTATGTTCGTTTGAATATAATCGTGGAGTGTGTGTGTATGGGTATGTGGATGTTTGCGTTTATGTGACCAGATCAGATTGAACAAAAAATATTATTTACAGTTGACAGAAGTTTGTTGTCGCTTGAACACTGTTACAAATATGCGATTTGTTAGGAAGGCGGTCGTGAGAGAAGTGGCGCTCTAAGGCCGGCCTCCGGACGGCTGCGGGGATATTGTATTGACACATGTTGGGGTCGGTACCGGCGAATTTTTGCGGCTGATGAAAGCCTGGTTTTCACCCAGATATCTGCAAGGTGTATTCAGAGATCGTTGATAATGTTACTGACGTCCTCCACAAGATAATTTATAAATTGTACGTCTTTTTAGTTTTCACTAATATCAACTCTTTCTCATTATTTTATCAATTATCGTCACGTAATATCATAGTGTAAAAATATAATTAGGTACGTAATTATATTGAAATATTTGAAAAATATGATTTATTTAAGTTATCAAAATATATTTACAAAATTTATTTAGTGATGGAATTTTGCCATTTTTACATGAAATTCTTGATTATGATTTCGCTATACGAGCTCCGAATGTCTATTAGAGCTAGTTTACTAGCACTATAAGGAATAAATTCAAATAAACAAGAACATGTGGTGAGAAATTATTATTTTTGTATATTTCTAGTAACTTGATCTCTTCTAAACCAAGAATATTCACCTCACACTCATCCCGGCATGCGTAAGCAAGTTTATCAGATGAAATTATTTTATTTTAGTACATATTATTAGAGTAAGGTCACCTTGGCGCACATCTTATAAAGCACAGACTCCATATTAAGAAGAAATCTTACGAATATTACTTTTTCATTTCCATTGTAGCGTACACCGAAACAGATGCGAGCAAACACTGACAAACCTTATAATAAATAATGCTCTCGGAAGTACCTGAAATTTGCCTTCGCTAGAGGAAAAAACGGCAAGAGAAAGCAGCGCGGATTGCTTTTCTAACATATATTCATCTTTATGTCAAACCAAAGTGGCATTCATACTTTTGTCTGCTTAAATCTGAAATATCGTTCTAGGCACATTTATTCTGCCTGTTGGCGTGTTCCTTGCGGTGGATACAAGGAAAAATTGCTTCATTTTCATATTTCTACAAGCATTTTTTAGGTAGTTTGAAATATTTTTTGCTTTTGAAAGCACCTTTCAATGCTTTGGTCGCCATGGGAACATGTGTTGGATAAGACGGTGTGTGAATATTTTTATTTTAATACGTGTATTCATTTCTGTTCGAGATTTTTTCGCCGAATTTAAGTTCTATTAAAATATTTTCGAATTAATTAAACTGAATTATTATTATTAACGAGAACACATTCTTACTGTGAAGCTGTAATTATTCAGAACATAGGACTGTCATATTTTAAATACTAATTAAATGTATTAATTAGAAAGATATACATATAAAATCAATATCGGTTTACTCAAAGGTATTTGAGATTCCGTAATAACAATGTAGATGAATTTCAAATAATGGAACGACAGATGTATTAATTTGAAAATGTGTAACATATGGGTTCGAAAATTTGTCGTCAAAAAGTACTGTCGCTGCAGCATAGTTGGATAATGCACCTTTCTCGGATTGGAAAGAGATTCAGGTTCGAATCCCAGTAGCGCAACAACAATATTTTTCGATAAAATTGATTTTATATGTATAACTTTCTAATTAACACATTTAATGAGTATTTGAATTATTATTATAAATTGTAAATATAAATGGTTTTGTATTTATTTATTACACGTGGAAGTTTTTGTCTTTATTATTATTATTATTATTAGTTATGGTAACTGTGATTGTGACGATGATAGGTAACAATGATTTAACTATTGGGGATTTCCATTCTAGTGCACCAAACATTGCTCAAAGAATTAAGAATAATCAATCACAATGACGGTTTTAATAACAATTTAACCGTCATTACCTGATATCATGTCAAACAAAATACACCCATTAAAAATTATAGATCGCACAATAAAAGATCAACAAAATGTATGTCATGTGGTGGCCAAATTGTTTCTAAAGTAGAACAATTTAATGGATTAAAATAATTAAACAAAATGATTTTTTATGTGTACTCCATTCGAAATGAGTTTCAAAAATCTAAAAAAAATTCTTCTTATGTATATCCTTTAATGTATATTTTTCCTATTGCTTTCAAAATGCGTTTTATACACATTTTTTATCATCCACTCTTCACTCATATACTTCACATTTCCAAACTATTTCAGCGATCCTTTCATAATTATATCGACAATTTTACAAAAAGATCTATAGTCGCTTATACGAGGCGTGTTTTTTAAGTAAGCATGATGTTTAAGTAAGTTGCGATGTTGTATATGCGCAATGGTTTCCTTCATTTGTTGACTCACCGCATGCAACAGACGCCAGTGTGGCCATCTTGTAGTGAGTGGTTGAAGATAATAGATCAGCCCGCTGACTCTGAGATACGGTCCGTGATTCGTTTCTTGAATGCACGTAACATTAAACCAGCTGACATTCATCGCCAAGTGTGTACTGATTTAGCGCCAAGTGATTTCCATCATTTCCTTCATTTGAAGCGGTTTATTGGTGGCGAGCGTTTTGATGACTATGCTGAACTCAAAGACGGAGTACAGACATGGTTTTCATCCCAGGCGGCGTTATTCTATGAAGAATATACGAAAATTGATGTCCCGTTATGACAAGTACCCTAATAATGGAGGCGACTATAATGAGAAGTAGTTTAAGGTAAAGCATTTCTTTAAAAAAAAACGGTACTTACTTAAATAACACACCTCGTAATTAAATCATTCTTGACTCTATCGTACACTCGTTGATTTTCCATATATACGTCTGAGTGACCGCATCTTCATTGTATAGTGTAAGTACAGTAATATTATTTCATTGTCTCCTTTCCGATGACGTTGCATTTAAAATACGTTTCGTTCATGTAATCAGGTCCGAATGCCACTGTAAGTAGTTTGTTATACTTCACAGCTGTCATGGCTGTCTAGGGAGAAAACTCCCCTGCAGAAATGGTATCGTCGCGTCAGCCAAATAACAGCCTTTCATCTCGTGTATACACCGTACCTTATTTGGAGCACATAAGATAAATATGGAGCGTACTCACTTGAGAACGTGTACTCGTTCCTTTACATAATATATACATTAAATTCTTATGAAATCAATTAAAAAATTCCTCGGTAGGCGTTTGTTCGAAGCATTAATACTAGTACTTTTTAAAAAAAATGCATCTACTTCCATGTTAATTAAATACCACAAGACCTTTTAATAACCTAGATCGTGTCATTGGTGGCGTTGCAGCAATAGAGATGGCTTAAATACTTCCTAGACCAATGCTAAAAAAAGAAGAGAAACTACATTGAATAAAAATGAAACGAAGCAAATATGAAGATAAACTATAGTAAAATGGAACATTTTTATCTTAACTGTTCAAAGTGGGATTCCATGATTATTTTGTAAATTTAGTTGAAACACTGTTTTATTCACCATTTTAATTCCACCTCCACCTTCCTTTACTCCAGATACATCCTTAACTACTATTTGAAAATGATTTTAACTTTAGTTGAATTATATTACTGATAATGGGAAGATGTTCCCGAAAACGATATAACGTTTAATATAATACAATATAGTGGAATAAAATAGTGTTTCAACCGAATCTACAAAATAATTTTGATCTTATTTAAATTAGAGCATATATAATGTATCTACTATACTTAGAATAAATAAATAAATGTTAACCATTGGGTAGTGTCAGCAAAGTTTTCCGTAAAACTTTTAATTAAAAGTTGAAAATTTAATTTATTACCAAAAAAGGAACGTAGTACAGTACAAACTAATTTAATCAATTAACGTAAATAAAATAATTCCAGATCTTTCCGTATATATATATATAGATAGTATTCTGCATAATGGGTTAATCCTAAAATTAAAAAAACAAAAACGAGTTACCATTGAAAGAAAAATTTTATTCTTTACGTATAAAAATATTTAAGGCAGCTTTAACATTTGCAAAGTACGAGTACTGCTATTACTATAATAAATTAGCTAACACTCATACAAAGGAACCATTCAAATATTTTACATCTAATATCATGTTTTCATATTTAACGCAAACTTTACTTTGCGCTTATTCATTTTAATATTTAATTATTTGTGACTTTTTTTTACCACTTTTATGAGTAACTTTAATACACCAACCGGTTTCAGAAAATACCTTTTCCTTTATCAAGATGTCAAATAAATAATTAAATAATAGTTTATTTGACATATTGAAATAGGAAAAAGGTAATACCGGTTGATGTTTTAAATGTACTCATAAAAATGGTTAAAAACAAAGTTATAATATTTAAATACAAAAAGAAAGCCGTCCACATGATTCTGTCTTCAATTAATTTTGCATTGTTGTAGTCGTGTAATATAATAACAATTACGTTCATCTATTTAATGACCGCATTTTTATATTAGTTTTGATAGCTATAATTTGTATTAACGCTATAGATAAAAGATGGTCAATATACTAGTCAGTAGATTTAACACATCCTCTGCGGTGCTGGGTCAGATTTGACCCGGGTATTTGTAAAAATATAAATTATGCTACAAACATTCGTTTAATGCTGTTTTCCTTCTAGTTAATCATTTAATTGTGTCATTATTGATAAAAATGTGAAAAACGCTCAAAAACTGACTTAAGATAGTTGCCTTTACGTGATTGAATCTCAGTGCTCACACCAAAATATATATTGTCAATCTTTTACGGCGTGTATATAAAGTATACCAGGTATGCATCCATATATTGAGAGTCAGTCCAATTATTGTACAGATTTATATTATTATTTGTTTTGTCTTATTTTAAAAAATGCCAGCAATATAACTATTTGAGGGGCATTGCGCCTACCTGTAAGTTTTATGACCCTGGCGGTTCCGACATAGTTAGAAGCGGGTCGGCCATGGGGCAATTGTTATTTATATTTTTGACAATTGTATTCGGACATCCGCGGAAGACTTGGTACGACCAGGTATACCAGATAATGGAGGATGGTTCTGTTAGAAGCCTCAACAATCGGCGAGCTTGTATGACAAGATGTATGAATGTGGATGAGACGAGAATTGTGTGTCAGGACAGAAGAGTGTGGCGCTCTATCCTCTCTGCCTACCCCCACGGGAAACGGCGTGATGGTAAGTAAGTAAGTAAGTAAGTATTCAGACAATAACAACCAATTCACTGATCGGAAATCACCGAACACTATTTTGAGTATAAGTTGTCTATTTTCATACATATTTTTTAGAATTATGTCAATCACATTTGCTTCTGCATATAATATTGTTGAATGCGTTTCGTACAAAAAGGACGTAATTTTTATTTATTTCACTTTTATAAATATTTTCTTTAAATTATTTTCATTTGGATTACGTGTCAAAAATACTAATATATAAAAAATAAATAATAAATTTTAATTATTTATAACCACTGTTATACTCATCATCATAATGTAGAAACAATCCCCAACCGACGAGATCACATGTTCAGTGGATGTTTGTATTTAGGCTATATAGGGCGACTGTTGATGCGTGCGAATACGTGCATTATTGGTAATATATTTTTTAATTTTGAACTTTAATTTTTTAGCAGAAGCATTACGGCATATCATGCAATTTTGTTGAATCATTTTTAAAATTAAATTTCTTTAAAAATATCACCCACAAAACGGTTGAAAAACTGGAAACATGAAACCACCGGACGTGTTTTGTTTTGACCCACCGTGCATTAAGTGTTAAAAGAATGAAACGTTGGTGTTTGTTCTTAAATAAAACATACGATATATGTTAACGTACTGTAAATGTAAATGCAAAATAAATGTTATTGGACATATAAAAAATAAAATATTGAAGAAGTTTTAACCAATACATACGTTAAGAGAGTATATTCTATCAACATTTTATTATTTCTCTATCTAAGCTTTGTTTTTATTGTTCCGTACAGGAAACAAGAAAACAAGAGTGATTCGCTGATCTCAGCTTCTCTCAACCGGCGATGATGATCATGATAATGATAATGAAAAGATATACAATATAAGCACACTACGGCTGCGAAATCGAGAATGACAGAATATCCAGTTTTTATTCAGATTTATTACAATACATTTGCAAATACCTACTCAGTGACAGGCCGCCGCTTGTAACGGTTTACTAAGACGTCATTATTTTCTTAAAATAATATCACCTACAAATTTTAAAATTGTTGACAATAGACTTCTTCGTTTACTATTTTGAAAAAATGCAACTTATTCAATTATGCAATTCTGATTTTGAACATGCAATATCAATGGATTTAAGTGACTTTTGCGAGAAATAATGTGTTCTGCATGTAGCTGACAAAAAAATTTACAAAACTGCGTTTTTAACTCAAATTATCTGAAATCCATTTTAGGGTGGTTTTAGAATTAGGCTCTACATACATAAATTACAAAGAAATTTGACACTTCTTTTAACACATAACATGTATTAATACTATTCCTTTACCGTTCCATGTGGAAATAGTGAAAGATTTTAAATACATAATAGCAAAACATTTGTAGCTTAAAAATGAGGATTAACGCAGCAAGCCCGTCTTGAGACGAGTAAAAGCCTTGGGATTCGACTTTAAATAATTTAAAAAAATCTAAATAATAATATATTAGGAAATATATCAGCAGGAGGATTATTCCCAAATAGTATATTTTATTATTAATATATTACGATCATTCAACAGTATAACAGTCTAACATATGTAGGCACTAAACTTTGTTTATTATGTTTATATAATTATAAAATAGTCGGTACAATACTAAGTAAAGAAAATAAATTTCTAAATTTTTATTCATAAAACTTACACAAAGATGTATATAATAATAATAATAATATGAAATTCTTAAAATTCGGTAAAAAGAAGATCATTCATATTTCTATTAAAAAAACGTTCCTTCTGAACATAAAGTTCAAATATGCTTTTAATTCGTATTCAAAAAAAAATTACACTTTACTCCAATGTAACATATTATTAATTAATTTTTTTTCAAATTCAATTACTAAAAAGAAACTTTTCAAAAAAATTCAAGTTAAACTGCAAATAAAAATAATGCCAAAATTATAATAGAAATCGTTTAAGGTAGTTCTAACGGAGCTCACATTTTACACGTAAAAATGCTCGCAATAATATTCGTATCAATTTCGTTGGAATTTCTGTTTGTGACAAAAATCTCCCCGAGAAATAAAATATGAAGATCTCAAATTTTCAGTTTTCTATCTCGGTAAAAATAACAAAAAAGATTTTCTTCACGCGAAGGCAGCAGAATTGAAAATATAATATTTTGTAACAATGGCATGATTATGATCTCTGCGAAATATTGATATTTTATTATGTGACATACAATTTTCTTCGTAGCAATATAGGGTCTTCGCCGTGTTCATCGACAAAAGGAAGATGTATAGAGGATTCAATCACTGCTTCGACAAAGCTGATTATAAGTGGAAAAATGGTGATCACCGATTCGAATAAAAGAGGGAAAAAAAGCAATTTGTACTGCCGAAGGTAAATTGGATTCACGAAATAACTGGTACAAGATGTCCTTGCGACTACATAACATCTTCTATGTATAGTTTTCTGGGCTAACCTGCCGTATATATCTGACCTTTATGGCCAGAAAGGTAAGATATACACGGCATATCAGCCCAGAAAACTATACACAGAAGATTCTGAACGGCCGTGAAAATCTAAGAACATTTTAAAATAACATACGAGTATGTTCGTTTATCATTTGTATCATAAATACTAAAACAATTAATTTACTATCTCGATTATATATCACATTTTGAGGATTTAATAACTTCTTCTTTTTTCACGGCACTATATGCCAGAATGGGATTTTCCTTTCTCCACAAGTCTTCTCCACCGACTCCTACCCCTCGCTATTGTTTTCCATTTTCCAGACTCTCCCATCCTGCTCCAGTCCTCTTCCATACAGTCAGCCCATTTCTTTCTTGATCTACCTCTAGGTCGCTTCTACTGGGTCATCATCATTGGTATCATGTCATCTAGCCTTTTTTTACAACATGGTCAACATCCCATTTACAACATTAATTGGGACCTACAGAATCTTACAATTGTCTCTAGCTCAATTACTTTTCCAGCTCATCATTAATTTTTATTCTGTAAAATCCATTTTTTAGTATAGGTTCATAAAATTGTTCTTAGTATTTTGCGTTCAAAAATTTCTAATTTATTTTCTTTGATTTGGGTTTGGCATCATGTTTTACAACCACAAGTGACCAGTGACCACTGATTTTATTATTTTTTTATATATTAGCAGTTTGCTTCGTTGATAACAGATTTTTACAGGCATAAAAGCTTATATTTCCAGCTATCCGTTAACTTATTTAGCGTGTACAAGTTCTCAGATACGTACAATTATCAACGCAAACATCTTGGGTTGCCTCCTATTCACATAAACTGACAATGTATTTCGTTTTTGACGCGTTTACATATAGTACAAATTTTTCGGCTTTCTTTTTTAGAGTGGCACCATGGTCGATCTTTTTTTATTTAAATCAGCCCGTACTAACTGAATCATCAGCATAGGTACGATACACATTTGCGATATATTATAGTTATTATGGGGCAAACGTTATTACAAGTTATCGGAGAGAGCATTAACTTGTCTTACTCCAGCTACAATTACAAAAATGTCCATTTCCTCATTCTGTTTTAGACTCCGACAATGTGAGTCAATTTAATAACTTACCTAACTTAACATACAGGTATGTGTAACTGTTAACTTGAGTGCAGAATTTATTAAAAATCATTATTACTATTACGTTTTATTCAATGACCATACTTTGGTGCTCGTTTATTCGATTTAGTGACAATATACAATTTAATATGTAGGTATATATGTTAACACATTGTGCACGTATTAATATAATATAAATTAAAATATATATGGTAGCTATGAACCCGCAAATTTTATCGTCCGGGAAAACGTTATTTCGACATAACAACTGATCGCTTTTTCGACAAATTTGAAACATACATTATGTTGTCTTTTTTTATAATTTATATATCTATTATTCTGTTTTTAAAAGCATTCAACTTTATATGGCAATGAATTTCAAATACTTTTGAGTAATAAACGTTAGGAGAAGCCATAATTAAATCAATAAATTATAATAAATTTAGTTAAACTTACACTTATTATTTTATTTACACCTATTATTATTATTACAGTAGGAATATTTTCGATGCCATTAAATATAATTTATGCAGTTATTTTTTTTAAATACATCTATGATGACATCATATCTCATATAAGTTTAATTATAGGTAAGTTATTTTTATTAAGGAAAACACATTCTTATTGTGAAGTTGTAATTATTCGGAACATAGGTCTGTGATATTTTAAATACTAAATAAATATTTTAATTATAAATATATACATATAAAATCAATTTTGTCGAAAAATATTGTTTTTTGCGTCACCGGGATTAGTGCACTTCCCCGGATTGGAAATAGAGATCCAGGTTCGTATCCCGGTGACGCAAAAAACAATATTTTTCGACAAAATTGATTTTATATGTATATATTTATAATGAATACATTCATTTAGTATTTAAGTTATTTTTATTAAGGAGAACATATTATAGTAACTAAGTAACACTGTAGTGTAATACTAAAAGTGTAACATGTAGGTTCAAAAATTTGTCACTGTACTGTGTGCTGTAGCATAAACGGTTAATGCACATGTTCCCCGGATTGGAAGAGATCCAGGTTCAAATCTCGGTAGCAACAATAATATTATTTGATAAAATTGATTTTATATGTATATCTTTCTAATTAATACATTTAATTTGTATTTAAAAGCAGTTTTTATTACCCTTTTCTGTATCCATATTTTTGTAGCAAACATACTGCATCTCTGACCTTGGCAATCCTCATTTTGATTTATGCCTCAGCCTCAAACTTTAAAATACGCAGGCGTTAATAAAATATAGGGGCGGAAATGATTTCCGCCATACATCACCACCCCCGCGGATTGTGAGCATTTGTAAGGCTCTGCGCGAATCGACGACGCGGGGTATTATCATCAATAATATTTGCCAACGCCATTATTTTTCTCTTCCTTTTTTGAAAGCCTGTGTGTTTGGTCGGGCCCGGTCGGGAGACGCATTGAATAATAAGCAGAGACCCCACCCCCGGCGGGTCGCGACTGCTAAATGGGGAATATTAAAGGGAGACTCGTGGAGATTTTATGATAAAGGACAACTTTTTTGTAACGCTTAAGGCGAATGGCAAATGAGCTCCAGTTGTTAAAGGGTTAAACGTGACTCCCCTCCGTATCTCAGGTCGTGATTGGGTTAGAAAATTGTTTTTATTCATTTGTTTCTCAAGGTGACTTTATATAATAATATGTGCTTTTATTTTAAGTTAATTTATACGTGATTTGTGTAATAAGAAATATTCTGAAAATCCACCCACATATGTCTATACACCAAACAACCAAATGAGAAACACGTGGATGAAGTAAATAATTATTGTAATGTACAAACTCGCTCAAGTCCATGCGGTTTTCTTAATAAAACACGTGGATTACGTATATTTACTACGTAAACGCTCTACCGCGTAGGTTGCTGTTCAGGCAACTAGGATAACTTAATTAATTTTTTTATGTACTTATTTAGGTATAGCGTTCTATTTTTACCGCTTCCACTAAATACTATATGGGCTGATAATTCATATTTTAAGCAGCACAAGTATTATAAATGTGAGAACTGTCACATTATGTATTCGTGTGTGTGTGTGTGAGTGTGTGTGTGTGTATGTGTGTGTGTATGTGTGTGTGTGTGTGTGTGTGTCATGGAAGTGTGAGAATGGGTGGGGGGAGGCGAACCTTATAACTTGCCGCATCAGTGGGAAGAGTTCTCTTCTATCTCAACCTCTTCTCAATGACAAGACTATCTTTGAAGTGTATAATTTATATTGACTGTAATAGCGTGTTGCAATAAACGTAATATTGTTACCTGGAAAGATTGAGTTTCATTTACAAGGAATCGGGATCCAAGGTAACTAGACGGTAATCAGAGGATAGAACCCCAAGGTATTCTGTGGTAATCTAAGAGTTATCACAATAAAACTCCCTATATATATATATATATATATCGCACCTGCAAATATCGAAAAATATGTAGTATTTATTTTATTCGCAACAGTAAGCTATATTACACGTATTACGCAGTATTTAATTCGAAATATTTTCAGCAATATTTGAATATTTCCAAGAACACCCAATTTCTGAATTTTCACCCATAAAAGCCCTGTTATTAAACAAATAATAATTATCCATACTTTCATATATTTTCCATTAAAATATAATATAAAAATAGCTTTGTCTCTATGAGATATCTTTTATTTGTTTAATAACGAAATAATTTCATTTAGGTATAAAATAATTATACAACAAAGTGTTGTATGGTATCTAACCTAAATAAAGAAAATACAATTTTATTAACGATCTTTGGACCTGCACCAGAAATTTAACTTAAAAATAAAAATGAACTGAAAATTAAATTGTAACTGCAAGAAACAATAATGTAAGATTTTGCATGTTCCAAAGACTGCAATAGCCTGACTGATACCAGACTGCAGGATACTAAAGATGATAGTAACAACATTGGATAATTTATACAGCACCATTTTCGTAAAAAAAATATCTCAAAAGCGCATGATGACCAACTGAATGCCCCAGCAGAAAAACAATGGACGAATTAGTCAAAACGATGGAAGAATTAGTCGTAATATTGCAATAATCAGTCGAAACAATGGAAGAATTAGTCAAAAAAATTTAAGAACTAGTCAAAACAATGCAATAATAAGTCGAAACAATCGAAGAATTAGTTGAAACAATGAAAGAATTAGTCGAAACAACGCAATGATTAGTCGAAGCATTGCAATAAATAGTTGAAATAATGGAATAATTAGTCAAAACAATGAAAGAATTATTCAAAAAAATTGAATAATTAGGCTCACTGCATCTAAAAAGATAGGAACAGAATGCGAGTGCTCGAGAATTGAAGAAAAATGGCCAGTGGAGAGTAGTTTTGGAGGAGACCAAATCCTGTCCTGGAATTATAATACTGTGGAAGATGAAGAAGAAGCTATAAAACATCGTTGTATCCAAAGATAATATTTAAGAGCAGTTTTTAAAACCTTTCTCTTATAAAAAAAAGTTACATATCTCAAACAAACGTATCATAACACTCTTGCGTAGTAAAGGTGGTTCGCTCAGCTCCTCTACGTTCAAAAATTATTGTATTTTTGATCTCTTCGAACATTCTCAAAATTTTATTTCAAGTTCAGATGGTGTTCTTTTATATACTGGGAGTTGCTGGGATTGACGATGCTGGGAAGAGCGGTGGCTAGGGAAACCTAGAGGAGCATTCCACTGGCTCTCCCTCGCACCCTCTTGCGACCTGGACAGGGCGAATTTCTGATAGACTGTGACCGAGTTCTGCGACTTCAACGTATAAATGTGACGTACACCCTCCTCATTTGGAGGTATATGACTTCCATAGCCTCTCTCTAGCTATCTTCTGAAATGATATATATCAGTTAATGACCGAATGTAATAAAAATGTAATAATAACTAAATTGTGGCATATTTATAATAAAATAAAAAAAGTGTTAACTATGAGGGAATGCCATAAAGTATCAGTAACTAACTGATCTAATTTAATAATTTATAGTACAATTTTAATATATTTTTAAAAGCTTTGAAGATTTTGTAAAATATTGCACGCGTTGCTTTGTTGAGTGGAATCGAAGCGAGAGTGGGACCATTTGGGATTACCTTCAATTGTAGAAAAGATTATTCATCGTTGGTGTCTTTAAATATTCTAAATACCTTTAAAAACGTTCCAATTTATTACAGTCCACCCGCAAAACTCTAAAATATTATTTTATAATGTCACACGTATCCCCAAAGAAGTATTGAGTCCTGGTCAACAAAGACTCAAGCGGCGCAAGAGAAAATTATATTGAAGCACCCTGTCTAGATTTTGTAGAAGAATAAGTTGATCAAATTAATGATGATAAATACAAAATCAACAAATATCAAAAAACAGGGGAATGTGTAGGGAAAATGTATTTTTACTTTGATTAGAATGCATAGCCCAACCGAGTGCCATTTAAATCACATCATACTTCAATTAAAATATACACTGATAGCTAGTCAATTCAACTGAGGCCTGGTGGAGTGACCGTGATAGTTTATCGACCAACAGCAGCATAAAATATTGAGTGTTGGCTCGTATTTCGATGGGGTACTTGCAGAATGATTGACTGCAGAGTTCAGAATAATTGGATTCAGAATTATTGTTTTCAATAGGGTTGTAAAATTGCTTTTTAACTTTTTATTTTTATCAATTATTTACATTTTGAAGTTGTTAAGAATTAATATGTATACTTGTATTTAATATTTGTATGTAAAATATTTATTTGCCTAATTTTTTAAAACAAAACCATAATTATATCATATCATCATCGAATCGCAATCTCCACGAATTCCGCCTCCACTTTTTCTGCGTCACTAGGGCGGTTACCAGGGAAGTGCCTGTTTCCTTTTCCACTCGGTCGTTTCAACGGGTGAGGGATCTTCCTCTTCCTCTTCGTCCTTCGGCGTGGCTCACCACAGCGAGCTTCTTCAGGGAGGATCCATCTCAAGGAAATGGTTGAGAGTCTGTCTTTCGTGTTCAGTTTCTACAGAATGGAGACATTCATGTATCGCGCCATCTATGCTATGCCCAACATATATCTCCAGCATCACATCTCAAAAACATCAATCTGTCTTCTCTCTACATGAAAATATAAAATGCACATTGAATAATTAAGTGCAAAGTTAAGAAAATAGATGACATATTTACATTATAATTAGGAACAATTCAGAAATCTTGTTTTTCAATGTAAATCATAAAATATCATTTTTAAATATATTTCGTGTTTATGTTTACATTAGAGAATAAATTTTATCATAGATAGATAAAACAATTATTCCACAAGGTTTACACTAAATCACCAATTTAAATTCTGAGGAGACCAGAATTATTTTCGAAGGAATTTGCAGAATTTGCGTTATTGGCATCGGTAATGGTGTGTTTAGTAATATCAATTATTATTTAATTTACGTATTAAATTTGTGAACACAAACATTATGTATATTTAGATCTTCCTCGTGTAAACTTCAATAAATAATAGCATAATGTATTTCAGGTAAAAGGGATAAAAGTGAGTAAAGTAAATATAATAAGTTTAATTTAGCTAATCACAATATATTGAATTTATTATAAAGAATTGATAAATATCAACTATTCTAGTAGCTTTAATTAAATAATATATTAGGCAATTTATTAATGAGGTTATTATTATAATGCTTTTCATTCTGGTCAACAATATTACAGTAGTGATGGTAAACATATTTTAAATTATCTTAAATAAAGTAAAATTGTTTTTTTTCTTCATATTTTTGTTTGATATGTAGCTATATCGAGACGTACTGGGTTGACCATATGATAGGTACTAAGAAACAAAAATAAATCAAGAAAACTGATACCAACTATCAAACTAACTAAAGCTGACGACTTTGGAGATAATCTTGAAAAAAATATCTCACACATAACTTACAACTCACTGTGCAGGGTAAGATAGAAGGTAAAAGAAAGGAAGATAGAAATAAGTTATCTTATCTACGTAAACTCAAAAAGAGGCTCTGTTTTAAAATGCCGGTGCTCTTGCACATAATAAATTATCATACAGAAACTTAGTCAGCAACTTTTGATAGATGGCATAAGAAGAAGGATAAGAAAACACTAGTTTTAATCCATTTTTGATATTACTTTATTTCATTTTTAATTTTTAACACTACAACAGGCCACGAGGTTCAATTACTGAAATAAAATAAATCACAAAAACTCCCAGGTTTGAGCAAATGACAAAAAATTGTTGTGTCCTCATCGGGAATGCCCATTGGACTACAAGGGTCACCAAAACAATAATATGTTTTAGTTAGTTAACAATTTTTTTAATATAACTGGTTTTCTTTTCGGTGTGAAATATGAAGCTTAAAAACCCGAAAACTACGGATGGGTCATTGTTGCCTTTAAAATTTGTCTCTGGCGGTTGCTGTTAGCCAGATGCTAAATTATTGCCCCTGAAATGTGAGGTTTGTTGCGCTGTTTAGGCCTGCTACGAATTTCTGAATTACTGAATTCTGGACCGTCGCCGTTCCCTAACCGTTGAATTTTGGATAACCCTATTTGACACTCAAGGTTGCTAGTGATGCCCCCTAACCGTAGCCTCCGTTTGGACTACTCTGTAGCGCCCTGTCTACTGTCTCCGAGGCACCCTATCTTTCGCGAAATACCCCATAAAATTTTACACAGGTACGACGTACCATTGTACTCAACATACGGTAATTTTATTACAAACTCAACCTGAATTACATCTCCACTAAGATCAATTAGAAATAAAAAATATTATTTTATGGCACATTTAAGAGCAAAAGATAGCTAACAAATTATTTAAAAAAATAGGTTTTTAATGAGGAACAAATTTATATAATTGAGAATAATGTTTTCTAATCAATACCGTAAAAAAACTGGTTTTAATTCAAGAAATAATTGGTAATATTATCGTGGTTAAATATAAATTTGGTAAAAGTTAATTTAAACATTTATTTTATTAATTCAATAATTACACAAGAGACATTGTTGATCTTCACCTGAATTTAATTGTAGAAATTCTACCGATATTTATTAAGCGAAATTTATTAATTTAAAATATATTTTTGATGAATTCTTGGCAAGTTCCATTGACCAAACTTTTTCACAAATCTCCGCTGATAGTTATCAACATTATTTGCGAAACCGGAACGTAGGTACTGGATCGTAATTTATGACAGGCTGTTTTTGTTCAGATTAATTCGTATTCCGAACCGAATTGCTAGCAATTTGAAACAGAAGTCATTAAAATCAACCCGGGACAAAGGTTATGTAGCTTGTTTCGAATGAATTAGAACATAAAACAAGTCGATGGGAGAAGGCATAGCCATAAAAAGATCAATATTGATGCTGTGAACCAGACAATTTCTAAATAATACAATTGTATTATTGAGTTTTCTAAGTAAATTCAATACTATTGAATTATTCAAATAATAGATTCAATATAATATTCAAATTCAATACTATATATAATAAATTCAGTATTATTCAAATAACTAAATAATAAATTATTCAAATAATTGCTCATTAAATTTATGAAAAATACAAATACAATTTATCTAATATATGAAAGAATCCATATAAAGTTTCTAAGATTCATTAATTTTAATTAAATTAAACATATGATATCAATTATGATTATCTCCTTAGCCATCTAAAATTGTTAAACTATAATCATATATATGTTATAAAAAAAGTGAGACGTACGATGACCGACCTCATATTTCTATACAGGATCATTAATGGTATGACAGAATGCCCCCAGATTGTTGTTCTGCTTGACTTTCACACACCGTTGAGATTATCGAGACACATTTCGTTGTTTTATTACAGTGATAATGTCAGAACTCCTGCACTAGCTAACTCCGCACTCTTGATGAAATTTTCTGTTATTTTACAAATTATGTTAATACCTGAATGGGGCATGTATAATAATAATAAATAAATATAATATATGTTACGAATGTATTTAAACATTAAATATTCTGAGAATTATCTGCATGTTCCTATAACGTATGTACAAATATATTTATGTTAATCACGCCAACGGCTAAATGAAGAACAAGTGTAAGAAGTAAATAATATATATATATATATTTTTTTTTTTTTTTTTGAGGATTTTTGTTGTAGAGTATCATTTTTAGAATATAGTTCTGTGGTAGATATTATACAAATAAATCAATTAATTAGAAAGATACACTGTTGTAATATAAAGTTTATTACTTTGTAAAAATGGAATAACAGATATATCAATTGGAAATATTACGAAATATAAGGATATTTATGTTCAACGTTTATATGTGATATGGATCAGTTAATTAGGCACATTCATTTTTGAATAGATTTATAACATGTATAGCCGCTTGCTGGGCCTCGTTTTGTTGAATATGTCTGTTTAAGTGATGACGTATATTCAGAACACCGCGCGACGCGAGAGTCTTAAGTAAGTGTGGGACAGCTTTATTTGTTATTTCTCAATTCTTTCGCTAGATAGTTTTAATTCAAACATTTATATGAGAATTATGAATTACTTGCGCGTAGACCTACATGCATAATTAATACATTATATATATAAGACATTGTAACATTTCGAAAATACGCGCCAAGGACGAGGGCGCCATCTACCGATGCGAGTAGGCGCGGCTGGTGCATTGAGCGGTCGGAGGAAGGTAGAGGGGGACTTCGTAGCGAGCGCCCGAGCTGTACGGTGCGTGTGGGCGGACGCCAAGCGGCGGATCTGACTTCAGACAGATCAAGGCCGCGGCACCCCGTGGCTAACAGGTGGAGATCGAAGTGTGCGGAATCGGCAACATTAGTGTCCTCACTAGGAGGAGAGTTAACATCAAGAAAGAAGATGTCAAAGATAGTTATCGTGTGTAGAATGTCGGGTGGTTATGTTATGTGATTAAAGTATAAATAATATGTTATTAAGGAAAACACATTCTTATTGTGAAGTTGTAATTATTCAGAACATAGGTCTGTGATATTTTAAATACTAAATTAATGTATAAATTATAAATATATACATATAAAATCAATTTTGTCGAAAAATATTGTTTTTGCGTCACCGGGATTCGAACCTGGATCTCTATTTCCAATCCGGGGAAGTACACTACCGATTGTGCTATAACGCCAGTATTTTTCTTGACAAATTTTCGAACCTATATGTTACATTTTTCAAATTAATACACCTGTCGTTCCATTATTTGAAAGCCATCTACATTATTTTTACAGAATCTCAAATACCTTTGAGTAGACAGAGTAGTGAGTAGATAGTTGAGTAGTAGTAGTAGTAAATGATTGCAGACGCCAGAATTATCAATTCATTTTTATTAAATTTTGGACACATTGATACAACATATATTATTAAGGAAAACACATTCTTATTGTGAAGTTGTAATTATTCAGAATGTATTAATTATAAATATATATACATATAAAATATTGAGATATTGTCATATCTCGTTGATTTCTCGGCACGTGAACAGGAGCCAGGAGATTTTAATATACTTATAGGAATATTTAGCTATATATTTTATGAATATTTCGTTCTAACCAGCAAATCATTATCCTTGGGTGGTACAATACATACGAGTATATAACGGGTAATTATTATTATTATAAGAGATAGCTAAAAAAAAATAAGTATAATTACCTCATAAAGTAAATTATAGTTCTTAGTATTTGTCCTAGTACGTTTGTCACTTATTTTTTAAATCTACAATGTTAATTTGTCTCATTTGCTACGGGAAGTCGTTATGTGATTTTAATCCTCTATAAAGTTTGCTACAAAAAGTAGTCGCAAATGCCCTAAATTTTACACTGTGACATATTTTTTAATGGTTTCATTTATATGAATTTCGTATTGTTATTATTCGTATATTATTTAATGGTTTCGTTTAGTAAGAAAATACGAACATAAAACTCAACACAGTATAATATTATTTATTGATTTTTTAAATAAACGGCTCCAAATAAGCTGTTTACACTAGACATAATATATTACAGTAATACATAAAGTAAAATAAAAACGAAAAATATAGCACAAGAACAATAAGTACATGATTTCAGTTAAAATCATTAAATACAAAGCAAAAATAATATAAAAAATATATAAAGTTTACAAAGTATAGAAATTTTGTCAAGTACCACCTTTAAAAATGTATTTCTAATATATATATGCATAATAAAAATTCGATTTTTTTTATTTATAAATGTAAATATTAATTAACATTCTTTGTAGCTTTTGTTGGTCTCAAATAAGTCCGTCCGATCTATCAGTCATAAACATACACGTTAGACTTCCACTCTATTTCGGAAATGCTATGTTCTATACATCAGCAAATAGTGAATAAAACAATTTATTTATTCATAATCTTTGACAGTCTCATTGTGGTCCAGCAAGCTGAGCACTCGTCTATCTCTTGCGAGCCATCTTGACATTTCTATCCAAACACGTCCCGATCTTCCCCTATGTCTTGATCTGTGTTGGTTTCTTTGTGAAAAACTTGCGCACCTGCGGTACTCTCGCCACACAGCAGCCTCCATGCTCTCACATTCCTTGTAATGTCTGGAGCGTTTTCAGCTCTCAAAGATCTAAATGATTTTATTATGTTACGATTAAAACATTTCAACATAATAAAATAATTTTTGGCATTTTACTATAACTAGCAGATCTATCACCGATTACTTGCTGCTAAGACCTGCGAGCGGCTATTTTGACCGCTACTCGGCAATTGGTTACCGCTGCGCGGTCAAAGTCTCATCGGCTGTCGCCGATTGCTGCTATTGAAATATTTCGAGAATTCACTCACTATCTGCATATACATAAAATGTTATATGTTATACACCCAGTATATTTATTATTATTACAAATATTATATGTTATACGCCTGGTAGATGTTTTTATGGGCAGGTTTAGATATAGTTCACGTAGGACAGTTAATTAAAATTTATTTTTAAATATACGTAGCATCGATTTCCAAAACCCCTAAAAACGACTCTATGTGTTTTTGAATTATGGGTGAAAACGTTTATTTTGAAAGAAAATGCACAAAGCATTTATTTTTACATCAGAATTTTTACAGAGATATATCTGTAATGTAATTATTTTTCTGTATATATCCTTTTGATAGCTATACTGGAGTTTATATCACGTGATCATCAATAAGGGTTGTGATTAACTGATTTCATTTGATGAGGAATAGCAACTTATACTCTGTCTGCTTTGAGGTATTTTGGAACTAACCCTGATTTTGATCATGAAATATCAATGGATTTAAGTGGTTTTTGTGAGAAACAATGTATTCCGCATTTAGCTGATAAAAAAAGTCTCCGAAACTGCATATTTAACTGTAATTATCTATCCGAAATCTATTTTTGCGGGTTTTGGAATTATACGATACATATGTATAACATTAAATTTTTATCATATCTTATGGACAATACATAAAAAGATAGATATAATGTACATTTTGAACTCTAGTTCTTTTCAATATCTTTGCCGCACAACAAAAATCATTTTTTTCATTAACCATGTACGTTCTGAATCTTCTTTATCTTATATATACTAACATACATGAATCTTTCTAATGCGTTTATTATATGCAATTAAATTCTACAAAATTATATGAAAATTGTGAAAACCACCACCTAAATATCATTACGAAAAACGGAATCACAGTCATTGTTCTGAACGTAACACATCATTCTATTTTACAGAAATCTAAATATAATACTTCAATGCATTCACTTTAGCTAGAAGCATCTCTCATCTAGAACCCGACGATAGATTATTCCTCTAGGGAATAATCCCGAGCAAGTGACCTCTACCCCTTAACTCTCCTCCCCTTCTGTGTTGAAGTTACCCCGGGAACCGGGGATGCTGTTCAACTAACAATATGCTCTCTGCAGATTCTTGAGATTATTAATCCCTTCGGTCCTATGGGGCCTTGATGGATACGTGTAGTTTGGTTCCTGTAACAAAGAGAAAACATTCTATATTGTCGTTTGGCCTACAAAATTAAGTAAGTAACACAGAAACAAAAAATCACCTTTAAACAAGAGTGAAAAAATTAACCAAGAAATGATCCTTCAATCTTTTTTTTAAAAATCGTGTCAGAAAATTCATTTTAAGTTATCAAAAAATATACAAACGATGAACGGATACTTGTATAAAAATTGAATGGAAAATTTATACATTTCATAGTCATTTTCTCAGGTTACATTTTTTCAAAATATTTAACAAATTCATTCATTTACACTGTCAAAATATTTTAAATTTGAAATGCAACAGTAATATTTCTGATACGAATATTTTTTAGGTAGGTGATTATTATTTTAAAACTAATTTTTTTATAAATATCCTTATTTTAAAGATCGTTTTTTAAAGATAAAATGTCAAACATTTTTCTCAACGTTTCAATATGTTGATTAATTATCAAATAGGTTTATGGTGCATATTTAATATTATGAATTCGATCCAATTCAGAATGAGCGACACAAAGACATTACTGTGTCATTCAATTTGTCTATCTGAAATAAATAAAATAAAAAAGCAAAATAAAATAAATGTTTTTCATTGAATTTATAAAATACAATTTTTTCGAACATGAAAAGTTTGTATATAAACTCGGTTCGGTTCACTAACAGAGAACATAAATTTTAAATACCCACAAAATTTGACATAACATCATAACAAATCTCCTCGGAACAGTATTTATCGCTTCAGCAGAAGAAAATAAATTATAATTCACGCCTCGTATGAAAGAAATACGAGATATTTCTAACTCTGTGACTTATTATTTGTATTGTCTTGAAATTTCCCATGAATTCGCATAAATGTCAATTCAAAAATTTATTGTAATCTCCACATAAAATATAGAACCAAGACCAAAGTCAAGATTGTCGATAGAATAGGAGTTTGAAAATTGTGAAATAGTGCATTTATCTCGGGTCCTGTGTAATTTATAATTGTGATATTAAGAGAAGAATGGGATGACAAAAACTGCAATGTCTAGCTGGATATAACTTATAAATTTAAATCAATTATTTTCTTGGAGTTCATTTCCTTCTCTATATTTAACCACCAGGTTAATAAGTTCTTCCTCGTTGTCTTTTGCCAGTACTGTCACTGGTCTCTTCACCTATGTTCCCTCTAAAACCAATTTTTAAAATACTAATACAAAGTTTAATAGATTATAAAGTGTTCATATAAGAGATTGTACTTACGCATATGGCTATAATATCATCATGTCAAATTTGTCAAAGAAACGCATAATTTGCTACTTACAGGTATGTTTTGAAAACATTAATTGGATCTTTTCAATTTTTTACTTACTTACCATCACGCCGTTTCCCACGAGGATAGGTAGAGAGGAGAGAGCACCACTTTCTTCTGTTGTGACACATAATTCTCGCCCCATTCACATTCATACATCTTCTCATATGAACGCGTCGCTTATTGAGGCTTCTAACACGACTTGGTCATGTCAAGTTTTCCGCGACATCCTCTATTTCTGGTGCCAACAACACTTGCGTTATATATCATTTTTACTCATTTACTCATTTATCCATTCTATATGACCAAACTACCTGTTGTGTATAAGCATAGGTGCCGGAAGAATTCAGGATACGGAAGAAATTTGGCACTCGTCACAATCCGGATGCTGCTGACATCTTCAAAGATGTGGACTTATACTGTTTAACTCACTATTTCGTCGAGGTTCAGACACAAAGTATATACATGAAGTCTCTAGATTAGCATATCATTGTAATCTGTTCCGTACATTTATAACCATACTGGTTCGAGGTCGCCAATCGACTGGTCGGTGGCGCGGCTGGGAGGAGAAGGGAAGGGGGAAATGCACGGGAGGAAAGCACAGTACATTATTTTTGTTCAATAATTAATATATTTATACACAAATAACAAACCAAACACCACATAAGCGATCCTTTTTTCATTTTATTTTCTAAGCTAATATCAATATTACATTCTCTCCTAATTTATTCATTCTTTACTGTGCCGTTAATCTATCTGTCACACATACGACTAAGTGATCACATTTGCAATGCATTCAGTCTTAATCAAATTATAAATGATACATGTAGTGCGCTTTCAGGTGCACGCTATCGTCGAGACCACTGCACATGCACAGCTTGGAGGCTCATCACACGACTATACCACCTCAACTTAGCGGCTCCCATCATCTCTGTGACTGGCGGTGTAAACTTATAAACTGTAAAATCTCGTGGAAAGCAATGCGAATTTCTTAATTCTGAAAATATTAAGGATCTGAGATAGATTTAATGCCATTGATATCAAAGTTTAGGATTTGATTCATACAAGTTCATATTATTAAACTTTATTTAGTACCTATACAGATAGTAATAATACTAATCACATATATTTTCAAAGTCGATTTCTAGTTTTATAAACACAAAAAAGCTTTATACAGGATGAATATTATGACTCAGACCGCAGATATATGTCAGTTTATATTTGGTAGTCGTTGAGAATAGTTGATTACAATTTATCACGAAGCAACTAACGCCTCAACAATGTGTTGAAGTCATTAAAATATTAAAACAAACACAAACCCGTCTTTTGGAAAAAATATATTGAGCGTCGAAGCTCATTTCAACTTGGCGAGTTTTGTTATTAAACAAAACAGCCATTGGGGCATTGAAAATCCTCAATTGATCCACCATTGACCTTTACACCCACACAGCGTTATTGTATGGTGCGCCATTTGGTCAGCGCAATCATTGTGTTCTATTTTTTTCAGGATGTAAAAACTTATTGGTGGTCAAACTGGATCGATTGGGCCTGCAACACGTGTGGTTCCAACAAAACGGTGCCACCTCACACACAGCCCGAGCTACCCTGTACATGTTTTATTTAAAAAAAAATAGACTCGTCGGATAAAATGACTTGGAATGGATGGGAAGGAAAATAAGGAGACTTTTTCAATATTAGCAAAATTACTTTGTGGCCACTTTTTATATCAATAATAAGATAAAATACTATTTTTGAACCACTATTTATAATGCCACAATTTAAACCACATGTTTCGATACCTATGGTATCTAGTGATGAGCTCAAAGTCACGAACTGTGAGTCAATCACTGAAATATTTGAGTCACACTCACTATCAGTGATTGAGTATTTGAAAACATCGTGATTCGTGAATTGATTTTTTATCAATATATATTTTTTTAACTTTCTGACAGATGACATTATTCAAATTATTCACAAATTGATGCGTAAAATTTATGAAGGAATGATGTCATAATCATGATAAAGACCATCTAGTAAATTCAGCTAAAAAAATTTACGCATGTTTGATGGGAATTTGACTGTCAAAAAGTTTTACTTATAAATATGTGTTAAAGAGTAAGTGCTGCGAATTTGATCCGAAAAATACATTTTTATTTTATAAAAAGATTTCATTCTCTTCATGGTGATTTATATTAAATTTTTATTTGTTAATTATGCTAGAATATGTTATTAACGCAATTGAAGTTTTAATATTACCCTCGGACTTTTTTTTATTTCGTGTATTGTGACATCGTGTAGCGCATGGATTTATGCAATGAAATAGTGATCACAGTCACAGTTTGCAATCGCTGATATTATCAAATAACAATCACAATCAGACGTGTGAATCAAGAATAGTATTTTTTCTCATCACTAATGGTGTTTTCTTCACGAAACAACGTATACTAAAATTAAAAATGGAAGCATAGATAATAACAAAAAAGATACCATAGGTACCAAAATATATTAATATAATAATATAAATAGTGATTTAAACAAAGTGTTTTATCTAATTATTTATAAAATAAAGAGAATTTTCGGACTGGAATGGAATGGAAAACACAGACATAAGAGAGAAGGAAAATAACATGTCGCATGGCTTTGAGATATGATGCTAGAAGCAGATGCTGCGTTTACTAGGACCGCGAAGTGCATAAATATCTATCCTTCTAGTATTAATAAAGGATTGAAAGAGTTTTAGAAATATGCAGGAGATTACTTTCACATATTTTGGACATGTTTTCAGTAGAAATGATCACAAGAATGGTTAAGGGAAAACGAGGGAAACATATATGTACAGTGCAGTCCAAATAAAGAGGTTAACATGGTCCTGCATCAACATAGGTCAGAACCGGAAAGAATGGAAACGTATCGCGTACCAAGTTTCAGACAAGTCAGGGAATCAAGATGCTCAGTAGGAGAATAAAGACCACAGAGGAATGTTGTTAGCTCTCGACATTGCTGGATCCTTATTTCCGTCGACCAATAGATGCTGCAAACCGTTTTACTCAGACCTTGAAGCTAGAACAAATTTATCACTAAAATACTATATACACATATTATATACACATAATATGTACTATCGAGCTATTCAAAACCGGATATGAAGTTGTGGAAATAATCAATGTTATTCTATAGCTATATGAAAATGAAATGTGTAGTAATTGCGAAGATGTTTACCACATACAAATATATTCGAGACGGCTCAATAAGAGCTATGAAAACCAATGTGGTTTTATAGCTGTTCAAATAACAGTAGCACACCTTTAGGTGAGAGTACTCTTGAACTATTCTGTGGCAAGTTGAGTTGGGAATAACCGAATGTTGCCCTTCAACGAATAATGATTTGTGTATAGTCAAGCGCGAAGAAGAGTTAGAATTTTGGGAACTAAACAATATTCTAATGGAAAGGCACTCAACTGTTGGTAGAAAGAGTGTTCAGAACTTTGAATTTTGAACAAAAGTGGTTTATTTTAAAAGCATCACTTTAACGTTCAAGAATGTGTTTCAGATTCGTAACCATGACGATATGTCGCCTGACGAGTCTTACCGTAGTTAGACAAAATTGAAAAATACATAAGTGAGAGAGAAGTTAGGACGAAATTGAAAATCCATTACATACGATTTGAATGGATTTCAAAAAAAAAAAAATTTAATATAAATGTTTTTTTTTTGTCATTATTGACGGATTGACCAAATTTAATAACATAACAAACAGCAAATGCTTTATTAGTTATATTGGCAATATTTTTTTATATAATTATAAGTGTTTTTATTTTTGAATCTTCGTATAATATTGTAGAATTTATGTTTATGTATGTTTTTATAATATATGTTTTTTTTAGTTAGTATTGACATCCTGAAGAAGAAAATGGTATTTTTCGAAACCGGTAAATGTATTTAAACTTAATTCAGTGGTTAATAAAACAAAGATAATAAATAAAAAATATAATTATATCACATTTCACATCACTGTATACATTGAAATGCTTTATGTATTGTATGTTGTTATCCTATTGTAACTGAGAAGCCCTATTCTTAAACCGCATACCCTTTCACAAGTCATGCAGGTGCGTTCACAGGGCAAGGGCATTAAGTATATAGTGCAGTATGTATTTCTATGAATGTACATATTTTCGTTTAAAAAAAAATCTAATAGGTATTTTCAACTGTTTCGGTTCATTAAATTTATTACTTCGACAATGGAATATAATAAAAAATTTAAAAAAGTTCAGTCAATCTATTGTCAATTAAAAAATAATTACATACTTTATATAAAACACACGAACGTGATATCAGCGTCCTGGCACAAAAGATTATCGGTATATACGAAAGATTGAAGACACGCACAACTCGCAAATTGACATCAAATAACTGTCATAATTTGAAATGGTATTACAAGCAAACTGATGTTTTGATATGCATCATATTTGGATTGTCTCTTCAAATATTAATTTATAGATTGCGGCACTGGAATCCAATTTCTAACGTGATTAGGAGACATAGATGCACTTACTTTGACTTAATGTTAGAATTTTGATTCTTTAGAAATCATCAAATCATCAAGAAGGAATCAGTAATACGACGTAAAACAAATAAATACGTATCCCTAAATTACCCTTTTTAGAAAACAACAGTACCTTATTTTGAATAACAAATTATTGTTAAAAATTTAAGTATACGTGTATATAAATATAAGCCATGGACAGTGACTCCAAAATTGATAAAACAGAAAAATAAATTGTTTATTGCGTGTCCATTATTCTCTGTGTCGTTAATCTTAATGAAAAAAAAACTTTTTTTTTAATATTATGTTTATACACTTGCTACATACATTCAAGATAGATTGGCCACGATCTATCTGAGATGCATTCTTCAATTGTTTGCTATTCAGAGAGGTTGTTAACCTGAGAAATCTGATGAAAAGTTGGAAGGTCAGAAAGGAAGTGGCCAATTTCCAACTTGATTAACCGACCAGTCCAGAAAGATGCTAATGGCTATCCTATTAAAACGTATATCCGAATTGTGAGCTGCAGTAAAATGTAAAGGAAAATCGTCAAGGTCATAACCCAGAGGTCACAGTACTTAGTAATTAGGAAACCGAGTGGAGAAGAAGAAGTTGAACACATATATTTTATTTTTGTACATCTCTAACTTGTTAACGATTGGCTGTGCATCACGCATATGTAATGACGCGAATCAAAATCTTCAATAAGAAAGATTGTTTTATTTTGTATTTATTTTTGAGGTCATCATGAATTATTCATTTAAATACTCGAGCATGCCTTCAGATAATTACAGAATTTCTGTAAATATCAAATATTTGATTAGAATTTGACTGAGAATGAAGGAGTTATTGTTACTACAGGCATACAAAATAGGTATTAATTTGGTTAATAATATGACTTTACTAAAATATTTGTGTCTGTTTAAGAAATGATCCTTGTAAAAAAACACCACATTACAAAGAGATTAAATAATCTAGAATGAAAGCCTTACGCCCGATCAGTGTTAGATGAATATCAAATAAGCGCATATTGATTACACTTGGCATATTATTATTAGAGTATAGTGCATTCTTTAAGCAGTCTAATTATTGAAAACGGTGACTTATGTTGTTAAAAATTGTACATCAAACTCTAACTCGATTCTCTTCCCTACCAACCTCGACAGTCGGCTTCAATACCGCGTAGGAAAGTTGAATTCAGCTCTAGTTTAAAACCACTTTAAAAAATTAGATAGAAAACTTTCACAAACTCTAAGACAATAATAATATACATAACGATCTAAAATATACGGTCATAAAGCCACGTATCTTGAGGTTTATAATTAAACCTTAGACAGCGGTTTTATTTAATTATTATATATTCAACTCTGATTAAAAAAATAATCATAATTAGTAATTATTAATATGTAATCCTCTTCTATGAACAAGTACATGCTTTTTAGAGAAGTTGTAGAACTTAAAAAAAAAACCTATTATTATTTCGAATCATTGTAATTATAACAGATTAATAAATAAAAAATAATATATTTATTATATTTGTTTTATTAACCACTTGAATTGAGTTTAAATACATCTGCCGGTTTCGAAAAATATAATTTTCTTCTTCAGGATGTCATAACTAACCAAAAATATATAAATATAAAAAATTAAAAATAGATTCTGATGAAGAAACAATGCTATATATTTTTGGTTAGTTATGACATCCTGAAGAAAAAAATTATATTTGTCGAAACCGGTAGATGTATTTAAACTCAATTCAAGTGGTTAATAAAACAAAAATAATATAAATAAAAAATATGAATTTTAACCACAAAGTTAATATTGCTAATTTTAAAAGTAAAAAATAATATGTACGAGTATATAATATAAAATAAAAACAAATATACTCATTTACTGAGAAAAGTTTGCAATTGAAAATTAATATTATTAAGGAGAACACATTCTTATTGTGAAGTTGTAATTATTCGGAACATAGGTCTGTGATATTTCAAATAATAATTAAATTTATTAATTAGAAAGATACATATATATAGAATCAATTTTCAACCGGGGAAGGTGCATTATCCAATTATGCCACGGCGATAGTACTTTCGCGATAGGTTCGAAAATTTGTCGTCAAAAGTACTGTCGCTGTACCATAGTTGAATAATGCACTTTCTCTGGTTTGGAAAGAGATCCAGGTTCAAATTCCGGTAGCGTAACAACAACATTTTTTGATAAAATTGATTTTATATGTATATGTATATAATTAGAATTTGAAATGAAATAATTTGTAAATTTGTAAGTCTAATATTTTTAATTTAAAATTTTTTGTTATTTTTGTGGAAAGGTTAAGAATCTTTGACATAAAAAATAGAAATAATACGTTTCTATTCTCATTTGAAAATGAGGTGCAAACAGGGGGTTGCAAGAAGCCATGAAAACTCGTAGAGGCAACAAAGCAAGCGAGTGAGCAGTTCAACTTCACCCGACCGAAATTGCCTGCTCCACCCAGGCAAAACATCCATTATTGTTTATTTTCTTATGAAAATGTAAATAAATGTTTATGCCAAGTACCATTACATACACCAGATGCACAGCCTTCCGTATTTAGAGCTAAAACTTTTCACCAGCTTTCCACCTTCAGGAAAAGCTCACTTCAATTTGCCATTTTTATACGCGGAAGATACACAATAAGATTTGATTACGGTTATAAACAGAAGGTGGGATGACGTCATACTTTTCTAGCGATTCGAGCAGGGTGGCGTGTTTTGGAAGTATTATATTATTATTTTGTAAATTGAGTCAAAACACTCTTTTATTCCACTACACTTTTAATTGTGTTAAACGATATAACATTTTTGGGAACATCTTCCCATTATCAATAATATAATTCAACTAAAATTAAAAGAACTTTCAAATAGTAATATATGGTTAATAGTTATGAGTTAATGGAGGTAGGGGTTCCAAATAATTTGAGATACAAATAAATGTTATCGGACGAGATTCAAATGAGTTATTGATAAAAATGTGAAAAATCGCTCAAAAATCAGTCGCTTTTACGAGATTTACTCAGACTCAGCGTTTACACTGAAATAAGTATTGTCAACATTTTGAGCGGGTAGACATAGAATACCAGGTATGCGTCCGTGTGTTTTGTCATATATATTATTTCGCCACAGTCAATAAACTCGCGTTTTAAATTCTTTGATCCTAATTACTAAATCTTCGTAAAAGAAACAGCTATACCTTGTATAACATGCCACCGTTACTATATTAATAATCAAGAATTTATAAAAGAAAATTTAATTTTATTACCATTTTAAATATCATCAAAATTGCGCAATTGCATAAGACAATTCCATTAAAATCGCGCGTACACAAGAAGTACATTCTAAAAATAGAGTACACGTAGGGCACGTGTTGTTCTAACAACACCAGAATGAACGCGTCATGAGTTCGTGCTGTATAGAAATTATTGTCCAATCTTCCCTATTTTTAAAGATGTGTAGTTCTGGTTTTCTCTCTCCCTAAAATAGCTGAACGGCGTTGCTAGAATGACTATATAAACGACCCCCACTTAGCCCCAGCAGCAGAAAAAATCAACATCTATACCACCTATAGGCGCGCGTCCAAGAATTTATCAATTTACGATCTTTCCCGGTCATTTCTTGTAAAATATAATAGTCGCGGTAAAACGATTTATTTCAAGAATAATCTTTAACAGTGTAATATTGATATCTATGTGAGATAATAATTTACTCGGCATGTCACAGTAAACTTTTCCAAAATCTCAAAATATTGACCTCAATCTTTCGCGTTTGTAATATATTATACAAAACCGGATAAGAATATTGCCATATTAGATTATCAAGAAATTTTACATTCGTTTGAACGAATTTGATGCCTCTTCGTGAACACCGCCGTATTATCTAGCACCTAGGTACATTTACTACTACTTTCTCCATTGCCTAACTGCTCCGAAAGACCTCGCATTCACCAAGAAGTCATCCCGTACGCCTTCCATCAGCTTCCAGGAAGATCCAGGAAGATCGCCTCTGCTCACCTGACGACTCGATCGACCGATACGCCGTCACTATGTTCCTCATTTAAAACTAAGGTACCGTGCGCCCACCAGTGATCCGCATCTTTATAAACCTACAACTCTTCGAAGTTTATATTCTGAACATTCTCGCTCTCGCTGAAAGTGATCTCTCCAATTTTCTCCGTTTGAAACTCCACTGACAATGTAAAGTTATCCTCGACCACCGTATAGAATTTAATAACCTTGAATTACTACATCTAACTTTATTGGTATTGTAATGCATTTCATTGCCATCATAAATCTTGATTGTGTATAACTATTTGTCACTTTTCGATAAAATTTTATTATTAGAATTATTCATAAACCGGAGCACTTACCAACGAGCAAGTTCTGATCAAACTTGCCCACATAATAAAATCATACCCGACCAGCTGTAGCTAAATAAATATCTCGTTTCGTTATTTCTCGATAAGACAGGCCACAATTTATTAAAATAATTAGACTCGGTCGAGTATGATCTTAATATCCATACGGTGTCTCCACAGTATCCATGTAGAGAATTAATCTGGTATAAATCAGTCATCAATTATGAGAAGTTTGAAAAAAAGTTACTACTCCTTCTAGATACATTATAATTTGTTAAGTGTGATGTGACGGCGTTAATACCGCACACGCAGAAGCACTCAGTCTTTCTATTGTACTTTATATATTACGATATGTGATCTTCCCATGTAAACCTTTTATCTTATTTTTCGCTATCACTACATTTCACTTTTATATTGTCTTTGTTCTGTTCATAACTTTTTAACTGAATATATGTCATTCCATACTAAATAATCATAAACCTTTTATTTCGATACTTTTATACGATCGGTTTGACTCAATATAAAAGTTTATATTGAGTCAAACCTCGAGCAAACCTTTAGACGAAAGATAAGTATTCTATCCGCAGAGCTGGCATCGGCATCTTCACTTCAAAGATAGGTCTTGGTGAACCTAATCAAGGTCTTTTACTGTTAATAACGTACATTACATAAGTTTAAATAACAACCAGAAGTTTTCCTTACAAATTGTTTAGACTTATTTTTGTCTGGCGGCCCCTAGACAATGCCAGTAATATAATTATTTGAGGGGTGTTGCGCCTTTCTGTAAGTTTTATGACCCAGGCGGTTCCGACACAGTTAAAAGTGGGTCGACCATGGGGCAATTTTTTAACAATTATATTTTGACAATAACAAACAATTTACTCACTGGAATTCACAGAACACAATCAATATTATATCTATTATGAGTTTAAGTTGTCTATTGCTATACTTATATTTTTTTAATTATCTCAATTACATTTGCTTCTGCTTCTAATATTGTTGATTGCGTTTCATATAAAAATGACTTAATTTTTAAAATATTTTATTTATAATATATTTATTTAACTTCTATAAATATTTTGTTTAAATAATTTTCATCCGGTTTACGTGTTAAAAATGTTAATATATAAAAAATAAATAATACATTTTAATTGTTTATAAGCACTGTTACACTCAAGCAGGTAGAAACAATCCCCAACCGACGAAAATATCACATGCTCAGTAGATGTTTGTATTTTTGGTGAGTAGTGAGTCTGTTGATGAATGAGAATACATACATTATTTGTAATATTTTTCAATTTTCAACTTTAATTTTTAGCAGAAACATTACGGCACATCATGCTATTTTATTAAATCATATTTAAAATGAAATATCTATAAAAAATCTTCCACAAAACGGTTTAAAACCGAAAAATTGAGCCAATTGGGTCAATTTAGACCCACCACCGCCGGACGGGTTTTTTTTTGACCCACCGGGCAGTTAGTGTTAAATTAACAAAAAATTCAGGCTTCGTACACGTTTTTCTATCGGTCGCACATTCTCAGGGTTCTTTATCATTCCTTTATATCGCTGGTGCACTAAGTAAAAGTACTAAATTAATTATAATCATGGCTGTTTTTTTGTTAAAATTCTAATTAGTTATTCAAATTGCTATTTGTACACTGTTACGAAGAAGCAAATGTAAATAATTGCCATAACTTTATAGTAATTTATATTTCCACTAATTTTTTTATCACCTTACATGTCGGCTTCTGCGAATTTATTCAAACCGAATTAAAAAGTTTTTCGTTGAGTCCAGTGCCACTTCTATAAACGACACGGGGGGACCAGAAGTCTTGCCACGCCATTAATTTACTATAATTAGATTATGCACTAATTATCTATCTATCTAACTTGCGATTATGCCGTTTCTTCGCAGAGGTAGGCAGAGACGATAGTGCGTCACATTTATACATCTTCTAATACAAGCTCGCCGATTGTTGAGGCTTCTAACAGAACCATTTCATTTCATTCAATATTTCAGTATCTGGTTTACCTGGTCGTGCCAAATCTTCCGCGGACGTTTCTGGTGGCCATCAACACTTGCGTCATATATCTTTCTTACCATTCCATATAACGAAACCACCTAATTGATCATTTTTTAATCTTACTCATTATGCTAACATCAGCTTTATATTATTTTATTATTTCTTTATACTTTATCCTGTCATAAATAGATTTATTAACATTTACTCGTATAATTAATCAATCTGAAAATTATATTGTTACCATTTGGCCACAAACTCTCACGCACGCATCGATTTGTAAAAGATTTCACTACCGTAATAGATATATTCAACTTGAATTTACAAGGTTTCAACAGGCGCTTGGTGAACTTCTTTAACAAATATAAAAACATATCTCCAAAGATGTGGACTGTATATTAACTCACTATTTCGTCAAGTCTCGAGATAAGTATAATATTGTAAACTGTTCCGTACACGTATAACCGTGCTAGTTCAAGGTCGCGAATCGAGGCCGTGAAGAGGGGGAAAGGGGGGGGAAAGAGGAGGAAGGTACGGTGAATTATTTTCGTTCAAAAATTAATATATTTATACACACATAAATATGTGTCCCAAACACATAGTTTAAAAAAATTAATTAGGTACATGTTGCACACAGGATTCCGCCTCACGACAGGCTCAGGAATTCCACTGGACGAATAGTTACGATTTAGCGGCCCTGAAAAGGGCCTTTTCTTATTCGGTCCAGTGGCGCCAAGCGGGCCGATGGGCGCTGAGCGCCAGTGGCGGGCTCCGCAAGGGGCCAGCCACCACGTACCAACTCGCGGTGGCGGAGCTACCAGCGAGTGGTACAGGAGCGGTTTGTCGCTCACCATGGACCCGCAGGGGGCACATGGTGGGGCCGCAGGCGGGCCTCGGTGGGCCGCCCATTGTATTTTGTATAGGGCGACCGTCAACTGAATGTAATTGTTTTGTGTATTTAGATTTCGGACGGTCGCCCACATTTGTAACCTTTGTCGTGGATATCGCGAGCTAGCTTGGTAATTAATGTTTAATGCTCGCGATATCCACACACACTTGTTTTGTTTTGTATGGGGTGATCACCCATTGAAAATAAATGTGTAAATTACGGGTGATCACCCCCCCACCCCCTGTTTATTCCATGTTAATTGTTTATTGTGTAATAAATGACTTAATTATGTTGTGGATATCGCGAGCTATGTATTATTGGTATTTGTTAATTGCTCGCGATAATCCACAACTATTTTGTATTTTATTTGTTCTATGTCTGGATCCCGACTTTGGCACGGTATTAAAACCGTGCGTTGTCGGGCTCCGAATATTGTAGTTCGATGGACCGCCGCATGGCGGCGGTCGCGTAGCAACGGTCAAGTGGTGGGGGTTGTGAGCCCCCCCCACCACTGCTGGCCATGTCTGGTTGATACATGAAATAAATGGAGGGGGTACCGCGGCCGAGACGTTCAGTTCTCGTCGGCGGTCTTCCAGAGCGACATTTCTCTGCCTTTTACTTCTCTCCTGCACACATCGCCTCCTGCAAGCCTCGCATTTGTACGAATATAGCAAAGCGGAGTAATACCGCCGGCGAAATTGGAGCGCTCGGACTAGCCCGCATTTTTCAATGCGTTCGGCGACGTCTGGGCGTTCCCTGGCGGCGGCGTGATTGGGCGACCGCTTTTGTTTGTGCGTAACAGTACATTTATTGCATTTTATTATATTGGACTAAGGGCACGAATGTATCAATTCTGCAACAAATCTAACCACAGCATTGAAAAAAAGATTATTTCAATTCTTCAGCCATGTTATGCATCAAATAAAATAAGATTTTCCTGGGCAACACTTTCGGCCTAGAATTAATGTAGACGAGGACAGAAGGGTGTGGCGCTACATCTTCTCTGAATTCCTGGGCGGGTAAACGGGATAATGATAAGAATTAAGTAGTAAATAAATTGGTTAGTTTATAGTTATAATATTATCCAAGTAATATTCTACAACTTTTGTTAAACCCCATAAATAAATTTATTTAATCGCTAAAAAGATGCAAAATAATTTTAAAGTAAAACTTTATTAAATATATTGTGTAAAATACAAATAAATATGTAAGTTTATTCGAACACCATTACGAAATTGGTCATAACTTTGGTACGAATACAATAATGCATGGGTTATCGATAACCTTTATTTAAACAAAAAGGTGTTATCTGACATTTTCATCGACCTGATAATATTGAGCTAAAAATAGTTAATATTAATTAAACATGTTTTTTCCTAGTTTATAAAAATGTACATATGTGTGTATGAGTATTTCCGCCCTTTTATCTGAAAGCTAAGAAGACGGTAACCGACAAGCATCATTCAATTACATCCCGTTCTTTGACCAGTCCAGCGATCCAAATAAGCCACCAGTGCGCGCTTCGGTCGGTCAAAATCTAAAGAAGACAACCCATCTAAAAGAACAACAACATCGAACTGGAAAGACAGCAAAAATAAAAGGTTAGTGCAATCCATATATCATATGTATGCTTAATCGGAAACCTGGGAACCAGCTATCGAAGGCATTTACATAAACAACATGTACTATATATAAATCTGAATTAGTGAATATTGATAACATGTTATGATTGCATTATATTTGTTCTGTATTCATAAAGCACACTTTTGGGACCCTTTTAATATTGGCCGCGAATAATGTTATTAACTCATGTCAGCGTTAAAATTCCTATACTCGACCCTAATGATTCTGGCACTGTTGAGGCATCACTGGATCAATATTAGATTATTGATTTTAACTCGACAATGGCGAAACTATTTGCCTTATGGACCAATCATATCCATGCGTGCGATGGAGCATTATTTTATTATGATTTTCAGATTTGTGATCATATTGTTTGTTGTTTGTGTAAGCCATAGGTGAAATGTGAAATCACTGTCTTTATTTGGAAGCGGAGATCGTTGAGCATCTTCATGCGTGCAGTGTATGATTTCGGCGGCTACTGAACGTAAATCGAAAGCGTCAGTTAAGGCGAGCATTCCTTCTTATCCTGGTTTCCGGAGATTACTAGTTTTTAGATGAAAACTCCTTTCCCCTAACCAATCTATTCATACATCCATTTCTCGATATTTCTTCCCCATCGTGCAGTAATTTCGACTTACAACCGGAATTATCATAATCCGTTCCTCGGGACGTGCAACCCGGAGATTGCACGTTTTTTGAATATTCGAGAATAGGAATTTATACGCGGAGATGTGTCAATAACATTATTCGCAGTCGATATTAAAAGCAAGCCAAAAGTGTGCTTTATGAATACGGAACAATATATATTATATATTTTTAACAATTTTACGCTAATATCCATCTATAAAAGAAAGTAAAATAATATAAGAGAATTGTGTTTCTACAAAAATCGCTTAAAAAAGGAGCAACAAGGTTATATTCCTCCATAATGTATAAATAGATCGCAGATCAAATTTACATGGTAGCATTTTAGGGTCCGGATACTATGAATCTATGTTTATTACCGGATAATATTAAGTTTTACCATATTTTCGCAGGTTATTTAGTTTTGAAGATTTTTTGGAGCTGTTTGGTTAAACCATTAATATTTAGGTAACATTTTTATAAAAAACAGTGTTGTTTATAATTTATAATAATTAATTAAATTGCAACCTTTTTCTGCTTTCGGTTTAGTTTAATTAGAACTATTGTTCTAAAACCTGTGAGGGAAGATATTTCACTTAGATTAGTCGTTAATTGTTAAATACAGTGTTATTTACAATAGTATTAGTACTTTTAGTGTAGAAAATTTAATAAAATATTCGAATAGATTAAATTTAAACATTTTTTTAAATGTAGATAATAATTTCATTTATTTCATAAGAATATAAAAATAACCCAAGGGTTTATGAACTGGAAAAATAAAATGATAGTAAATATTTACTGCAATATAACACCTTAAGTATTTAAAATCAAATAATACATAATCATTTCCCATTACTATGTACATATTTGTATGAATTTCTCCTCCTCGGGCGGGCTCCCTTCTGCGTTATCATTTTACTTTGATACTAATTATATACCTTGTACCATAATTGTATTATTCTTTTAATAAACATTTAATTGTCATTAAAGAGTTTCTATTGGACCTTCAATAATCAACTACGAAGTGTACAACTGAGACGTACATGTTACACAAGATTGTAATATAAATCATCCACAACCTAACCTAACCTAACCTAGGACAAATTAAATAAATAAAATTGTATGATCGTCATTATTTAGAGGCTTCCGTGCACGTACACAACTATGCTACAGCGGGCAACAGATTACAAATAGAAAATATCTAATATTTTTTATGTTGAACTTTCCGGCAGCCTGAATGCCGTGCGCCCCGAGTCGCCGCGCCACTGCTGCGGGATTGGCTGCTATATTTAAAACAAATATATGGTGACATGACACTAGTCGTAAATCCAATTTTGTTTCACACCTGCTGCAAAATCCTGTACACCCTTGATGCCGCGTCATGAGGGCGCGAGCAACGCCAATTAAATTGTTTTTAACAAACTTCGTTTCGTTTGCGTTATATTGTAAAATATTTCAGAGGCAATTTTTCAGAGGTATCATTAATAGTCATTAAAAAAACATAGGTATTTTCCTGTACTCAGAAAAATTAATAAATTGATATAAAGCGTTGAGTTTTAACAAAGTTATTTTTTTTTTACACAACATAACATCTATCATGAATGAACATTTGAAATATATTATCAGTACAAATTAAATTGAGTTTTTAGTTTTAAGTTTTAAGGTATACATAGACATGGACAATATATTATTAGTCTTCTTATTGCAGAGTAACTGGTGGACTGGTAGATTGGAGAAAGTGTCTAGTGTCTAATGTAGTCTAGAAATATCTAATTAAATATTTATTAAGTTTTTAGATACATAAGAACAATGTCTTCATAATGTAGGTTGACTAGTGGATTAGATGAAGGCTAATGTTGTAAAAGTATTTATAAATTAATGTTAGGTTACGAGAGACATGCCGATAGGTATCAATGAGGCTCGTCCCCCATTATGCCGCGGTCCCCGTGGTGGCACAAAGAGGAGGACGTAATGCAGAGCGAATCTATCTATCGAAAAAATATTTAGTCGCTACCGAGATATTCGTAAATGAAAATGTATTCGATTTCTGTAGCAAAATCGTGAACGCACTTCCCCAGATAGAAAGAGGTCCAGGTTCGTATCTTGATAGCAAATAAATATTTTTCCAGTTGATTAATTTAATTAGTATTAAAATGCTACAGAACTATGTTTGAAAATGCAACTTCTCAACAATAATGCGTTTTCTTTAAAAAATATAATATTAGTGTATTCATAATACATATAAAACTGAATGTATATCTTGTAACGTTATAAATACGTTAGAAAAATTGAATTATTTAAATCATCGAAATGATTCGGTTAGTGACACTCTCGCACATGCGCTGTAGGTTGTCAAGATCGGTAGCCGGGCATCTCACGCGCGCGCTGCGTAGAGATTTGATTCTCATAAAGACAAGCCTCGCGGTTGGCCATGCTAATCGTGGGTGGTTTTAACTGGCCGCCAGCGTAGCGCTGAATGTTGGCCCTGTCGGTCATAGAACGACTTAATATAAACTCGTATACATTAATAAATCCATAATGTGTTATTGAAAATAATTTTATTTCCCCTTGGGTGCGGGATGAAGAACTCCGGAACTAATGATGGACGATGTCGCAAACGGGTTGTGGACATTCCGCGCAGACTGTGTTACTATAATCACAGTGTTAATAAACGACTGTGATTATAGTGACTTCTTTAAATAATGTAGATTAGAATTCCTGTCCATCCGAATAACACAAGTTGTTATAAATTTATCACAAATGAAGAGAAAAGTCGTCAGCAAGGTGAGTTCTGAGTTCCGTACTCACATTTCATGTTTTCTCCGCTAATTTGGCTGGTGAAGGATAAACCAACAGGCTATATCTCAACAATGTATATTACACCCTTTCACCAATCAAAACAAAATTTTTAGTAATTATTCTTTAGGTCCCATCGCAAAACATTCCCTCACCCTCTATGGTCAACCTTTCTCCTCCCAAATGTCCGTCCATTTAAGAAAGATTTTCACAGATCGTGGATCGTGGATAATCTATCTTAATTCCTTAGTTGATCCAAAATTGAGATATCTCTGCGCGTTGCTATTCGAGGAGGCATTGGAAAATATAAAAGCAATAATTCCGAAAATATTTCAGTTGTCAAAACTTGTTGCAAACTTTCTTGCGGAGTTTGGGTTCAGAAGCGGCGTGGAAACGTGTGACAAAAGATTACCGAGACCCTTCCGGCCGGGCGCCTGCGGGGAATCAATGCGAATCATTTTAAAAGTTCCGGCAATCCGAAAATAATTATTTTGTCCCCGGGTAAGTGAATGCCGGGTTCTTATTACCAACATTAATGAGTTGTTATTGTGACATACAATGGCGTGATAAGGCTTGCTCGGGTAAACTTTGTCCGACATGGTTGCCACAAACGTACACAATTCAGTTTTGTTAATTTATATTTCACATGTGTGCCCATTATTATGAAAGTGGTCTAAGTCATGTTTATTTCGTTTCGAGATATTTAAACGTTTGTGTTTGAATTAATTAAAATATATTTTTATATTATACAACAAAATTTTTCATAATTTAGCTAATCTACTTGATTTATAATTTATCTTGATATATAAATGTAGCATGTAACTTATAAGAAAATAAAAAAATTGAGGTTGAAATGACTTTCTCCATTATCGAAATAAACTCTATCGGAATACTGTTGAACTTCGTAACAATACACTGAATATAATTAATTAAATAAATATATAAATTGTTACAATTTGCATCACATTATATTAATCAAAAATAATGTGACTCTTCAATTTCTTGACTTAGACCATTCTCATAATAATGGAGACATACTCGTACAAACAAGACACAAAATCAATTCATTAAATACATGAAATACAAGAGCAAAGAACTATGTGATTTATTAAAAATATAAGAGTATAGGACTGTGCGATTTATTAAAGACACAAGAGCATAGCACTATGCGAAAGTGAAGCCTGGACAGTCGAAAGAGGGAAATATTCGAGATGTGGTATTGAAGAAGAAGAAGAAGTAGTTCATAATTGACTGAATCGAAAATCTAAGAAGCCCGATGGCTTTCATTGAAAGGAAATATTATTATATACAAAACATACCTCAAAAATTTAAATTGGCAGAATGCGGACTCCTACAGACAACATATAGCAAGCATTGTACCGACAAGAACGCAATTTTTAAATATGAAAAAAGAAGAAGATTCTGGTGTTTTAACATTATATAAAAAATTAATCAACATAATATTTACTGAGTGTAGAGTAGATAAAACATTTTTTTTAAATTAAAAATAAAATATTATAAAACAAAATCAATTTTTATCAAGGTTCAATTTAATAATTTGAATTAATTTAAAATCGTCTATCTTTTAATTTCTGCAACTAAATGGTGTTTTTTTAAGAGGTATACAACTTCAAAATGACAAAAAAATCATAATAATGGCCATGGTATTGGCTTTATCGGAAAGATAATTTTATGACATTAGTGCTTAAATATAATTTTGGGCATATGGGCGCCGCGGCTGGCTCGAATAAAGCGCAATTTAGAAGTCCAATTATCAACCACATTTTAGAGCAGCTGGGCCCGTATATCGTCAATAGCGCGACGAATTTTGGCTTCTAATTCGTCTATCGTTTTTTGTTTATCAGCGTAGACTAGCAACTTCACATATCTTGAGCAAATTATGCGATCATCGAATGTTTCCTACAATAAATTGATTGTAGCGCACGCTGTATGCACAAGCTGGATCTTGTGAGCTCTTAAATCAAGATCTTTCCAAAAAATCATCTAAAAAGTGGATGGACACTGCTACAATTACTGTGCACGTTGGCAAATCGACGTATTCCAGTCCGCCTCATTACTACGCTTCACTGCAGCAACAGCTTCTTCGGTGCGCACTTTTTGATGTCTCTGTGGATGCGAATTATCAATTAGAGTACGCGTGGTGTAAAAACGATCCATGGTTATTCCATGGTTGCCCGTCTCGATACAGAATTTCTCTAGTGAGACGGGCACAGTCCAAATAGATTTTTAGATAGTATTATATAGTTACTAATTAAATAAATAAATTACTTGCACGAATGGACGATTGTGTCGACTGTACAATGGATGCAACGCACGTTAAGTTTCGCGAACTGAACCACGATTTTCGAAATAAATTTGCAAGCATTGTTCTGGTTAAGTCTATTCATGGTGAAATGGCAAATCAAACTGAACATAAACCAGCTGTCAACTGTCAAATTGACTGTTGCTGGAAAAAGTGTTGCCAATTCGTAAAACAAACCTCTAAAAAAACACTCTTTACTTATTTATTTAAAACATACATTATATAATCATGTGTTTTTTATAAAAAAAGTTGTTACTTATATCGTTGATAATGCTCTTGCAAGGCGAAACGCGTCTCAAATATATTAAATGAGTAGAATCAAAAAACAAGTCTTTTATTTTCGCATATGTGATTATGGAGTTCTACTAACTACATCGGAAGCATTAAAAATTATTATTAATAGTTCACTGTTTTTTTTGTTTATTAATGAACCAGAAAAATTGTTATTTGTTTACAAACAGTTTTTATAATGATAATAATAATACGAATGTATAAGGATTCCCCTTCAAAAATAATTAATATTTCAGCGTTTTTTACAAAAACATGATTTTTTATTATTAATTTACATCATAAGTTATACACTAGATTAGACTTTTTTAAAGTATTCCTTAGATAAAACTTTTAAACTAATATAGAATTAATAAACTGAATGTTATTTGCCATAATTAAGAAAACACAAGCATTATAAGAAAGACCACGACCATTAAATTTATTTTCAGCGTGCACAAAACAGCATTAATATAGAAAATTCTCGCATATACGAAATATATTTTGTTATTAAAAATAATTTGAAGTACACATGATTAATTTTCGACGTTTTTAAAACACTTTGTGTTAGTGAATAAAATTATTTTAAATAAAATATTATATTTACATACATGCTTTAAGGCTTCAGTAACTATTTAAAATCAAGTTTTATATCAAAAACACAAAAATTACTTACTAAATAATATTTATATCGATCCTTTTAATGTGTTTTTTTTTCCAATTTCCGATGAAATTATATACTAATTATACAATATTAACCAAAAAAGTTACGGAAATTAACATATTGCGTAATGATCGAATATTTTGAATAGATGCGCGCCATTCGCACATGCGCGGACAACGGTAATCACAGCCGTCGTTGACACTTAGTAATAATTCACATGTTTAGTGACGTGACAAGGCAGCTATTTAATATGTTTACATTTAGGTAGACATAAATAATATTATCGTTAATATCGACTTGGAAGGTACATCACAGCGCAACATGATTACCTTTTTTTTTAAAATAAACAATACAACGTATTTACTACAATCACAATATTATATTTATCAATGACAAACAACCGGTTGTAATGTGAGGCACTCAGCTCTTGAAACTGTAGACGCGACTAAAATAAAATTCATTTGTGATTGTAGTGCAAAGTTTAATTAATTAAAATATTAAAAATAATATTACGGTATTAATTTTATGATAAGGCAGTATGAATCTAGGGATATTATATAACATTTATATCAAATTGAATTGATGGACACTTCTAATTAGTTTCTTCTTTACTTTATAATAAAGGGATTTAATAAGGCTTTATTATGGAAATTGAATTGGGTAATTGTTACTTTGGACAGCCCTACTATAAACATTAAGGGCAGTGGAGGGTTGGTATTCAGCCGGCCGTGGTGGGGGAGTGATCAATAAGGGAGACGTTCGTACTTATTATATTACCAACACATGAATGCGAGGCGAGACCGTCACCGAGCGTTGTGGAAGTAAAATAAATGAAATCAGTTAACAACATAAAGGCATTGAACAGAATGACACAACAGTGTGTTTAATAAGGACAAACTGAAATAATAATATTTGCTCAATTGAAACATTTATTGAATAAGACAAGACTGACACAGAAAAAATAACGTGGACATTGTTGAAAAATTAAAATGGACGTGGATGCAAATATCGCGCAAATAAAAAATCGTTTACAATTACTAGAATAGAAAAATACGTACGCGCTTGATTGAGATCAAACTTGGACTGACGACTCGTAATGCTTCTGTTCAGGCGATTTACACTTCTATGTGTAGGCCTGGTATTAAAAGTTTGAATATTTGCATTCCATTTGTGTAGATTAAAAACAGAAAACAAAAGCGAAACTGTTTCTGTTCGGAGATGGCGTCGAAGACGGTTACAATAATAATAATAATAATAATAATAATAATAATAATAATAATAATAATAGTAATAATAATAATAATGTGTTTATTCCAGCGTGATCAGATTTTTTTAACCCGATTCACCATAGAGATAATACATATAAGGTTATGAAATAAATATAATGCTATGAAAAAGAAAACTAAGGAAAATATTAATAAATAATTTTTTTTTTAAAAAAGTTCACACATGTATAAATATTACATATATAGTCACGGCCATTGTATATGTAGCTATTCTGTAGGCGCTGCCATTCTCTGGTCAGGGAACCAGCTTTTCATGAGAGCGCCGCTAGCACCAGAGAGTTGGTGCTGAGCTCCAGCCGCAGCTTTACGCCAGCAACTCGATGTCTCAGAAGCGGAACGAATCCATGTATACGGCCTTTGGTAAACATTGTAGATGCGCTGTATTAACGCGCTAATCCATCACCCCAATAACAGTATTCTGTATGAGCTGTTGTACTGAATTCGGAGACGGTCATACGTCACTTGCTTATATTTCGACCAGACCTCACAGGTATACATGCTGGTGAAGAACGATTTAAACAAGACGCTCTTCACCTCCTTACTGCATCTGCGTATGTTTGCGGCGACGTTGTAAAAAATATATTTGTGTCTCATATTTTTCGGTTGTGTTAAATGTTTCAAAGACTAGCCAGCTGAGTTTCAGAAGATCAAAGACTGCCAACAGAGTTAGGAGCATCGTAGAAGAATCAGCGATTTACAGTCCAGTTACGCAATGGATAGTATTTTTTATTTATATAATTTGAATGGGCATATTCAACAAACTAATAGAAAATCGAGAACCTAACTATTGAAGTTTATTACGCTAACAACTTTGTCCTTGGATACTATTGCCATAATAATCGGTGCACGAACATTTTGTCCACACCTCGAATTTTTGTGCTGGCATTAGAAATTAGATTTTGGCTTAGTCACTGTATTGATGAGCTCTTTAATATGTTTAATGTTCTAAGCGTCTCAACGTTTAAGAAAAAAATAAGGTATGATGAGGATGACTGAGTAGCAAACACCAAACATCGAAGTCACTGCTGAATACCAGATCGACGGAACACAGAAGCTTGGCAAAAAAATTGAACATCCGCACACAGAGATTAAAAATTATAGAGAAACGGCGCAAAACACAAATCACCGAAGGATAACTCTTCACTTTAAGACCACAGAGGCTGTAGAGCCAATATAACAGTTGTCGTAGTAGTAGGATTGCAAACAGCAACTTTGACTAGCGCAATTGAATATATGATATTTGATATGTGAGAAGTCTAGAATAAATTTACTTGAAAAGACTCGGGTTCATAATAAGTAATCAAAGGTTAGCAATTATTTTATGTATGCTGTGACATTTCAAAAATACGCGCCAAGACCGAGGGCGCCATCTACCGATGAGAGTAGGCGTGACCGCGGAGAGAGAGGTCGGAGGAAGGTAGCAGGGGACTTCGTGGCCAGCGCCCGAGCTGAGAGGTGCGTGTGGCGATCGCCGGGAAATTAGAGTATTGGCGACGGAGATCAAAAATTGGAGGACTATTTTCACGTCAGAACAAGAGATTTGGGCCTTATTCTGCCCGTATAAATCGTGTACGAAGGGACTACAAAGCGACTAGATGGCTTCGGGGTAATAATTCTGGAGGATGATATCACTTCAGAGAGACCAAGGCCGCGGCAACCCCGTGGCTAACAGGGTGGAGATCGAGGTGTGCTGAATCGGCAACATTATTGTCGTCACTAGGAGGAGAGTTTAACATAAAGAAAGAAGATGTTAAAGACAGTTATCGTGCGTAGAATGTCGGGTTGTTATGTTTTATGTGATTACAGTGTAAATAATGTGTTGAAATCTAGTGTCATTATTGTCTGAGACCTCCCCCATACATCTGAGATAGGCATTCCGACACCAAGCTTTTTGACCCACAGACTGAGCCTAGCTGGTGGCGTGGTGCGCTGGCATTCCATCCTCTGGTGACAACGCACGACGTAACAATGCGTATTTGATGTGACCGAAGCAGAAGACATAACGTAAGTTCATCAAAGCACTTTCTATTCAAATTGAAAGTTTAAAAAAATCAGTATCCAGATATATTAATCATTGGTATTATATTCAGTATTAAAAATATTATATTTCCTCCTCTATACGGCCTTCTATTTCTTCAGGTTGTATTTTTATTAAAATGAAAAATAAAAAAGAGTGAATTAATTTTGTTGAATTATATTTCTTTTAACAGTGATTACATCATCATACAGTGATCATGCTTCTTAAAGAATAATCTATTGAATTATAAATAATAATTAACCCCCCAAAGCAGTAAATGTAGTAATGAAGGATGATATATCACGTGCACAGCTTGAAATGCCATGAGCCAATAATTAATACTTCCATAATAACACAATACACGTCGTGATTTGACGTGCGAGATTCTTCAGGGACGTTCCGTTTTATATCTAGAGACCTCTTCAAGTGTATTCATAGCATAGTCGAATAACCACTCACACCCTAATTAGTTACATACCTTGAAAATATACTTACTATAAAGTGTGAAAACATCAGTACAAAGCCCATCTTATAACTCATGTGGCCAATTTACGATAGACCAATTCACCAATAAGCTAACTTCTCGAAAATATTTAATATGTATGCATATTTATATATATATATATATATATATATTGTAAGGTTGCGCTTTGATACTCGCTCCGATAACTATATTTATGTAGTAAAATTTTAATTTAAAATGATAACCAATCTATACAATTAAAAATCTATGCCTGCCCGTCAGTGAGAGCGCTGCCATCAGACATCGATCGGGGCCCGGCCGAGTGAGGTGGAAGTTATGTCTGCCACTCGGTCGCGGCGGAAATATTTTAAATTTGTAGAAAGAGTCCGTTACACGGAGATATAATTGTTTCCAAGTCGGTAAGCGGAACCAATACTATATGGTGACACGATGGGTTAACTACTATCGATCCTGGCAGATTAATTCCTGACAGAGTCTTCTTCACCTTGGGATGGGCACGTAACCCAAAATGGAACTATTGTCTGGCCGAGCAGAGGGTTTTGGTACTGCCCGAGACCCTGATACTATTAGACGGCGGAGGTGTAGCGCCCCCGGCTCCATAACTCAATATATATATATATATATGTGCATATTTTGTTGTATATTACATATATTTTTTTATTTATTATTATACAAGCCCCATTCAGGCATTGACAGAATTTGTAAAATAACAGAAGTGCAATACACAAAGAAAAAAAATTTCAGAGTGTCAGCATGTTTTTACATAATCAAAATTAAAAATAAATATGAAATGTGAAGTAGTAATTTATCCGTCACCAATGAGTTGAGACACAAAAAATTGTAATAGTGTAGTCCCATAAAGAATTAAATTAACAGCAAAAATGTCGACTACCTCTGCACATTCATTCCCCAAAGAATGCATTCTGGGGACTGCGGAGTTAGCTAGTGCATGGGTTCTGACATTACCACTGTAATAAAACAATGAATTGTATCTCGATGACCTCAATGGTGCGTGAAAGTCAAGCAGACCAACAATCTGTATATATATATATATATATATACATATTTTTACGAAAAAAATTAATATGCATCCATATGTATTTGTGTGTATTAACCACAAAATACAGGAATAATGTACTCAAAGATACTAATATTTAAAACCCATTCTAAGACGTCGTTGAAGTGTCATTTTTTCTAAATTGGACTTTGTATCATATTAATTAAACACCACATTGAATTATTTGATAACTATTTGATAATTAACGCATTGAAATGTTGCGAAAAGTGGATTAATGTTTTATCTTTGAAAAACAATAGTTATGAACAAGATAATTCTAAAAAGATAAGGTATCTATTAAAAGTACCTACTTAAAAAACAATCGTTATGAACAAGATAATTCTAACAAAATAACGTATATGTTAAAAGTACCTACTTAAAAAATATTCGTATTAGATATATCACTGCTTCAAATCCAATTTTCTAATTTTTGTAAATTATTTTGAAAAAAATATACTTCAAAACAAATTTGTCTTATAAAACAATTGAAATATCTCTTCGATGAAATGTACGTATTTCCCATTTAATTTTCAATTTGTTACTAACAGTTATTAAAGTAATTTAGAATTTTATTTATAAGATGTATAAAAATAATAAAATATCGCGTAATAAGAACGACAAACAATAAATACTGAATTGTTAGTAGAAGTTATCTCATTTGGTTATGCAAAAACATATTTTCCGCAGCAGTTTTGCAATATTCCCTGTATATTAAACAATAATTTTTAATGGATTTAATATACTACGCTTTATCGTTTTGAAAATTCGATGTCGGCAATTTTACATTTCAAATATAAGTCATATAAATATTTTTTTTTTAATGTGATATCTGTTTATCTGATTATTATACTCGTATTATGTCAAACATTATTGTTGTCACCATAATTGGTTGCCGTAGTTTAAGCGTGTTTATATAATTTGTAGATAAACAGATAATATCTTAAAATACCTTAAAACTATGCGTTACATGTCTCATTCACATGTGCCTTTCCACCTTTGCAAAAAATATGTTTTTGTTGTTCAGAAAAATGTTCTTAAATTAATCTACCTAGCAGAGAACTGGACCACGGTCTCCCGCCTTGCGCCGCTAACCTTTATGCTACCGACGAAATGAATGGAACGTCTTTATTAATATTATATTATATTGTTTAAATTTCACCAGGGGTATATATTTTTTGAAATGAAATTTCTGTGTTTCTTCTTCTTCGTCGTATGCTCATTGCTGAGCGTTGTGGTCTCTTGAAGTAACTAAAACTTAGTGCAAAATACGTTTCCATTTCTGTCACTCTTCAGCCATGTTGATAGTAGCTTATAAGGAGGATCCTGTTTACTACCTCAATTGCTTTATCCATCTTGTAGGAGACCGTCATCTTGCTCGCTTACTCTCAACTTTCCCTGTAATCAACTATTCCTTTCCCTCAACTATTCCTATGATCAACTGTCCCTTTTCTTCAACTATTTCTGTGATCAACTGTGCATTTCCCCCAACTGCCTCTTTCCCTCAACTGTTTTTGTGAATAACAGTCCCTTTCTCTCAACTGTCCCTGTGAATAACTGTCCCTGTGATCATATATCCTTTTCTTTCAACTATCCCTTTCCCTCAAATGTCCCTGTGACTAACTGTCACTAAGTCAATAAGTTAGGTAAAACATGTGGCTGTCAGTTGGAGTACCAATTTGTGAAATTATAATGTTTTAAGTGAAAATTTTTGGATTTATGAAATCTTCCTTACCCTGTACACAAAAGATAAATCATATATACTGGTCCATCGTTCTTACCTGGCGAGAACCTATATATTGTAAGTACTGATGGAAGCTAGCCAGTGACGTGAGGCCCGGGGACCTGATGTTTTATACATGACACGGAAGGACGCCATGTCAGCCCGGGTAGCATGTAACCATACTTATATAACAATTTGACACTACCCATTATTAGAGGATTGCGTAAGTTGGCAGAGTGCTGGCGTGGCAGACGAGAGGTACCAGAGTCGATCCGGGTAAAGATAAAAATAAAACACAAGGAAAGAGTGCTGGCAAATAAAAATATGTAATGACTATTGTTTAAACGAGGAAGTGGTAAAACATGATATAGGAAGGGTGATAGGAATTTGGTAGAAACATAACAATAAGTGCTCAAGGACCAATCAGAAAGAGCACGATTTACCTGGATTTTATTGCTGTATTCACAACTCTCCTGAACTTCAAGATACTTCGATAATTAGCATGAAGCACTGTGTATCACCCAATAGTGATTTTAAATCTTCGGCACGCACTGCGAGAAACCGAAACACAATAATAGTTCAAGTCAGTGTGACGAGCTCGTAGCAGGACATCACAGGATATTCACTCTTCTTGACAGTTTATAAGTTAAGATAACACACAGTAACAGTCGTGCTCTGAGGCAATGGTAAACGAAGGGGGGGGGGGACAGATAGGTATAGTAAACCTAATGGAGCATCCACACGCTCACAGCACCGGCGATCTGTTCCTGTCATAAATACCGAACATATATTTGAGTGAAAAACCTGCTAATGAAATATATTATGTGTTAAAGGTCTATTTGCAGCCGAAAGCAATAAAATGGTCAGTAGTATGTCTCTATTGATAGGAATATTGAACACGAAATTCCAGTAACTAGATGTATCGCCGGTGACAAAACGCCGGTTATTGAGTCCCTGTGGTAGCCCTGGTCGTGACAGGTGCTGTCAACTGTTTGTGTCTGCATTCACCTGAACACCATTGTGTAGGCCCTTGATTGACGGCCCCTGTGTGCGCTCATACACAAAGCTATGCACGGGATAGATGGTGATGACAGACACGTGTATATATTGCGGTGGGTTGACAACTCTTCGTCAAAATCTAATTTTGAATGGACAATAATGATCGAAATTAATATTTTATTTTATCTTGAACAAACTTGAAAGCAGGATTAAAATTTATTTATTCTAAGTTAACTAATAATAATACAAAGCAGTTTACTTCAGCACAATCGGATTGTTTATGTAATACCCGATTTTCCATATAAATAATGCAAACATAAAGTTATAAAATATTAATTACATCGAAAAAATAAAATATATACATACTCGTAGATACAACGCACAATTAAGTACGAATATACAAAATATAATATAATAAATGTTTTTCATCAATTTACTAACATTGATTCATTTAATTCTGGCATCTCCTAGCGTGTATTACTCAAAGGTATTTGGGAATCATTGCTTTTAAAAATATAATAATAGATGGAGAAATTATAAAAAAACTACAATAATAAGATTAGTTACAAATTGGTCGAAAACATAATCGGTTGATATGACGAAATGGCAATACGTTTCCCCAATTAGGAAAAGTTCCGGGTCCATATCCCGGTAGCAAATAAATATTTTGTGATAGATCTTTAATTGAATATATTTTATAATATATATAATTGATTAATTTTATTTGTATTTACTGTATATATTTATTTTTTCTTAATATATAATGCATACATACCTAAGTACAAAGAGCGCGATCTAACCCAAAAGAGGCGCCAGTTGCATAAATATATGATATATATATATATATATATATATATATATATATATATATATATATATATATATATATATATATCATATATCTTGAACATTTTCAACTAACAAGTGTAACAGATCTAGTTCACAAAATTTTATGGGTTGATAATTGACTAAATTACGAGTCGAAAATGCTTAAGAGATATGTGCTTAATCTCAACCATGTCATAGATATAAGCAATTCAAAAAAATCATTTTTTTGCAATTATTTAGATTAATTTAAATATTTTATTGATTCCAAATCATATATTGAATACAATAAATAAAAGGTCATCAAATTTCGAACGGCAAGACTGTATTTTGTTAGAAGATTTAGGGCTTGAAGCAAAGATATAGATTAATATTGGAAAAAATTTACGTAACACATATTCCTTGAACATTTTCGACTTATAATTTAATCAGGTATCCAATATTTTATGGTTGGATATCTGACTAAATTACGAATCGAAAATGTTCAATGAATATGTACCTTATCTATGTCAGAGAAATAAGCATTTCAAAAAAATCGTAATTATGGTATTATTTTGATTAATTTAAATATTTTATTTATTCCAAATTACATATTATGATGTATCTATGAATGAGTGCACTATCGCAAAATTTCCTGAATGATACGCGTGCGAAAGGGATAAAAGATCGCCCGGCTGTTGGGCGCGCTCTCTCGCGTCTGAGCCGTTGCTCGAAACGCTTCTCTTGTATTTGACTTGTAACTGTGTAGCTTTGTACTGTAAAAACTATTGTTATTCTTGTGCTATCCAATCCCGCACAGAATAAGGACAACATCAAGCAGTTAACCGAAGATAGTATTCAGTGGCGTAGCCGCTGTAGAAGATATCACACGTATTAAATACAAAAAAATAAAGTTCTGACTATTTTTTATTAAATGACTCGGAGCCTGAAGCAAAGATATAGATTAATAATCAATACATTTCACAAAAAAAAATTCTAACAATAATATTTTCCATAACGGCACAGTATTTATATATATTCCTTGAACATTTTTCATTCATAATTTAGTCAGGTATCTTACCCATAAAATATTGTGGACTAGGTCTAATACACCATGGATGTTTAATTTGAGGTTTCTGCAAGCAACACCATGAAAGCATACGCAAAAAGCGCGAGCTAATCAAGAAGAGACGCCAGTTGCATGAATATATATATATCCAGGTCCACGTTCGAATCCCGATAACAACCAAATATTTTTTGTCATTAAATGTATAGATAGATTTTTTTCTATTCCTTTTTTTTTATTTCTAATTGATCAATTCAATTTCTATTACTAATAAATTATATGCTATAATTATTTATACACACAGACCACCAAATATATAGGCATGGACTGACGCAAATTTCTTGTCCCAATAATTTCATTTTGGTGTCACCCACGTGATCAATTTGGTACCACTTACGCAATCAAATAGTTCCCCGACTTTTAAAAAAATATATGACTCGATAAGAACGAAAATTTAAACGCTGACAATATAATATACATTAATGTGAAAAATACGTCATGTTTACACAAAGATTTAATTATTGAAGAGTGAATACTTTTACTGTGAATACATGTTTCTTAAACTATCAGATTTATGTTTCCACCTAGAATGTGTGTAGAGTACCCCTCGTCCCACAATCAATATTCCAAACCCTATAATATATTTTTTTATTGTCTTATTGTTTTATTGATATACCGGCTTGGAAAGAGATCCAGGTTCGAATCCCGGTGGCGCAACAACAACATTTAATTAATATTTAAAATATCACAGACCTATGTTCTGAATAATTACAACATCACAATAAGAATGTGTTCTGCTAAGAATAATTTTCAATTCGTGAATATTATTATTTAAAAAAATTATCAATCTTAGAAACAACTTTCTCCGGTTTATTTTGAAACTTATTTCCGACCATATTATTTATTATTTGTGAAGGAACCCTCAAGCTGCCACCATCCCCCTAAGGACGCCTGCCCCTCCAGCAGTTCTGGTGAATTATTAATCTTCGTCCACGCATCAGTTTCATCCTTCGTACTTTATGACAGTGAAAAGTTGCAGTCTAGTCGGCTAATGCATTGCTTGGGCTACTGCTTTTCATCACGATTACTTTGTAATTCAATTTGTGCTACTTGGGGGGGATATATTCTCATTCTAGGAGATAATTTAATAAAAAGATAGATGATATGTACCTATGCTATTTTTTATTTAAAAATCTAGATTAGTCTGGAAGTTTTATTCATGTAAGAAATTTTAATAACCGAATTCCATGTTTCAAATTACTTGATTATCTCTTCTTCTTGCATCTTGAAGCTGAGCGTTAATAGATGAATAAATAAAATGTTCTGAATCAAATTGGAGATACAAATCTAAATTTACTTGACTGCCAAGGCAATGTTATATAGATATAAAGGTTAACACTCACTGCCAGGTGGGTCAAAACAGAACACGTCCGGCAGTGGTGGGTCGTTTTAGACCCATCTCAAGTTTTCGGTTTTTCAACCGTTTTGTGGGAGATTGTTTATAGATATTTCATTTTAAATATAATTTAATGAAATGGCATGATGTGCCGTAATGTTTCTGTTAAAAAATGAATGTTAAAAATTAAAGAATATTACCAATAATGTACATATTCTCACGCATCAACAGACGCCCTACAGAACCGAAATACAAACATCCACTGAGCATGTAATCTTCTCGTCGGAACACGAGCAGGTAGTGTCATAAAACTTACAGGTAGGAGCAACGTCCCTCAAATAATTATATTACTGGAATTGTCTAGGGGCCGCCAGACGAAAATAAGTGAAAACAAATACATAGACGCATACCTGGAATCCTTCGTCTACCCGCTCAAAATGTTGACAATATGTTTTGGCGTAGGCGCTGAGATTCAATACAACTGTCTTAGGCCAGTTTTTGAGCATTTTTTCACATTTTTATCAATAAATCATTTGAATTTCGTCCGCTAACATTTATTTGTATCTCAAATTATTTGAAAATATTTAATAAAAAATTAGCTAGAAGGAAAACAGCATTAAACTAATATTTGTAGGGTAATTAATATTTTTACAAACATCCGGTTCAAATATGACCCACCACCGTAAAGTATGTGTTAAGAAAGTCATTTATAAATACTCAAAATAAATTAAATTAATCTACTAGAAAGATATACAGAAAAAATCTCTATCAAAATAATATCTATTTAGTTGCTACCGGATTTGAACCAGGACCTCTTCATATCCGGAAAACATTTTCTATATTTTCGCTATAGCAATCGAATACATTTTTGACAAATTTTGAACTTATATTCTATAATATTTCCAATTAATTTTTAAAAGCAATTAACTTTCTAACACATATAATTTCTACATATTATATTCCACGCGTTTGAAACAAAATTATTATTATTAAATGTGATATTATTGCTACCTTTTTTTGTTTGTTCCCTTACCTAGCCCACTTCCAATTCAGTACCTATTCGTCTGGCAGCTCAGCTGGTTGTTCTACTAGTTTTGATGAAAAGAAAAGATTTGTAATCGATTGTGATTGATTAATCATTAGGACATACTTAAAAGTGCAAATCATAATATACGGTGAATTCATCAGATTTGACTGTCGTGCCGTTCAACTTCAGGTGAAGCCAGGAACGGGGTTATCATCAGGTGAGTCGAGGTATCTTGCTTATCTCACACTATCGAAGGATTCCCTCATCGATCCCTATTCCATTCCCAATTTCCATATTATCCATCCGCATTTCCTATTCCCATTGCGTCCCGTCCGATTCCATCACCACCTTTGTGGTCGGCGATTCGCGTCGATCAAATTTATAAACACGGAGAATACAAAAACCGAGAGTTATTTCCAATCTCATGTGAGCGAAATCCGTATCTCAGAGACTGTCTCATAAAAATCTCTTCCGTGGATAGGGGCCATGAGACTAGATGAGTTTTTTGACTTTTTTTCAAAAATATTTAATACAGTACGCGTGAATACAAATACTTATCACAGTTACTTGCTTAAGAATGATAAAATTGAAATTTTAATTCACAGAATTTTATTTTCTCAACAGTATAAGCCCAGTGGAGCATAACTTCATTAAATTCATATTTATGTGAGCCGAAAGGTAATCATCCAGCTTCATTATTTATTCTAATGTTTTCTTCTTAATCACTGCTAAAGCCCAAATTGCCTCAAAAAATTTATAGATCTTTTCCAACCTTTAGCCACCCATATTATATTTCATAATTATTAAAATGATAATTGAAAGCATTAAAGGATGAAAGTTTTATGTTACAAATACAAAGATTGTAGAAAATTGAGCGTAAATTTTTCTTGCACAATTTTTACTCACAACTGACTCATTTTTGCCACTTACATATACACACTTCATCTACGTTATATTTAATACAAATTAAATTAATCAACTAGAAAGATATACAAAAAAAAAAATAATAATCGAAATAATATTTATTAAGGAGAACACATTCTTATTGTGAAGTTGTAATTATTCAGAACATAGGTCTGTGATATTTTAAATACTAATTAAATGTATTAATTATAAAGATATACATATAAAATCAATTTTATCAAAAAATACTGTTATTGCGCTACTGGAATTCGAACCTGAATTTCTTTTCCAATCTGGAGAAGGTGCATTACCAACTATGCTACAGCGACGGTATTTTTGACGACAAATTTTCGAACCTATATATATCACACTTTTTTCAAATTAATATGTCTATCGTTTCATTATTTCAAAGCCATCTGTTTTTACGGAATCTCAAATATATTTGAGTAAACCGATAGCAGACGCCATATACGTAACATACGTAGTTCAGAATATTTTATGGGTACCTGACTGAGTCGAAAATGTTTAAAAACTATTTGCAAAATCTACACCGCTACGAAAATATTATTGTTTGAAATTTTTACAAAATCATGTTAATTTTTAAGTCTGCGTACTTCGAAATACATATTTGCGAAATTTATCTATTATTAATCTATATCTTTGCATCAGACTCTCATTCATCTCACAAAAATAGTCCGGCCACTCGAAATTCGCTGACCTTTAATTTTTTATGTTTAGTATATAATTTGTAATTAATAAAATATTTCAATTAAGCGAAATAAGCGCGTAAATATAATTTTTTTGAAGTGCTTATATATCTTACGGAGTTGAAATTAGGCACATATTCGTTGAAAATTTTCGACTCATAATTTAGTCAGGTATCAGGTATAAAATATTATGGACTAGGTCTGTTATACCCTGAGTATATATTATATCTATATATATCTACTACGCATTTTTTTTCTTTAAGTACATTAGTATAAGATTCAAAGATGAGATGTTAAAAAATACACATTTCAGTAAGACCATTCAGATTTTAGTGTACGTATTGTATAGAATCAGATGTGTGCATAATAATCTACCCCTAAACTCGGCTTATCATTTGTGTTCATGTTTCATCTTGGTTTGCCGGGTGAAAAGAGATAGGTATTCATGACAGATGCATGATCAGAATTGGAACACGTAATTTAAATGAAAGCGGTGAGTTTATTTTTATAATGATCAGTATTACTGCGTATGCTATCATGTGCGTTCCTCATACAGTGGTGGTTGGATACCGCTCTGGCGCGTGCGATCAGGACTATGTCTAGATTACTAAAATTCGTTAAATCATTATCTACGGTTTATAGATCTTAATCGAGGGTATAATGTAAATCGGTATTGATATCTATGTGTAATCGAGACAAATGATGTGTACGTCTATTGTCTCTTTTTGGTACATTACTCTCCTTTCAACAACGTCCTACATTTTTAGTCCATCTATTTTTACAAATATCACAGTAGTTTTTTTAATTAATAGGAGTATGCATTAATTCATGCGGTTTTCTAAGAGACGGCGTTACTAATATTATTTCGCGCCGTGTTCATCCGTGACTGTATTCATTTGAAAGCTACTGTCATTGCGCGTCTTTTTCAGTATATGTCATTTGATTGAAGTGTAAACAACATTTTTTTCTATTCATTTGAACATGTCGAACTTTGTGCCAGAAAAAGTGTTTTTGCGGGGAGTTCTTCTTCATTACTTTAACATGAAGAAAAGTGCTACCGAAAGTCATCGTATTTTAGTAGAGGTTTATGGTAACCATGCTCTAGCTGAAAGAACGTGCCAGAAGTGGTTTGCACGGTTTAGAAGTGGCGATTTCAACTTAGAAGACAATGAACGACCCGGACAGTCAAAAAGGTTTGAAGATGAAGAATTGGAGGCATTGCTTGATGAAGATGCGTGCCAAACGCAAAAAGATCTTGCAAAATCATTGGGAGTTGATCAAGCAACCATTTCCAGACGTTTAAAAGCATCGGGATTCATCCAAAAGCTTGGAAACTGGGTGCCGTATGAATTAAAGCCAAGAGACATCGAACGCCGATTCTGCATGTCGGAAATGTTGCTTCAACGCCACAAAAATAAGTCATTTTTGCATCGGATTGTCACTGGTGATGAAAAATGGATTCATTACGATAACCCCAAGCGCAAGAAATCATATGTGAAGCCCGGCCAACCATCAACATCCACGGCAAAGCCGAATATCCATGGCGCCAAGGTAATGCTCTGTATTTGGTGGGATCAGAAGGGTGTGTTGTATTATGAGCTGTTGAAATCGGGTCAGACGATCAAAGGGGACCTCTACCGAACACAATTAATTCGTTTGAAGAGAGCGATTTCGGAAAAACGACCAGAATATGCAACCAGACACGAATCCATAATTTTCCATCATGACAACGCTCGGCCACATGTTTCAAGACCGGTTCAAAACTATTTGGAGAACAGTGGGTGGGAAGTTCTACCTCACCCGCCTTATAGCCCAAACATAGCCCCTTCTGATTACTACTTGTTCAGATCAATGCAGAATGCCCTCACCGGAATACGCTTCACTTCAGAACAGGGTATCAAAAATTGGCTTGATTCGTTCTTCACCACCAAGCCGGAGAAGTTCTTTTGGGATGGAATCCACAAACTGCCAGAAAGATGGGCAAATGTTGTAGCTTCCGATGGACAATACTTTGATCATTGAGTGTATAACCATTTTTTATTGCCTAATAATATATTGTAATATTTTAAAAGCCGCAAAAATTTTTTTTAAACCTTCAGAAAACAAGACGTTTCGGAGAGTAAGTCTTGTCCTTTACATATTTTACTTTTATGTACTTACATATTTTTGAAGATCTGCAATCTGCAATCTGCTTTCCTGTTCCAAGATGTTTCGTTATCGAAAATACACGAAGTAGAACGATTTTTTAAATGGTTAAGTAGTTATGTGGAGGTCTATCGCCTTCACATCCGACAACACCACCGACGATTCCTGAACGCACCTGGTAAATAGCTCATTGAAAACCATCAGCCATATAATTTCGCCGATACCGCCCAGATATTGACAACAATAATATGCGCGGGGAGCCGTTCAGGGAGCCGGCCATCTTTCCATCAATCCTCCAATATATTTAATCTGTGCTTGTACATCAATCAACAATAAACGTCTAACTAATTGTAAGTAGCATTTATCGTATAACCTGCTCTAGCCACATTCACTCACATACCCACACTCAAACGAATAGTGGATAACTGGGAGAATAGGTCCCCAGATTCCACACATACAACCTATCACTAACACTATTTCTCAAGAATTGTCATTCTCGTTTGAAAAGCATAGCTCGTCTGTGAAACCGCAGAAGAGATATGCTTTTCAAGAAACCCCAAACTACCGAGTAAGTTATCGAATATCGTTCTTAAGCTATTTTTGTTTTTTTAAAGATCGATAGCGCCACTGGATTGACGGAGGCGTTTTTGAGATGATGCAGAAGCGGTACCCTGAAAGGTTAGCTATCAATAATTTAACGTCCAGCTCCATTTATATTTAAACACTACAAGAGTTTCAGTGGTTTGAAACATATTAAGCCTCTATGCCTGAATATGTATATTAGTTCACTTATTTGAATTACGTTTTGTTGTTTCAAAACCTTTCAAAAATATTACTAATTGAATGTTTTTAAAATAAGACAGACCAATATTGGTCGCTTCATAGCCACAGCAAGCATTTCCGTGAAACCTGTTTCAATGTTAAGAAGATCAAGGGTAGTTTGTTTTTTTAAAGAGACCGGTCGAGTGGGCTGGGGGCATATAGGGGCAGCTAGGGCTTCCTTGTTCTGAGACCTATGTTCTGAATAATTACAACTTCACAATAAGAATCTGTTCTCCTTAATAACCTAATTATTTCATTATTTATTAATGGTTTGCACACACTCCTAATAGATCTAATTTACTTTTAAAATTAGCAATATTAACTTTGTGGTTAAAATTCATATTTTTTATTTATTATCTTTGTTTTATTAATCACTTGAATTGAGTTTAAATACATCTATCTGATTCGAAAAATACCATTTTCTTCTTCAGGATGTCATAACCAATTAAAAATATATAGCATTGTTTCTTCATCAGAATCTATTTTTAAAATTTTTTAAAAATTAAAAAAAAAAAAATATTTAAAAAATAAATTTAGTACCTAACTCAAATTGCTGCTCACTACAAATTTAGTCGAATAATTTTTAGGAAAAAATTTTAGAATAGGACTCGTAGTTAAATTTAGTTGGCTGTTTACAATTTCCTGATTAATTTTACATGCTTTATTTATCTCCAACGATTCCAAATTATTTCATTTGTGACCAACACCGTTTATATGCAAAATTGACAATCCCAATTTTTTATCAAAACCGTGATTATTTTCTATCAAATGATTAGCAAATTCATATTTTTGGTTAGTTATGACATCTTGAAGAAGAAAATGGTATTTTTCTTAACCGGTAGATGTATTTAAACTCAATTCAAGTGGTTAATAAAACAAAGATAATAAATAAAAAATATAGATCTAATTTGTACTGCATCCAGTTTTCTACTTTCGTTCCTATTGTGCCAGCACCAGGAATCACTTCCATGCATCATTGATCCCATTTCTAAAATACAAAGTAATTGAAATGAAATGCTCGAGTCAGCGAATAAATATAGCAGATTCCTGACTGACAAACGAAATCGTAAGACCAAATAATATTTACTGGTATTATCCAAAATTAAAAAAATTATACGTTTATAAATTTGCAAATCTTTTCAGAAAAACTTTGAGACATAGATAGAGAAAGTTGTTTTAAAATTTCTACTAAATTAATAATATTAATAACATTTTAGACTTCTGGAACAGTTCAATTTACTTTCTATTCCATAATTCACCAGACCAATCTCTCACTTGCGCCCTTCCACAAACACAATTTGTCTTGACCAATAGGAACAGTGACAGCCCTCCTATTTTTCCCGCCTTTGCGCTGTGGAATTCTCCATTTTTAGATCACGTATTTGTTACTTGAAAAATTGCTGGCAGTAAAAATTGATGAATACTCTTTTATAGCTTTTCCATGCGGGGAGAAAATTTTCCGATGTTTAAAATCGGAATGCACATTTCAATTCTAATGATTTATATTAATTGTGATATACTAACATTCTAAATCGTTAAACGGTCATCCAGTATTTATCATCTTTGCCAGATGTTGAGACGGTTAGATCTTTAAAGAGTGTTTATTTACTATAAATTAGTGATTAGAAAATACGTTACTTTTGACTCACTGGTGTAATTGTGATTAATATTCGATAATATCAGTGATTGAAAACTGTGACTGATCACAGTTTCATTGCTAATACGCGTGCGCTGCACGATATAAAAAATAGAATTTTGAGCATATTTACTTATATTATTCAAACTTTATTTGTTTAAAAAACATATTCTAGCATACATAATTTATTATCATCACAAAGAGAATGAAAACTCTAAAAAAATAGTTTATTTTAATTTAAGTTAAATTCTCAGCATTTTGGGTCAAATACATAAAATGTTTTGGCAGTATCTACTAGATGGTGCTTATCACGAAATATAACGTCATTTCTTCATGAATATTTTCGTTTCATAAGCACATGCGTCGAATGACGATTCGCAACCAAATATAAATAAAATAAAAATAATAAATCACGAATCACGATATTCTCTGATATTCAATCACTGATAGTGGGTAGTGACTCAAATATATCAGTGATTGGCTCACGATGATTTTGAGCTCATAACTAATATAAATTATTTATCACTTTGTTTTAATCACTTTATAAGTTAAATTTAATACACCGATTGGTTCCTTAAAATACAATTTTCTCTATCAGAATGTCAAATATGCTAACTAAAACCAATGTTTAGTTTTAAATTTAACTCATAAAGTGGTTGAAAAAAGTTATAAATAATTTATACTAAAATGAATAAAAACCACAATGTAAAGTTTGTAATAAATATTTTAAATAGTTTTTTTTTTTCTTGATCCTCTTTGTTCTATTCTGGGCTCCATCTATGGACACGTTAAAATCTTTAAGATAGCTATTAACTGAAGCCACCCATGTCGCTCGTGGTCTTAATTCTATCAGTTTTGCGGAGCGATTTAGCTGGATCGCGGTGGATCGGGACTCATGTCGGATCGAGCGCCAATGTGAGACTGGCGCGACTTCTGTCAGAACCTGACCCGCCTTTTCAAATGCCGCCTATATCATTATATAAGATAAGATAAACATTCTTTTTGCATCAAAAGTGAATATGCAATAATATAATACATTATTAGTTGACTGTGTGGGATGCAGTAGGTATCCACCTCTGATATATAAAGCATTGTTCTGGCTACTTTGATAGACTATTGTCTGTGTTAAAGTAGCCAGTTATTTTCGTTATTTAATTCAAATTAAAAAGAAAGAGTAAGTTTCTACGGAGATCTAAAATAAATTAGAGACAATAAAAAATGTAGTGAATGTGTTCTAAGTCTAAAGTGAATTATTTGTGTTATGTATTATGATTTAATTGGAATGTTGGACAGCAATGCTTCTCACTGATCTCTACCTAATTTAATCATATATTGAATGTATATTTATATTATTTATATTTTTTGTAAGGGAACGATTTCCAGTTAGTGTTGTACAGTTTCGGAGCTAAAAGGATGTAAAGACGTTGAAAGAATGTCGTTGTTGTTCTCGGAACTGGTGTGCAGATCGGAATTCGTCGCCGTGTATTGTAACTATGATTTATTGCTAGGAGTAAGTTATTATTTGAATAAAAATATTGTACAAGTGTTAACATAAAAACATTTTTTACATCAAGTGAACGCACCCAGTGGATATCGACTCCGATCTCACAGTATATTAGATATTTTTCCGTTCGCCTTTAAATCATAATATTTCACGATACTTTAGCAATTAAGTCCATAATTCCATTCCGTATAAAAGTACAGAGAACACGTAACATCGAATCATTCTCATTCACCTATTTAAAATTAGTTTATGGCTGCACACTTTATCCACGTTGGTCCTAATATAACTAAGGACCGTGATCTCTATAAATTCTCGGGCAGGAATTCGTGGAGCTCACGAGCGTAGTTAAAAGATCTCTTGTTTATGATCCTTCAATTTTCTCAGCATTCTAAAGATCTTTGAGCCGTAACCAGAGATGTTTATATAGCCAAGACAAACAACGAACATCTACACTCTAGTTCTAAGAACAACGACGACATTTTATCAAAGATTCTACATGTTCTTAGCTCCGAAACTGTATAACACACTCAACGCCAACTGGAAATCGTTCACTTCCAATAAGATTTCACAAATATGGACCCAATGTATAATGATCATTCGGAAGCATGGCTATCCAACATTCTAACATAATCATTATACAGTGCCTACACTAATAATTCACTAGTTCTACAACACTTCCGCTACATTTTTTTTTCTATTTTTATTTTTATTCGTGTCGAATAAAATCTTTGATGAATTAAATAACACCACAACGGCACGAAAAAGCTGGCTACTTTAACACATACTGCAGTCTATCAAAGTAGCTAGGACAATGCTGTATACATCAGAGTTGGAGTCTATTCTATCCCACATATTTAATTGCAATATAAATTTACGAGTATTTAATTGCAATATAAATGTATCTTATGTTTATCATGTTATGTTATTCACTTATGTTACAACAAAAACATGTATGTCATTAAAGTCTAATAAATAATTAAAAAAGTATTTTCTACTTGGTTGGTCTATTGTATATTGCAATATAAATGTATCTTATGTTTATCATGTTATGTTATTATATATTCACTTATGTTACAACAAAAACATGTATGTCATTAAAGTCTAATAAATAATTAAAAAAGTATTTTCTACTTGGTCGGTCTATTGTATATTGCAATATAAATGTATCTTATGTTTATCATGTTACGTTATTATATATTCACTTATGTTACAACAAAAACATGTATGTCATTAAAGTCTAATAAATAATTAAAAAAGTATTTTCTACTTGGTCGGTCTATTGTATATTGCAATATAAATGTATCTTATGTTTATCATGTTATATTATTATATATTCACTTATGTTACAACAAAAACATGTATGTCATTAAAGTCTAATAAATAATTAAAAAAGTATTTTCTACTTGGTCGGTCTATTGTATATTGCAATATAAATGTATCTTATGTTTATCATGTTACGTTATTATATATTCACTTATGTTACAACAAAAACATGTATGTCATTAAAGTCTAATAAATAATTAAAAAAGTATTTTCTACTTGGTCGGTCTATTGTATATTGCAATATAAATGTATCTTATGTTTATCATGTTATATTATTATATATTCACTTATGTTACAACAAAAACATGTATGTCATTAAAGTCTAATAAATAATTAAAAAAGTATTTTCTACTTGGTCGGTCTATTGTATATTGCAATATAAATGTATCTTATGTTTATCATGTTATATTATTATATATTCACTTATGTTACAACAAAAACATGTATGTCATTAAAGTCTAATAAATAATTAAAAAAGTATTTTCTACTTGGTCGGTCTATTGTATATTGCAATATAAATGTATCTTATGTTTATCATGTTATATTATTATATATTCACTTATGTTACAACAAAAACATGTATGTCATTAAAGTCTAATAAATAATTAAAAAAGTATTTTCTACTTGGTCGGTCTATTGTATATTGCAATATAAATGTATCTTATGTTTATCATGTTATATTATTATATATTCACTTATGTTACAACAAAAACATGTATGTCATTAAAGTCTCATAAATAATTAAAAAAGTATTTTCTACTTGGTCGGTCTATTGTATAGGGAATTGTCCTCTTATTTTTTGTCCTTTGATGTGACCCACCACAACAAGCTTAAGATACCCAAAAAATTGAAGGATTCGTCTCAGGCAAATGGCTGAGTACTTTTTATACAAGGGTCCCAGTATCATAAATTATACACAAATGAGTAAATAAATTAGAATGATTAAAATGAAGCTAGCAGCATCAAGACAGGAATCAGTCCCGGAACTTTCTCAAATCCGGGGTGATTGGTAAGTTCAACGTTAGCCAAAGGTCTTGTGGTCGCATAAAATACGATTCCGTCAAACGCATCAGAGAATAGTTTGGCAAGTTTCTACAATCTCTGGCGGCCCGCGCTGATTCCAAAAGCGAAAGGTTAGAGCGAGGGTTTGGGAATCTAATCCCGAGGGATGATTCTTCCCCAAGTCGGATCCCGTACATTGTACAAGAGATATAAATCATACAACGGAAACAGCAGCCACTTTGTGTTTCTATCCGTCGGGCGTCGGTTTGGTTCATCGCCAGTAACAGGCGTGGATCGAGCACTTAGCGACCTTTTAAAATTTTAATTATCACTTAAACAAAAATGGTAGGTAATGTTTATTATAGATATAATACAATACTTTTTTAATATTTGAAAGAAAAATAAGTACGTGCAATTTTATATGTTTAATTTTGGTATAAAAGCTATTAAATGATATAATTTTTATATCAAAACACATAAATATGTATTGTATTATGAAACATACATTTTTAAACTTACACGCCATCATTATAATACTCCCCAAGATGTGATAAAATTCCGCGTATATACACACACCAAAACCACTCGGAAACCTCTACAGGGATGTTACACATATTTGTTCAAATATTTTTCACTTTTTCTAAATACGTTAGCCTGACTGCTGCCATTGGGGACACAGACCTCTCTTTTTATCTTTCACGACCCCCGTTCCTGTGCAGCTCTCGTCCAAAACATAAGTCGCCAATATACATAATTAAGAAACATAAATCTACAATCGTACAAAAGAAGATGTACGATATTAGTCGAGATAAGAGAATATGTCGTGACAAGTGTGTTTTTCTCTCTGCTTAGCCTTAAAAGAAAACTACCTCTCACTCAATATATTGACTTTTTTGTCACTGGTAGGATTCGTAAATGTATTTATTGACTATATCAATTTTTTCTTTTTCTTTCATACAGTTACTAATGTAGCAGACAAAATGATATTATACCACATTATTTTATGTTTATATTTATTTTTTATCAAAAATGTTTACTGCTTATACGCAATATATATACATACATTATTACACGTGTGAACATATATATTGTATACATCTGTTAATGTTCCTTTTAATAAAATAAAATTATATCGATGTTCTAAATAGGGTGAATTCACACAGAAAAAATATAAGAGGTGTAGCTAATCTGAATTTAACAATTCCCAAAATCACCAATATATATATAGTTCAAAAACATTAGAATTTGTTGTTCCTACACTCAAAAATAAACTACCTGGGTTTTCACAAAGTAGTACGCTTTCTCCCAATTTGTAAAAAATGATAAAAAAGCGGCTTATCGATAATAACCTGTCTTGTAAGCATGAAATGAATTATTTGTTATGTTTTTATTATATTAAATGGAATAAAATGGATATTAATGTATCTGCAGGCAAACATCTAGCAAAATGTTTCGTGGGTCCAGTTTTAATTACAAAAATAAATCTATCTTTTGAAAGGTGACCTTCTATTTCAAAATCAGTAGAGTTCTGAAAAAAGTCACACCCTCAGATGAAGGAATATTAATTATAAAGATATACAGAAAACAAATAATAGATTTTTTTTTTATATCTTTCTAGTTAATTAATTCAGATGTATTAAAATTTCACAGAACTACTTGTGTGTTCTGAGAATAAAACTTAATAACAACTAAATATTTTTTCGATTGATAGTCTTATTCTGTGTATCTTTCCATTTGATTAATTTAATTTATATTAAAATACCGCAGACCTGTGATCTGAAAATGTAACTTCACAACAAAAATATGTTCTAAATATGTGTTATGAAAACTATTATATTTTCGAGATATCTACTTATACTAAATTATCACACAAACACACAAAACGTGAATAAATAATTTTTTAATTTAAGTAAGTGAATGTGTAATAAAAATAAATGTATCTTTACTAAATAAATATTTAAATACTTAACTATTCACTAAAATAATAAAACCATGGATGCCAGTTACCTGAGAGTTCTGAATATTTGAGAATAGGATAAGTAATAATACAAAAAACCACATTCCTTTTAAATATATATTTATCATTATAAGCATGTCGATCGTTATATACATTCCATTATGGTGTTAATTTAATTTAAGGTACACCTCACGTGTTGAGAGTATACACGACGTTCGATATTTTTATTTCTTTTCCTTAGGCAATCCACTTTTCAGGAGTGATTTGTGACATTCGATCTGGTAAAATTCGTCGCGTGCATACAAACGTTACCTTAAATCATCATTGATCTCTTCATCGATCTCTACTATCGATTCTGGAAGTTAGACATAAGTTAGACATAAGTTAGACATAACTTTAACGTTAATATACGTAAGTAACGACAGTAATCTTTAAGGTTTGACATACTACGAGCATACAGTGGCAGTCTCTGAGACACGGTGTGTACACGAGGACTATGAAAGCCGAGAGGTGTCTCCAAGTTGAGAGCGAAATGCGTACCTCAAGATATTGTCTTGTGTAAATAATCTCTTAAAAATCTCCTTCGTGGACAGAGTAGGTACATTATGGATTAAGGGGAGTTTTGTCTATCTAATTTGCATTAAAAGTGATGCTTAGATCATCATTTCAAATATAAAAATATGTAAATAAGTGATTGTTTACAAATCCACCCCTGTAAACGGATCAGGAAAACAGCATGACTTTTGCTGCCTTAACTTTGTATATAAATCAACACAGCGTCAAAGCCTTCTCAAAGTTTGCATTTGTTGTTTAACAACTCTCTGAAAATTATAAACACATTCCCCACAGTTATGATAAGGTTTGCGCGTGAAAAACGTGGTCTGGGGAAAGTCAAGTGAAAAGGAATTCGTGAAGATTGAAGATTCGAAATATTTTCGGGATTTTGATGCACAAAGAGGTTTTATTTGTTTTTGAAAGAGGAAACATTTAAATTTATACATTTTTTTGTTTAATTCCAAATATTTTCTTAAATTTAATATGTCATAAAATATGTAAGCTAGTTTAAATAAACAAATTAAAATAAACTAAGTTAAACAAACAAATATATAAAAAAACTACCTAGAAAGTACTAGAAAAGAGCGATGGAAAACCGTTAACTAAACCATTATGTTTGATCTTTATAACTATCTAACGATCGTCGGTCATCATGTACCCGCAATATGAACGCGACATATAAAACGGTTCCTGTATATTACCTATCCACTACCTCCTTCTCTTATATCCAGAACACGACCATTTTTTATGGTGTTCTCTATAGTTTTTTCGAACAGTTGAAGTTGAAACTTTGAACTAACAGCTGTCGTAACTGATAGTGGTATGGTAGGCTCTCAAAATTGTATTAATTAATTATCGTCCTGCTGTGTTGGGTTGATATTGTTTATGTGCGTTTCGGTTTCTCGCTGTGCGTGCCGAAACCTGTATATCTTGCTATTGTGCATAATTCTTGTTAAATGACACTTCGCGCTATCATTGAAGTTTATGTCTAAGAGTACTTCATGCGAAACAATGGAGTATTTGTAATGAAACCAGAGGATCTGTAGATATAGTGGAAATTCCAGGTACCTAATGGGGCATTTCACAGGTGGGTCGTATTTTTTGGTTCTTGGCTCATCAATATCAGCTCATACCCCTGTTTTCTATTCCGGTTCTTCTCCCAAATTCCTTTAACCTTTTCTACATCCCGTATTTCCCCAATACTTTGTTCATACATATTGTATGTATTTGTGTTGTAACGATGATTATTAACTAATATTTTGCTATTGGAGGTTTAGTTTCTAGTGTACCAGTCGGAAAATGATACCATGATGAGAATGATAGTTTCTAGTGTACCAGTCGGAGAATGATACTATGATGAGAATGATAGTTTCTAGTGTTTCTAGTCGGAGAATGATACCACGATGAGAATGATAGTTTACCATGAGAATGATAGTTTCTAGTGTACCAGTCGGAGAAGGATACCATGATGAGAATGATAGTTTACCATGAGAATGATAGTTTCTAGTGTACCAGTCAGAGAATGTACTCGGAGAATGATGAATAATAATGATGAATGATTTTTTAGTTACAAATAAATTGTATCTTGTATTTCTGAAATTAAAAATATAGAAAACATTATTTGGTAAAAAGTATTATTATAAATCTAGTAAATATTGAGCACAATCATATGATCATACAATCATTTCATTAAGATAATAAAAAATACACAAAAATAATAAATAGCACATTTATTTTTATTCACTCGAAATTAATTCTACATAAATAAATGAAAGAATTGTGTTCTTGTCGGTACAATGCTCATCATACTTCTCTGTCCTGAACACTGTTTGGTAATTTATAGGTGTCATTCGTCGTGCTCATTATTTATATAAATACAACAATTAATCAAAATCCTACATCTAGAGCATAGCATTGTATTAAAGTGAAACTTGGATGAGAAACTAGGTCAAATGCGTTCGAGATGCGGTGCTGGCGAAAGATGGAAAGGCGAATTAAGAAAATTCCAAATAAAGAGAGTGCAAAAAACGAGGCCGTACAATAGATACCTTCGAAAATCGAAGAGCCAATAAACAGAAAAAAACAATGCATACATCAGAAATATAACTGAAGAAATATTGAAATAATTAGATAGATATGGAGATACAGATAAAAATAAATACCGCAATTAAAAATTATTTAAAAATATTATTCCGATTTTTTTTTAAATTTCATTCAATTTAAATTTAAAAATTCGAAATAAGGTCAAATATCTTGGCCATATATTCAATGAAGATAGACAAGACGATGATGACATAGAACGGTAGAATAGGCAGTTGAGCTTTTGTGCAAATATGCTGTCACGGCGTTTCTACCGATGCAGTAAAGAGGTGAAGAGGATCCTGTTTAAATCGTTCTTCACCAGCATGTATATCTGCAAGCTATGATCGAAATACAAGCAAGTGACGTATAACCGTCTCCGAATCGAGTACAATAACTCATACATAATACCGTTCGGATTAGCGCGTTATTGCAGCGCATATACAATGTTTGCATGGATTGGTTCCGCTTCTGAAACATCGAGTTGCGGGCGTAAAACTGCGGCTGGAGCTCAGCACCAACTCTCTGGCACAAGCGGCGCTCTCGTTGAAAGCTGGTTCCCTGACCAAAGAATGGCAACGTCTACAGAATAGCTACGGATATAATAATGATCGTGACTGCAGTCATTTATACGTATGTGCAATTTATACGTATGTGTAAACTTTTTTTAATTTTTTTAATTTATTTATATTTCCTCTGGTTTTCTTTTCCATAATATTATATTTATTTTGTAACTTTAATGTATTGTGTAATGTGTATTATCTTTATGGCGAATCAGGTTAAAAAAACTCACGCTGGAATAAATGCATTATTATTATTATTATTTTTATTATTATTATTATTATTATTATTATTATTATTATTATTATTATTATTTTTATTTTTATTATTATTATTATTATTATTATTATTATTATTATTATTATTATTATTATTATTATTATTATTATTATTATTATTATTATTATTATTATTATTATTATTATTATTATTATTATTATTATTATTATTATTATTATTATTATTATTATTATTATTATTATTATTATTATTATTATTATTATTATTATTATTATTGTCCACGACACAATGCTTCGCTATGGTCTTTTGAAGTGTTTAAGTGCTGAAGTCATCTAAAAAGTCGGAGCAAGTCTCTAACGCGAGCCCTGAGGTCTTCAATCATCCTGTGTTTAGGCACAAATATGCATTTGACAACTCCTCAAAGAAAAGAAAATTCTTCTGAGATCTGGTGATAAAGTTGGCCCAGTGATCAAAATTTTCAACGAAGATTTTCTAGTGACATGCGATAAATTTCAATTTTGTTTAAGATAAAATCATTAATTATTATATTAATATACTTGTAGGTAATGAATGTTTGGAACAAATACACAAGTTTGTGTATTTGGGAGGTATGTTTGATAGATAGTTTGAGGGTGACTGCAAGAAACAAAGTGAAAGGCGCTTTGCCAACCGAAGTAAAATAAGCGGTACACAATGGAGTTCTGGTACCAACACTGACGTATGGAAGTGAGTCCTGGATCTGGCAAAAGAGGAAAGAAAGTTAACTAAATCCTGTGGAAATTAGATCGCTTAGGAGTGCGTGTGGTTCCATTTATGACGAAGTAAAGGTTCCATTATTTTAAAGCCATCTTCTCTATTTTTACGGAATCTCAAAAACCTTTGAGTAACCCAATAAGAGATGCCAGAATTAATAATTCATTTTTATCAAATTAATGCACGTTTCCCGGATTGGAAGAACAATATTTTTCGATAAAATTGATTTTATATGTATTGATACATTTAATTCGTATTAAAAGTTTTATGTTATGAATAATTACAACTTCATAATAAGAATGTGTTATTTTTAATAAATAAAAAATATTAACCAGTTATACCTAACAATCCCGTTGCATTTTTTTTTGTTGCGCTTTATGGAAGAACATAACGAACAAAAGCCAGAACCCACGATGCAGCACTGTACAAAACGTTAAAATTATAAATGCATGACAGAATTACCGCTTTAAAATACACACTTTATTGGGGCGGCGTTCCTCTTTACTGGGAAAACAATAAAATTTCACTAGCGATTAGCCTCGATGAGGACGTCAGCAGGGTTGCATACAAACCGTTATGGAGAGAGAAAACAAAGAAAGACACTTAGCTTTGTCATGCAAATGACATGCTAATTTGGGTATTAAGAGTGGTTCCACTTTCAGGGGTGGTGATGCCAGATTTGAGATGAGTGCGTTTGTTGAACATAAATTGTTAATGCGCTTAAGCCGTAGGTATGCAACCTTTTAAATATTGTCTCTTTGGATAATCCTTAGGTTGGTAAATTAACATAATAATACCCATAAATGTGTGTCTATCTTGCGACGATGTGCCTAGGTAAAATTGTAAGGGGTATTCGCGATATATCTACATATTATAACACTTACGTCACACCTGTTTGTCATGCTTTCCTCTGTAAGACTCGGCTGTTTTAATAAAATATAATTTTGCTATATCTTCTTCTTTTCTGTAACACGTGTTTTTAATTCTTTTCTTTACGAAATTACGCATTTTGTTATCTATTTTTAAAAACTTTACACCTGCCGGTGTAAAGTTTTTAAAAACGAAGACGTGATAGCAAGGCATTGCTATCACGTCTTCGCATAGGTAAAATGCTAATCGCATAATATTAGATATTTGGACATATATGTGATAGTGGGGTTACTATTAAATGTTACGGTTGTATATATGTTATCAGTAATCAGTATGTTAGGATCAGAATGTGTGAAAGCGTCTGGTACCTCCAATAAATTACATTCATCGCTCACCTGATGTTTTGAATAATATCGCTAGTGTTTATATATGTGAGGCCAGAGCAGGTTGAAAAATAAAGAGCATCTACAGTTGGCAGACGTTCATTGATTATTGTTCAGTATACGCAACAATAATTTTACAACGAAGAGCGCTTGCTAGTAATCCTGTCGGAAAGACGGCTGTGAGAGACTCCCGGGCAACTACCGGCGCATAATATTATTGTTGTATGTTATCCGGTCAGTACCGACGTATTTTTGCAGCTGATGAGAGGCTAGTTTTACACATGCAAGGCGCATCCAGGGGGTGTCAGCGGTGTTACAGATTGTGGAGGTGATATATCTTCACAGATATAAAATATTTCAAGAAAATATTGATATGTTATTTTCATGACTGTTATTTTATTAGTCCATTAACTGACCTATACTAGCTTTAAAAACTATGTAAGTTCATGCTTGATTGCACAACCGCTCTTCAGGAATCTCTGTCTCTATTCATGGTCCTCCAGAATGGGATTTGCATTGCGTCTTTGTGTATTTTATCCGCCGTATTATTCATGGAATGTCCCAGGGGTCGTGATCCCACATATTTTCTTGGTAAACCTTTCGGAGTCTTTGCATCTGGAAAGGTATTTTGTCCATCTCGGTTTCTTTAATTTTAGAGTAACCATAATTTTCATTTGCTTGAAATATTTAGACAGCCCTTTCTCGTTCCTTCGTGAGGCTTTAGATTTCCGTACAATACTATCAGCTTAATTGACACATTTTAGATTGGGAATTTTGACTGTCTAAACTTATTTAGAATCTGACTAGAATTTGAATATTTATATTTCATAAATGTAAGGAGTTAATCTAAGTAAGTTAAGTAAGTCTGTTAATAATAAAAATAATGTCGGAGATGTCCTCCGGCATTTGATCACTATACGATGCAAATCATCTTGGCCTATGGCAAGTTTCGGGTCAAACTATTTGACCTGGAACTCACCGAGGACCCAGGTGCATCTGTGACCATATAAGATAGATACCGAAGCACACACTTTGGGTGTGTAAGATTATGAGAGATGCCAGGGAGAATATGCTCGCGGGATTGCAGAAAAGGAATATAATTAAAATAAGAGACAAACTTACAACATCATAATCTAGAAAAAATATTACACAATTAAAATAAATAAGAAAATAATGTTAACGTTAACAAAAGATTTACGAAGAATCGCTTCGTTAAAACTACATATTAAAACACAAATTAACTCCATTCTGAAGCATAAATGCAATTGAATCATCAAGTTAAATAAGTCAACTGTCATTTTATTCAAGTCTATTTTCAATTCATTCAAGTCATTTCAATTTTAATTCAGTCAAGTTTTAATTCAGTCAAGTTTTAATTCAGTCATTTATTTTCAATTCAGTCAAGTTCATTTTATTAGTCAAGTCAACTGTCATAGTTAACAATACCATCTGTAGGTGTAAAAAATGACCAGCGTTCATCAGGTCGAATTCCACTGAACAAGTTTTGCTCTACGATAAATATAAAATTTGGGTTACTTGTAAGTTGACGTTGTTCACAGTGAGATATTAAAGTAATGTTTATTCTTTCCATATGGAGATAATTCGAGCGGATGAATCCAAATCGTGATCGTCATCCTACGCTGGTCCATGGGCAATCCTCCAGAACTCTCATACTATCCAATCACATAGTTAGATGAAGTAATGAATCGTATGAAAATGGAGCCTCCCTGACGTGGAGGTCCATTGTCAGGAAGGGATTTACATCTTGTAAGAAACAAACACACTTACATAACACGACACAACGTAACACAGATGCCTATTATTAGATTTAATTAACCTCACCGTTCCTATTAAATATGGAATCACATGTTTGTAATAAATTTATTTATTTATTTATATATATATTGACATACATATTTTTGTTCTAATAGAGGTGAATACATAATACATAGTTTATTGTGTGGGATGGAGTAGACTTCACCCCTAATATATACAGCGTTGTCCTGGCTACTTTGCTAGACTGAAGTCTGTGTTAAAGTAGCCAGTTTTTTTTCATAGTGTTGTGGTGTTATTTATCGACAGTAATAAAAAGAGAATTACAAATATGTATAAAAAAGTAAAAATAAAATAAAAATATATACGTTACATGCTTCTCCTGTTCGTTCGGAAATGTTTAAAGAAAGATTTTTTCGCGCGGCAGTGTTGCTATTGCTGCTACATGTTAAACATAGAGGACACTATCGGCGGGTAGGTACTACGACGAAATGTTATAATAATCTATTTCACGCTATTGCAGATCTTTGCTGTTTACATAAAAATTCCACAGAAAAGAGTGTGAACCAAAATAATTTTAGTTCCCTGCTTTATTTCTGTTTTGGAAGTTTTTTGTGAAGCGTTAGCGCAAAATTGAGGTTTTAAGTTCAACTATAATTCGATGTCACTTCTCGCCAGCAAGAACCTGTTCAACGAACTTGACATCGTACCTTATATTTTATTCAATAGGGTTCTTTACCAAGTTCACAGTGACCAGTATCAACGTTTACGTATACGGGTTTTGTGGAGAAACTTGGACTGTCATTTATTAGCTATGCGATACGGATGGTGTAGAAATGGCGGTCTCTATAAATGCAGATAGGTGAGAAAGTCTAAGCAACTATTCACTACTGAAAGACTTAACCCCTGCAAGCTGCCATGACATAGGTACATACGATAATAAACTTTGCAAAAGTTAATATTAAATTTACTATAGAATATGTTTATTCAGTGGGTATTCCAGTAAAATTTGTCATGAAAACAGCGTTAGAAAAAATTGCAACATTTTTATATACTAATTTAATGTATTAATAGTAAATATATACATATAAAATCTATTTTGTCGAAAAATATTGTTTTTGCGCTACCGGGATTTAAACCTGAATCTCTGTTTCCAATCCGGGGAAGTACACTACTAATTGTGTTATAGCGCCAGTATTTTTCATGAAAAATTTTCGAACCTAATTCAAATTAATACATCTGTCGTTCCATTATTTGAAAGCATTATTAATACATTAAGGACCTTTCCAAAAAAATCAATTTTCTTACAATCCTTTTGAAACTTTAAATACACATACTTCTGAATGTATTCTATACTTAGAAATTTTTTTCAATAGTCCTTGCGGTAGTAAATTTGTAAATATTGACTATTAAAATTAGCATATTTAACATATTAACCATACCCCGATCGATGTTGTAGCGCAATAGAATAGCAATAGTAATTTTCTTACGATTGTTTTGAAAAACTGAGAATCATTAATTGAAAATTTAATAAATATCTTTCTGTAAAAATAATTAAAACAAGCGGTATTCGTTTTGTTATAAAAAATGTTAAAAGTGAGCTACTTTTGAATGGTTTTGGCGTTTCCTTTTATAATTTGAATAGTGAGAGATTTTTGAACTTCTGCGCGTGTGAGCGGAAGCGATAAAGTACACTGTTGTACCTCAACTATTTTTTATTCTATTCATTGAAGTAAGATTGAGTACGACTGTTCTTTGGGAACGTCCTTAAATTAATATTTAAAACATCACAGACCGTCTGTTCTGAATAATTATAACTTCACAATAAGAATGTGTTTTCCTTAATAATTTTTATATACTTTCGCTTTTACCATATATTTTACTTACTTCTTTACTGGTACGGGGATCGATACCAGGCACCTTGAAATTTATCAAAATATTTTAGTGATATCGGGTATTGATGCCGCTATCAATTGCGAGCGAGTGAACGATTAATAAAAACAGTATTTTGCTGTTTAATGAATAAAACTACGCAGTACTTAATATTTAGTGATGAAAAAAAATGCTACTCTTGACTCACAGGTGTGATTGTGATTGCTATTTGATAATATCAGTGATTGAAAACTGTGACTGTAATCACAGTTTTATTATTAATTCGCATGTGCCTCATAATATCCACCGCTGGAAACAGCGTTTTACATTAGTTTTAATATTTTTTTTTTTTTTGTTAATTTTAAACTGCTATATTTAAACTGATACATTGAAATGTTAATTAAAAATGTACTGTTTTATTAAAAAAAATATTCTTATGTTCAAAGGCGCTGATGAAAATAAAATAAAATTATTGTTTTTTAGTATTCCTGAAAATAGTTTAACGTTTCCTTTACCAGTGTCTCTTTTCAAAAAGGTATGCGTTAATATGTTTATCAATAATAATGTAATAAATCCATTTGTATAATTAAATTAAATTCGATGCTAGCCACAGTTTTCTTTTGGTTACATTTATTGAGAATGTTACTTCAACTTATGCACAGATAAACCACTAACCTGCCTTATCTGTGATGACGCCCAGTAATCCGCTGTTCTCTCCTTGTTTTCTCTCTTGTGTTTTTTTTGCTCCGAGTCCCGGCTGACCGGCTTCCAGAACTTAATCCGATCCAATAAATACCGAAAAACAAAACGCAGTCTATATTCCGCATGCACCGCCGGCTCAAATGGTTGTGACGGCCGGCAAGTTTTCTGTTTACCCACCTAACATTGATTGCACATACTCAAGTTTTTCTAAAATCATGGTTAACAACCAAATGATGTATAATATCTAATAACATTATTTAAAAAAATAAACCTTTCCATTTGAAAATATTTATCTATATTATTTTGCAATGCTTTGAAGTTACACGTAATTAAAAATCTAACAAATGCATATACTATCTATTGACCTACTACTCTTTTTTCCTTAAACTGACGTAATACCTTATTCATTATTCTGGCTGTAATAAAACGAGACATATATTATTTGGGCACGATATCATCTTCGCATACAATGAGTTATTGTCTGGTAAAATTGTGATACAAAAACAATTTGCCTTATTTTATTAAAATCACCAGTTAATTACGTTACTGAGTATATACTCAGTAACTATTTATTGTGGTGATATCGCCACAATAAATAGTTAAAATATAATAATATATCTGCAGAACGTACTCGGTGTATGGAATTTTCATAGACTCATGTGAGTATGTCCTAAATATGAGATTGCAACACAACGAAAAGGAAAAGCTTACATTGTACAGCTTCATTGTAGTTCCCATACAGAAATAAAGTTATCTCATTGCTATTTTCAATCCAATCCAATTATGGTACTGTAGTCTGGCGTGAGCACCGCCTCGAGGAGATCCCTTCACTTCTCTCTACTCTGAGTCATGCTTCACCAATCAACGACCCCAAGAGCATCCAGGTTATTCCGGATCCCGTTCAACTAATATAGTCGTGATCTTCTAGTACTCCACATCTTCTCTGATTTATGGAATGTTAGGGAAAGATTCTTAACCTTAATAAACTTTACTAAAAGAGCTCATAAACATTGAAGTTATATAGCGACGACGCCAAATATTAAATAGCAACACAGATCAATGACCCTTCTTAGAATTTTTCACTCAAATACCTGCAAATTTCATAAATTTGACAGAGCTTTGAAATCTAATGTGCTGTCTAGTCGTCTAGCGAATCTAGTCTGCTCTGCACATTAACACTGGTGTAACAAGTCTTGTAAATATAAACTATTACTGGCATATTAGAATACAAAAATATAATTGACTTTTAATTATATCGTAAGCTAAATATTACTGATTATATTATACACAATAATTCAAATCATCCTCTGTCACATAAAAATTCATCTTTCTGTACGCGGTACATTTTTAAAGAATAATTAAAGAAAAATATTACTAGATAGTTTTTATTATATATATGTAGTTCACAAATGATCATTGGCGTAGAATTTTAGTTACAAATAATTTTTAAAATTTTAAAAAAAGGTTAATCGAAAAAATATTTTGTTGCTACCGGGATTCGAACTTGGACCTCATCCTATCCTATCAACTTCACAGCAAAAATGTGTTCTCCTTATAAATATATAAACACTTACCACGAAACATTAGACCATACACAAATAATATGTAAAAATAATAATTATAATTAATATAGGAAAATTTCTCAAAAATTCTAAATACACTTTAAGATAATTCCTAATCTCTTGAACTACTTTTAAACAATCGTACTTTCTCTGAGTTTTCGAATCATTTTTTAGAAAATAATCACGCTTTAGAAAATAAAATTATATTATTTATTTTACATATAAATAATGCTTGTTTTAAATAAAACAACTTATAATCATTATAAATAAATAGAGCATGTAGAAATAATAAAAAAATATCATAAATTACTAATTTTAACTGCTAGTGCATTAAACAAGAGACTTCATTCACTTTCGGATGATTAATTTAATTTTCACATAACTTTTATGGTATTATTAATTGATATTATATTTTTACAAATATGAATTAGAAAATGGAACAATTTAAAAAATAATAATTTGAAAAGGAAAATAATTTTATGCACAGTTAATAACAGTTTTGAAACAGGATGATGTTACGTAATAGGCTCATATGATTATGTATTATATTAATTATTAATATATAAGCATTAAACGGTAAAATATATCCGTAAAAATTAATAAATTTTGGCACGAACTAGATCACACCTGGAAAAATACACAGACAAAAATCTATGTATCGAAAATTATATATTTTAGTTATCATCGCGAATGAAATCTGAAAAATTTATTTTGGCGAATGAATTATTACCAATTAGACCCCGTTGAATATATATTGTTTCATAAAAAAACTTTTTATTTGAAATGAACATAAATATATATGTGTGTGTATATGTATTTATATTTTTCAATAATAAGCGGAAAAATCTTAATTATTGTTTTTAACTATAGGTCTTACATTTTATTTATTCGGTAAAGATTATTTCTAAGTAGTTAAATTAATTAATTTAATTGCTTTATTATATTATATTTCCAGTAACAATAGTAGTACATCGACATATAATATGATAACTTATTACTTTATATTATTAAACCATACGGAACTACTTACTAAGTACTTTGCTAAGAAATGTACGCCAAAGCGATCCTAAGAGCATCACACTTGAACGCAAATTCAGGCCAATTTCGCAGAGTATGGAAAAACGCTGCTCCAACATAATGGTTATTAGATTTTATTAAAAAAGGTTCTTTCAGACTAACCAGACAAAAGCCATACAAAGGAAGCGATGCTGCTTCAATTAAATGCAAAATTACATGCAAATGCCAATTCCCCGCGTGAGCGTGCTCTGCAATTAGCCGCTGCACTTTCGCGTCGTTACACTGCAATTACGATTATTATTGATCCCTTTATTTATTTTAACTATCTGATATTTATTAACGAATTTTATATTATTTTAATTATGCACACAATCTCAAAAGTTTGTCAAAAAAATTGTGTCGCAAATTTAAAATTCTACCTTCTTATATAAATTATTCGGCAAATAAATCTACCGTTGAAAATATGCTAAAAAATATATTTTTATTAAGAGAACACATTATTATTGTGAAGTTGTAATTACAGACCACAGATCTAATAATAAAGTTGTATCAGTGTGTCCAAAATTTAATAAAAATTAATTGATAATACTGGCGTCTTCTATCAGATTACTCAAGGTGTTTGAGATTCTGTAAAAATAAGGTAGATGGCTCTTTCAAATAATGGAACGATTAAATGTATTAATATCAAAAAAGTAACATATAGGTTCGAATATTTGTCGCTAAAAACATTGTTGCTATAGCATAGTTGGATAATGCACCTACCCCTGTTAGGAAAGAGATCCAGGTTCGAATTCCAGTGGCGCAACAACAATATTTTTCGATAAAATTGATTTTATATGTATATCTTTCTAATTAATATATTTAATTCATATTTTAAATATATTTTTAATAAGTACTATTTTCACTAAAATCTTTGATCTAACGGATCCGTCTAGATGGAGATTCCTTTCCTCTCCTGTCTTTTCCCGTCAGTCACCACAAATTTTTCCAGAATATTTTCATCTCCCCAAGATGAATATTCAAGGATATTTTAATCCTTAATTATTACAAAATTGAGACATTAATACACAATTTTAATCTATTTCTCTCGTTTGGTCTCAAAATTCGTTTTTCTACTCCATAGGGACAGACGAAAAACCTTGTCTATTTATCTTAATGAATATGAGTTAGATCTTTAAGATTCATGGATCGTCGATCGCCGTCTAACGCGCATGTGAACGCGACATATAGAATGGTTCCTGTCCATTACCTACCCACTATCCTCTCCTCCTATACCAGGATACGACTTTTTTTCTGTGGTTTTATTATCTATGGTTTTGGACTAGTTGAAATTTGAAGTTTGAACTGACAGTAATCGTTTACCGTTGGGTACTTTCTGTTCTTCCTGCTGTATGGGGCCGATAGTATACTTTCAGCTTCATCTGTAAATTTCTTGCTTGCTGTATCACACTCACGCCATCACCGAAGTATATGAACAAGAGTATTTCGTGCGGTACAACTTAGTACGTGTTCTGAAGACTTGAGGTTCCAGTGACAAAAATTCAGATACCAAAAGGAGCATTTATCAGGTGAGTCGTGTTTCTTCCGGGATTTGGTTGGTCCTTCATACCTTCTGTTTCCTATTTCTATCCCTCTCCCAAATTCCTTTAATCTTTCTTACATCCCGTATTTCCCCACCCCCTTGTCCAAAAAATATGAAAATACATCACTTTTTTTCTATACATATAATTACAATCTACAATCTATTTCAATATTTTACAATGACAATTAATTGCAGATACAATAATATATATATATATATATATATATATATATATATATATATATGTATATTATTTTTTTTAAATCCCACGTCCGCTATACTAAATTATTAATTATAAGTTTTTTTAAGCATGTGAATACAGATAATAATGAAGATTATGAAAAATTTGCAAATTTAATTTGGTAAGGAGAAAATATATATTATATATATTGTTAAAATTTGTTATTATATTCTAACTTATCTAATTTTTGTTCATTATTATTATGTATATGTTTTTTCAAATTATATTCACCTTTGATCGTTATATAGACACAAAAAAATAGAATTTATGCAAAGTCCAAAGTGAATGTTAATAATATCCATTCCTGTAAATCTTAAAAATCTATTAGAAATTTTTAGAATACTAATCATTTATGAACTCAACATAGTATTTAAGTGCAATTTGTAGTATAACAAAGAAAAGATTGAATCTCGCAGTCATGTCTCGTATATTTAAAAAAAAATCTTCTGGTTCATTATTTGAAGGGTATTAAACATTATAAAACATAATTTATGTTATAATCATTACAATTTTTTTCAATGTCAGACTGTGCGACCGACACTGAATGGTTCACAACCAACTTTAATTCGTTAGCTTATTGAATTTTACTTTAAATAAGAGATTCATTATCATTTTAATAATTTAATAAAGCTTTTTTCAAACTTTAAGCTGATTGTCATTTTTATGCTTGAAGGTTATTTTTTTTTCAAAGATAGTCTGATCCAAAAATCTTCTAAATAATTGCTAGATTGTAACGTCAATCAAATTTAAAGCCAGTCTTTAGTGTCGCATATTATACTTACTACATTCTTCCAGGAAAACAAAGCCTTGATAACGGTAAATATTTGGTGCCGTAGCAAGCACGAATTATACTCTCAAATACAAACCATGGTGAGAATGGTATCGCACATCTGACGTCAATTATTAATTATTAATTGACGGGCTTAAACCTAACCACTTAAAAAAATTATTATATTTTTTTTTATTTGTTAACTTTGTTTTATTAACCACTTATTGATTTTAAATATATCTACCGATTTCAAAAAATATCATTTTCTTCATCAGAATGTCAAAATTAATCAAAAATATATGTTATTGTTTATTTAACACAATCTATTTTTTTTTTTTAATTAGTACCTAACTCAAATTTTTACTTGATACAAAATTGCTAGAATAATTTTTAGAATGGCATTTGTAGTTAAATTTAGTTGGTTATTTATAATTTTTTGATTAGTTTTACATGCTTCATTTATCTCCAACGATTACAAATTATTTAATTTATTATCAACACTGTTTACATGCAAAATTGACAATCCCAAATTTTTATCAAAACCATGACCATTTTCTATCAAATGATTAGAAATTCTGAAAACCCACTAATTTTCAAATATCTCAAATGCTCCTTTAAAAAGCTGAAAAAATTTACTATTTTTATTACTTTTCAATAAAGATAATTCATTTTTTGTATATATGAAAAGTCTCAATTTATATTTGTGTTAAACATAATTAATAATAAAAATCCATATTTGGAAATATTTTTATATATCAAAATATTTTTTCATCTTTGTTGTAAGCTGGATACAGGACGGCATTTGTGAATTTTAGCGAACTAATACCGTGACGTTGGTCATGGGCGGCATAATCCAATATATTTTTCATGTAAAAACTCTTTTTTCACGCTACGCCATTGTATTAATTATTTTTTCTCAATATAAGTCATGTTAAATAGTGAAATATCTGAACACAAATGATGGTCCAAATTATGGAGACGAATCATCATTGCATATCGTTTTGATACATTCACCTTCATCGTTCTAAATACAGTGTGTCGCAAAAGTATTTTTCATTTTGGTTCATTTGCTGCACCAACACACCGAGCGGGTGAGGGGCGGGGGGTACGCCAATCGCTAGCCGCGTCCTTGGGAATTCAGTCGCTATGAAGCATGTCCTTACCAATTGTTCGTAAAATTTTCCCTAAAAAATTGATATCCCAAAGAGGTGACATAAACTGGCCTCTACGTAGCCCCGACTTGACACCGATGGACTTTTTCTTAAGAGATTACATAAATAAAAGGTATACGGTAACAATTCTCCCTCTCTGGACCAATTAAAAGAAAACGTTCTAGAAAGCCGAGCAGTTCTCAGAAATTTTGTCTCCCGTTTAGAAGAGTGCCATAGAAATAATGGATTACATTTAGAAAACATCATTTATATAAAATAAATTCACAGGGACGGTAGTTAAATGCAAAATAAAACTTTTTTTATTAAACCTATCGATTATTTTATTACAGAATTTTAATTATGAAAAAGACTTTTGGGACACCTTTATAATATTAATTTATATTGATCTCTTAAAAACATATATATGTTATAAAATTGCGGTTTTATTGATATTTTTATGTGTGAGGTCATTCGTTGTTCTATTTTATTCTCTAATCAGATTGATTAAATGAGACATATAGACTTTTACTGCCAAACTTCCGAGACATGGGTACAAAGTTTCAATGATATATCCTTACAATTGATTTAGCATGACAGTTTACAAATATATAAAAGTGAAAGATTGCAACCGTAGTCTTGGATATTTTTCACGAAAAGTGCAGTTCTGGCTCCACGAAATGGGGAGAAATTACGCACAAGAACTTTTAAAGATCAAAACTGAGAATGAAACTGCTACAACAGTATATTGAATTACCTAATTGCATCCCTTGATTAACTGTTTATATATATATTTTTTGTATATTGATAATTGCACTTTGCTTACTATTATACCGGAGGAAGACTGTCTGCTATAATACAGTAAATTACTAGTGTAGCAGGCAGGGTACCCAAACATATGTCTTTCTTTCTTACTGATATGTTGTATTTACTTTGCCAAATTGTATATGAAAACACTAATTAATTTTCACATAGTAATTAACTATGTGAAAATGTATTATTAATAAATATTAATTTGGAAGAGTAATACGTCAGACCGTTAGATATTATTTATCAATCTAAGTACATAATGCATGTAAAAAGTGAATCTAATAAATGTATTATTATTATAATCACAATGATTAAGACTACAGTCACACATAACAAAAAGGCAGTCGATTTTTACAGGGAACATATATATTTTTTTACCAGCAAACACTTCCAAAATCCATTTTGCTTCAAAATACTGTATTTCGCATTCGTTCGCAGTCACTTAGTGTACGCATCTCAAATCTGAAACCCTTGGCAGATATATTGTGTGATTAGAATGAATACAAAATAGGTTTTATCGACATCTTAATGTTAAATTTAATCTATCATTTAACTCTTATTTAGATCCACAATTTGAAAATCCTAGAATATTAAAGAACACGTACTGATCAAATACTCATTTTTAAACTCCTGCAAGGCTATATTTACAGTCCCAAGCAATTACAACTAATAAATAACCTTTCACATACCATTGACCTAGCAGTCCGTACTTTTCCATATTTGTAGAAGTAGAACATCTCACACACAAAACTCATATTTATTCAACGTTCATGGAAATACCATAGTAAAAAGTTAACATAAATTGACTTTTTCAACATTAGCCTTAACTACGTTTAAAGAGTTTCGTTTTATGAACCAGTACAATCTTTATTTTAACCAATCATTCTACCTACTCACACTCTCTTCTACCTGCTCTCTCTTTACCATAACAATTATTTCAACCTCCCCCTCCTTTCTCCCACCTTTTTTTATTTTTTTTATCTACTTAAACATAATAGATATATTATGTGCCCGAAAATTTATTTCTGTGGATTTTCATAATTGGTATCATATATATTATGTTAGTTCTATTATATTTAATTACACTGTCAAAAATCCTTAATTAATAAAATAAAAATGAATTATATGATCTTAAAAATATATTATTAATGAACAACAATAATATTTAATATTAATAAAACCCCAAAAAAACTAATTACAATTACCCGGTAGTTTTCTGCTATCAAGAAACAACCCGATTTTTGGTTCAATACTTAAAAAAAAGTCTTAATTTAGTCCCAGGGAGCTTATCAAGCGCATAAATATATTGGTTCAATACCACTAACCAATAACGATTGAATAGCTTCATTGAATTTCAAAATAATATTTTAATTGTGGCCTTCTTGACTTCTTCGCTCCTGCGCTCCGGATAACTGGAGTAGCTATATTAATAGAGATTTGAAAGAAGCAATAGAAAATGCGCTTTCATATATATATACTTTTCAAGTTGTTTATAATAGAAATTGATAGAATATATACATAATCCTAATATCTTTTTGAATATCACAGGTGGGAAAATACGTGGCAAAGTGTTAATTTGGTTAAAAATACGAATGGGTGACCTATTTGTTCTGAAGGTAAATTGTTCAAATTTGAAAAATAAAACTTCGTAATCTTGCTGCACCATAAAGTAGATGTTTATTTAAATGTTACGTACTTGACTTCTTAGTACGTCTTTAGTGTACACCTCGTATTGTGACGTATAGATATACCTTGTACTAAATCGTAATATATGTAACAAAGTCTAAAAAATAGACTTTGTTGCATATATTACGATTTAGTACAAGGTATATCACTAGTAAAGCACAAACTATTAAGCCGATAAACCGCAGATAAAAGAGATGCCGTCTTTATAGCCACACATACCCGCACCGGTGGTGCGGCACACATACAGACATACGCACACCATCCCACCATTTCAAGGACATAACGATATTTAATAAAAAATGAAATTTCAAACTATTATATGGAAAAGTGTTTTTGATGTTTAATTAATATGACGCAGATCCAGTTCAGAAAAAGCGTCGCTTAAAAGATGTCTGATCTGATTTTGTAAATATTTTAATAATATTCTCAAAATTTCCTGTGCATGAAGTTGATTGAAGTGTCAATAAATAAATAATATAAATAATTTTGTTGCATTTTATTTTACGGAACCATCCTAGGTAGGGATTCTGTGTCGAGACAAACAGGGAATACCATGATTTTTTGCTAACTCTAGTCCCGGTAATTTTAAAAAATTAACCCTATACTCGAGACTTTGATTTATATTAACATTATTCATTTTAAACAAGATAAGTTACACAAATTAATTGAATTAACTAGAAAGATATATAGAAAAACCTATTTATTGAAAAATTATTTGAGTTTATGGACTATTGCGGTACACCAGGTAGCGACCTAGTGGCGATCATCGTGCAGTGCGGTTCCACGACAAAAGTTCCGCGAACTTTTGACCCAACGACAAAACGCCCAACAACAAAAGATCCGGCAGACAAATTATCGATCCGACATTAGATCCAACGACATAGCAGTCACAGACAAAATTTAAAAATGATTTTTTTAAGAAAGAACTTTCAAGAAATCGAGGGGAAACTGATGGGGAGTCTTTTGCAGATTACTTTTAATAAGTAAACGATCAAAACAAATTCGATGCGAAATACAAAGTTTACTGTAAGAAAGTGAAATTCTTTAATTCAAAAACAAACGTGATAATCACACAAATCACATATACGATACGAAAACAAAACAAAACTTTATACTTCATTAAATATGTATATTAGTTTGCGCGATATAATCATAAAAAAAGTAATAAGATTTATCATTGTTATTATTATATTTTAAAATTAAAATTTTGGACCAAAATTCCGCGGAGTTTTTGTCGTGACACGTAGCGCTGAACGTTTGTTAATTTTAGTATACGGTAGAATGAATTTACAATATCAATATAATACGTTAGACCTAATAACATAACATTTTTATTGTATTTAATTGTTTACATTACATACTTATTTAAAAATAACAAAATTTATTTTGTTATTTTTCATTGTCATGACATATTATGTAAACCCTCGATACTATTCGTCAATATAATGTTTCATTGTCATGACATATTATGTAAACTCTCGATACTATTCGTCAATATAATGTTTCATTGTCATGACATATTATGTAAACCCTCGATACTATTCGTCAATATAATGTTTCATATGTTATGTGTGTTTTTTCTTTCTTTCTAGGTCCAATATTAACATCCCATAAGTTGTGTCACAAGATCCTCTGCAACATCTATCAAAATTTGGCTAACATTCTGACGGCCTCCCTGCTGCTAAATGATTTTTGCTCAACCCTCATGAAACTGTTTATATTTCAAACGTTTGTATATGTATATTATTATTTGTCAAAAAATAAGAATGATCGTCTTTCCTTCAAGTGACTTCTAACCGGGTCAATAAATTCCTCCACAACATTTCTTTCTCACGCAGAATCTCATCTCTCATTCGTCGTATTACATATTTATAAAAACAATCTGTATGTTTATCCCCGAGCAGAGCTGCTTTTCACCAACAGTGGTTAAATCCTTTGAAATAATACACAACAGCGTCCAGTTACTCTAAACCATGTTATTTTTGTCCCGGGACAAATTCCAGTATTAAAATACCACATCTGTCACGTGACCCTCGCGTCAAAAGACCGTACACAATTTTTCGCCATTTACGCACCACAATTCAGAGACCTTACGTCGGTTACAAGAATGTAACCCTTTGTCATTTTTTCGTCGAAATTTCCGAGTGATCAACCTCTATCCCTTCGGCGTCCGTCCATTGTGAAGGGTACGGTACTTATTGAGTCCGGAAAGGAATAGGGCACTCTGGCTAAACTCATTTTAGACTCACAATATCGGAGGCCAAGGGCTGGACGGTAAATCGTCATCTTTTATTTCGTCAAGGGTCCTTAGCTGGTCCAGAATGTCCGATCAGCCTGGAGCGGGACACAGTGTGGGAATGTTTTCTTTTGGCAGCTTTGTGGACTCATGAACCCCAAAAAGTGAAATATTTATGTTTTTTTCAATAGTTATTTTAAAACACAATCCTAATCATTTATTTATATTATTATTTAAATAGAATATATTTATTCAGCGGAGATCCCACGATATAACATGGTGAAGAATGCAGGATTATATAAATCTAAGTAAATGAGAATATTTAAGGCCCATGCCCATGAAAGAGATAAAAACTCAAATCATTATATACGACGTCTGCTTTGACAGCAAAACTTGACACGTGCACACAAATATCATCTAAAACCATATATTTTGATAAAGAAACATGGCATTAAGCATGCCCTAGATATTAGACAAATCTTTATGTTGAGACTCGTCCAATATTTCCATGCTAACAACAACTCACCCCAAGCAATAAATCATGGACACAACACAAGACAAACAACGAACATCTACATTAATTCCAATAAGATTACACAAATAAAGATCCAACATATGATACAATCGGGTAGAGATCAATCAGAAGCATGGCTATCCAACATTCTAACATAACCATTATACAGTACACTAACTCTACAACACTCCCACTTCATTTTCTTTTAATCTATATATATATATATATATATTTTTTTTTTTTTTTTATTTATCTCTATTTTTATTCCTGTCGAATCTTAAATAACAGTACGAAAAAAACTGTCTACTTTAACACAGACTTCAGTCTAGAAAAGTAGTCAGGACAACGCTGTATATATCAGAGATGGAGTCTACTCCATCTCGCACAATAAACATATTACAATGCTATATTATTATACCTTCACCTCTGTTATAACAAAAATATATATCTCAATAAATAAATAAAAAAAATTAAACATTAATACATATCAATACAAGGCATTAAAGTACAGATAATGCAGTTTGTTCTGCTGCTGGGGAGATTCAAAAACACTTATTTGAAAATGACGTTTGACGTACGTTACAAACGTGAAGTAAGGGACGAGAGTTCAGAGTCTCTGAAAAATCTTATGAGAGCAAAATCAGTATCTCAAAGATTGTCTAAAGTCAAAAATCTCTTAAAAATATCATTATATACTACTGAAGTTCTTAAACATTGCATTCTTCTACGACTTAGATAATAAACGATAGCAAATATTATAAAACTTGAAACTTATTAATTATTTTAACAAATAATTCCCGTATTTATTCAGCGGGTTCCGCAATAAAAAATATCACAAAAACAGCTTTAGAAATAGCACGTTAGAAAATTTCGTAAGATTTTTAAAATACTCACACTTTGGTGCTTTATTTTCATCTTTAATGGTACAAAAGCCGTATTAAAATCAAAAAAAATCTGTAGGCATCCAGTATCAATCCTGTCACATTTCACATAATAAGCGAGTACTTTACTATCTTGTTAATCACGCCTTAGACTGTGGTGTCAAATAATCATGTAAGTATAATAATGCAATTTTTTTTTTAGCAATATTTGAATATGTTCAAGAACACACAATTACTGGATTTTTTACCTATAAAGGCACTGTTATTCAATTGATAATTCTGGCATCTGCTATCAGATTACTCAAATGTATTTAAGATTTCGCAAAAATAAGGTAGATGACTCTTTCCAATAATGGAACGATTAAATGTATTAATATCAAAAAGGTAAAATATAGGTTCAAAAATTTGTCGCTAAAAATATTGTCGCGTAGCATAGTTGGATAATACACCTTCCCCAGTTTGGAGAGAGATCCATGTTCGAATCCCGGTGGCGCAACAACAATATTTTTCGATAAAATTAATTTTATATGTATATCTCTCTAATTAATATATTTAATTCATATTTAAAATATCACTGTTCTGAATAATTACAACTTCACAATAATAATGTGTTTTTATAATAAATAATAATTAGTTATTCAAAACAGATAATTATATTATATACAAATATAGTATGGTAGATATAGCTGATATGTGAGACACGTTTCTGTATTATATAGGTCATTAAAAATTATTATCAAAGAGAATGTCCTAGAGTATGAAATATTTTATTATAAAATAAAGTAGCCTCCGGAACATGCTTGAATAAACATGTTTTTATAGCTGAATTAATACTTAAACCATTAAGCATGAAAAATGCGATAATTTTAAATGATTGCAAAATTAATATATACACTATTTTAAGGCAAATTAAATCAGTGACCATACTATTAAGGGAAAATGTGATTGAGCTATCTAGCTAACAATTGATAGAATTGAGGTTGAAATCGATGTATTATTGATGAGACCCCTTCCTGTAGGCGAAGGTAGTATTCACGAATCCACCCTGAAGCTAAATTGAAAATGCACGAGGCAGTTTAAGGGTAGCGTTTGAATGCGCCGAACAGCGAATTTCCGCCCTTTTTGACGCCGACAAAGGCCGTCGTGTCGCCCCGAATCGTGGAGCGTCAATTTTTGAAGCCTCCGCGGCCGGATGGGGTCACAACAAAAAGCGGATATATGACAAGTGGCGCCACGTGACGGGAATTGAAACTGCCGCACCGGTCGTGCTACTTCCGGTGAAATAATATCGAAACCTTCGTGCTGTCTGACAATCACAAAACCCTCTCTGGAAACGTTACCTGAAAAAACTGCGATTTTCACGTGTGAATCACAATTAATGTTGATGAATGTGGACCCTGTAGAAATGGGTTTTTTAAGTTAACAAGCTTTTTATAGAGGTCACGTACTCAACTTTTTCGTTTTTGATCATTAAATAATCAACATGTGTAAAATTGAAAATAAAAATAGAACTTGATTGAATAATGAAAAGAATTCTAAATATTGTTTTAATTCATCAATTATAAATTTTATAAACAATTAAATTGGAATTTGTTTCCAAAAAAACACCCCTCAAATTGTATTAAACATAACTTACAGTAAATAAAATAAATTGATCAAACTAAAAACCGTTTGATTCTATACATTTTGTCACATAAACTTATTTATGTCTTTAGAATAAAACTCAGGCGGATTAGAATTAAAAAAATATTTAAAGATATGTGGAGAGCTATCGTATTCACTCATCATTCGTACATATAAGAATGAAACTAAATGCGGCTGGCAAGGTGGTACCTTACTACTAGTCATAACAACTCAAGGTACTGGCTGCGTGCTACAGCGTTAGCCACTGTCCGAGACGGGCCAAGCTACTCACTTCACTTTACGTACTGACGTCCACCACAACAGCAGCTTTCGAGCCACCTCTGACATTTGATACATGATTAGCTTACTTATATTTCAATTTCAAGGTTTATTATAAGTTTACATTAATAATTAAGTGGTTTCAATTCATAATACCTGCCGGCTTGTTACATCTACTTATTTAAATACACTACTGTTCCGTATTAGTAATGAATTAAATTTATTATTATTTTACTTATTCATTCAGTCATTATATCGTTAATTGTAGTATATTGTCAACAGTTTTTAGTGTATTCATATCCCCTTAGCCTATTCTCCCCAATACATTTTGTTTCTTTGGATTGACTGGTTGTCCTTTTGGAAGTCGAGGAGAGGAAGTGTTCTCATATGAATTCGTGTTGAAATACTACTTACACACACCGCTGCGATTTTGTTGTTTGTGAACGTGATACTCATCAGAGTTTTAAGAAGTGTAAATTTATTATATTGGGTGAACTTCCGGAAGTGCAACGCGATGGTGTCATCACTAGGTGAGTCGAGCTACAGCTATACCCTTTCTTTCACACCAGATTTAACTTTTTTCTTACAGGCATTGTACAAGTCTTTTGCTTTCGTATATTCATCTCCATTTACTGTCAACATATATTGCCAAGCATTCTTCTTTTCTTTTACAAGTTCCTTTATGCTATCATCCCATCATGCATGACCTTTCTTCCTTCCTTGGGTAGCTATGCCACAGGTTTCTTTCGCTGATTCGCATAAAGTAACCTTAATGTATTCCCATGCATTGTCTATATTCAGATCACTCGCTTTTTGCTCATTCAGTTTTTTACACACTCTCTTTTCAAATTTTTCTCTGACATCATCCCTTTGCAGATTCTTTATTTTGACTCTAGATGGCACCGATACTGTTTTTTTCATTGACCACCATCCTTGGAATAAAATTATTCTTGAAACAACGAGGAAATGGTTAGTTTCCACCTCGGCGCCCCGAAACACTCGAATATCAACAGTAGCGTATCTCAGTCTAGAGTCAACCACCACACAATCAATCCTCGACCTTTCATTTCATATATACTGATGGATTCCTTTGTGATCAAAAAAGGTATTTGAGACAAAAAGGTTCCATTCCTAGCATACCTCAAGCAGACTTTTTTCATTCCCATTCATCTTTTTGTCACCGTACACACCAATGGCTGACTCGAAACCATCCCTCCGAGTCCCCACCCATCCATTCAAATCGCCTGTTAAAATTATTCTTTCATTATTCCGTTTTACATTAATTACATCCCTTACATTCGTCCATAATTCATCTTTCACTTCATCATAGTGAATCTAATAATCCGTTATCACACAAGCATTCAGAGTTCCACTCCATGATACATCGTTTAGTCAATATTTCTATGTCAATATCCAATGTCAATATTCAATTGAATACAATTAAAAAAATAGCAGTTAACAAAGGGTATAATACAGATTTAATAGACACTATTTTAAAAAATAAATTAAAATAATATATTAGTCAATTTTTATATAAATTACAGATAAAACATATTGATTATAATAATTATTGGCGTAGGATTTTAATTTTAAATATTTTTTTAAATTAAATATATGAACACCCACCACGAAACATCAGACCGGCATTTTATTCGAATAATAATATAAGAAATTTACTCATAAATTCTAAATAAAAAATGATACATACAAAAATTCTGGTGTCTATAAACTTAGTGAAAAGATTGTGCTGTTTTTTACATTGGTAACACAGATCAAAATTTTAATATAAGAGTAAAGGAGCATTTCAGATGTTTGAATAATAGTGGTTTTTTAGAATTTTCTAATCATTTGTTAGAAAATGATCATACTTTTGATAAAAATTTGGGATTGTCTGTTTTACATGTAAACGGCGTCGGTCTTTAACTAAATAATTAAGAATCATTAGAAATAAAGAAAGCGTGTAAAACTAACCAAAATATTATAAACAACTAACTAAATTTACCACAAATTCTAAACTAAATTTTTTTTCCTAAAAATTTTTTTGTGTCATCAAGTAATAATTTAAGTTAAGCACAAATTATTATCTTTAATTGTTTTTTAAAACATCCTCTGCGGTGGTGGGTCAGATCTAACGCAGGTGTTTGTGAAAATATGAATTACGTTACAAATATTGAATCTCAATACTTACGCCGAAACATTTTGAGCGGGTAGACAAAGAATACCAGATATGCGTCCATGTATTTGTTTTGACTTATTTTCGTCTGGCGGCCCCTAGACAATGCCATAATATAACTATTTGAGGGGCGTTACGTCTACCTGTAAGTTTTATGCCTGCTTGGGTTCCGACGAAAAGATTACATGCTTAGTGGATGTTTGTATTTTGCCCGTGTAGTGCATCTGTTGATGCGTGAGAATATCTACATTATTCGTAATATTTTTTAGTTGTTAGCTCTACTTTTTTAGCAGAAATATTACAGTATATCGTGTAATTTCATTAAACCATATTTAAAATCACCCACAAAACGGTTGCAAAACAGAAAACTTGAGGTGGGTCTAAAATGACCCACCACCGCCGGACGTGTTTCATTTTAACCCACTGTTAAAAATAGATTATGTTAAAGAAACAATATAACATATGTTTTTGACTAGTTAATGACACCCTAAAGATGAAAATGATATTTTTCAAAACCGGTAGATGTATTTAATTCATTAAGTGGTTAATAAAACAAAGTTAAAAATCTAAAATAATAATGCATTTGTCTGTAACAATGATATTTTTTTCATAGAAATAGAGCAATTTTATATGAATTTGTTAATTCCAAGACCATTAACACAATAGTTAAGCTCTATACGGATAGCAGATAACTCTAATAATAAAAATTTTAATTAAAGATTTCAATAACTTCCAAGAGCTTATGGTATGAAAAAAAGTCTTAAGTGGTGTTTTATAATTTGTATTTAACAGCCACTGCTTATTAACTTTCAAATACCGTCTACCTATTCATTATTTTTAATAATATGTTGGTGACTGTTCATAGTTTTTATTATTAAATATGTCTAATGAAATACTAAAAAAACCTTACTTGTGTCTGGAGCAGTTGGGATTTAGTTTGAAGCAGATAATTGTTTTTATTATTACTATTAGCTATCTAATCAAATCACAAATGATCATGTCTTAAAAATATATTCACGATAAAACGCAAATGTTTTTAGGAACGGCAAATAAATTGAACTGAATATTCGTCATTCAATTCATGTCAGAAATTGACTTCTATGACCATAAATCTCTGCTTACAAAGCACGACTGGACTTAATATTAATTAATTGATTAATCGGTCTAAAACAGATTCAGACGAGTGATTCAGATATAGTAATAATTTTAAATAGTTTTTTATTATAAATAAGGTGGTGAGAAGAGGTGCTATGACGATTTACAAAATTTGGTCCAGGCAGTGAACAAATGCCATATCCGGAGGAATGTAGGTTATTATTCTCAGGGTTCTAGTGTGCAACTGAGCAAAGACTGAAATATACGGTATTTAATATAATACACAGTATAGAACAATATAGCGCCCAATAAGTTAGATATATTATACAGTCTTGGCCCGTGCAGCAATGATTTATTTGTGTTACGATATTCATTTGAATCCATAATCTAGGTTTAGCGGTATATATTACATATATTGGAGGCATGGGATGAAGTAGGAGGGAAGATAACTATGTTTATAATATGCGCATAAAGACTAACTAAGCAAAATTTTATTAAAGGGTGCAAGATTGTTTAGAGAACAGACATATTGTGTCGTGAGTCTATTTTATAATTACAATATGTATCCATACATAACTATTACTGAGACCTATTGTGTATCTAGCGGCTGGGATTGCACAGAAATATGCACGATCTATAAGGTTTGGTTCCGGCCTCTTCGCTGCTCACCCATTAGACTGATCCGGCGCGTGTACTATCCCAAAAACGGTCCGACTCGAAAACCGAAAGAGTCGTGTGATCGGAAGTAATCCGTCGATACCATCTATATATTTGAGTAAACAATCATCTAAAAACTCTGGCCTTTTTTAGGCCATGTGTTTAAATACTATCTACAACGTTATTAACCGACTTATCGTGATTAACATCACGGTGTGTAACATCCATTAAGAACATTCTAGAGTCTACCGCGTGCAGCTTTCTGATCGTTGAAATACTCATTATGTGCCGAGTGTTAGTATCATTGGACTACAACTAACATACAATTAACATCATTACATCTTGCCTCTAACCAAATGCCTTACAGCCATTTCAAACGGTCGCGTTCAGAAATTATGATGAACCGCCCTATCCTGGGATCATGCCGACATTATAGATTCTCTTGTAAAGGGAATTATGTTCATTCTACATGCTGAAGACCCGCCAATTCTTTGATGTATTCCTGATCTCCTGGTAGATAGCCGTCTTCAGGCTTTGTTGACATTTTGTCCAGGTCGCCTCCGCAGTGACTAAAGGTATTATTTAAATAGAATCACCAAGGTATTTATGTGATACTTGTAATATAATATTATTTCAGTGAGTGATATATAAGCTACGCAGCATCAATATAGTGTACATAAGAACCTACAAGTACTTCTAGAATATGATTTGATGATACTATCTTGAGTATCAAAAAAGTACCTTAACAGTATAAATCCCATATCTATGTACCTACTTTAAGTATCATTCACTCTCATATTTAATTAAGACTTGTTTCATATTTGATGTCGCTTTTAGTGAATAAACATTTTTGAATATAATTTTACCTCTATTAATTGAAAATGCCCTCATTTGAATTGACAATATCCACTAACCCAAAAGTAGACTCTAGCATCTCTAGACATCTCCACAAAGCTAGCCTATAAATAAAAACCACTTTCTGAGCAAATACTAAGTGCTCTATAACCAGAAAAAGAGAAGTTTACCTGACTGAATCCTTACCCGGCGTTACCCGAGATTCAAATTTAGTATTAATTAGAGAGTTTTAGGAGGAAATGTGGTCATTGTTTAGCGTACGCTTTAAATAGTAATGATGACATCTTTATTATTTAGGAGGGTGAGATGCTCCATGGTTGGTGAGGGGTTGGGAGAAAGGTGAGGTTACTATGTTTTCATCAGGGTCTTAAAGAGACATAATTTGGAATTAGATGGCATTCAATATAATATGCATTATTATCGAATGGTGGTAGTGGGAGGCCAGAAGGAGGATGCCTATATAGGGTTATAGGGGTGTAGTCATCACATCGAGGTCACCAATGTAGGGGTTGTAGTTGTTAAATATAATTGACTGTGATTTATCAGAAGGTTTTGTATACATGAGACTGAAGCTCTTAACTACCTCCTAGCCTCCCACGTATTAGTGCATGTCGTAGTGAATATTATGTGTGTGTGTGTGAGTATTTATGTTTTGTCTAGAGCAATGTATAGAAATGAAGGAGCATTTACAAAGGTTAGCGTTTATTGATAGATGAATTATACAGAGGCGGTATACAATTTAATGCTCTTATATGGGAGAACGCTGGAGTGGCTCACTTGATGGTGTGGATGAAAGGAAGGCCTGCAGAGACGTAGTCGCTAGATCCTAGAATAGACTCCTTCACGATGTATGGTATATGTTGATTGGTTGGTTAAGTTTCGGCCCTATACGGTTGTTAAGTGAGTTCCTATACAGCCATGTCTGTGGGGCGCGTGCAGAGTCACCGCAGGAGATACTAAGCAAAGTTTGAAATGGATGGCATCAAATTTATTTTGGAATAGATGATATTTACATTGGTAGGAGGGGGAGTTAGGTGAGCAGAGAGAGAAAGGAGTATGTTTTAAACAGATTCTAAAGAATAACTATACAAAATTTGATTTAGAGGATGCAGAATTATACATAGAACAGACAGACAGACAAACATTGATTTTTATATATACAGTTGACAATATTTGCTACCTCTAGAAGAATACGGATAATGTCCGATAATAAAGTTATGGTGGAGCTATGGAAGGAAATTGTTCTTAAAGCGAAAACATTTCTCTGAAAACTACCCCTTTCTCGCTGGATTAAAATCACTCTATCAATGCCATAAAAAGTTATTTTATTTTGCACCGGTCGTAAATCTGTGTCTCCGTCGGTAATAATACTTTATGTATATTCTAAGTATAGTAAAATCTAATATTTTCAGAGAATTTCTAAAAGTATCCGGTGCGGCGAATCTTATGGAAAGTTATGACATAAGTAGAAATCGTAATCTTTAAAGGCAAGAGATATCAAGGTAGAAAGAAACATTTGATTTTAATGTATAATTATATAAGTCAAAAATACTATTTAGAAACGGTTTTTTAAAATACTGCATTTTATCTGATATATTTTTAAAACGTTTATAATCAAAATTTTGTAATAAAAAACAAGAGGGTACCGTCATAATTTTTCCATTATGGCAATTGCTTGTTATATTAGATTTAAATGTATTGTATATTTTTTTATAATAAATATAATCACCATATTGTTACACTGTTGGCTATATCTGGACTGAATATGCCTCAAAACAAAAATATAAAATGCGACCATAAAAATTACAATAAAAATGCCAATGCACTATTGAAAGAACAAGCGTATGTCATAAAACACACCGTTATTCGGTACAGGTCATCATAAGAGCTTTAGAGGTACCTCCAAAGCTGGTTTCTATCGCCTCCGTAGTCAGTTTACCATTCTATTTTATATCGATGAGTCTTTTGAACTCTGTGAGATTATTGCAGATAATAATAGCAGAAAAGGTAAATATAATAGAAACAAAAGGTCACTTTCTTCACTGAATTTATTGATAAAGAGTGTCCAGCGGAAAATTTTCAAGTTTAACATTAAATAAATAAAAAAACTACAATGTGTTTTGTCAGTAATAATGTGTTTTGTAAGTAAACAATATGTTTTCAAACGTTCGTGCTGTTCCAAAATATTCCAATATTGTTCTCGCTAAGGTTTCAAGTAAAGAATTGTCATTTTCGTTGAGAAATTTTTTGTTTGTTTGTTGAGAAAATTTGCCATTTGTATGGGTGAAACTGTAGTTTCTTTTTCAAAATAACGTCCACTGTTGATTTTTTCATTATAGTACAGGCTACAATCTTCCTTATCGATTTACGTAGATTGTAATTTCACGTCGAACTTGAACCACATGTTCTGGTGTCGCTGTTGACGTTGATGGTCCCGGAAGAGTTTGGTTAACCATTGTCCCTTCTTGTCTGAACTTTTGAACCCAACACCAGATAAGTTGGCCCATTACCTACTCGTCGAATATTAGCGAGTACAAAAAGTGCGACGCGCAATAACCAATGAATCACCGCACTTTAAATATTGCTCATCCGCGAACGCGCGGTGCGTTCCCGACCAGTGACTCATTGCGACTGGCAAATCCACAAATCACACGCGTTGAACAATACCTATCCCACTTACTTCACTCCCATGGTTTACGAGCAATAACAATTGAATCTTGAAATTTTTCTGCTGGACACCCGTTATTAAATTAGAATGTTCGCGGTAGAAACTGACTTCGTACCAAGTATCACGCGCGACGATCGTGACACACTGACTCACTCGACATATGTACGTGAACGTATAAGTTGACAACGTTCACATATATCGTGGTTACCAAACACTGTTAAACGCCAATGTGCAGATTGTGCTTGGTGTGTTCAACTGCACTGATACTCAGGACGACTTACGTCCATACTTTCAGCGTCTTTTATTTTTTGAATACAGATGGTATTCATTTTATAGAACTTCATTGTTAATCAATACAATAAGACCGTTATCAACTGATTTGTTGATAATGGCCTTATTGTAGCCGAAATGATCGTTCAATTATTTGAAAAAATTTAATATAGAACCCAAAAAATTGTGTTTGATTTATTGTTGATTTACTTTCATCGTCGTATATTCTAAGAAGTAAGTTTTTTTTGGCAACCGAGTAATTAATAATGTTTGCTTATTTTTCAAAATTTACTTCATGTAATCCACAGACAATAACAATAACCATGAAGTATACGATTATATTAGAATATGTGTTCCGTATTCATCGAACACATTTTTGGCGTTTCTTGAGAATCGGTCGCGACCTATATTATTGACATCTTTCCACGTTCAAATTCTCACCCATTCTTTTTTCCTACTACTTGACCAGTGTGAATAGTGACCTTCACGTCAGCAGACGTTAACGCGACGCGATACTTGTTTGGTTGCGACACCGCGATTGCATTAGCGGTGTGGATTTTGTTCAACTTCAGTGAATCAGCAATGTATTGTGATCCTGTGATTTGTGCACAGTGATTATTTTGTGAGCCGCGGGTGAAGTGAATAGGTGATCTCGGCTGCGCTCGCAGGAGTAACGTAGGCGTTATACACGAGGTAAGGCAAATAGTCCTTCAGATTCCCGATTCCCCGAGATCCACTGGTCCTTCGATTAGATTCCTTCCCATCTTCGAACTTTATCCGTTAATCTAAATCCCTTCCTTCCTTTAATTCTCCTCCCCCCCCCTTTTGGCGATTCCGTCGTAATCCTATCTGCGGGACGCGCGAGTCGGAGATCGCCTAATTTCGTTACGGTATATCCGATTCGGCGCGGGATCTACGTTTTCTTTTCAATATGTGTAAATCAAAAATATTACATAATTTTTCTCATTGCAGAAGTGTTTTTCATATAATATATATGCGTATTTTCGTAGAAATGAAACAATGAGGTTTGACATATTATATTAAATAAAATAACAATCACTTTGTGTGAAACCACGAAATTCATTATCAGGACGTATTTAAAATTTAAATGTAACGTTTTAAATTGCCCTAATGAAGCTTGAGATAAGCAAAACCGGTTGACGTATAATAAATTTCGTGGTTTCATACAAAGATATTATTATTTTATTTAATGTAATATATATGTTTGTTCGATTATTTTATTCAGTCACGTGCACTAGATATAAAGTTACGATAATACAAGTACGGTAGGCCGTATTGCCCCAAGAGAGTGTATTCATTTGAACTGAGTGTACTTTGTCTGGGAAGAAATGCAATATTTCAAAAGCATTTTATTGCAAAAGTAAACCCGTGGGTTTTTTTTTCATTTGTCATATTTCTAAAATATAAACTATATGTTTTATATCATGAAATATTTTTAAAATAAGATGATTTTTGCTTTAAAAGATAGTGGTGAGGTAGTTAATTCTAATTTTAGTATAATTTATTATTCTTAAGTTTTAAACACTGCCCACCACGATATGGATCGCTACCTTGAAAGGAAAGTAGAGCTACGACTTATTTGAGAAGTATTTGAGATTCAATTTCGATAAATAGATTTTTTATATAAATATTTCTAGTCGATTCATTTAATCTGCATAGTTTGAGTGAGACAGACATACTCCTCTACTTCCTCTATATAATTGATTAATAATCTCAAAAACAACAATTAATCAGTCACCCTTTATACAATACATATAACATCGTGTATGATAATAAAGTAAAATAAGTAAATGTGTCATAAACTGTCGGATTTATATTTCGATCAAGAACATATGTAGAATCCCCTTCGTCCCGCAACTGATGTTCCAAATCCTTCTTCCATATGTACACTTTATTTCATGTCTATTCATTAACTGGTCTGTGGGAATTACACATTTATATTCAAATATTGTAATACAACATCACACAGTAATTATAAGAGATTTTCCATTATCCATATTTACCATATACACCAATTTTTTCCATTATCCATATTAAGTTTAACGAAAATTTTAGCGCTATTAGGAGAAAATTTTGATATTAATTCACGGCATTAAAGTGTTAGCGAGGTAGTTTTCTATCTAAACTATGAAACACCGTGTATCTATCGAGCGAAGGCTGCAGTGAGAAGAATAATTTGGGCCAACTTACTGAGAGATTACAACGAATACGTGACTAGTTTTGAAAAGCTTTTCAATAAATCTACTAACTTTGAATAATTTATCGTTGAAATGTGTAGCTTTTACAGTTCGTATAGACGTAGTGATAATTTTTTTAGTGTTGTTTAATTTAAAACATTAACCGAATTATAAATTATTTTTTTATGGTATAAAAAGTAATTAAAAATGCCAGTTTATTTAAAATTGCACGTAAAACTATAAGCAGTAAAGATCCATTACCATGGGCTGGGTGGTTTTCGGCCGCGATCGTCTGAATTTTAATCAGGATTATGTTAAACATCTTTCAATTGTTGCGAACACGCCATTAACCTGACTTATTACCTTTTACCTGTCCAAATATTTTTGGGAGAATTATCACTCCCACCAGCCATAAAGACGTTGGGTACCGCGTACAACGTTACTGTGTGCAACAGTACAAACACAGTCACCGAGGCAGAAGCTCTAGCAACTCCAATCTTAGTTAAAACATCTTGTATGTATAAACTTTAATTTTTATATCGTACTTTATTGACATACATGTTTTTTTTGTACCAGAAGTGAATATAACATGATAAATATTCGATAATAATTATATTACAATTAAGTATAATACTCGTACTTTATTGTGTGGGATGGTGTAGACTCCACTTCTGATATATATATACAGCATTATCCTAGCTACTTTGCTAGACTGGTGTCTATGTTAAAGTAGCCATTTTTTTCGTTCTGTTTGTTGTATTATTATTTAACTCAAGAAAGATATAGATTCGATAGGAATAAAAATAATAAAAATATGAAGTGAGTGTTGTAAAACTAGTGAATTATTAGCGTAGGTATTGTATTATGATTATGTTAGATAGCGATGCTTTTGACTGATCTCTACCCAATTGAGTCATATATTGGGTCCATATTTGTGTAATTTTATTGCAACTGAACGATTTCTAGTTAATGTTGAGTGTGTTTTACAGTTTAAAAGCTAATAATATGTAGAATCGTTAATAAAGTGTCTTTGTTGCTCTCGGAACTGGTGTGTAGATATTCGTTCTTTGACTTGTGTTGTGATGATTTATTGCTTGGAGTGAATTGTTGTTTGTATATAAATATTGGACGAGTCTCGACATAGAACATTATGTACTCTTTAAATATAAGATCTGATGGGTATCTAAAAGCAAAACCATTTATTACCCTAAGAATTGTCTTTTGTGATCTTTTAACCGACTCTAATATTGTTTTTGCTGCTCCTCCCCAAACTAAAATCGCATAATTAATTAAAGAGTAGCAAAGTACACCGATCTTAAGAGTTTATAGTCAATTATGCATCGTTTTCCTTTAAAAAAGTTAATTCATTTTCTTATATGAATGCATCCGTAAGTAGTTTATATACTTGTAACCTGCTACCTCATATATCTCAACATAAATATGAACCGCATAAAAATACTCTGTGATACAAAGAAACACAAAATTATTTGGTTGAATATTAGGGCATTCATACTCTCGCACAACCACATCATCTTCAAACATTCTGATTAGGAGTCAACTTATACTCACACCATCATTTATGATGTCAACACTTATGTATGGATGTGAAACATGGAAATGGCAAAAAGGACGAAAATAGATTCCGTGAATGATTGATGTAAGATAGAGTAAATAATTAATAAATTATAAGCAAATGTGAATCTGTTTATAGTGCGCAGTCGATATAATTAAAAAAGAGTCTTTGAGATTGTTTGGTCATGTGGAACGTATGACCTAAAAAAGGATCGTAAAGAAAATATATGAGGCGAGTGTTAAAGGACAGACAACAGAAAAGGGCATCTTTGTAAAACATAGCATGATCAGATAAACCATATATTGGAAAACGATCCCATCACATACGATGAGCGTGCAAATATTTTTTAATTTGTTTTTACATAATTTACTTATACGTCAGAAGTGAACATACGATGATATAATACATTTATTAATTAACTATGTCATATGCAGTAGGTATCCACCTCTGATATATAAAACATTGTCCTGGCTGCTTTATTAGAATACCGTTCGTATTAAAGTAGATTGTTTTTTCCTTGTTGTTGCGATATTTGGTTGTATAGAATTACGACAGAGATATTTAAAAATAAAATAATGCAGTGAATATATTGTAAATGTAAAGTAAATCATTAATGTTTTGTACTGTGATTAAGCTGGAATTATTATTATGATTCCATAATAATTAATTCATTCATAATTAATATTCATTAAGCTTCTGACTGATCTTTACCCAATTAAATCATGTATTGAGTCCATGTTTGTGTATTTTTTTTATAAGTGAAGAATTTTTAGTCAGTGTTAAAAGTGTGTTGTACAGTTTAGGAGCTAAAAACATATAAAAACGTTGAAAAATGTCGATCGGCATCTGAGTAAATCAGGACAGTCTACTTTGGTGTTGGCTATTTTGTGAAGTTAGATGACATTAGCCATGTCTCTTTGAATATGTAGTGATAGACTCATCAGTGCTTCTCAAGGTTTTTATAAATAATAGTTAAATAGTTAGTTTGTATTTATTGATTTCTTTTTAAACATGTTAGGTTCGTGTAATTTTTATGTATAAAAAAGGATTTTTATATAAATAGTCAAAATTAATTTGCCACCCAAATTTTCGATTTAATACCTTGTATCCATTCTGCGATTCAACTTTTCATCTACCGGAGCTCCGAAGTTTTTCGCCATCGGGCCCACCCTTGCCCCCCGCCCCCCGCCCTCCGGCCGCGCCTTCTGGGGTAACAAATGATTGTTTTACCACTTTCTTACAAGGGTATAACTAAGGTCCTTTAAGAAATAGGCTGTAATATATGGTTCACTGGTGGCGCCGTAGTTACGATGGTCGACGTTCGTAAACTATAAGAGAATGGATTTTATTTAGTTCCAAAAAATGTGGTCCAGAGTGACATTTTTCATCAATATAGTATTTTTCTGATAAAATATTCACTCGAGTGGGAAAACAAACTTAACGTCCTTGGTCTATATGCAGAGTAAAGTTCTAACATCTATTAGGTTGATTCGTTAACAAATATAATTTTATTCTTTAAATTTGAAAATATTATATTAAAGATGATGTAAAATTATAAAATAAATATTATATTTAACTACGCCGTTTTACAGGAAATACCAATCGGTTTTCGGAAAAATCTGTTTGCTTCATCAAAGTTATAAAAACTAAACATAAATTATTGTATTTTGTTTCAAAAAAGTTGTAATGCGCATGATGCGATCTACGCATTCCAACCCAACAAGGTGAACGCGGTTTTTCGTAATGAATGCAGTCGAGCGGTAATCGGTCTGCCAGCGTGCCGTTACTCAATACACGCTAACTCGTCTCCTTACATAGTTTGCTGATATTCGGAATATAAATCGGAAAGGTTGTGAGAAGTCTGGTTTTAGAAATACATTAGTATTTACAATACAGATAACGATAAAATATAAGCAAGTTAAACATAAAGATGACTTATATGCTATAACTTAATTAACTAAATTATTATTATCCTTAATATCATACAAATAACCTAAACCTCTCCTTTAAAATATAATAATTAATTTAACAAATGAAGTATCATTTCCCACTAAGTTTGCTTAATTTAGCTTACTTGCTTCGGAGAGAACTTTGATTGGAGTATTAAAAATATATATAAACATAGTAAATGGCAAGATATAGGTTCTTAACCTAACCTCACCTTTTTCGCCAGACTGAATTCATTTCGTATCGTGTCTCTGTTCAAGGTACAAGGTTGTTGGTGTTGGTTTACAAAAATACTTCAAATATGATTTTTTTACTGAAATTCACCAATACCCAGACTTCACAGGTTAGCGAACGATTTAAATTCTGTCGATATATTCCAATGGTCAATGCTTAAATACAAGCGTTATGTTTTTGGTGATGCACCATACAATGTTAGATTGCTTATATATTCGCTTACGTATATTGATACGTAATAGATTAATGTAAAAGTCGCGAGGGCGTTAATATATAAAATAAATATTTAAATTAAATGTTTGACAGAATTTGTTGTATCTTGTAATTGTTCTTTAAGAAAAAAAAAAAGAAAAAAATATTAAAGTTAAGTTTCCTCCCTTGACGGTGGAGGATAACAGTGCTGCATAAAGTGGTGTTTTGTGTGGTTGAAAAATGAAAAGAGTTTCATGAAAACGTTGGCAGGTTTTCCGCACGAAGCCTCCGATTTCAGGGCTGAAACGAGCGAAAAAGAGGCATTCATACCTCAAAGGCACGCCGCCAACTAAATTGCATGTAAATTCCGGGGAAAAATTGGTGTACAATTGACCGGAAACGCTCACGCGGACGTTCGCGACACGTCGTTTCGAGGGATTTAACATTTCCGTAACTCATCGATAACAACGGTAAATTTAATTGATATCACCTGAATTAATTAATTAATGTGCTATATATTGCGAATAAAGTGAATCAATTCGAAAGATATACTGAAAAAATCTATCGAAAAAATATTTTATTTTCTACGTGTAACGCGTTTTCTCGGATAAGAAAAGTTCCGGGTTTGTTCCCGATGGCAACCAAATATTTTTTAGATGGATGATTTTTTTCTGCATAATTTTCTAATTGATTTATATAATTTGTTTTAAAAATATCACAAAAATTCTGTAACTTCACAACAAAAATATGTTTCCATTAATTTATAATTAACCTATAATTTGATTTGTTTGACATAATAACACCATACTTTTACGCTATAGAAATTACAGCAGACTTGGAAGCTTGCTTTTTTTATGATGCCATGCGACTCTTTGTTTTATGGCGCCATGTTATTTAGAATATGTTTATTTTATGTTGCTGTACATGATGGACGCCTGGAATTTTTGTTGTATTGCAAATAATTTTTCTTAAAATGCAATGCAAATTACATTAATTTAATATTTTTACCCCTTACCCTTCACCCAACTAATAAATATACCACGAATAGTAAATAGACTGACATTTAACGTTTTACGTACAATAAGCATGAAATAAGGCATAAGACGGCGAATTTCTGAGACTCGGCGTAAACTATGAATGCCAAGATCTCCAAAAATTTCATGGGAGCGTAATTCACATCTCAGATATTATCTCGAGTCAAGTTTAAGTCTCGATACAAGTCATTTAAATATACCGAATAATAAATATTATGTAAATTTGATGCTTACTTTAATGCGACAATTAATTCAATGTATTCTATTAAGACAGTCTCGTTGCCCGTCAAAGTGACGATAGGTGAGCCGATAGACTCTCCCAGTCCCCAAAGACCATGAGCTTCAGGTCGATTAGCAGGAACATCTCGACCGGTCAATGATATAAAGAGGCAATTGGCAGCCGACATGAGCAATGGACAGGGAGCAAATGTGGAAACTGAGAAGGGAATCCAATCTCGAGTCAATATTACAATCCCGGGATTTCGAGATCAGATTAGAATATGATGATTTCCTCATTAATACTTTAAAAAATAAAATAATAATACTTTTAAAATTAGCAATATTAACTTGGTGGTTAAGATTCATATTTTTTATTTATTATTTTAGTTTAATAACCACAATTGAGTTTTAAAAACATCTACCGGTTTCGGAAAACACCTTTTCCTTCTTCAGGATATGTCAAAACTAACTAAAAATATGGCATTGTTTTTCTATTTATCCAGAATCTATTTTTAAATTTAAAATAAAAAAAACAACAATTATTTAAAAAATAAATTTAGTACCTAACTCAAATTGCTGCTCAATACAAATTTAGTCGAATAATTTTTAGGAAAAAATTTTAGAATAGGACTCGTAGTTAAATTTAGTTGGCTGTTTAGAATTTCCTGATTACTTTTACATGCTTTATTTATCTCCAACGATTCCAAATTATTTAATTTGTGACCTACACCATTTATATGCAAAATTGACAATCCCAATTTTTTATCAAAACCATGACTATTTTCTATCAAATGATTAGCAAATTCTGAAAACCCACTATTGTTCAAACATCTCAAATGCTCCTTTACTCTTATATTAAAATTTCTACCCGTTTTACCAACATAAAATGCAGCACAATCCTTACAACTAAGTTTATAGACGCCAGAAAAATAATACACAAATTTTTTATCCAATATCACGAATTTCCCTAAAACTTTATGATTTCGTCAATCCAGCGAGTTTTGGGCTGGCCTGTCGACACTTTTGATTTTTCTCGAGTACCACGAAATAACTGCATTCATTTATCGATATAATATGCCTATTGGTATTTCATTTTCTTTGCATATTAAATTATTCTTGCGTATTATTTTATCCATATGCTTCATATTCAGTCGCCAATGTATTTGGACTGCTCTTTTGTTGAGAGTCCATATTTTGCAGTCACACTTGAGAGATAGAGATTATATATTACATACTCCACTCTTAGGGCCGGTTCTGTGGTCAACAGTAACTTTTTACTAAAGTAAAAATTTTTCGAAAACGGGTTGTTTGATTGTAAGTAAAAAATATTTACTTCTCAAAAGTACATCCCGTAGTAAACTCATTTTACTCTCTGATATCCGATAATAAAAACGAGAAACGATAGTTAATTATGGCGGAATTTTTACAGCTGTTCCAAAGTCATCTGACACATTGATACTTTGAAAGTTCCAGCAAGTTGATGAGAGAGAGAGAGAGTTCGATGACGATCTCGTTGTTTAATTAATATACATTATTACACATAATATGAAAAAATGTCACCACCAGAGTGACAGATATAAAAAAATCCATAGATAATGTAGAAAATAAAGCATATTTCATGATTATTTGTCACGCCTATAGACATCTTCATTTATGCTTTGACAATAGTATATTTTTTGTTCGTTTCTTAAGTAAAAAGTTACTAATGATTACACAACTGGCCCTTAATAGCAAACTGTTGCTTATTGTTATAACACAATGCTTAACATGATGTATTATACAGAGCATTTACAAAATATTGTAAAAGTTTACAGAATATTTTTGTACTTTCATACCAATAAAGAAAATGACATAGGGGTGGTGAAAAAAATAGTTTGAAATAACTTTATAATATCTCACTTTTTCTTTTCTTATATATTTTAGTAATTAAGCTTTAATATATTGTAAATTCTCGGGATAAAATTATTTTTCTGGGTGGATCTGAAACATGACTGCAAACTTATTAAACGACTCCGGGAAGGGGTGGTTTGTTTCAGCCATATGTGAGAACTGGAAGAATATATTTTTTTGTTTTTTTTGGATACAGTACAAGATTACTTTTGAATAAATATGGCCGAAACATTAGCAATTAGCGATGAAAAAAAATTACATTCTTGATTCACTGGTGTGATTGGATTGGTATTCGATATCTGTGATTGAAAACTGTAACTGTGATCACAGTTTCAGTTATCACAACACACGAAATAAATAAATAAAACATAATTTTGATATTATTTAAACTTCAGTTGAGTAAAAAACATATTCAACCATAAATAATAAGAATAATTAGTAGAAAATTACTGCACAAACACACATTTATGTAAAATTGGAACAAAATTAAATTACCAGTAAGCTATCATAAACAACAGATTCTAATAGATGGCGTTGATTTAAGTAATAATCGATTTAAACGGCTGCGTCAGAAAATCAATAGAATTTTTACAAAAAAAAAAATCACGATATTTCCAGTTATTCAATCACTGATAGTGAGTGTGACTCCAAAGATATCAGCGATTGATTCACTGTTCGTGATTTTGAGCTCATCACTATTAGAAACATATCTAGTTGATCATTTAATTTTGATTCTCAATCAGCTTGCTGCTTCCATACTTGGTGTTCCAATTCTAGGCGATGACTGCGTAGGCCTCAATATTCAAACTATTGCATTTATTATTATATCAGACCTGAGGATTGTCGAGCAGATGGATACTATTCGTCTGAATCTATCTTCATATTTTCGGAAATAAAGCAACCTCCGGAGCAAGCAGTGTATATTCTAAATTATCGTTTTTTTATATAAACTAATTCGATATTATAAGAATTGTGTTCTCGAATATCTAAGTGACAAAAAGTTTTAATCTCAGGTGAATCAGGATTAAATATACTAATCCTAGAATTCATAAAACTGTATACTAGTCCCGGATCCCAGGATCAAAGATCTCAGGATTGGATTTCTTAGGAAAATGAGAGACCTATATTCAGACGTGAAATGAAGAAAACAAATATAACATTGCTAAACGTACCAAGAAAATACTACAAGCGTTCGAACGTTTACGTTTACCATAGGTATGTATATACTATATAATCGCATAATATATTTTAGATTTTCAAATTACTTGAAAAACTAACTTTACTTTTAACCATAATCTTAATACTTCAAATATTAAAAAATAACAAAAAATCAAACACATTATTATCTAATTATTTGATTTCTCTATTGTATTACATTTAAATAAATAAAAAATTGCTGATAAAAGTTTTAGTTTACTTTTACTATGTGCCCTTTTATATATATATTTCTTGCTATAAATCTGCAATGCAGTTTGTCAAAAAATAAAAATTATAATGTATATATATAATTAATATTATTTTCTTCCAGAAAATATATAAATGCAATATAATGTTTTTAATATAATTACAAACTGTTATTTAAAATTACAGACAATTATAAATTATCCTAGCAAAACTAGTAGTAATAAAAACTAACTATGTATCGTAAAAATTCACATCAAACCAATGTTATATATATATAGTCGAATAGTTTACTGGAAAACACAGTTAAGTATTTTTTAAAAAACATGTTTGTTATATTTGTGCGTATTGTGCAATATACCAACAATTCTATAAAATTAAGCTAGCACTATACTATACTATAAGTGCATTAAATAATCAATGTATCGTTGTTAGTCATAACTTTAAAACTGTCGAAGTTCGAACTTTTCAGTGAGTAATTTTTCGTTACTAATTTAATGTATTAATTATAAATATATACATGTAAATATATTAAATTAGTATTTAAAACATCACAGACCTATGTTATGAATAATTACAACTTCACAATTAGAATGTGTTCTCCTTATTAATATAAGGTGTATCAATGTGATCAAAAATTTAATAATAGAGAATGGATAATTCTGGTGTCTGCAGTCAGTTTACTCGCAGGTATTTGAGATTCCGTAAAAACAACGTATAAGGCTTTCAAATAATGGAACGATAGATCTATTAATTTAAAAAAATGTAACATTTAGGTTCGAAAATTTGTTTTGAAAAATACTGGCGCTATAACACAATTGGCAGTGTACTTCCCCGGATTGGAAATAGAGATCCAGGTTCGAATCCCGGTATCGCAAAAACAATACTTTTCGACAAAATTGATTTTATATATATATATTTATAATTAATACATTTAATTTGTATTTAAAACATCACAGACCTGTGTTCTGAATAATTACAAATTCACAATAAGAATGTGTTCTCCTTAATAATTTTTCATTCTTATTTTATTAGCTGTGTCTGTCAATCCCGTCGATCGCTGATCGGTTATTCGTTTTTTAAATGATTCCATTACTCAAAAGTGCAGCAGAAGAGCTACAGAAGTTTGGATGGGAGCTACTAGACCAGTGATGGCGAACCTTTTGGGCTCGACGTGTCAAGATTTCAAAAAATGTATCTTAACTTTTCTGGCGTGTCACTCCCTCCCCTCTCATATAGAACCCATAGCATTTAATTTGATGTCAATTAATTAATTGTCACTTATTTTTCAACAGAAATACATATGTAATATATATGTAGTGATAAATTCGAACGTTGTTGTCGGGTAGACGTCTGGTGGCGGGGCACGTCTTCTTTGATAACTCTGATTAATATCAGCGTGTTCATCGGCTCAATCGTTTGACTTATACTAGTGATATACCTTATACTAAATTGTAATAAATGTATAACTATTACAAAGATTATTTCTTGGTACGTAACACTAATATGAACGCTGGCGTGTCGCCCAAAAACGCGGTGGCATGTCATCTTTGACATAGGTTCGCCATCACTATACTAGACTATCCAGCCTAGATCTGGTGCCATCGGATCTGGACGTTTGTCTTTTCCCGAAATAAAAATAATTTTCAGACAGAAAACACATGCACACCGATTACAACTCTACGGAGCTGTCAACAAATGATTCAATGAACAGGCGACAGTATTCTTCAACGATGGGATTATCGAGCTCGTCTGCCGGTCTCAATATTGTTTGGACGTCAACTGGGATTATATTGAAACCTAGTTTGAGACTTTACTTATTGTAAAAAAAAAAATTGAGTTACAATAAAATAATAAAAACTATCGTTTCGAAAGATGTACGGAAAAATTCAATTTATTGAAAAAATATTTTTGTTGATCAACAAAATATATATATATTATGATAAATTAAATTTTCCTGTATATATTTCTAGTTGATACATTTAATTTCTATTAAAATACCACATAACTATGTTCTGAAAAAACTGCAACTTCACAGTGATAATGTGTTCTCTTAATACAATAAATTGTTATGAGTTTACATCAAAACAATTTTTACTGTAAAAACGGCCCACCAATTTTATGAAAAATTTAATATTAAATATTTTTTACAAAACAAGAAAAAGTTTCCCCAATTAATTCAAATAGTCAACAACTCTGAATTTATTTATTGTAACGAATCACTTTTATTTAATAAGCTCTTTGAATATTATGGCTTAATGCTTACAGCTTACGGATACCCGTCATGTTAGAACTCTCCCGTTATATTTGAGTACCTCTTTTAAGGTTTTATTTTAACTCAATTCATTTAACCTAAAATTGAATTCTGTCTCGTGAAATTCAAATATGCTTTTTGTGGCATTTAAAAACCTATTTTTAAACGCGCATGTTCCTTTTATCAGAGGTATTATATTCATTTCCTTTAAATTTTCCTAATTTCAATGTAAGTTTAATTTTTAAAGTTCACATATTCGATCGTAGAACGTTTATTCAAGATGTGAAGTTAGAATACATAAATAAATATCAATACATATAGTTTATGATTGTTTTTATAAAGAATCATTGGTTTCATCAATTATTGATATTTTAAATATGAATTAAATATATTAATTAGAAAGATATGCATATAAAATGAACTTTATCAAAAAATATTGTTGTTGCGCTACCAGGATTCGAACCTGGAGCTAAACCAGGGAAGGTACATTATCCAACTATGCTACAGCGACGATATTTATAGCGACCAATTTTCGAACCTATATGTTACCTTTTTTGATATTAACACATTTAATCGTTCCATTATTTGAAAAAGCCGTCTACTTTATTTTTACGGAATCACAAATACCTTTAAGTAATCTAATACCAGACGCCAGAATTATCAATTAGTTTTTATTAAGTTTTTGGACACATTGATACAACTTTATTATTAGGAGAATACATTCTTACTGTAAAGTTGTAATTATTCAGAACGTAGGTCTGTGATATTTTAAATATGAATGAAATATATTAATTAGAAATATATACATTTAAAATCAAGTTTATCGAAAAATATTGTTGTTGCGCCACTGGTATTCGAACACGGATCTCTTTGCAAACCGGAATAAAGCACCTTCCCCGGTTTGGAAAGAGATCCAGGTTAGAATCCCGGTAGCGCAACAACAATATTTTTCGATAAACTTGATTTTATATGTTTGTATTTCTAATTAATATTAAGGAAAACACATTCTCATTGTGAAGTTGTAATTATTCAGAACATAGGTCTGTGATATTTTAAATATTATATATTCGAAATTTTGTCGAAAAATATTGTTTTTGCGTCACCGGGATTCGAACCTGCATCTCTATTTCCAATGGTAGTGATTTTATATGTATATATAATTAATACATTAATTTAGTATTTAAAATATCACAGACCTATGTTCTGAATAACTACAATTTCACAATAAGAATTTGTTTTCCTTAATAATATATGTTGTATCAATGTGTCCAAAATTTAATAAAAATGAATTGATAATTCTGGCGTCTGCAGTCAGTTTACTCAGAGGTATTTGAGATTCTGTAAAAATAATGTAGATGGCTTTCAAATAATGGAACGACAGGTGTATTAATTTGAAAAATGTAACATATAGGTTCGAAAATTTGTCAAGAAAAATACTGGCGTTACAGCACAATGGTAGTGCACTTCCCCGGATTGGAAATAGAGATCCAGGTTCGAATCCCGGTGACGCAAAAACAATATTTTTCGACAAAATTGATTTTATATGTATATATTTATAATTAATACATTAATTTAGTATTTCTAATTAATATATTTGATTCATATTTAAAACTTCACAGACCTAAGTTTTGAATAATTACAACTTCACAATAAGAATGTGTTTTCCTAATAATTATTGATATTTGTTATAATTAATTATTTTTATGGAACTAATGTTCTCGGTGATTCTGTCTACTTGGAAGTTCACGTCTCAAGAAGTCTACAGTATACAAGTGATTTAATTATTGACGTATATTTGAAAGCTTAAATAATATATACTTTTTTTTAAATATTCAGCAGATCAATAAATAATTCATCGCGTTAACAGCTACGCCGAAAAAGTTCAAAATAACGTTTCGCAGCAAATAAACGGTTTTGCTCCTTTATGCGAAAACTTTAATGTACTTGGGTCATTTTAGTCACGTGCCGGCTGACCCCGGTATTGATAAATTCTTCGGCCATATGTTACAGACCCATATTTTTCAAAGGCATAGTTCTGCTACTCACCACCCAAATATATATTTTTCTTCTCCATGGCAACCCAGGAAGATTTCTTCTGTTTTACCTCTCATCGTGTTTTAATTTGATAATCTTTTTTTTCGTGTTTATTACCAATTTATAAAATAAAAAAATATATCTACATATTCTAAAGATTTAGAAAAATTTAAATAATCAATGATTTTTTCTCAAAAGCAGAAAAAATTGATTTAAAAATTATTAAACATACTTAAAAAATCTCAAAAATACAAATATTAAAACACAATGTAAAAATTCTGTAATAATAATAATTGGTGTATAATGATAATAATACAAATTAATGTATCAATTAGAAAGACATTCAGATAAATAAATTTATCGAAGAAATATTTTTGTTACTACCGAAATTTGAACCTGGATCTTTTCTTATCCGAGGAAATACATTAACCGATTACACTACACCAACATAGTAAGTTGACGACAAATTAATTTTTCGATAAATTGATTTTATCTATATATCTTTCTAATTGATATATTCAATTTGTATTAAAAATATCACAAAACTTCACAAAAAGAACGTGTTCTCCTTAAAAATTTAATAATAATTATATTTAAATTTGGGATATACCTTAGTATTTTTCCTATGATGAGGTACTTAATTAATTATATAAGATATATTTACTACTCAATAATTGTTCAGTAATAATATTATCACATATTACCTATTGTATATTGGCCCAGCTTTGTGTCTAATGCTTTCTTTTTGTAGGCAAATTTATATAAAAACTGATTACATCGAAGTGAAGTGTCGATTTCTTTTAAAGTATAGGGTTAGGCGGGTGGTGAATATTCTGTGACCTTTTTGTTCTGAAGGTAATAATGTTCATTTTTCAAATACCTTTAAATCGAATGACTTTTATACTGTTAAAAATTTTTCGATGTAGGAGCAAAAATAGGCGATTTGATTGTATGCTGTTTATTGTGCGCCAATTACGTAGTACTAATAGCGATTAATGAACAAGAATTACAGAGTCTAGTGAGCAGAATATACGAAATACACAAAGCGACCTTATATGAATGTTAACAAGTCAAAAGTGATGGTATTTGAGAAGGAGGAAAGCGAGACACCGTGCAAAATACATGTAGGTAATGAATGTTTGGAACAAGTATATGAGTTTGTGTATTTGGGAAGTATGTTTAATAGAAAAGGAAAGATTGAGAATGATATTGAAAAGGAGGGTGACTGCAGAGAATAAAGTGAACGGCGCTTTGAATGGAATTATATCTAACGGGAATTTGTTAACTGAGACAAGACTAGCGTTGCACAATGTAGTTCTGATACCGGCACTCATGTATGGAAGAGCTGGCACAAGAAGAACGAAAGTAGACTGAATTCAGTAGAAATGAGATCACTTAGGCGTATATGTGGCAAATATATTTATGACAGAGTAAAGAATGAAGAAATAAGGAAATAATGTAAACTGATGTTAGTATAGTAAGATTAAGAAGGGATCACTTATGTGTTTTGGTCGTATGGAACGGATGAATGTGGATAGAATGGTAGGAAATATATATGACACAAGTGTTGATGGCACCAGAAATAGAGAACGTCCGCGGAAGACTTGGCATGAATAGGTAAACCAGATAATGGAGGATGGGTCTGTTAGAAGCCTTAATAATCGGCGAGCTTGTATGAAAAGATGTATAAATGTAGATGAGGCGTGAATTGTGTGTCAGGACAGAGGAGTGTGGCGCTCTACTATTTTACATCAATGATGTATTTGAAATGTAAATATATTTTTTTTAAATTTATTTACACTCTATCCCGAATCGTTTTGAGAGTTGTTTACTCTCGTTTCAATTCGTCATAATTACGTATTTATTTTATTTTATTACATTATTATCATAATACCGTTATAGGTTGGGTCCGGGTATCATCGTACCAGAGCCATACCTGTGCAATTAGACGTGATTCTCGTTATCAGAAAGAATCTATATAAATCATACATCCTCAAAAAGGAGGGTAGACGTCACATTTATGTGATGTAGTCACAGAACTTGATCACAGTCCGGCAGAAATTCACTCTATCCAGATCGCAAGAGGTGCGAAGGAGAGCCAGTAGAATGCTCTGTTAGGACTCTCTAGCCACTGCTCTTCCCGGCATCGCCCATCTCAGTAACCCCCAGCGAGAGACCCACGCCTTAATAAATTCCCGGAAATCCGATGACGAAAATTTTAACTAATCAAGAATTGTCAAGGAAATGTTATTAAAATCAGGTTTATATTGTTATTTTTTCTTTACTTATTTTATCAATTAACGCGGCCTAGAAGATGACTTATGTCTGTATAATAAAATAAAATTAAAATCAATAAGATTACAAGGAACAGACACAACGATTTAAAATAAGCTAATCACTATTTCAACCTACTTAAATCATCTCGAATTAAAAATATGTGTCGTAACATGACAATAAAATAGATTATTTTTGTTATGAATAAACTGATAACCTAGAGACTCGTGGCTACTGAATGAGACACGATGATTGATGATTTAGTTGAGACGAATCTCAGTATCGTGTACATGTATTGAGATTTGGAGATAAACTTAGAGATTAGCATGAGATTGGAAGACAGAGACGACAATTCGATTCCCTGATGATTGATCTCCGACAGTTGATCCCCCGACAATAGATCCCCCGACAGTTCATCCCTCGGACAGTTTTTCCCCCAGAAATTGATCCAGCCGGACAATTGATCCCCCAAAGCTTCTCCAAGTACTTATTTATATTCGTTAATACCAGCATCCGTGAATGTTATAATTATGGTGGAAGCAAATTCATACAAATATTGCTCTCATACAGAATGACATATAATTACAGATAATTAAGAATGTTTTCATATTTACAATAAATCGTTTTAATGTTAAATATTATTACTTTTACGAATTATGATAAGCCATTTTTAATTTATTTTTTTAACATTTTAGTTATTAATTTTAATTTAATTTGCATTTTAATATAATTAACTTTAAATATATTGTAAATAATTATAACACAATTATTTATTTAAACTAAATTATTTAACATATAAATTCCATAATTCAACATTTATTCCGTTACTACAGCTGGGGAAATTCAAATTCACCCAAATGACAAACGAAATATCAATAGTTAATATAATAAATTTGACGTTTGACATACAAGAAAGGTACGAGATAGTGAAACTCTAATACATGGTCAAAAGTTATTTCCTTATATTGTACTTTTTAGGAGCAAAATTCTTATCTCAGATATTGTCTCATGTCAAAAATTTCATTCGTGAACACGACCTACTACAAGATATTTGTCGCTATAAGGGTGGAAGGTGAATTAAAATAGATCTAAGGGATGTGATGGTTTTAAAGTTTAACAAAATTAAAATACATGATTAATTCAACCTTATAATGTTACCGCCAAAATTGAAGCATTTTGTTAAGTTAAACTATAAAACAATCACATCCATTAGAAAATAGGAGAAATCCAGGAATATTATATTACGTAGACAAATAAAAGAATTGAAAATATTAAAATTTAAAAATGTTTTAATACATTATAATACCATTTTTTTAAATTCATTTATAAATATAAAGTTGCGTTTTAAACGCTTAATTTTGTAACTAGAGAATACTCGATAGAATAGTTAATTTTACGAAAGAGTAAAAATTTAACCGACTCTAGTTATTAAAAACGAAAAACAAGGTATTTACATTAGAAAAATGTCCAGTTTCTTTCTTGTTTATGACAGAAGAAATATGTTTCCGCTTTATACGAATATAAAAATGGTGTGCGTTACATTTGAAATGTTTAGAACGTGTCTGAAAATAAAATATGAATCTCTTGTGATGTGGCGTAAATTGGAACAAACTTCCAACATATCTTACTATATATATATTACTAATGCTTAAAACCCCCTCATGGACATTGTTCAAGTGTCGTTTTTTTCTGAATTGTAACTTCTTCCATTTTAATTAAATACCTCGAACCAAACATCACATTTAGTTTTTGATTACTAATGTATTAAAACGATAAAAAAATAGTTTAACGTTTTATCTTTTAAAAAAAATCGTTACCTATAAATAAGATAATTCTTAAAATATAAGTGTGATAATTCTTTGACTAACACCAGATTCCTTTGAGGTTCCATCCTCTGATTACTGTCTAATTACTTGGGTCCCGATTCCTTGTAAGTGAAACTCAGTCTTTCCAGGTAACAATATTATACGTTTATTATAACACGTTATAGTCAACATGAATTATACATTCAGAGATAGACTAGTTATTCAGAAGAAGCAGTGATGGAAGAGAGCTGTTCTTCCAGAGACGGCCTCTTATATGGTTCGTCCCCCACCACTCATCTACTCATTCATAATACACACACATACATACATTTACAAAGTGACAGTTCTCACAATAAGGTATTAAATAATATTTTTATCTCAATTCCAATTTGTTACTATTGTTTACTGTTTTGAAAAAAAATTCACACCAAAAAAACGTATGAACCAATTTGACATTTTTTTCAACGAAATGTATGAATTTCCCATTTAATTTTCGATTTGTGACGAACAAATATTAAAATAAGTACTGGAGGATTTTATTTATAAGATACTTCTCTATATGATATCTGTGACCGACGCAAGCCGCCGCAAATGGTGGATAGATGATAGTGATGTAATCAGAAGGATGAGATAGATAGGAAATTGGGGAGAGATGAGTGGATGGGTGGATGGAGGGGGGAGGAGGGGTTCAAAGGACAGCTCGACTCACCAGGTGGTGACGCCATCACGTTACACTTCCAGAAGTTCACCCAATGTAGTAAATTTACACTTTATAAAACTCTGATGAGTGTCACGTTCACAAACAACAAAATCACAGCGGTGTGTGCAATGTTGTGTTTCAAAATGAATTCATATGAGAACACTTCCTCTCCTCGGCTTCCAAAAGGGCAACCAGTAGACTCAAAGAAACAAAATGTACTGGAGAGATTAGGCTAAGGGGATATGAAAAATTAAAAACTGCTGAGAATATATTACAGTTAACAATAATATAAATGAATGAATAAGTTTGAAAGTATATGTGTTAAATAAAATAATAATTCATTTAATTTATTACGCATATAGAACTTTGATAGATAGATTTTATCTGTATATTTTTCTAGTTGATTTATTTAATTTGTATTAAATTACAGAACTATGTTCTGAAAATGCAACATCACAACAAAATATTGTAACATTACACTATAGTAAACAAGTACTAGTTAAAAGTCTATGTAATTTTAATTAACTATAAGACTTTTAATTATCTATATAATTAAAGGTCTATGTTTGTGAGAAGGTAGAGCTCTGCCGTCGGACGCCGATCGGAGCCCGGCCGAGTGAGGCAGCAATTATGTCTGCCACTCTAATATTTGCCAATATTTTAAATCTGTAGGAAGAGTCACAGAGATGATATAATTATTTCCAAGCCGGCAAGCAGAGCCAAAACTATTTGACAATCCATCGATCCTGGCAGAATATTATTTCCTGCCAGGGTCTTTTTCAAATAACAAAATGGAACTATTATCTGGTTGGGCAGACGGTTTTGGCCCTAATCGGCAAGACCCTGATGCTTCTGGATGGGGAAGGATGTGGCTCTGTCAAGCCCTATTTGGGGCGGAGTCATACTATAGATGCTGTACCCTGATGTCACTGCTGTGATCGGACCTCGGAGGATGAAGATACAATCATGCAATATGGAACGGAAGAGGATTTGGTCTGTAAATATTACTGCCCATATTTTTTTGTTCAAGCACTGTAAATGTAAAGTATGATATAGAATTGGTCACAAATTCATAGTTGTTGCTAAGTAAATGTCAATGTATTCAATTTTGTTCATTTGACAATCAAGTTTTTATTTATTATAAAAAAGCCACCTTTATCATTTTGTTATTTCAAATTATTCTTCATTTGCATATATATTTTACATATGCATATTTTTTCCAATTTATCGATCCTTTTATCTATTTGTTTATTTGTCATAGCACTTTACATAACGCATCGAAGAATATTTTAGGTTATGAAACAGATAATATATCAATTTAGGTGAATAAATCATTGTTAGCTCATCACATTCTCACTATAGGAGAGCATTATCCAGAGACATGGGAATTTATTGATGGCAAAAGGATATCGTTATAGATATCGTCCAATAAGTTGTGTAATATCGATTTGTGGATCGAAAAAATTATCGTCATCACCGTTATTGAGAATGGTATATTTTTGGTAACAACTAGAATTTCATGGGTGAAAATATATACAGTCCATTTTCTACATTCCATCAATCACACCGTGATAGAGAAAACCGACCTTTTCAGACATTTCGAGTGAAGTTCACCAAAATAACAAAGTCACACCATTTCATATTTTATTTTCTACCATTGATACCCGAAAATCGGAGTAACTTTTTGTGTGACTTATTTTTTGTTCGCAGCACGTGACGCGCCACTGTGCTCGGACCTAGTTATACAAGAAAAGCTACGGGTTGAAATGCAAAACCTAACCCTTGTGTAATCTCAATGCCTACTCAGTGTATAAAAAGAGCTCTAGAGTAGCGATGGCGAACCTAAAACAAGCGAGTCACGAAAACATATAATTTCATTTCCATGATATATTCGTATACACATGGTTAATGAAAATGACAGACTCGATTTCGTAACTCTGTATTTAAAAATTAAAACGAGTCACAAAAATCAAGTTAATTACATTTGATTACTTGGGCTACGCACTTATCGCCATTTCAATCGTCGCAAGTTCTCCTCTGGTATATCGTTTTCTTATACAGAGACATCTAGTTTGCTCGAATTGATGATACCAATGACAAATGCTTTTTCTAGTTGGAAGTTCAATGTTAAAAATGGAGACAAAAGGCACACTGCATACAGTTGCTGACTTAGTTTTACTGAACTCACAAATACCATTTTACTCATAACTGTTTGGCGGTGCAAACACTCTAACTGGACTTTTGCGTAACTATGAGCTATCTAGAGGTGGGATTCAAAACTTTCGGATCTCCTCTATCAATTGCTACGTAGATTATTCACATGCAATGGATTTAAGAGAAATAGCTCACAATACAAAATTACAAGTCAAAAATATTAAAATGAACATGTACAAATTCCGCATCATTACGGAAAATATTTTTGTGTGAGATTTGAGAAATCGACGAATGATTATTTTATATCTTTGCTTCAAACTTCACTTTGATTAAATAAAATACAATTACTTTGTATGAAACTGTGAATTTTATTTCACGCCAACCGGTTTCTCTAAACTCAAGTTTCGTCAGGACGTATTTTAAACCGAGTTTTAAATACGTTTTGAACGAAGTTTGAGCTAAGCGAAACCGGTTGGCGCGTAATAAAATTCGTGATATCTCACAAAGTGATTGTGTTTTATTTAATCTATTCTAAATTATTTCTATATAAATAGTTTAGCTGCTCAATATTCAATAACTTTTTATTTTTTATATACATTTTATTATTTCAAACCAATGTAATATTTCAATTATGACTTATTTTAACTGACTTTTTAAACGCTTATATTTATGATATAGTTGATATTAGACACATGCAGTATGAACAGATTGCAAATGTATTTGAGGTATAGATCTACAGAAGAATACTTAAAATAAGCTAGATATATACAGTTATGAATGGAAATGTTATAATTCAGATGACTAAAAAAAAATAAGTATTTAAAACAATAGAAATTTGATAACTTTAATGTCTCGGACATGTGATGAGGCATCCGGAAAAGTACGAGATTTTGCAACTCATAATGCAGGGAAAAATTGCTGGAAGTCTAAACCTTGGAAGAACGAGAACATTATGACTGAATCTTTAGAAAATGGTTTGGCCAGTCTACCGTAGAGTTTTTGTGATAATAGTCAACGTCCTAACGAAAAACCTCACATGTAATACGTGCGGTGGTTATTTTTACGAAATAAAATATATACATATGAGTATAATGTACACACATAGATATCAGGTTTTATTTTGTATTATAATGAAATCATTGTTGGAGTTGAGGTGTGTGTGTTGAAGTTATTCAAACTATGATTGATTCGATATTGTATCAGAAGGTTAAGATTCTGTGAGACAGAAGCTACTATCTTCTTCTTATCTCACGCGTAGTAGTTGTGTGTCGCAATGTAGGGTATCTGTTGTAAGTAGAGCAGGGTTATATAAATGAAAAAGTATATACCTCGTTTATTGAGATGATGAATTAATGCTGGAGATGCTGATGTTAGGACGGCCTGCGGAGTAGTGATGTTCGTTGCTTGAGCAGTAACCGTTTCTAGTGTTAATAGTTATTTACGTAAGCTTATTGGTCGCCCAGGTTCAGGCCCTAATGATTGATAGGTGTCATGTTTACCGGCGCGAGTAGAGTCACCGCAGATATCAAGTTTTATAATTTGTATATGGCGAGTAATCGTTCGACACATTAAACACTGAAACACTGACTGAATATATGTAAACTAAGGAAGATTATGAGGAACTCCTTGACGTCATCGACATAGTTTGACGAACATTCACTTGGCGCTAGAGGTAGACAACGAGACACTTTTATTATAGTAAGAGTCTCTTCCCTACTAATGATGATGGAACGCAAAAAATTGACGGTTTTCGTCCGGAGAGTATTGGTAGGCGTACAGTTATGTGAGAAAGAATGCTAAACGAGATGATCATTTAGTGTGGAATGACTGTATGTATGTATGTTGGGAGTATGCATTAATTCATGCGGTTTTCTAAGAGAGGGCGTTACTAGTATTATTTCGCGCCGTGTTCATCCGTAACTATATTCATTTGAAAGCTACTGTCATTGCGCGTCTTTTTCAGTATATGTCATTTGATTGAAGTGTAAACAACATTTTTTTCTATTCATTTGAACATGTCGAACTTCGTGCCAGAAAAAGTGTTTTTGCGGGGAGTTCTTCTTCATTACTTTAACATGAAGAAAAGTGCTACCGAAAGTCATTGTATTTTAGTAGAGGTTTATGGTAACCATGCTCTAGCTGAAAGAACGTGCCAGAAGTGGTTTGCACTGTTTAGAAGTGGCGATTTCAACTTAGAAGACAATGTACGACCCGGACCGACCCAGAAGGGTGTGTTGTATTATGAGCTGTTGAAATTGGGTCAGACGATCAAAGGGGACCTCTACCAAACACAATTAATTCGTTTGAAGAGAGCGATTGCGGAAAAACGACCAGAATATGCAACCAGACACGAATCCATAATTTTTCATCATGACAACGCTCGGCCACATGTTTCAAGACCGGTTCAAAACTATTTGGAGAACAGTGGGTGGGAAGTTCTACCTCACCCGCTTTATAGCCCAGACATAGTCCCTTCTGATTACTACTTGTTCAGATCAATGCAGAATGCCCTCACCGGAATACGCTTCACTTCAGAACAGGGTATCAAAAATTGGCTTGATTCGTTCTTCACCACCAAGCCGGAGAAGTTCTTTTGGGATGGAGTCCACAAACTGCCAGAAAGATGGGCAAATGTTGTAGCTTCCGATGGACAATACTTTGATCATTGAGTGTATAACCATTTTTTCACAATAAAGCCTTAATTTTCGAAAAAAAAACGCATGAATTAATGCATACGCCTATTAATATATTTATATACATATAAACTTTGAAGAACGTATTTATAAATATAAATTAAATATATTAATTAGAATGATATACATATAAAATCAATTTTATCGAAAAACATTATTGTTACGTCACCGGGATTCGAATCTGAATCTCTTTCCTAACCGGGGATGGTGCATTATTCAACAATGCTACAGCGACAATATTTTTAGCTACAAATTTTTGATCCTATATGTTACCTTTTTGATATTAATACATTTAATCGTTCCATTATTTGAAAGAGCCATACCTTATTCGAATTCCGGTGGCGCAACAACAATATTTTTAGATCAAATTGATTTTATATGTATGTCTTTCTAATTAATATATTTAATTCATATCAAAATATTACAGACCTATATTCTGAATAATAACAACTTCACAATAAGAATGTGTTCTTCTAATAACGTATTTATCATGTAATACATGTAATGAATATTTTTATGAAAAGGTTCGCTTTCGCTGCTCTAGAATATTCTGGGAATGGGGTAAATAACTCACGTCAACACTACAGAAGCTTTATGTATGAAAGAATATGGTTTTACAATATAATTTTCATTCGAAAAATAAAGATCAAATGATACAATGGATTAATTTACGTATTGTTTACGAAGAGAATGGAAAAAATATTTGTTTTGTGCTTTAATGAAGAATTGTTTTCTGTAACAATGAAGGGGGGTAGTTATTTCCTATCGGACGATACAAATTTAATTGGACGATGTAAAAATTCTAAACCTTTTTTGGTGTATTTTTTTTTTATTGATTTCCTTTTATTAAAATAATCATATCTTATGTTCATAATCAGATCATTTTATTGTATGTCTAATATCGATACCACCCTTATCCTCAGTCAAATTAAAATTATAATTATGTGGGGAATAATTTTGGTAATAAATTCATGATGTATTTGAAATTTTTTAATAATAGCATTTTGATTCATTTCACCACGTGCGCGCGTCGCACAGCCATTTATTAACAAGTTAAAGTTATTACAATTACACATGCGTGGCGTCTGTCAATCATATGTTTATATTAAACATTACAAGAAATATACATAAATGGGATGTTCATGTATGGGAAATGGACCCAGATTTTTTTTTGACATAATCTGTATAGAAAACCTTAAGTCGTCTATTTTTTATCAATTAAGCTGATATATGAAGGTTTTGAAATTTTATGTTAGATTTTTGTTATATTGTAATTTTTAGGAGATAATAAATGCAATTTAAATGTATTTGATGATAAATGATAATTAATATTTAAAACATTTATAAATATATGAGTTTGTTTGATTGATACAGAAAAGCAGAGAATAATTCTTTCTTTATTTAATTAATTAATTTATTATTATTTTATTTATTTATTAATTTACGCCCTTATGGGTTTTCACGAAATTGGTTAGGTATAAAAAAACATGAGCAGCTACACAAGTAGCATGGAATATACATATATAGCATTATAAAAAATTAAAAAAAATGAAAACTTAGCAAAACAAACTATAAAAATTAAGATTTAAGACAGAAAAACAATAAAATGTATCTTTAACACAGAATGACTGACTATCAAAATCAATTATATCTTTGACTCAGAACAGCATCATTCTTCAATTTCGGAATATATCTACAAGACCAAAATCATTCCCAAGCCTGTGAAGTCTTTGTGTGGGTGCATTTCTATAAAAATTAGTGTTTCGTACTTGTCTTCTAATTACGTCTTCAGTGTATACCTCGTAATGTGAAGGCCCAAGAAATAGACTTTGTAACAATTATAAATTTATTACAAATTGATACAATTAGTACAAGGTATAACACTCGTATAAGTCAACGATAAAGCCGATGCACACGCAGAGAAAGAGACCGCGCCCTGCCGCGCGTCGCCCTTTGTAACCTCGTACATACGCGCTGGCGGTGCGGCATTCACACACATACACACACACACAACTATACAATCCCAAGGACATCATAATTAGTATATGATGAATTTACATGGGACAACACCGACGACCTGGTATTTCGCTCAGGAACGTGGTATACAATCAGTTCAGTTGAATTAGGGGAGTTCAGTATGCCATTGAATATTAAATAAAAATAATAAATCACTTGAAGTTTTTCTCTACACGACAACTTAGTTAAATATAGAGTGCTCATTAGAAAATTATAATTCAATTGTTCAACGGATATACACAGTTTGAAGTTAATAAACCTTTAACATTTATATAGAACCCTTTCTAATTTTATTTCATGCACTTTATAGAATAGAGACCAAATAACAATATCAAAAGGAGTACAGCGCCATAAGGATGGTTTGCTAAATGTAGTCACTAAGTACTTACTAATAAAATATTGTCCCCCAAAGTGGTATAAGCAATGCATAATGAAATTCTGTTAAAAACACTGATGTATGGAAATGGAGCATGGAACTATAAAATGACGTATAAAAATAAAGATTCTGTTTATGGACTTTCTTATTCTTTCTGGCACCCCTCTTTTTTTTTTGTCGGTATGATTGGTTTATGTAGTTTGAATGTTTCCACTTTTGGCTACCGAAGGATCGCTCAGAGCGTAATTGCGGTTGGTACCTCGCCAGATAAATATCTCCTAATGAGTAGCTACGGGAGTGCGTTCTTTCGACCGGTCGGAATAATATCCGGAGATCGGGGCACAAGAAGAACAATAGAATGGACCAAGACACAACGGGCAGAGAAACAGCGAGGTTAGTGGTGATTTTTAATTCTGCATAGGTGATAATAGACATAATCAATAGGAAACTCGGGAAAAACGAGCTATCGAAGGGATTCACTGGAACAGATTCTATGAAGGATATTTGGTATCAAAAATGAAAACGAGGTGTGGTGTGTAGATGCAAAATTTAGTGAATACAATATTGTACATGTTATCAAGTTATTTTTTACGGCTCAGGTTGCTTGGTGACATCAATTCACCCATGATTAGATGGCGTGGTGAAACTTACTTGAGGAGGCCAAGATGCACACCGTACGATCAATGGATCATAATGTTAAAAGCATGCTTAATGCATTATAAATATCTTCGAATGTACAGCCGTATTTGTATACTTCCAACTCATTTATGACAGGATATAATTTTAAAAATATTTGAGAATGTTACTGGATTGAAGCATAGTTAACAGAATAAAAAAATGGTCGCTTAGATGGGTCGTTCACGTGGAATTAACGCTTGAGAAGAGGAAAATAATTTTAAAGTACTTGAAGAGAGTGTTGATGATACCAAAAGTAAAGGTAAATCAGGTAATGTATGTGTCAGTTCAGAAAATTTTAACGTTCTATCAAATCTCCAGAGATGAATAAGGCCGTGGGCATCCTTCTTCAGTCGATAAAAGCCATTCGAATCAGAACTACGCATAGTAATTCGAGAGCTTGCACAAAAATTAAGCCTATGTTACCCAACAGTTCTGTTTCTGTACTACTAAAAACAGGTAGGAAAATCAAAAAATCTTATAAAATGCCGCATGAACTGAACGCAAACAAAAAAAAACGTAATTATTCTCCTACCAAATGTTTGAAAATGTTTGGTATTATAATAGGTGCTGAAAATTTGTTATAGATTGAGCAGAAATAGTATAAATGTGATTTTTTTATCATTTAGAACAACATAATATTGCTAATTTGCGATGGATGGAACATACTGTCACAAAATAAATTGTTTTTTGAAATATCTCATATCGTGTTATTTGGGTAGTTTGTTATAAGGCATAATGAACATATTAAAATACTTAAGGAATATTTTTTGTACCTAATTCAGTATAGTAGAGACGATTTGATAGTATAATAGCGAAATACAGACGTGTCAGGAGAACGCGATGCTCGATATTGAACGTACTATGAAAAATAAGTTAGTACAAAGAATAGTGTGAAACAATGTTTTATTTTACGTCTTCCTACATATTTATTTTCACGATGATGTGATTGCAAAAATTCTGTCGACTGTTTCGAAAAGCATTTACGTCACCGGGGGTGTAAAGTGGCCGTGTGTGAACACGTACATTTCTCGCTAAATTGTTCCCGACAACATCTCGAAATTTATTTACTTCAACACAATTCCTTTGAAACGTCAAATTTCCAACTGCGCCATCGGTCCCGTCCTAACGTCAGGGGACGGAATGGCAGCGGATCGATCAATTCATACAAAATAATCGTTCAACATCGAATATTACGTGTCGCGTGGCCTGCCCGCCCTCCCACCTCCCACCTCCCACCTCCCACCTCCCGCCATCGAGCAGTGGGAGCAGCGAGCAGGGAGCAGCGAGCGCACAGCGGAGCACATCAGCTCCTCGAGCGACGCCAGGTGCCGCCAATGGATTACGTAACGGCTTAGCCGAGATTTCGGCGGGAAAAAATCAGAAAAAAGCGCGGTTTGACAAGAAAAACACGAGTTTTGAAATCTGTTACAGTTCGGCTCCGGGCCCGCGGGGCTGTTTCATCCCCAAACCCCATCCCCCTTCCCACGACCGCTACTCCGCCTTCGTGCGCCAGCAGGTACTTTGCCTGCGACAGTTTTTCTTCCATGACTTGTACGAGTTATTTTTTGCTGTGTTTCTTACGAATAAGTTTATTTATAAATATACCTTCGTAGCACTCAATTATTTTTGACGTTGATCTTGGTTTGAAAAATCATAAAAATTACGAAACATTAAATCTTATAACAATAACTTTGTTCATAGAATTACGGTCAGATGCAATTTTTCGGGTACGAATAATCCGTTACTAATATTCGTTATAATCGGACACAAATTACACGATCACAGTCACAATAATGGTTAAAATAACGGTTTAGCTCATCGCTAGTCGAAACACTGCGCGACTTTTCACGGGTAGAGTATAATAGTACAAAGGAATCGAAGACTAGTGATTTTACTTAGCCCTGAACTACCGGCCTGAAAAAACGTGATTTCAGAGTGACACTTAACCGATAAGGCACTCCCTGAAAATGGAGCAACAGACGCGTTATAGACAAGAAACTTCCTTTCTACCATATATTTTTACGTTATAAATAAGTACCTTAAGGAAATAATATATGGGATAAATTTTTTCTGCATATGGGATCACCAAATGCTACATTTTAGTGTATGCCTGTGAGGCGGCAGGCGGACGCCGGGAGGCAGGAACATTTTCTCCCGTGCCAGACGAGTACTGGAAGCCTGGCCGAGCGGTGGCGTTTACACCGACCACTCGGCCATGGTAAGAACCATTTAAATTCTAAAAAGGTGTCCGATATGAAGACATGTACATAATTGTTGTTGTATCAGTCGTGGGTGAGATTATTTGGTGAAATTACATTAGATTGATGGACCATCGTATCCTGGCAGATGGGGAAATGCCTGCGGGATGTCGGGCACATTTGCTTGGATATTGAGAGGTTGGGTTTGGTCCAGCCAAGTCATAATTATGAGTTTGACGCACTGGACTGATGCCGTACACTGATGTTAACTAGTATGGATCAGGGAGAGTCGCGCTGAGTTTTGTATCTCGGCGCGACGTTTAATGGTGAGACTACTACCAGTCTCTGGGAAGAAAGATCTACGTCCACGATATGCGAAATAGAGTGACGGCGTATGATTGGTCTGTAAATAATTAACAATCGAGTTCTTTTATTATGAACAGCGTACCTTCATATGTGTTATTTTTTATCCAGTGATGAATACATATTTGGTGAACCGTTGATAGGTAAGAAATTCGGACAGGTTTTTAAATCATTAGAACTTACATCTCTCATACATGCTACTATACTAGCTGGTGGAGCCCAGCTCTACACGTTACATATATGATATTCTTCCTTTTCTTCTTTACTAGTCAGTTCCATCATTACAGACAATAGTGACTACCAGGTTATGATCCAATGATATTATTGATGATTCTTTAATAGGCAGGCAGGCAGCAGTTTGATTTATTTTCGGCTTAGAACCTTCAACATCAAATTTACAACTCCCACCTCATTTAATTCACAAAACATTATTTCAAAACGTTATTTAATAAAACAATAATTAATATATTATTTCTCATAAGAATATAATGAAAACTAATGTAAAAATAAATAACACGACGTTCTTCACTTTAGTATAATTTCAGAGACGTGTTACTTTTTCCGTTTATTCTTCACTGAACATATACGTAATGATGCGTTACAAATATCCCCCTAATGAGGATTTTGCTATATGCAGTGACGCTATTTGTGTGTTCTATGTATCGTCCGTCACCATATTTTGGGGAGATATACACAATGTATCATTTGCTCGATCATTTCATCTACCGGCTTTTAAATAATCGCCAGGAAGCGTATGTCACCGTATAGAAAAAATACATTATTATAAAAAAATATTTTAAGAAGATCGCCATCTAGATACCACTTTTCTAAAGCGGTTTACTTTACCGCTCGTCATTTTATCTATGATTTGAAAAACAAAAAATAGCGAAGTAGTGGTTTCTTTGTGAACTGCGTTATGTGGAGGGGGTGGGGGGGAGGTAGAATGAAAATAATAACAGAATACCTATTTATAAAATTCACAATAAAAAATTGACATTCCAACAAACAATTTATATCTATCAAAGATATTCTTAGCCACAGTTTCTTGCGTCATTTGATTTTAGTTACGTTTTTTTGATTCTTTCAAATTTTGAAGTTAATGAGTATATTTATTTTAAATCGTATTGTCTCGAGTTTTCGCAACACCTTTCTCTTTCTTTTGCATTATGAATCACATACCAATCTACTCATATCCACCAATCATACTCAATACCATACTAATACCATTGACCTTGAAAATTATGAAAAAAAAAAATTATCAAGCAGCGCAAACAATAAAAATGCCAGTATTTAAAGAGACAATATACTATTTGAACATAAAACACTTATTTTTTTATTATATTCCTTTAATTTAATTGAGACGCCTTTCGCCTTATCGTTATCATCATTATCAATCAAACAATTTAATTATAGATGTAAATATACGTTATTGAATGAATTGTTAGATTGATAATGTCCTTACAAGGCGAAATGTGTCTCAAGTAAATTAAACTAGTGGAATCAAAACAATACGTATTTTATTTTCACATATCGATACCTCAATCTGCAAATCAGCTGACTCCATTTTTCTAAAATGTTCAGGAATAACAAAAAACTGTTTAATTTTATAATTAAACGGATTACGAAAATTTCAAAACACACTTTGATAGATTGTTTATGCAAAATATGAGAAATTTTATCAATATTTTGATTTATATCGTACTTATAGGGAAAATTTGGAGTTAGCTGAATTTCTTTACCAAAATTGTAAAACATTATTGGGATTTAGCTGATTTTCCATTTTAATGTATTGCAACCATTATGATTTCTGGTACCATCAACACTTGTGTTTGGTAAACATTTAAGATTTTTGCATTTATTATATTAAAACACGTGATTTCACGACTTTTGAAAATGATACGAATTTTTGGCTTTATGTGTACTATAGTTATTTTATTTGTTATGTTATTTTCCACTTTTTTTGTTCTATAGAACAAAAAAAGTGGAAAATAATGGTATCAAAAACGAATTTTTGACCATGAATGGAGTTAACTGCTTTGCAGATTAAGGTATCCGTGTGTGATTATGAAGTTCTACAAACTTACCTCGGAAATAGTAGATACGTATATATTAGGTATTAAAAGGTGCACAATGGAATCCTGGTACCGACACTGATGTATGGAAGTGAGGCCTGGAGCTGGCAGAAAAGGAACGAAAGTAGACTGAATACAGTGGAAATGAGATCACTTAGACGTATTTGTGGCAAATCTATTTATGACAGAGTAAAGAATGAAGAAATAAGAAAAGAATGTAAAGCTGTTAGTATAGTGAGTAAGGTTAAGAAAGGATCACTTAGGTGGTTTGGTCATATGGAAAGGATGAATGAGGAGAGAATGGTAAGAAAGATATATGACGCAAGTGTTGATGGAACCAGAAATAGAGGACGTCCGCGGAAGACTTGGCACGACCAGGTAAATCAGATAACGGAGGATGGTTCTGTTAGAAGCCTCAACAATCGGCGAGCTTGTATGACAAGATGTATGCATGTGGATGAGGCGAGAATTGTGTGTCAGGACAGAAGAGTGTGGCGCTCTATCCTCTCTGCCTACCCCCACGGGGAAACGGCGTGATGGTAAGTAAGTAAGTAAGTATTTTTTTATTAATTATTTTTCTTAATAGCGGTACTCAAGTTAAAACGCATCATCTGTATGTACAAGCTCTAAAACTAGGCTTTTGCGGCCCTAGTCGCGCAGTCGCCAATATTACTCTCGAAGCGCCCATTGCACTACTGATTTCAACCAGTAATTATTTAATACCTCAGAAGAAGCCCTACCCTCGTCTGGCGGTTGCCACGTTCCAGTACTTAAATAGTTGTTTGTACTTGTTTAAAATCCAGCCCCGTGTTCGAGTCCCAATAATCACCTTTGCCGTATTAATGTGTCAACGGTTCCGTCAGCAGAACTTAGTTACCGCCGCGCGCATGTGTGCTCAGAGACAGAAATAGCTACCGCACGATATAGTTAACTAACTACTTCACCCCAATGACAGATGGCGTCAAATGTATTTCAATAATTATGGCGTAAATCACAAAAACGAAGTTGGTGCCGAGCATGCGCTAAAGTGAATCTTATTTGAGTTCATTTAATTTTTATTCAAAATTAATTGAATTTGAATTTACAAAGTTTTATGGGTGATTTTCAACATATAAATAATATCAACAATAGAGTTTATTAGGTACCGAACTCATACAATATTTTGAAACAAAGTTTTAAATAGATGCCACAGAGTGATTTAACTATGTAGGTACTTACTATTATGGTCCAGGGTCAAGATACTTACGATGAAAATTTTTGAAAAAAAATCTTTTATTTTTTGTAAATCTTTTACAGAATTTTGGAAAAATAAATTGAGTTTGTTTATTATGTCAGTAGGAGAATACACCGGTGAAAGTGTATTCTCGGGGAAGCCAGAAAAATGACATGGTTTCCTTGTATACATATTTGTTCACTATAATTAATTAAATTAATTAAATAATCGGCGGATAGATGTGGTGAAAAGTTTTATGTCCAGACTTCACAGACTATGGAAAGATCTCCGTATTTCTATAGCAACAATTGTCGGGATTGTACAGTCTCTGATGTATTCTATATTGTATATGGTAAGGAATCGTGGACCCTGAAAGCGAGGGAAAGAATACGGATTGATGATATTGAGATGTGGTTTGTTTGTTTGGATCCACCCTTTCTCGGAACCGATTTAAAAGCTAGAGCTTCCTTGTCGGTCCCACCCATCAGAGCTTATAAAAATACGCGACTTTAATTCAATAACATATTTAAGAATACGCAAAACAAAAAAAAAGGCAAGAAATTCAATATATCATTAGCAATTATTGCAAATATTTGAGATGTGGTGCTGGAGACACATGTTGCGCATACCATGGACAGCAAGGCGCACAAACGTCTGCATTCTGCAGGAATTAAACATCAAAAACAGACTCTCAATCATTTTCCTGAGACGAATCCTTTAATTTGCGAGAAGGGAAGATAGCTTGGAAAATCTTGTTGCGGTAGGCCATGTCGAAGAACGAATAGTAAGATGAAGATTCCCCCGATCAAGTAGAAAAGGCAATAGGCACATTAGACTCACTCTGCAGATAGAGTGTCGAGAAAACTGAAGCAGCATGGTTAACAGGCCAAGAGTTATGAGAGACCGACGTGGATGATAATCTATAATATTAATATTATTAGCTCATGAGCAGCGGAGGGATGCTTAAAAGAACCTCTACTATGTCATGGGTTTACTTTAATATCTGAGTACCTACTGAAGACATTCTAGTCCCTTGTATCGTACAAGCCAAGATCTTGACTTCCGTTTCCCGTTTGCCTACGACATTCCCAATCGCCATTCTATCCGACGAGCTCAAAGCGCTAACAATCTCCGATGTTGATTTTGAATTCCAATAAATAACTTGTGTCGATCCAAAGTATTTGGGAATAATTCATCGTAATACACCATCTGATAAATAAATTACTATTTTATTGTGTTGTTGTTATATCCGCGAGTGATCCAAGATTTCTACAGCTATCTTATTATTATTGTGAAGTGTAACCGCCATTATATGTTCCACGTGGTCTCGTTAGAATCGTAGTGACAAACCAATCACAACTTAATCATCCGGTCTCACAAAGATCACTCGGAGCTCGCATTATCCACACCATCTCATCGTGCTTTTCGCATTGGCAATATTTTGAGCACACCCGACAATCTCCGCAGAAATCCTGGTGCCAATTGCATCAGCCAATACTCGCTAAACATATTACATCACAGTTTCATAATTCTACGTAATCCTCTGCCATCCACTACGGACCCATGCTAGCCACTTCTGCTATCGTCTGCTTGATCATTCCTGTTTTCGTGTTAGCATCGTCTAACCAGGAATCCCACCACCGCCATCTGTACCATCCAGTCTCTATGCAGGCATTCTCCGTTTATCTTCAGGTTTACTAAATAAATCTGAAGGTTTTTATTGAATATTTAATATATATAATACGTGATACGGCCTACGAGGCGTCAATATCGTCACAGCCAGACTGGCATGCTAATTAGTTGATTCCGTGAAGCATTTATATTGAGAAATTTAAGTTGTTTTAATTTTAATTGCCTCCTACAAGGTTCACATCTGTTTGTACTATTATTTATCTGCATATAAGTATTGTCCCATTCTGTATAGTATGCATATATTCACGTATTTTGTATTACATTTCTTAATAAATTATCTATAAACTGTACCATCTCTTTTTATTGAAATGTTCCCCATTTTAATAACATTGACCTACAGCCTATTTAAAAGACAGGATATCTCACTACACACTAAGCTAGACTGAAAGAGATATTCTTTAATGTACATAACCTCAAATTGTCCTATTTTTATATGCCCGTAGAAGTACTCGTTACAACCATTGATTTTGAATATAGCAACACTCTAATGTTATTGATAGGAGCGTTATTTCTATATATGGGTGATTGAAATGTGCTATATACTCATATATTTATTGTTTCTAAATATCACGCCAGCGAAGTAAATACATATATATACTTAAATAGAATATAACCGATTTTGTAGATAGAATAATTCCAGTAGTTCTAATCAAATTTTATACTGAAATATATAAATAAATATATCTCAAAATCTCAGCCAGTGGGGCTGTTCAAATACTTTCGTAACTCTGTTGTTATCGGACCTACATAAAAAAACTAATAAACGAACACACATGTAATAAATCTACCAGATGCTTACAGTCAGATGTCTACCAATTGAAATATATTATTTTATGAATTTTAGTTTGTTAATATTATATAATACAATTTTATTTAAACGCTCGACATGTGAATGTCAAGTCTTGTGACATGACGTATAAAGACGTGACCCCACGTCGACTGAGGCTGGGCCACACGGGAATCAATTATTATTAATGACATCTGGACTCGATTCCCGCTCCCGTATTCAATTCCCAATATCCCAAATAAATTATTTTGATTTGTAGTTGTGTATAGAATCGGATCTTCTGTTTTATATATTAATAAATAAGCATCTTAGACCTTTCATTAAATTACTTATTTAATGGGTATTTCAAAAGTGTTCTTATTATTTTATTACTAAAAGGAAAACATTACGAAAATACTGTTTTAATGTTATTTAAATAAAAGGTATGAAATTGTTTGGTAAACTAGATATTTGTAGATGACCAGTTAAAAATTTGCGCGCATGCTTAAGAAGATGTATTAATGTTGATGAGACAAAAAATGATTATTTACAGAGGAAAGAGGCGTTCTCTTCTCTCGGTTAAACAAAATGATAATAAAAAGTAATTTAAAAAAATTAATTAATAAAACACATTCATAATATATTAAATAACTTTTAAAATTGGCAAGATTAACTTTGTGGTTAAAATTCATTATTTTTGTTTGTTACCTGTTATTGAATTAAAATACATCTACCGGTTTCGAAAAATATTATTGCATCATATCATTGTGGATTGTGCTGCATTTTATATTCGTAAAACGGGTCGAAATTTTAATATAAGAGCAAAGAAGCATTTGAAATGTTTGAACAATATATGAATAGTAGTAGATTTTCAGAATTTTCTATTCATTTGATAGAAAATGATCATGATTTTGAAAAAAAAAACGGTGATGGTCATAAATTAAATAATTTGGAATCGTTGGAGATAAATAAAGCGTGGTAAACTAATCAAAAAACTATAAACAACCAACTAAATTTAACAAGTCAATTTAACAAGAAATAAAGAAATAAATATAAATACATAATTTTGATTTATTTATATTATTAATACTTAATTTGCGTAATAAACATAGTCTAGCATAACTAATTAGAATAATTAGTAGAAAATTATTGCACGTATCTACAAAATGTAAAAAAAAATGAACAAAATGAAGTTACCAACAAACTAGCATAAACATAATAAAAAAAACAGATTCCAATAAATGACTAATCAATTTACGGAAAACTTGGTAAATGGCGCTGATTCAAGTGATAATCGATTTAAACGGCGGCGTTAGAAAATCAACAAAAAAAAATTGAGTCACGATATTTCCAGATATTCAATCACTGATAGTAAGTGTGATTTAAAGATATCAGTGATTGACTCACAGTTCGTGATTTTGAGCTCATCACTAGAAATAACACACGAACCAATTCACTTAATATTTAAAACTTACTATTTTTAATATAAAATTTATAATTTGGTCGTCTAAAATTAATTTAATTATATCTATGTTAACTTTTCATATTCAGATATAACAATTATTATAACTCTGGAAGTTTTAATTGTGTAAGTGGCTTATATGATGATAGGTTCTGCCTAGTTTATTTATGTTTATGGGGGTATAATATTAGAACTTATATTCAATATCATACATTTATTTTTACAGCAGAAGTTTGTCTGCAATACGAATATTAAAAAATATATAGATATAATAATATGCAAATAGACCTAGCTTAAATGATAAAAAAAAGAGTTTCGCTACATAATTGAGGTTATTTAATAGACAGGCATTATTTTAAATGAACGGTAACTTTTTAAATGTCTCTATAATGACTTCATCTATAAATTAATATGTCCATTGTGTTTACTAATTTGTGGGAAGAGATGATTTCTGAAATATTTATAAATCAAACATAATTAAGGTCTTATTATGTGTGACCTCCCCAGCAACAACACTGTATATCGGATTTTACAAATGCTGATAGATAGATGTAGCGTCGGTAATTTTGAAAAATGTACACTGTTGTTGGAGAGATCACTTAGAAATTATATGTAAAATAGTATTTTTAATTATTTTATATGGTTTTTTAATATACCATTGGATGCCAAAGAAAATATATAACGTTGTGGCATTCATAACTCAGATTTGCCCAAAATACATCTACCAGTTTCGAAAATGGTATTTTTCGAAACCAGTATATGTATTTAAACTCAATTAAGTAGTTAATAAAACAAAGATAAAAAATAAATCATAGTTTAAATAACTTCAATACATACCTCAACTCTTTTGCCTGCATAAAATACAATTATCTAGTTTTAAAAAAATAGTTAAATAAACACAAATAAAATAAATAATCTTATCGAAGGGAACTGAACCCTAGTCTTCCACACGACATGCGTGGATATTAATCATTACGCTTCTGTGATTCGAAAATAACTATTTACAAAAATACGCAATTATTGTGATAAATAATAATTAAATATAATTAATAATAAGGAGATCTTTTTTCGGGGTGTATTTTGTTTGCTAACCGCGTATCGCCACCCTGTTACCCAGGTATAATGACGGCACGGCACGGTTGACTTTTATCATTTAAAAAATGTCAACCTGGCGGCGAATGAGAAATGCTGATATGGGAGCATTCACTCATAAAACGATTCTGGGTAAGTGGAGAATCACCTTTCACTACAAGAGATGAATATTTTGAATTGTTTTATTTTGTACCCAAATTTTTTTTACTGTAATTTATGGCAGTTTATACAAAATTCTAGCACTAAAAATAAGCATATTATACATATACTTACTAGTATACAGTCCACAATATTTTATTAGTTGATACCTGACTAAATTATAAATCAAAAATATTGAAGGAATATGTATCTAATCTCAACTATTTCAGAGATATCAGCATTTCAAAAAATCATAATTTTGCGATTATTTCTATTAATAGAAAAATGTTCTTGATTCAAAATAATATTTTGAATACAAAAAAATAAAGGTTATCGAATTTTGAGCGGCTAGACTATTTTTTATGGCATGGTTTAGGGCCTGAAGCAAAAATATAGATTAATAATGAATAAATATCGCAAATATTTATTTCGGTAAATGTAGAGCTTAATCCTTTACTTAAATCTTCATGTAACGGTGCATAATTTACACATATTCTTTGAAAATTTTCGACTCATAATTTAGTCATAAAATATCGTGGACTAGATCTGATGACTAACGTGTGATAAATTGGAACAATAATGAATTGTTTCGGATAGTATTTGCTTATATCACTCATGCTTTTTGCGATAAATTATTTAATCTGTTTTTTATTGTACAAATTATATATTAGATTTTGAAAATGTTCGCCTATTTTAGATGAGTCACTTAAATAAAATCTGTTTATTGAAAAAATGTACAGTAACTACCGGATTTTTTTTTCATGACAATGAATTACCAGTTAAACTTTGTTAATCGTATTCTTTCACGTAAAATTATCGACTTTATATGTAAATATAAAGTTTCAGTGGTATTACGTATTTTTCTGTGATTTATTTAATTTTTTTTAATCATTAAGGAGTGTTTTAAAATTAAAACTATAATAAAAATAATATTTAATCTGTGTTGTTTTAAATACAACTACATTGACTATGTAAAATTATTTTATTTATCTCGTAAAATACATCGTAGACTAAGTCTGTTACACTTTATATTACACTTTAACACCGCGAACTATTAGGGGAATACAGAGATGACAACGCACTTTTTTAGCATATGGGAGGATCCGGGATCGATTCTGGACACAGTTTTCGTTACACGTTTTATTGGGGTGCTCACCGAATAAAAGTAATCTATGTTAAAATAAAATAAATAAATAGTTAACAAGATTGTGGCTGTGACGTGTAGATATTTATCAAAATGTTTTTATATTTTCGTAGCATTCTACCCCAAAAAAAATGTCGCTTGATACTGTTTTTGTTAGTGTATAAATGGTACAGTATATTTGTCACATGTCATTGAGAGAGTGTATTTACTGTTAGAATTCCTTGCGGACAACAAAACTTATGTTTTCTTTCAAAAAAGTAGAAAGTAAAAAAGTTCTCAACTTCCCTGGAAATCGCCCAAAGTGGAACAAATATATCAACTACAATATTTATTTTATACGTCTGTATAAAAATCCTTCACATCGTCTTACTTAGTTGATAAATTCAAACAACGTTATCAAAATAATTTAATTAAATCATATACAAATCGCATGTCCACGGTCTCAATAATCTCTGAGTCAGTAAAGGTACAGATGATTTATAAAGCGCTTCATACTGAATTCTATACTGATCTTTACCCGCGTTCGAGACTGCGAGAGAAATGTCACCCGTGGTCACGTGCCATTATGAGATTTTTACTGGAATTTACCAGGATTCGAACCTAGATCTCTTTACAAACCGGGAAAGGTGCATTATTCAACTATGCTACAGCGACAGTACTTTTGACGACAAATTTTCGAACCCATATGTTACCCTTTTTCAAATTAATACATCTATCGTTCCATTATTTGGAATCCATCAATATTATTTTTACGAAATCTCTTTTATGTTCTGAATAATTATAACTTCACAATAATAATTTGTTAAAAGTATTATATTTATTCAGTACAATTATTTTTTAATCTTATAAAGTATGTATTAATAATACCTATAATATGTTTTTATCTGAAATATTGAAAGGTTTCGCACCAATGTTGCCAAGAAGATACACTATAGTTGTCGATCTTCTGGAATTTGCAAGACGTATCTAAGCCATCCTAATTGCGAGCTTTCTCTATACATGTAAGTAGGGGCTTCATGTCGAGGGTCTCTATTAGTCAGTACTTCTCACTCGGTTCAATAAGTTAACCTCTGCTACTCCCCTAAGGTAACTCATTTTAGCAGCCTGTATTTTTGATCTCATCCTCTCTGTTACGTTCTATATTTGGTATCTATATATCAAAGTGGGCCTGTACACAACTTTTAAAACAGTTAGTTGGGTATTGATACGTAACTCGGATTTCTTTATCACCGCATTATAAAGGTGACGTAAAACTCTACCTCTTCACCTTCCTGTCTCCCGTCACTAGAGAATTCCACTCAAAGGTATTTGAATTTGTTGATATTCTTTAGTTTATATGCATTGTATTCTGACCATGCACTGATCTTGATTGGCAGGCCGATATGAACAGAAAAAATATTGTATGAAGATGGGAAGGTGAAATCTCATTGTCGGGTTTTTTGGCCCCCGATCCTCCTCGGATAAGTATTAAATGGTTCAACTTTAACATAATTTTACCTGCCCCACGTACACGGCTGTATAAGGAATCAACGTATAAGGCCGAAACAAACTGACCAATAAGCAGATGCCAATACATCGTGACGAACGAGCTAGACGACCACTTCTCCGCACACCTCAACGGGGCCACCGAATTAACTTTATACTCGTCGTACCCGCCACTACAACTTGTCCCGCAATAAACGCCAACTTTTGTAAGTTCTCATCTATTTAAATAATTTGTGTTGACGCAAGTTAAATGCCGCATGTGTATTCCATCTTTTCAATAAACCTTAATATACCTTTCCCGCTCTGGCCAACTAATTACTTAGGGATTTCTGTCGACGTGGGATAGATTGCATTTCGATGCGGAGCTGTCAACAGGCTTTTTTGTGGATCAAAAGTGTCGCTGTGCGTAAGAATCCGGACTACGAAAAAAGCGGGTTTCTCTAGCATCCTCATCCAGTGGTATCTCCGTTCTTCACTACAAAAGTTCGAGTCAAGTGAAAGTGAAAATTATTATCCAACCCAGGACTCAGATCAAGGTAGGCCAGATCCATCTGTCATTATCCCTTTCTGAATCCACTTCGGGTTGCGTCAACTAAAACATAATTTTAATCGATACAGTCCACGGGTTCTGTCCCACCAACACCTTGCTACATCATAAATAATCACACGCGCACATTTATATAGACTGCGGCATGCATCAACACGCGTGAGACTAGAAGAGAGTTAGGGGCTTCAGTCTCACCATGCACAAAACCTTCTAAAAATGATTACACAATTACGATCTTCACGAGTTAATAATATTTTATAATCACAATATCCTACAGAAGTAAAGTATAGAAAGACTTCGAATCTAGGTAGCAATTTTGTTTATTTTTTTTCGGAGAAAGCATTTGTTCTTAACATTTTTCCAGTGACGTATTTACTATTATTTATACACAAAAGGAGGCACTAACAAAAGTAATTTGGATTAAACAAGCTGTGGATAAATAAGGTTCGTGTGCTTTTGACACGTTAATAAAAGTCTAAGAAAATAAAATAAAGTCCAATTTAATATGTACACAACACTCATTTCACATCTGAGTGACTCCGGAGCGTGGTGTGTTACAGGTTCCACTTTTCTGTGGTTTGTCGGTGGGGTAAGACTTTAATATATGTATTCTACCCCTAAATACTTTCTCTCGGTTTTGCGGCAAGCCAAGCAATTTTACAACCAGCTCAACGCGGCACATGTTCCTACCTCAATGTTTAATTTCGGTTAAAATTCATCACACATTTATATTATTGAAGTAACTATGTCTAAAGATTTTACTGTTTGTTTTTTTTTTATAATATCACACACAGCCCACCAAATATGACATGAACATACGTAAATTTCACCCAAATCAAAGTGATCACTTTGATACCACTTACGCAATCAAACAACTCCGCGATTTTTTTTTTAAATATGACTCGATTAGAACGAAAATATAAATAAATAAAATACAATATGCATTAATGAAAAAATACGCGTTGTTTACACAAAAATTTAATTTTCGAACAGTAAATACATTAAATAAATATCAAATATCTCATAAAGACAAAGATATTTTTTTTAAAATTATATTTAATGGAAAATACATAGAAGTATGGGGTAGTTACAGAGCTTACTGCCTGTCTTCGGTTGGCTTAAGTGATCACTTTATATAAATATAACGTTGAAAATTCTCACCCCGTCATATTTATCAATTTTTTTTTTAAAGTTGTATATATGTTAATATGTGGACTTGCTTCGAGTACCACTACACCATTGCCATCTATGGACCAATATATTTATTTAATAACGGTGTCTTTGTAAGTAAAAATCCAGTAATTATGTGTTATTGGACATATTCTAATATTGCTTAATTAACTGTTGCATGAAACAATATGATTTTTATTGCCACTAAAAATATGCGTAAAATGCCCCTCGTCCCGCAACAAATGTTCCAAACCCCTCTTCAATATGTACATTTGATTTCATGTCCATTTATTTACTGGTTTGAGATATCATATCAATTTGATCACTGCCTCACCTAAATACGGACTCTGATCTGTTAACGTGGACAGGGAACACGTGAAATAATAAATGTATTAAATAAATCATTATCATAATTATTAGCTGTTTACTATCTTTTGCTGGATGAAGCCCTGAGCGCCTCCCAATTTTCCCATGTGATTTCGAAATTCGATTTAAATAAACGAATTGCACGATCTCCGGGTCGCGCGTCCCGCGGAATGGAAATACTATAATTCCGGTCGTAAATCGGAATTACCGCAGGGTGGGGAAACCTTGGTATAAGATGAGGTCGGTGAGGGGAGAGGAGATGGGGTTCTAGTCGAAGGACCAGTGATCTCGGGAACCGGGATTCGGAAGGACTGCTCGCCTTACTTTGTATATGACGGCTCCGTAATCCCCGCAGTCGCCGACGAGATTACACAAATAGCACTCGAATGAGCCGATTTCCAATCCCAATTAAATACGGCGATGTCACAAATGTCACCAAACAATACGTGATAAAAAACACAATATCACCAAATACAGTACTGGTTCACTGGAGCTGACATATCCACACCGCGAATGCTATTGCGATATCGAGATCGAACTAATGTTTCTCAAGTTGACGTTTGCTGACGTCAAGGTATAATTCAGACTGATAAGACGAGCATGAGGATATCTATGAATGGGAATTTGGATACGGAATTGTGTCAATAACAACGTACGTAAATAATGCACCAAAAGTGTGTTTTACAAATTCTAAATACCGTATAACACTTTTTTATTCAATTTAATTTAGTTTTTAAATTAAATTCTTACCTGTAAAGAGGCTCTTTTCTTCTGAATCTCTTAAAAGCTCCCAAAATTATTCGTTTATAAAATGCAGTTTGTTAAATGTCCCTGTTAGATGTGATATTAAGGTGCATAAAATCATAACATTTTTACTTTATTGTTGAGAAATTGGAAACACGTAAAAAAAATTAGAATTAAATTTTTGTTATAAATTGTCAATTGAGGAAAGTAACAATATAATAAAAACTACTGTATAAATATAGAAGTGCGTAGTCAAAGAATTAATGGAGTGACGTCTCCATTCCAAAGAGAATGCATAAATTACATGTTTGAATGACTATTAACCGATTATTAATCTACTATTAACAACTTACTTACTTATCATCATGCTGTTTTTCAGCGAGGGTAGGCGGACAGGATAGAGCACCGCACTCTTCTGTCCTGACATCCACATCTCGCCGCATTCTCATTCTCGCCGCATCCACATTCATACATCTTTTCATGTAAGCTTACCGATTATTGTGACATATAACTTAATCATCTTTCAGTATCTGGTTTACCCGGTCGTGCCAAGTCTTCCGCGGACATCCTCTATTTCTGGTGCCATAAAAACTTGCATCATATATATTTCTTACCATTCTCTCCTTCTTCATCCGTTTACTGATCCTTTCCTAATCTTACTCACTATTTTTAGATAAGCTTTACATTCCTTCCCTATTTCTTCATTCTTTACTCTATCATAAATTAATTTATTTCAGCGATCTCATTTTCACTGCATTCAGTCTACCTTCATTACTCTTCTGCCAGCTCCAGGCCTCACTTCCATATATCAATGCCGGTATTATGAACAATTTCGCTTTAAACTATGTGTATAAACAAGTTGAGGTTTAATGGATATAGTCTTATTGGAATAATTAAAAATTCGTAAAAGCGTTCTTTCTTCTAATAATAATATGCCAAGTGTCACCAACATCACTGATAATAAACGTAGGATAATTCGACATACATTTGTCATAGCTCTACTTTATTTAACCTCCGAACTATTACGTAAGTCACGGGTCTCTTTGCTTTGTCAGATTCTGTTCAGTGAATTTTAGTTTTTCGTTCAACACACTCGTGAAAAGAGATCACCATCTCATTAGAAAGCTTAAAATTGAATTTTCAATGAAAAAGCTGCAGGATAACTACTTCATCTGATCGCTTCAGATGCTGTGCACCGAGTTCGATAATTTCATCAAATACTTAAACGCTTTAGTAAAAAAAAATACAATAAAAATAAAGGGAAAAAAATTCAGAGCACATTTAACACCGTTAAAGCAGAATATCGCGTTTATAAAACTGACCCATTTACGATCTTTAATATTCAAGCAATCGAGCGATAAAAGTAAAAAAAGTATTTCGTTCTTATTGAAGCGATAAGTGCCGTGGAATAACCTTTGACATGGTTCCTGGAAGCTTTTCTGTGGGGTTTTCATCCTGCAGACGCTGTCTGTAGAAGGGGGCTGCTACTACACTTCACAAGCTTGAGATCCGGAGAAAAGTTTTGATTCTTCCAGAAGTTTTCTGTTTAATCACTTAGATTGGATTTCTTTGGACGGTCTCTGTACCTTAAGCGTGAGAAGACGTAGTTTTTTTTATTCTTTGTACTTAATCCTGATTTTATTCAACTGAAACTATATTCGAAGTATATGAGGAATTCAATTTTAAAAAGTTGATTTACTATGATATAACGCGTCTAACAAAAGTGAAAGTGTTCAATTTTGGTAAATCGATATAGATTGACAGATATCTATATTGTGATTGCGCTTCGCATCCATTGTATCCAATTTTGATGTAATCCATTTTCTTTAGATATCCGCTAACTAAAAATCATAATGAACATTAATATGATTAAGGAGAACACAATCTTATTGTGAAGTAATTATTCAGAACATAAGCCTGTGATGTTATAAATACTAATTAAATGTATTAATTAGAAAGACATTCATATAAAATCAATTTTATCGAAGATTTGAGATTCCGTAAAAACAATGTAGATGGCGTAAAATTAGTCGTCAAAAATACTGTCGCAGTAGCATAGTTGGTAATGCATCTTCCCCGGATTGTAATAGAGATCCAGGTTTGAATCCTGGTAGTGTAACAACAATTGTTTTCAATAAAATTGATTTTATGTTTATATTTTTATAATGAATACATTTAATTAGTATTTAATATTAATATTCAGTCACAAATTTTACGCATTGTGCAATAGGTATATTTCATTTATTAAGATCTCCAGCAGGTATCACTGTTTAACATATCCTTTGCGGTGGTGGGTCAGACCTGACCCGGGTGTTGGCAAAAATATGAATTACTCTACAAATATTCGTTTAACACTTTTTTCCTTCTAGCTTATCTTTATTTAAATATTTCCAAATAATTTAAGATACAAATAAATATTATCGGACGAGATATTAAAATTATTTTCATCTGGTTTACGCATAAAAATAACAAATATAAAAAATAAATTATACATTTTAATTATTTATAACCACTGGTACACACCAGCAGGTAGTGCAATCGCCAACCGATGAGAATATCACATGCTCAGCGGATGTTTGTATTTTGGCTGTGTAGGGTGTCTGTTGATGCGTGAGAATATGTACATTATTCGTAATATTTTAACTTTAATTTTTTAGCAGAAACATTACGGCACATCATGCCATTTCATTCAATCATATTTAAAATGAAATGTCTATAAAAAATCTCCCACAAAACGGTTGAAAAACCTAAGCTTTGAAGTGGGTCTAAGATGACCCACCGGGAAGAAAGTGTTAAAGCAGATTAATAAATTATATCGCAATGGATTTATACGTCACTGATACGTGGTGAAAAATTTTTTAATCTTAATAATTCTTGTTTCTTCATTATTAGCAAAACTACTTTGTGGCTCCATTTCATATAAATAATTAGACAAAATTTATTGAGTATTCTACATGTTTTGATACATATATTTTCTTCAGGAAACAATGTATACTAAAACTTAAAATACAATAATAGATAAAAACTATAAAGTGGTAAATAAGTAAATAAGTAAGAATAAGTAAAAGTTCTTTTTTATCTACGCTTGTATTTTTAATTTCTGTATGCATTGTTTCCTTAAGAATGTACCGTAGGTATCAAAACACGTAGAATAATCAATAAATAGCGGTTTAAACAAAGTATTTTGTATAAGTGTTAATATTATTTGATTTCTTTAAGAACATATGTGCTTCTTGTTATGCTTTTAATTACAATCTATGATAATCGTATAAATATAAAACAGCTCTAGGTGTACAAATGTATATATTATTTCACTAATATTTTGTTATTTTTAAATTAAAATAAAGACAAAGTACACTACGTGGTGTAATGTTAAAGCAATATAATAAGAGATTTCCGTATTGCCGCGAAACGGTCACAATAGCCGCCAGCAGAGCCTAGCACCAAGCAATCGGCTATCGCAGATTACTTCTCTATTAATCTATATTATTGTTCTAATACTAAGTCACATTTCTAGACTTATGATTATTTAAATGTATGGAGATCAGTCCACACTAAATTATTCACTGACACCTATATGCCCAAGTATGCAAATAAATCATTGATTTATTTATACAATTAAAAAATAAAACTTAAATAACATCTATGTACCATTTTGAACTATTACATTGTTTAAATAAAAATAACATAACTGTTTGGGACATATATTTATTTTTATATTATATACAGGAAATGTTGCGTATAACCATAGATGCCGAAAGAAGTCAGGACACGGAAGGAGTTTGGCACTCACGATAATCCGGTTCTGCTGGCACCTCCAAATGTGGACTGTATTTTTAATGACTAATTTCGTTTTAGGTTCATTTAGACGACACTTTACAAACGTGATGTTTCAATTGTATAATATTGTAATTCTTTCGATTCACGTATAACCGCACCGGTTCAAGTTTACCGGTTCCAATCGACTGGTCGGTGACGAGGCTGGGCGGGACGGAAAGAAGAGAGGAAGGCACAGTATATTATTTCCGTTCAAAATAAATATGTATGTGATATGTATGTAAATAAATATATGTCCCAAACAATATCTATTTTAGACCTTAAAAAGTCGCATCTTACTAACGATGGCACTACTAGTCGTATCTCAATTAGTTCTTAATCTTAATCCAAGTGTAAAGCTTTTATGTAATAAAATATACATGTTATTGAGTATATTTATACTATTTTTCGTAAAAATTTAATTATTATTGTCAGTGCAATGCTTACCGTCCATCTTCCTCTTGGATACCATTGGTCCATATATAATATAAGCTTTCGTTTTTCTCATTATTTGGTGGATCTATTTTTGTTTAGGTCTTACTTAAGAAGTATTTGAAATAAATCTGAAAAATTCTGATACTTGACAAGAGCTGCGCATTCCTGAGACGCCAATAATAAATTAGTGGTATATACGTACACTAGTTTATATTCCTACTTAAAATTATTGCAGCCAGTTCCTGCCTTTAATCAGGATGTAATTATAGTGGGCTTTTATTTTAATTGGTTCGCTGTCCATGTGGATATTCACAACCATGTTTCTTTATGATTTCAATTTGCAATTTCAGGCATCGTTAAGGTTGATTATTTTCATCAGTCTGTAACTATAGTCGTGTTAAAGATAAAGGTCTATTTGTGTAAGTACCGTAAAAATTTAATTTCAATCAAAAATTAAATAATTCTTGATGTGAAAGGAATCTGACACGTCGGAATGAGTATTAATTTACATGTAAAATACATATGTAACCTTTTCGTTCCGAACCTATAATTTCTGTCTCATTAAATGTGCTCAATACTGAGTATTGTATTTCTTTAGTCTGCTTCCATAGTGCAAACTATTTGCTTCCACTCTTCGCGATCCTGTGTCTTGATTAGTATCTACGATGTGTGGCGAGGTTCTGGTCATGTCTCAGTCTATCTGATGTATCCATCTGCCGTTGATAATAGAAAAAAATAGAAAATCTGATCAGAAGCGCAATACACCAGGAAAATAAATTATATAATATCAGCATGTTTTTTCTTAATCAAAATTATAAAAAATAAAAAACGTGAAGTAAAGCAATTTATCCATCACCATTGAATAGACACAAAAATTGTAAAAAAATTATAACAAAAATGTCGACTAACTTCGCATATTCATTCTCCAAAGAATGCAATCTGCACGAGTTCTGACATTACCACTGTAATAAAACAATGAATTGTGTCTCATCTCGATGACCTCATGGTGCGTGAAAGTCAAGCAGACCAACAATCTGGGGTCAGTCTGTCAATTGATCTATCTGGGTTGACAACTCGAGGGAAGAGAGACCGATGTCTCTTTCGCACACGTATTTATAAGCATTATCAGTTGCAAACTTAGAATTAGAATGTATTAAAATTTAAAACAAAATCTTGCTCAATTTAGACTCAATAGTTAAATCAAAATATTAAAAATCAAACTGATAATACTGCAATTCGTGTTTCATTTTAGTATCACGACTTAGATTAATTGAATGTCCGATTAATAGGGAACCTACAAAATAACAAGTTTATTAACACAGAATACGTTGTTCAATAAGGTGTTTAAAAAGTAAATCCAAATTAATCAAGAATTATCAAGGCAAAAATTTTAAATTATGTATAAATTATATATTTTTTTATTATTTGTTTTATTTGATATCGATAAAGAAATACGGTGTTCTGGAGGTAAGAAGTCGTCAATGCAATTTTGAAGACTAGCATCGTTATTAATAGAGATTCCTTGGAGATTGTTGAATAGATAATAAAATATATACAAAAATCAGAAGAATATAGCGTACGTGAAATACTCTCAAACGAGCTCCTGAATAGCCGCTTTACCAAATTACCATGCTGAAAAATCACTTGATACCATCGTGCCGGTTGTTTTTGTTGGCATTAAACCTCAAAAGTGATAGTTACATTCTTTGGAAATAATTCTTAAATGATTGATAGTTTTTTTTTAAAGTTGCGGTTTTAGAACAATTTTTTTTAATATTTTGAATACAAATTAAGTAAATGAATTAATAAGAAAAATATACAAAAATGGTAACGCATTTTCCCGAATAGGAAATGTTTCGGGTTCGTAGCAACCAAATATTTTTTCTAATTAATTCATTTAATTTGTATTAGTTCCTATTAGTAGTTTTTAATTCACGTCTTAACTCCTCGATTAAATTAAAATAATAAGATATGTCGGAAATGTTCATTTTTCAAACTTGACACTCCAATTTCTTACCTAACAATAATATATAAAAGTTAAAAACATAATCAATAAGACAATATTTAAAAATAAGATTGACATATCTACCCTTCAGAACAACAAAGTTCCATCTGACACCGACACTGTTTTGAGTAATGAGTTCAAAAGTGTTGATTGAATTTTGACATATATTCATGTACATTTTGTTCCGAGTACGCAAATATGATCAATTTTAAGGTCTTTACTTATTTTTAATATTATCAATGACCATAGTGAGATGAGGGAAATTAAAAATAAAATAAAACATTGGAATTTAACAACAATGATCCATAAATTAAAATAAGTAACTAATACTTTTGGAACTTTCTGCTCTTATTATCTCCTTTAATATGCGTTGAATATAATTGGTGTGTATAGAAAAAATAATGCATTTGGAATGCTTTTCACGCAATAACTCAAATTAGCCCAAAATGATAGATGGAATCTTGTTATTCTAAGGGGTCGATATATTAATAAAATTTCATTCCATGCTTATGAAAATAAGCATAAATCCAATATATTTATGATTACAATCGAGTTTAGAATTTCAAAATTCACCTAAAGGAAATGTAATAAATTTGAGTGTCCACAACATGGATATAATCACATTCATTGGATCGTGATTATTTTCTGTAGTTTATAAATTGTATTTTTTGTATCTATATCCATTAAATGAATTAATTCCTGAAATATGCTGGAACAGCAAGTGACGGAGCTTACGGCGAAAGCCACCATTGCGTGATGCTTAAACGTAAATACTAATCGTTAAAGGGATTTCCGATAAACGTGATGATTGCAACACTCTGCACTTTATCGGTGCACTCTGACAGATTGCATTGGATTCATTTTCTGATGAAATTGGTTTGAAATTTTACTGTGAATGTATTTATCACATATAATTATTACTTTAAAAAAAAAACTATAATTATTGTATATTCTAAAAAAAAATTGTTACAGTAACTTTAACCTGTAAATATTTAACAGCATATTACAGGTACGTGATATTATTGTGATTTTCCTTTAAGTGAATAAATTTGTCTATAGGAATCGAAGGAAGTTGACTTTAATTGTTAAATTCTATCGATAAAATAGATTACTGAAAAAATTCGTAGTTGAAAACATTATTCGATAGATATCATTAATTTCCATTGCAAATTTATCTAGAAATTATCGTAAAATTCTTTTTTTTTAATACACACTGAATTCATTTTATTGAACTCCATTGTTAATTAACACAATAAAATCAAACACGAACAAATTAATATCTTCAATTCTCATTTATAAATATATTTAACCCTACATAAGTAGAGTGATGTAGTTTTGTATAGGAAGAAAAACATATAATATTATTTCTCTCCACTTGAATTTGTATAAGACATAGAAATAATAAAATAGATATAAAAAATTTTGTTTTTTTCTCAAAATTAATGTACGTATTAATGACATGTACCTAACTAAAGATATTATCCTTAAATAAAACATAACCACTTTGTATGAAACCACGAATTTTATTACACGCCAACCGGTTTCGCTTAACTCAAGATTCGTCAGAGCGTATTAAAACTAACAATAAATACAAAAATAATGCACTTATATAAACATAAAGAGGTGGATAGAATATAGAATTACATGTAAAAGAGAAACAGAATACATACACAGTTGATATAAAATTATATGCGAAAGAGAGACAGAATACATAATATACCTATAGTTAGGGGAAAGAACAGAGTTTATGGATAATAAATTGATTTTAAAGAAAACATACCACATAAAATCAATATTTACACGTATTTTATAAACTATTGACAGTTTGACTAACCGAATTTTTTATTTTTTTTTAATTAAAAAAAAATAGAGATGCGTACACGGAGTACATGTCATATCAATATTCTTACTATTTTCAAACTAAGCTAAACGCTTGTGCTATGAAAGTATTAACTTTCTGGTGTTCTGGAACGAGGCGCGAACCCCCGACCACTAGATCACTAGCCCAATAAATAAACTTAAAATATTAACATGAACAAAAAATTGTTATGTACGGTTAATTAAAGATTTTATAGGTAGTCATATAATTTCAATAAAAACAAATGGTAATGTTTTTAAAACAGCGATTAGTCCAACAATACTCTACGCTTCAGAGTGTTGGGCAATTATAAGAAATAGTTCTTCAAGACGCATGAAGCTGAGATCGACTGGTGGAGTCACAGAATTGGACAAAATTCTTATATAAAAAAATAAAAAAAACGTTGACTACCATGATCTGGACGTGCGATGGGAGGGTCTGAATCCCGGTTGTAATCAAATATGTTTTTTCGTTATATAAATAGGTTTATTTCTGTATATCTTTCTAATTCGACATCTGGGAGTACTGATCGATGATCATCTTAATTGGAAAGAACACATGTCGAACCTAGCAAAACGCATAAGAAAACTAATTTACCTTTTTAAAGGAATACGATGTATAGTTGATTATAAACTCTTGAGATCGGTGTACTTTGTACTGTGCTACTCCTTAATTAATTATGCTATTTTAGTTTGGGGAGGAGCAGCAAAAACAGTATTGGAGTCGGCTAAAAAAGCACAAAAAACAATTCTCAAGGCAATAATTGGTCGTCCCTTTAGATATCTATCAGATCTTATATTTAAAGAGTACAATGTCCTTGATATAGGACAAATCTTTATGTTGAGTATACTAACAACAACTCTCTTCAAGCAATAAATTATGGACACAACACAAGACAAACAACAAACATCTACACACCACACACACCGAGAGCAACGACGACATTTTATCAAAGATTCTACATGTTCCTAGCTCCGAAATTATACAATACACTCAGTACCAACTGGAAATCGTACAATTCCTATAATATTACACAAATATGGACCCAATATATGATTCAATCAGGTAGAGATGAATCAGAAGCATGGATATCCAACAATTTAATATAATTTATACAATTCTTTCACTAATAATTCACTAGTCCTTCAACACTCCCACTCCATATATTTTTATTTTATTTTTACTTTTTTATTCATGTTTGAATTCTCTTTTTATTCCAAATAACACCACAACAGCACGAAAAAAAAACTGGCTACTTTAACACAGACTTTAGTCTAGCAAAGTAGCCAGGACAACGCTGTATATATCAGAGGTGAAGTCTACTCTATCCCACACAATAAACTATGTATTATGTATCCACCTCTGTTAGTACGAAAATATAGATGTCAAAATATATAAATAAAAAATATAAATAAAAATTGATTAATTTAATTTGTATTAAAAATACGACAGAACTATGTTCTGAAATTGTACTTTACAACAAAAATGTGTTATTAAAAAATAAAAAGTTCATTTCTGATAAAGAATGTTGCAACCTTCATGGTGCCGTATTTTTTTAAATCGTAAGTTTTAAATGTCTCTCATAAATTTCTTCACAGCTGTTGTAAGTTAGCTAAAAAACTAATATATGGTTTATAAATTATAAACCTTTGTTAAATGCTTCGTTAGTAACTTATTCCACTGATATTTTTATTCTTCAGTTTTAAGAATTAGCATTGTTTATTAAACTTTTAATTCTGATCAGTTTTTGAATATCAGCGAGCTTCCTTGAAGATGAAAATGATTATTTTATAATTCAATTGAATACTTTGAATGAAATTTGAGGAGCTGTAGATAAAGGGTTAATTAAAGAAAGTAATTTTGTTATTTGGGCATGTATCTTAAAATGATATAATATACACGGTGTAACATACTTAATCCACAATATTTTATGGGTGGATACCTAACTAAATAAAATGTAAATGTAAATGAGTCGAAAATGTTCAAGGAATGTGCCTAATCTCAACCATGTCAGAGATTTTTTCAACGTATTTAAAAAAAATCGTTATTATGCCATTATTTCAATTAATTGAAATATTTTATTGATTCCAAATTATGTACTGAATACAAGAAATAAAGGTCAACGAATTTCGAGTGGCCAGACTATATTTTTTTAGACGATTTAGGGTCTGAAGCAAATATATAGATTAATAATGGTTTAATTTCGTAAATATTTATTTCGAAGCACGTAGACTTAAAGCTTAACAAGATTTTGTTAAAAATTCAAATAATAATATTTTCCATAACGGTGCACGATTTACATATGTTCCTTGAACATTTTCGAATTATAATTTAGTCAGGTATCCACCTATAAAATATTGTGGACTAGGTCTGATGACTAGTGTGTGATAAATTGAACAATATATTGTGATTAGGAGAACAAATTCTTATTGTGAAGTTGTAATTATTCAGAACATAAGTTTGTGATATTTTAAATGCGAATTAAATATATTAATTAGAAAGATACACATATAAAATCAATTTCATCGAAAAATATTGTTGTTGCGCCACTGGGATTCGTACCTGAATCTTTTTCCTAACCGGGTAAGGTGCATTATCCACTCATGCTCATAGTGGTAGAAACTTTAATTTATTTTTTAATTGTACAAATTATTAATCTATGTTATATATTACATTTTGAAAACGTTCGCCTATTTTAGATAAGCCTATTTTTAGTGAGACTTCTATTATTTCGTATTAAAGAGAGAGCTCTAGTGGTATTATATATTTTATCTGTCATTTAATCAATTTTATAAAATAATTAATGTATGTTTTAAAATTAAAACTTAATACTAAAAATAAGATTCAATCTGTACAACAATATTTTATCCTTATAAAATTATTTTATTATTCTCATAAAAATGTTATATTAAACTTACTTCATCGTTCTAGTGAAAATAAATACATCTCGAAGATTTAGTTTTTCGCTAAATAAATAATATAGATTTATGAAGCAATATTTCGCCATACATTTTAAATAAGGTTAGCAGTAACGGTATACCTTGTATTATGTTAAACTTAATTCTAGCAATTTCGATTCTTCTTTGATACTAAACCACTTAACTGACTAAAATTGATTTTTTCAGTATAATAAACAACGTAATATTGTACTGTGATGTTTCGTGCCGAGCGGGCTTGGGTTTTTTTAATAAAAAACATCCGCCCCAGAGTTGGGTACGTCCAGGAGGCGAGGGATGGCTAGGGTGGGGCGGAACCGAGAGGCTAGGGATGGACAGGATGGGGCGGAACTGGGTAGGTACGCGATGAAGTCCAGAGTATCTTTCGGAGCGTTGGGTAAATAACCCTCGAAAATTCATTATGCGCGAATCCCGGTCGTTTCAAAGGAAAAACATGAAGAAATCCCGGCCAAGAAAAGCGGTGCTCGGGAGATTCAAAGATGCTGCCGTTGGACCGCTGCTCACTGCAGCTTTAAGATGGTGTAAATTGTATGGTCAATATACTTGAAGATTTACTTTTTTATTTTATACTGATCGACAATACCCGGTGTTGTCCAGGGCTCATATTTATTTAAAATTTAAAATAAGGCTGAGGGGTAGACGATGTTTGGCTCAGGCTCCAAATATCAAATTAGGATGTATGCAACATTTGGCTTAGACAGAAAGAGATGAGATGTTCGGAAGATAGGGTTACTATATTTTTCTAGAGCGCAAATGAATAAAATTTGTAATTTATTCAATATAAATAAAATGCATGCGGGAGGAAAGAGATAAGGTAACCAGAAGAAGAATGTCTTATAGAGTTAGCCTTAAAGAGTATTTATAAAAAAAATATATACAGATGGCGTTTAGTATAATGTAATACAGATTTATATATGGTAAGGGGGGAAGAGATTTATTAGCCATGGTAAAGGAAGTTTATAGAGAAAAATTTGAAAAAAAAACATTTATATTGGTGTGTGGAAATGTGCTAGCCGGGGAAATATAGTGCGTAACTAAGAAAAAGTAATTTAGATCAACACTCGACAAGGAAATAGTAAACCTCATCGCTGTCTGAACAATTCCAATCATACTTTACTGGTATACAGGTAACTAATATATTTCACTAAATATTTCAGTCAACTCAACTACAGACCAAGTGTTTTGATATTTGAGACTCGTTCTGGAATAGATGTTTGTCTTATTTTATTAGAACGAAACATCAATGATCAATGGATTGACGTTTGATGTTTAACTTGCGACGAGCGCGAAGTAAAGTACGGTGTGTACCAGACGCGGTCGCTTCTTAAATGCTATGGATGCTTCGCATCCCTTGTGTTATAGCCAAAAAGCCTTAAACTTTTTGTTTCTAGCCAAAAACAGTACTGCAGGAAATAAATTCGTCCTGTCCTTTAGAGACCAGTCATAACACACCTACGACACGGCGGGCGCACGGAGCGAGTCGAAATACATATACATTCTCAACTTTCGAACATCTATGGATCGCGTAAACACACAGATATCTGCAACAGTGGATATTATCATTAAAGTATTCGACTTTCGCGCATGTGCATTTAATTTCGCTTGTCAAGATCTTCGAATACTGTATACGCATTAGTTAACAACATATAACGTACAAAAAACGACTTTAATAAGTAATGAATCTTAGAGTTGAAGGAAAGCGAGCAAGAGTATCATCTGCTGCAAGATGATAGGTCAAATAAAGGTGTTAACAGGTGTGTTTCTTTTTAACACATTCTCTGGGGTGGTGGGTCAGATCTGACCAGAATGTTTGTAAAAATATGAATTAAGCCATATATATTCGTTTTATGCTGTTTTCCCTCTATCTTCGCAAGCAATTGCCAACCGACAAGAAGATCACACGTTCAGTAGATATTTGTATTTTCGTTGTGTAGGACGTCTATTGATGTGTGAGAATATATACATTATTCGTAATATTTTTTAATTTTTAACATTAATTTTTTAGCAGAAATATTGCGGCACATCATGCTATTTCGTTTAATCATATTTAAAGTGAAATATCTATAAAAAATCTCCCACAAAACGCTCGAACAACCGAAAAATTGAGGTGGGTCTAAAATGACCCACCACCGCCGGACGCGTTTTATTTTGACCCATCGAGCAGTAAGTATTAAATACTGCGATCAACATCGGTCTAGACAGGGAAGAATAGAGACATATTGTGCACCAAGTTCTAAATACTTCAGAGAGCCAACACGCTCAATGTTAAGCATACGATGAGAAAGAAGATGTATTATATCTAGAATTATTGATAAAACGTAAAAAATACGAAAAAGTACAATTTTTCCAAAGTTTTTTTATAAATTTTAATAGTAATGCGTATATAAAATGTCTATTATATGAATAATATTACTATTTTCACACTAAGCTAATCGCTTGTACTATGAAAATAGGAATTACTTGATGGCCTCCTAGATCGAGACCGAACACCCAATCACTGGGCGAGTAATTAAATATATAATCAAACCATTATGAGTATCATCATTTTATTATATTTTACCTACTTTACTGTCTATCATACTCCACACGAACACTTAGGTACATACACGCGACATATACTCATATCGAAGACTGAGATTAGAAGCGGAACATCACATCTACACATACCGTCTGATTCGCATCGCAGGACATAATTCATTTTATAACCTCCAAACTGATCTGGAGTCGGATAACATTTAACACTGTATACATACTTTGGCTATTTTTGCCAAATACAGCTTCACTTATAAACATCAGTGTCAACACCAGAATTTTTATTTATTTTTTAAATAAAGATAGATATATTGAATACGTGTCATATCAATAGTATCACTATTTTCAAACTAAGCTAAATGCTTGTGCTATGAAAATAGGACTATGTTGATGGTCTCCTGGAACGAGGCTCGAACATCTGACAAGGCGAGTACTGTAACCACTAAACCACAAGCGCATCATTTAATTAAAAATAAAATATGTTTATTTGTGAAAACGAATAAATAGCGGACGCCCAGATTTCTTGCCATGACGTAAAATTAAATTCGAATTAAGAATGCTTTGCTTATTATTCCCGCCGCGAACACAACTCGCTCTCTCTTTTCTTCTTAGGGCGGACTTTTCACGCGAAACTATGGAAGTTTCCACCAGTAATCTCCCTCCCGAATGTCTGGAAATAAATTTATTGCGAAACTTGCAAACAAAAACTTGGCTGCGGGTCGGCAATCCATCATAATTACGATTCTGTGTACGTGTGCGCTGTGCGTGTGTGTGCACCTGTTTTTGTTGGCTCCAAAGGCGAAGTTGGACGGTGGTCAAAAACGTTGTGTCCACAGACTACCAAATATATACACATGAACTAACGCAAAATTCCTTATTTCAATATTTACATTTTGGTGTCACTCGCGTTATTACTTACGCAATTAAATAGCACGGCGATTTTTTTCAAATATATGATTCGATTTATTTATTTATTTTTATTTATTAAGACTTTATTGACATACATATTTTTGTTGTAACAGAGGTGAATATATTATAATATAACATGATAAACATGAGATATAATTATATTATAATTAAATACTCGTAGTTTATTGTGTGGGATGGAGTAGACTCCACCTCCAATATATACAGCGTTGTCCTGGCTACTTTGCTAGACTGCCATCTGTGTTGAAGTAACTAGTTTTTTTCGTACTGTTGAGGTGTTATTTTATTCAAAAAAATGTAGGCACTGTACAATGATAATGTTAGAATATTGGATATCGATACTTCTGATTGATCTCTACCCAAAAATCTTACAATTTTAAACATAACCTAAAAGCTTATGCTTTGAAAAAAGAACTAACTTGATGGCCTCCTGGAAAGAGGCTCGAACCACCTAGGCTAGTATCGTAACAACTAGACCATAAGCACGTCATTATGCAAAACTAATCGTAATGCACTTCAATTAAATCAATTTATCTAAAAAATTTGTTAAAAACATTTATGACGGTATAGTTCAGATATATAATTATTGACACAGATACAGAGCAGTAAAATAGTAAACAAAATGTTCCGAAATATAAACTTAATTCCGTATAACATTTTAATATAAATAGTACATGTTAAAAACCACAGATCAGTAAATGAATAGACATGGAATAAAGTGTACATACAGGAGAGGGGTTTGGAACAATAGTTTTGGGAAGAAGGGCATTCTACACACATTCTTGGTGGAAACATAAATCCGATAGTTTATGACACGTTTGTGCAACAGTAAAAGTATTTCCTTTTTGATAATTTAATATATGTATAACTGTAGTGACTTTCCAATTTTACTGCACCTATGGAAGTACTATCACAGATTACCTTGAATTATTTTCTCTTATTGTACACTCAAGTTGATTGTAATGAAACGCGGTAACAATACCCGTTTATTCCAATAATATATTTACAGTAATGTATAATAATATATTCAGATATTGCTTATTGCTAATGCGAAGGAACAATGGGAAAAGAGACCCGTTCCCCAGTGACGGCCTCATATATCCCATGACCCCCACCACGCATCTGACACACACACACACGCACACATACAAAAGTGACAGTTTTCACAGTAACAAAACGTATTTTTTACATTAATGCATATTATTATGTCACTGTTTAAATTTTCGTGTTTTTATTTGTGTCAAATCTTTATTAAATAACACCACAACAGCAAGAAAAAAACTAGCTACTTTAACACAGACTTCAGTCTAACAAAGTAGCCAGGACAACGCTGTATATATCAAAGGTGAAGTCTACTCTATTCCACACAATAAACTACGAGTATATACTTAATTACAATATAATTGTATCTTGTGTTTACCATGTTATTTTATAATACATTGACCTCTGTTACAACAAAAATATGTATGTCAATAAAGTCTAAATAAATAAAAAATACATATATATTTATTATTACAATATTTACACAGATTTGTTTAATATTACATTTTTTTATGAATAGTGAGTAAAATAATATTAATCACATCTTAATAATAATAATCGGTACACAACACGTTCTTGAATTGCCACAACCAAAAAATCGACCTCTACTGCTATGGGTGCAGTGTGTAGTGCATAGTGCGATTTGTGTAACCGTGAGATTTCATTGCATTTGTCGGTTTTAGATAATTTATTTTACCTGATGGGTACAAATACAATCCTCTCATATATCGCACTTCTATATCAAATCTAAGACAACTCAAAAAGTCATTTTTCAGTGAACAAAAAGGTAAAAACATTTTTCTCCATTTTTTGTTACTGAAGTTATGAAACTAAATAACATTTTAGGTTCTAAATGTAACCTAAAATGACATTATTTGAGAACTGGGGCTAAGTTAATTGTATATATGACAGAGTATCCGAATTTAATAATAAATCAAAATGCTTGTTTTTTTATAGTTACCTTAGTTTTGATCTAGGTGTGCGCTATGTTCTTCTTCTTGTAGTAGTAAAGTACCAAAAGTGGGACATATGAACTCTGTATCCAGTCGAACACTTCTATGATTCTACGTCTACTACAGAGATACCACATAGAAACTTCATCTCACTCTTAAATGAACTAGATATATTCAATGCCTCAGTTACATAAATTAAATTTTAATTATTAAGGATTACACAATCTGATTGTAAAATTGTAATTATTCAGAACATAAGTCTGTGATATTTTTAATACATTTAATTTGTATTAAATTTAAATTCAATATATATAAACCTTAATAACCTTCATTTTATTTTTATTACACATCCCTATCCCATTTTATTTTCCCCTTACTCTCCCGTTTCTCTGTAAAATTTTATTTTATATAACTTTTATCTCTCCTGTGTTTATATTTTCGTATTATTATTTTCAACATTTTCTCTCACCTGTTTAAGGTTATTTTTTATATTTCTGCATACAGGAGAAAGTTCAATACAGTTTTAGGATAAAATTCGTTTCCTGTTAAAATATTAATAAGTTATTTATATATATATATATATATATATATATATATATATATATATTTTTTTTTTTTTTTTAACTAATTTAATTTTTAATTTATATAAAATTTTTTCCTAAAAATTATTCGACTAAATTTGTATTAAACAACAATTTGAGTATTAAAGTTGTATTAAACAACAATTTGTACTAAATTTTTTTTTTAAGTAATTTTTTTTTTAATAATATTTTTTTTAAATAGATTCTGGTGAAAAAACAATGATATATGTTTTTAGTTAGTTATGACATCTTGAAGAAGAAAATTGTATTTTTCGAAACCGGTAGATGTATTTAAACTCAATTCAGTGGTTAATAAAACAAAGATAATAAATAAAAAATATGAATTTTAACCACAAAGTTAATATTGCTAATTTTAAAAGTATTATTAATAAGTTATTTAAATAAGTCCCTTTCACATTGTTATCTTCGCCGTATAAAGTATATTGTTATTTTAGAGAAAGCATAAGGTAATTGGTTAAATTATTGTTATTAATAATATTAATGTTATTAAATAAAAATAAAATAAAAACATTGATTTACTAACTCCACACATATAGGGCTGACTAATAAATCAATTCAAATTGGCAGAACTTGAAACAGAAAACCAGGTTGATATGTAATCATGTTCATCACAAGATCTTTATGATTATTGATTTTTAGCACATTAGTAGTTGCATTTTTGTATCTTTCTTCTCACGTGGACTGAACGTGCGATACGTTTATTTATTGGTGTAAGACGAGCATCATATGAAAAGTGGCTTTATTTCAAGAAATGATATCTCTTTATGGAGTTAAAACATGGACCAAGACACAAAAAGGAAAGAAATAATCATATTTGACACCTTCTAAATGTGGTGTTGTCGAATATGCTGCGGACTGTGATAAGAAAAAAATCTCAATTCCTCAAGAAATTCGATGTTACATTTTAATTTGCTCGCCAGCGACCCGGCAGTCTGTTTGACTGACCTGCGACACGAACAATGATTGGCTGTCTAAATGGACGAATCAGGGACGAGAATTTGATTCTGACGGGCAGCCGAGAGAGACGTCACTTTTGAGGGAGTAGCGGGTCGGAGAGCGGCGGCCCCACCGACCGAAGGCAGGGGCTTGACGACTGAATATGGAGTTTCCACAGTGGATTCAGAGATTGAAACTAGGCCAGATCTATACACGGAATTAAAGGAAACTCAGCTGCTATCGACGGAGAAGCTGCATGCGAGCGATAGCAGACGTATGGGCTCTACGGACTCAGGGTAACCTCTTGGATGAGGAAATCAATTCTGATACGGGAGTAGTAGCCTGGCATTTGTTTCGACTTCATCCTTTGGTATGCTAAGTATAAATTAATTATGCTAAATTGGTAAAATCGTGTGTTCTTACTAAGGGGAAAGTTTAACAAGAAGAAAGAACATTTCAAAGACTATTATCGTGCGCACAATGTCGGGGTTTGTTATGATTCTTGTAATAGATAAAAGGCACCGTAACACTCAAGAAAGGCTCTCTACAACATGCAGGAGAAGTATTATTTCGTATGTACTTTAGATGGATAGATGGTGGTGAAAATATAAGCAAGAGAGTATGGCACTTACTTTTCATCTGCTGGATTCTAATTCATTCATAGATTCCTCTCCAGCACAAGTACAATCGTCGCGGTATGTATATTAACACTCACAAAAAAGAATTATTATATATTTTTTATTTATTATCTTAGTTTTATTAACCACAATTGTGGTTAATAAAACTAAGATAACAAATAAAAAATATGAATCTTAACCACCAAGTTAATATTGCTAATTTTAAAAGAATTATTATATATAATATAACTAGCGTATAATAATAATATAATGATTATTAATAATAAGCAAAGTGAAGCGACGATAATGTTTCTGTATAAAGGTCGAAACGTACTGAACTTCTGCAATTGGAAGACTTTAATCATAGCGACATCTTCTCTCTTCCATGTGCTTAGGGTATAGAGATAGGTAAAAAAAGTATGGATACACGCAGATTAAAAATTAGGTAAATAGCAAATTGAATATATAAGGCAACAAGCCAAATACCAAAAACTTTATAGAATTTAATTTATTAACTTTAACACATACTTTGCGGTAGTGGGTCAAATTTTACCCGGGTGCTTACAAAAACATTATTTTAATGCTGTTTTCCTTCTAGTTAATATTTTATTTAATATTTTCTAATAATTTGAAATACAAATAGATGTTATCGGATGAGATTCAAATGAGTTATTGATAAAAATGTGAAAAAACGCTCAAAAACTGACCTAAAACAGTTGGATTGAATCTCAGCGCTTACGCCAAAACATATATCGTCAATATTTTGACCGGGTAGACAAAGGATACTAGGTACGCGTCCATGTATTTGTTTTGACTTATTTTCGTCTGGCGGCCCGTAGATAATGCCATAATATAACTATTTGAGGGGCGTTACGTCTACCTGTAAGTTTTATGACTCTACCTGCTTGGGTTCCGACAAGAAGATCAGTGGATGTTTGTATTTTGCCCGTGTAGTGTGTCTGTTGATGCGTGAGAATATCTACATTATTCGTAATATTTTTTAATTGTTAGCTCTACTTTTTAGCAGAAATATTACGGTATATCGTGCCATTTAATTAAATCATATTTAAAATCTCCCACAAAACGGTTGAAAAACCGAAAACTTGAGGTGGGTCTAAAATGACCCATCACCGCTGGACTTGTTTTGTTTTAACCCACCGGGTAGTAAGTGTTAAACAGCGCTAACAGATGGTAACAGCCTGGATAATTTGGTAATCACTGAGAATGTATAAGGACCGATGGCCATACGTTGATTTCTGATTCAATTTGAAGATGCAAAAATCAAGTCAGAAACATAATCGAAACCTCGCTACACGTAATACTAAATAAGGCCCAGAATCGCGAGGTCATATCAACACAAAAAAAACACTAATGAGATGGCACAGGATATACCTACAATAGTTTCTATCAAAATAGACAGATCGCACATTCCATAGAAAATATGTTTTTTTTTTCTAATGTTATTTTCGAAATAGTGAAATAAACATTATTTTCAAGTACCTGTTATTATCTCTTTTTGATAGAACCACTTGTTTATCATTTCTCGTAGTAATAATACATATTAATTCAAAAGTATTATACACCAAGTACATTATCTATCAATAAATAAAAAATGAAAGACCTCCGACACATAAATAACAGATCCCTTATTAAGTATTACAATTCGTTTCTTTTTTTTGTTTACTCTCTCGTGAGAAAAAAATTCTATCTCGGGTACGTGGACGACACAACTTTGATCACTACATCAGAAGAAGGAATCGCTACACTACTTTGTCGCGTTGAAAAATAAATTGTAAAATTGTGCCTTGATAATAAATAAGGGAAAAAGAAATCTAATGATCGTTGATTGACATAACCAGCTTTCACGAACAGATGTCCTCCCAGACCTTGAAATTGTCAAGAATTTTAATTATATCGGATCCATAATCACTGACGGCGGTAGTTGCCAGCCAGAAATTAAATAGTATGTTCAGATTTGACAAAATATAGAAAAACCGCGCTATTTCTAAGACAACGAAGGTCAGGCTTGTACAGTCTCTGGTGCATTCTATATTTTTATATGTTGTGGAATCATGGACCCTGAATACAAGGGAGAAAAGATGAATGTCTTTGAGATGTGGTACTGGAGGCACGCGTTGAGCTTACCATGGACGGCAAGACGCACAAATGTCTATATACTGCAGGAATTAAACATCAAGGACAGACTCTAAACCATTTACCTGAGACGATTCTTCAATTTTTTGTACATCTTACGAGAATATATATGATAGATTATTGTGGTAGACCTCGTCGAAGAACAAAGAATAAGAGAAAGATCCCATACCCGCTGGACCGACCAAGTGGAAAAGGCAACAGGCACTTTTCTGGTGACAGCCCTAAGGTCTGCAGTATGCCGAGAAAAGTGGAGGATCATAGTTAAGAGGGCGAGAGTTCATGAAGATCGCGATCTTCAATGATGACGCTCACATATAAAATTAAGATATTATGTAGTTTGTTGATAGTCTTCAAGTTCTTATAATATACAAAAATAAAATTAACATCATATTATGTTGGACGTTAAATAAATCCTTTTTATATCAAGAAAAGTAGAGAAGCTGAGTTTCGATTGCAAGTAGCAAGTACAGAAATAAACTGCAAGTAACTGTTAAGAGTAGTTTAGTTGGACAGTTATGAGTTGTTTATTTTTGTTTGCACCGTGTTTATCGTCAGAAGTTTCGGATGAATTTTAATGTTTTTCCGCTTTACAAGAATTTCACGTCAAGGTTTATATCACGCAATAATCGTGTTATAGTTTTCTTGTTTATTACATTATATTTTTCTATAGGGAAAATATTAACGAAATTATGATTATTTTTTAAATTTTCGACTGCCGACATTTTGAAACAAGACAACGAATCAGGCTGACAAACATACGTGGTTATATAATACAGTTATAACATATTTTACGAAGAGTTTGATCAAAATTTGATAACATTCCGTGGTGGGATAAGATCTTGTGGACTGTATCGATTAAAATTATAGTTTAGTTGACGAAACCCGAATTGGATTCAGAAAGGAATAATGGCAGATGGACCTAATTGATGGGTTGGACGCCAATTTTCACCTCCACTGGATTCGCACTTTTGTTGTGAAGAACGGAGATATCACTGCACTTCCAAATGGTGTAGAACACCACCTCTTTGTTCTCTGGATCTGTATACACGGTGACAATTTCGATCTACAATAAAAGCCTGTTGACAGCTCGGCATCGAAATGCAATCTAGTTCCACGTCGTTGAAATCCCTAGTTAGAAGTAAATCAGAAAAGAACAGATATAAAAATGTTTATTGGATAGACGGAATACACAGGGAGTATTCAACTTGCGTTAACACTCCTAATGTTGCCACTGGTTTCGGTGTTACTCATACTATATTATTGTGATGGTAAACCATGATGTGACTATGATTTTGATGATGATTGGAAACTAAGATTTAGCTGTTGGAGATTTACTTTCTAATGTACCAGTCATTGCTCAAATAATTACAAATAATCAAATTCCAACCATCGTTATAATTGAATACAATAATAATGGTTTAAACAATGATTTAACCATTATTACTACACTTCTCGTTAGGTCATCACCCCAACCTATTTGTAGTCGAATTTAGCTTCTACTATTTACCACTTCTGGGTCCTCCATGTCCACCTCTCGTCCATAAAGTTCAAACCTCTCTATCATTTCCTCTTTATAATCAATATTTTTATGAAAAAGGAGAATACATTTTTGCTAAATATTTTTTCGATAGATAGACAGAATCAATTCATTTAGTTTGTTTTAAAAAAAATTTATTAATCCAGGAATCCAAATACTTAAATATTCGAGATGTGTGGATATCTCAAAATGATGAATCAAGATGTCTCTTAAAAATACTACATAAATAGTCTATAATTTGTCAACAATTAAAATGGTCACCGCGGCTAAACTTAGAAGAGAAAGTTTCGGGTACGTTTTCCGTTTTTTGCTAAATATTTTCTGTTCATATATATTTCTGATTAACATTAAAATCTTTACAATAAAATATGTTTTCATTAAAATAAAATAAAAATTTATTTAGTAGAAAACTAAAATTGCAAAAGCAAATAATAGTAAAAATGCAATGCTTTCAACCTTGAATTTATTGTCGAGATAATTGTCCTTAATGAACCTATCTACATACTTAAGGAACTCCTGTTAAATTCTCATTTAAGGCATAAATCCTCTTTATAATCCTGGAGGACCGTAATGCAGTCGGGACGAGCTGAAACCTGCAAGACTATTCCTGCCACACGTAGGAAAAGCTTAAACGAAGTAGCAATTTTATATTGCGAAATATTATTCTAAGTGTAAATTTTATGGCAAAACATAAAAAGTTACATTAAAATGAAAGCCCCCCGCAGTTAAGGGTGATTTATAGGGCGCAGAATAAGTCTACACTGTCGGAGGAAACTTGGGATCACCCCACTTAAGCCCGCAGTAATGTATAACTATGCAGGCAACCGTGCCGTTAAGTATACTTTTGAAGAAGGTAACTTATTTGCCAGAATGCTATTTTTTCTACTAAATTATGTATACTCTTTGAATTTAAAATGCTTACTGAGAAGCGCACCGCACACTGGAGATTGGTTGATATTTGTATCCTAGTGATTTTTAAACGGTTACTTTCGAGTCACCGGAACATCCAGTTACTCTTTTCGCAGTAATCGGTTAAGTATTTTTCATTAAATTGAATCATAGATACTTACTGAAATAATACTAAAGCAACTTGAAGCATTTAAGATGTGGATCTACAGATGACATCCAAAATTTTATTTCAAAATTTTATTTTATTAGAAAACATTTTAGAATTATCAGTAGGATATACATACATATATATATTTCATTTAACATTTATTTCTTGAGAGTTGATTGTGAGAGAAGGACTCGTGTATAGAGAAGGATTATTATACGAGATAGTATAAGTTATGGTTCAGTTAGTCTGTGTATATATTTTTTTTACTTCAGATACAAATTGATAGTGGTCTGTAATTGTTCTAATTGGGATGGAAAATTGTTAAAAAATTTGATACCTTGATAAATATAGTGATTTTGGGTTACAGTATATTTTAGTTTTGGAATATCAATTTGGTCTCTAAATCTTATAGATCGGAATTCGCTTCAAAGGTTTAATCGATTTTAATTTTTTTAAATTTGGATTATTGATTTTTTTTTTTTTTATATATCTGTTATTTTTAGTCATTTAAAATCTGTAAAAGATTGTATACTTGGATAGTCTTTTTTTTTTAGAATAATTTTTATTATCATTTTTCGAGTGATTTATAACTGTGATATTGAAGTTTTATATGCTCCTCCCCATCCAATAATACTGTATTGCAAATGTGACTGTACAAACACGTAATATATTATTTTCAGATTTGTAAGTGATAGATGTTTCTGAAAATATGTAGGCAATTTTCCTTACTATGTTTGTAAGATTAGTAATATTTTATTTCCATTTTAGTTTGTTATCTATTATTATTATTATTTTTTTAAATAGAAATAGAGATTCAAACTAAACTAAACGCTTGTACTATGAAAATAGAACTAACTTACTGATGTACTGGAACGAGGCGCGAACCTTCTACCACTATATCACTAAGCCAAGATCTTGACCACTACACCAACAAGGTACTCTACAACATACATATATTATAATCCTAGTGCAAAATTATGCACAAATCATGAGACATATTGTTAATTCAGAGAAAATATGTAATGTGATAGTGAAGAATGAGAAATAAGCTTTTGTAGTATGTTAAAAAAATAATTGAAAAATCCAGATTACCATGCTTTTTTAATTTTTTCAATATGTGCAATACTTTCAGAGATATTGGCGATCTAAGTTGGGCTTGTTGAATAACATTCAGATTACCGTGTGACGTCACATCGAGAGATGTGACGTCACTATGTCAATAATCACCTGCTAGAGTGTCGATTATCGACTTGTCTACTCGGAAGATATGAAGTCACACGATAAAATGATATAAACCGATCGTTTTTAAAACACACAACTTTGAACGTCTGTAACTCTGCCATATTTCAAAATATCGAAATAATTCTTTCAGTTTTTGTAAATGACATTTTTTGAAAAAATATATTTAAAAATGAATGACTTCACTACTTCATTGGTTCAAGTTTTGTGACACTATACAATGATTTTTGTTTACATCAATTAATTGTTTGTTTTCTAAATAAAATAAAATTACCAAATTGTGCATCTCATAATTCAAGATAAAATTGCTAACAGAAGAAGCAAAATGAATAATATCCTGGCTGAAAAATCTAAGACAATTGTTCGAAAATCTCGCAGATCAACTATTTTGAGCAGCTGCAAATAGAATAGCACTAGAAGAAGATATAGAATATCGGTGAATCGATTAAAATTGTAAAGAAACAGTTATTTGCAACGTCGATAATTCATGGTAATAACGACTGTTTATTTGACTAGTTACTTAAGAAATTTCTGCTGTCAATTAGACATTTTTTGAATCATAAAAATCATCATTTATTTAATAAATTCTATTTTTTCACAAAATATGTAAACCAATTAGGTAAATTTAAAAAAAAAAAAAAACAGTTTACTGTTGTAAGTTTGTAAAACTCCATAATCAATAAAATTAAAACACTTTTACGATTTTACTAATACTAATAACATAATAAATCAACAAATTAATATTTATAGATAACGCTTAATTATTATTTTAAAAAACCCACAATGTTTCATGTATTCCCATTTTATTTTTATTTCATTTCTTACTATCATAAATTAACAATTCGAAGATTTGATTCTGCCCAAACCTTTTTTAAATTATAATAAGAATGTGGAACTAAATCGTCAATTAAACATTGCTGAATTAATTTAAAAATATCATTCTTTTTTAACATAATTATTACCTAGAATCATGCAAACATTATATAAATCACAGATTATAATCACATTATAAAAATGTCATAAATCATATTATAAAATATATTTAAAATACTGCATGTGTAAGGTTTGATAGGAAAATTTAATATAAATTCAATTTTATTATTTTTATAAAGCCATCGCTGCGTTATTATTTATTTGATTACATAAATGCAGTCGAAGGGCGAGGGTCAGAAACCCTTCAAATATAATAATCTAACCCTCAAAATTCTCCCTTTCAATGGGGGAGGTTGTATCTCAATAACATATTCGAAATCCGTATCACGTCGTTATTTCTCAGATTATAATATATTGTACCTGCGGACCTTTTGTATTGTATGCTCACATTTATAAATATGATACTGTCTAATATTAGGGCGGAGACCACTTTACCCACAGAACGAGTATCACATGGAGTAAATGAATGCCTGATCCAAGTCCTAAAAAGATAAAGGATTGTAATAATGATTATTACTAACGCATCAAAGAATTGTAGAACAACAAGGGTTATTAACTCTAGAACAACTCATATTATTCTTTCGGTTGGCATCCCAAATTTTGGCATGTTGGTACCTATGATTGTCTGTACGAGTGTAAGGTTGCCGCTGTTTCTGCGAGATCAATCGCTGTCAGCCTTCCATCGGATAAGGACATACAAATATGCCACGCCAATTAATTGTTTCAGCCGATTAACACAATGAAGTCAGCAGTCAGCGCATCCGAACAGATCGGAGCACAAGGAAAAACAATACAACCCACGACGAGCAAGAAAACAAGCATTTTTAATATCAGGTTAGTGGTGGTATTTATGCTTGCATTGATTTTTATATTATGAATAGAAAACCCGGGGAACAAAATAAGCTATCGAAGGGATTCTCTAGTACAAAGGTGATTCACTGATCTCCGATTCTCTTGAAGATAATATGTGTAACAAGCTTGTTAATCGTAGTAATACATAGAGCAAGTCCAAATCATAGTCCAGAGTAACACTGATATTTATAGCCAAGTCCAGTTGGTAATGAAATAAAACGCCGGTGTGATCGATTAAAGAGGTGAGTTCCGTATGCCGGCTGACGGCACTGCAACCTCTGTTTATTTGGCCCGACAACTCTGTGTCACCGAACCTAAAGCGCAAGACCATCGTACCCATCCTACTCACCGTATTGTATAGTATTTTCTTTCCCCTTTTTTAAACACGTCTTTAAAACCCCCCTATAACTCTTTACTGAAAAAATACAGTAGTCAAAAACTCACTTAATCAATACTACTCGTACTATGCAATTACACACTTTACAATATATAGTAAAGACAAAATAATTGATAATTTAAAATTTGTTTATAATACTTATTTCGCTAATATTCGCCTAAATAATAAATTTTACTCATATTTAATATGATTAGTCATGCTATTGTTTGATGTTTATTTAAGTACTGGTTGGGATAGATCCCGTGAACTGTATCGATTTAAATTATTGTTTAGTTGACGCAACCCTAATTGGAGTAAGAAAGGAATAATGTTGAAAGGATCTGGCTTACCTTGACCTCAGCTCTGGGTTGGACGCCAATTTATACCTCCAGTTGATTTACACTGTTGTATTGAAGAACGGAGATATCTCTACAGTTCAGGATACTGTAGAAAGCTATTTTTTCGCGATGCGTATTAAGCACACGGGGCTACTCTCTACCGATAAAGAAACAAACGTGTTGACACATCCATCTTGAAATGCAATCTATCCGATCGGCCAAAATCTCTAGGTACCCGTTAGCCAGAAAAGGACAGGTAGATTGACGAACTGGTTAATATTCGACTTGCGTTAGCAAGTACTAAATCGCTTGAAATCTTACATATGGCTATAGTTTGTAGTATCCTAGAATATAACTCAACAGTTTGGTCCCTATTTTATAAAGTCCAATACTTCAACATAAAATCTTTATATTACATTAATACAAAGTAAATGATGAAATGATATAAGATTTCAAATTATAGATTAATAATTAATAACTTAAAAAAACCTTCATCAATTACTTTCGAAGAAATGAAATAAAAAAATCCCAGTTATCTGATCTAATGGGATCACCCTTCGAGGGTAAATCGCATTGAATTCATGTTAGCGTGTGTTGTTAGGGACCGATGCACAGCACAAAACATCCCTCGTCTACACCAATGACGGCGATAATCCAGTATAAGGCTTCGCATCCTGGGGATGCAACGATAGATGGACCTCTTGGGGATAGCAGATAAGATAAGGCGGTGGTCACGGCTCTTGGACCAGATTGTATTTAAATAAAAGTAATATTTTTAATAAAAACGCATTTTTGTTGTGATGTTACAATTTCAGAATGCAGTTCTGTTATATTTTTGTATACAAATTAAATTAATCCACAAGATGTTTTATTATTGTTATTTTTCCCCATATAGGAAAAGTTTGGGTTCGCATTCCGATAGTAACCAAAGTATAATTTGTATTAAGACTCGTAAAATATTTTTGACAGGAATCTTTTCAAAAAAATTTATGATTTGAAACCTTTGATAAAAAATATTTAATATTGAATATGATCCATCTTTATAAATATTTCAAACACACTTAATTGAAACAACTGTAAAAAGTGAACTAAAATTCCTAACTATCTCAAATATATGAATATGAAGTATTGTTTACACGTGGGGGTGGGGAAATAGGATGTAGGAAGGATGGTAGAAATCCGGTAGAGAGACAGAACTATAAAGGCTCAAAGATCAACCGGGAAGAACACGACTTATCTAGATTTTCTCGTTGTAGTCACAACTCTCCTTAACTTCAGGAACAACTTCGCCGATTTACACGAAGCACTGTGATCACAATAGTTGTTTAACTTTACAATAACTTCAAGTCAGTGTGACAAACGAGTAACAGGACATTCACACTTTTTGACAGTTCACAAGCCTTAAATCACACACAGAAAAAAATCGTGTTCAGAGGTAAGGGTATACGGAGAGGGGGGGACAGATAGGTATAGTAAACCTAATGGAACATCCACACGCGCACGGTGACCGGCGTCTGGTCCTGTTATAAATTCCGAACAAGTATAGTATGCAGAATATGTAGTATCAAATTTTAATAAATGATTTTTTATGTGTTTATTTTCTTTTGTATTTATAATCTCTTTATCTAATGCTAATGGATGTACGATATAATTTTTTTATATGACTATTGCATATTATAATCTTTAAAATTAAATAAAAAAATATATATACATACATACAAATGCTGCCAGTTCAAATAATTATAATAATAATTATTTCGATGTGGCGAATTTTTTAGCCTGTCCTCAATTTCTTATTCGTTTATTTCTAGGTCTTCGTCATACCTTACATGTCTTAAAAATAAAAGTATCAATGATAATTTAATTACTTTGAAGAAATATCAGTAAGAAGCTCAATGTCATAAGTACATATATGATATGATATTAATAAAATATTATGTACCAGGAAAACCAAATAAAGCCCATTATATACATCATGATGTCTGCGGCGAATGAAATATTATGTGTATTTTGGCGTATATGTTTTCATTTTAATAATTTACTAGCATTGAGATGTATGTAGGTTTTATAAAGTATTTAGAAGTACTCTGTTCATCCCTAGAGACCACTTAAATGTATTATTCATGCTATAATCAATTATGAAAAGCTCTTAATTTTCTGTAAACAAACGCGTACTCTTAACGCTCCTAGTATAATATTTAATATACGCTATAAGCAATGGTAATTAAAATATTATTATGGAGAACACTTTTTTTGCTGTCAAGTTGCATTTTCAGAATAAAGTTCTGTTAAATTAATCAATTAAAAAAATATACAGAAAAAATCAATCTATCGAAAAAATATTTAGTTATTACCGAGATATTATTTTTATCTGTGTACGATTTTTCGTTTTAAAGAAAAATTTATTTAATATATTTCCATAATTGAGAGATGAGATTGATATTTAACTAGAGACAATTTCTGGGGTACAAATTTTGCTCCCATGAGATTCTTTGAAGTCACAGATTACAAACCATATCTCAGAGATTTGCCATCTCGTGCCTCACTTTAAGCATTTCATACGTCAAATTTCAGTATATATGATAATGATGATGGATGATTTGTGTGAATTGAGTCCCATTAATGATAAAATTGTTACATTTGCTGATGATACTGCTTTATTGTTTCATGGAAAAACATGAGATGAAGTTTACAGACGCTGGTATTGGATTACAAAAGGTCAAATCGTGACTTGAAATGAATCATCTCTTGTTAAATATTGACAAAAGTAAATACATATGTTTTAGTATCAATAAGGCTCGTAGCTCAAATCTCAATAATTCGTTCATCATACACATTATTCATCACTCATTATACATAGCATGCGAATATAAAGAGATAGTAAAACATATTAAATACCTTGGCATTTAGATTGACCAACTCTTAAACTGGTCTGAGCATATTGATAAACTTTGCTCTAAATTGAGAAAGCTTACATTCTTCTTCAGTTGTCTTTGGAATGTTCTAGAGAAACGTATGCTGAAAACGATATATATTGCTCTCTGCCCTTCTTAGCTACGCGATCTTAGGTTGGGGTGGAGTTGAGAAACCATATAGGTTTCTCTCTGACTCGTATATTTGATATTCGACAGCTCTATGTTAAAAGACTAATCCTTTATTTTCATTCCAATAAAGAACTTCATTAATATCTATCACATAATTATGCTACGAGAGCAAAAAATAATAGGCTCACCAAAAACCCTAAAATGAGAACGAGCTTTGGTCAATCCTCCCATATGCTTCTGACCCCAAAGCCTACAACAGAAATGTATGTATGAAACATTTATAGATAGACTGACTCAAATAACATCTCAGAACATCATTGTATTGTGTTTCCCAAAGCCTACAACATTTTTCCGAATAGTATGAAATATTTCTAGATAGACTGACTCAAATAATATCTCAGAACATCATCGTATTGAGTTTCAGAGTTTACAGCCATGAACCGCGATCAGTTTAAAATAGCGTGCTCTCACTTTAGGGCGAGGTTCAAGGAAATGATAGAGGCGCAGGGTGGCTACATAGAATGAAAGTTATCAGCAAGGTTCCATTAAATGAGATATAACAGCATTTTTGGTATCTTTGTATATTGGCTTAAATAAACAACTTTTTGCAACAACGTTTTTTTGTCCGGATTCTAACGGCGCACCGTGTGCATAAAATTGTTATGAAATTTTATAATGCAGTTTTTATGATAATCAAGCTTCTTCAAGCTATCGTCCCTTCTTGCAAGATACCCAAAATTTTAAGGATTTGTCTTAGGCAAACAGCTAAGTGTCCTCGATGTTCAGTTTCTGCAAAATGGTAGCGTTCATTTATTTTGCCATCCATAGCATGCGCAACATATGTTTCTAGCACCACATCTCAAAGCTATTAATTCGTCTTTTCTCCGTTACCTTCAGGATCCATAACTCCATACTAAATTAAAATATAGAATGTACAAGAGACTGTGCAAGCTTGACGTTCGTAGTTTTGGATAAACCCTAATCTTGTCTAGTCTGGATATATAACTTTTTGCCATACCTATGCGTTTTTTGATTTCTGGCTCGCAGCTGCCGTTGTCAGTAATTATGAATCCGAGATAACACAAGACAATAAAAATATTTTTTGTTTAATTTTGTCTTAACCCCTAATCTCATACCTAATGGCCGCAAATGTTGCATCACCACACACATAACAGAAATTGACAGATTTGTTAATACATTTACATGGCATCCTGGGTTTTCAAGTTAAATACGACTACAAAATATAACTCCAAACAATAAAAGGAACATTATTCTAACCTTAATTACAAGCATGCTGTAAATATATAATGAACAAAATAAGGTATACAGTAACTCTTCATTCCCGATATCAAGTTTGCCAACCCTTATATTTCCTTTACATACTATTTTACTTCGCCGCTCGGAACACCGCACGCTTTATTTTATACACATCATATATATGGGCTCTATTTCGAAAATGAGAGCTAACTATGCATTTTAAATGTTATATACGGTTTTAACATACCGAAATTAATAAAATATAATCATTTAGAAGTTAGAAGAATGTCCAAACTGACTTATGTTTGGAAGAACCGCTCTATATTAGGAAATAAAAAACCCAACTAATTAAAACCCTAGTATTTTCCATAACTTTGTATGAAATCAAAACTTGTATCATAAAAAAGGAAAGAAAGGAACATTCGATACCTTCGAGAAGTCGTTTTGTCGTTTACCACGTGTGCCATGGATTGCAGAAGAACAATTGTCTATTATTTGGGAACTATGTACTAAATAAAGCTTATTAGGGGTGGTTATGCTAAAAGTACACATATCAGAATAATATGTAATTTTTTTACTGATCCATCTCCATAATTCAGACCATCATTCAGTACCGAGATATTGATGTATTCAGCATGGCTTAGAAATGAGAAATAAATGATTAAGACAATGATGTTGTTAAAACAAACTACTTTCGGTTTGATCATAGATTTTACTAAATATTATGTGGAGCGTACGGCCACAAGAAAACAAGGTTGGTTTACCAATCTTCGCTTCTCTTAACTGGCGATGATGTCGATGAGGTCAGAAGAAATAAAACACAAAATTATTTTTTTTCTAGAGACACTGTGGCGAAATAATCGTAAATAAATTAGAATACTTTATTTTATTTCATTACAAACAATACAATTATTCATTGATATTTTTTCACCAGTGAACCTGGACAGATGCTAGTAAGGTGTATTTTATAAAAAAAATAACAATCGTTGTTTATTGAAATCTATCTCACGTTTGTTTGGCGTTCTCCGCTGATGATTCACCGTTTTTATATTTTAAATTACTCTAAAAACTGACTCGTGTCATTGTCACATCATTTTATTAGCGTCACTTTGGCGACATCTAGATCCTATACGATGTAATTATGCGACTAAAGCCTAGATGAAGCCCGGTGGAGAAGTGAAGCACCAAAGAAAACGCCCAAATGTGGCGACGCCGCAAACCCCACTCTACCGCTTGCCACAAACTTTGCGGTGCCGGTGTAGCTTCGTATTCAAAAGTGTCGGTCTCTGTGCAGCTCACGATAAGTTATCTACAATATTCAGAGAAATAATTCTATCATACTTCGGTCATGTTACTAGAAGAGATGGTCTGCTTGAAAAAAATATACACGGATGAAGAGAAAGAGATCGTGCTCCAACAAGAAGGACATACCAAGTCCAGGAAACATGGTTGGAGCCTCGACGCTTTTCGTACCAGACAAGGCTCAGGATCGAAGAATAAAGGCAAATAAAAGCAGAAATGCTCAGTCATGAGCATATCGTCTAAGAGAAACAATAAAATGTATTATTTCCTGCCAACAATACGTTGAAATAATGAGCTTAAATATAAAAGCAAATACAGTGTCTGTGTACGGCTTATATTGGAAATCGATAAAGATTCGCGTAGAATTGTAGATATTATTCATAAATTTGAACAAACAATATGTGATTTATTTTACAACAGGAAAATGGGAAACATTATATTACGCTGCGTATTTATTCCACCCATTTAATTAAAGCTGTTATATTTTGATGTGCGGAGATTCATCCGACCGAAATGTGGGCATTCATTCGGATAGCATCTGATGGCCGCGAAATCTCATATAAGAATTTATTCGAAGCATTTAGGAGATCATAAAAGTATATAAATTTATAACATTTCTCCCCTCGTAAAAGGCAAGTGTTAGTACAGCCATCAAGTAATGATATGCTAAAAACATACGCCCAGTGGCATACGGTCGACCATCGCGAAATAATGTTACGGGAATTCTGATACTTTTCGAGATTCACGGTCAAATTTCCCGGCATTATCCTGAAAAATGATTTTTCAGTCGAGGCGGTGGAAATATATCTTACATTTTCCACGAATTTTGATGATATTATTTTCCATTATTAAATTACACATTTTTTTTAAAGTCCCTATATTCATTCAATTCAAATTTATTTATCAAAATGTAAAAAAGCAAGAGATTTTTTTGAAATTTTTTTCTTGATATGTACCGTAGCTCTGTATTGAGTCAAAACATGGATCCTGAGAAGGAAAAAATGGAACATATTTTAAATGTAGTTTTGGCATTACGTGTTACCATACCATGGACTGCGAAACGAAATAAAGTCTTCATTCTTCAGGAAATCTACTCTAAAATATTCAGAAAAATAATTATTTCACACTTTGCTGGAAGAGATGAAGGCTACCGTGAAAAAAAATGACGATCACGGCCAATCTACAAATACAGAGAGCAAAAGGTCAACCTTCAATAAAATGGACAGTCCAAGAGACTCCGAGACATGATGATTTTGTATTATTTTGAATTCTAATTTTTCATTATTCATTCAAACCATAACATCGTCATTCGTAACTTTATCGTTGCAGATTATATTAAGCATTCTTCTATAGATCCACATCTCAAATGCTTCAAGTCGCCTTATCATTTATTCGGTAAGTGTCCATGTTTCCATTCCATAAAATAAAATCACATGGCATCGGACCATTTTCATTCGTAATCAAAGATAGTGATAACGACTGCAGAACATCTTTTTCATGCGGACAAATGTTGCACGAGTTTACTCAATGCGGCATTTCATTTTAACTGAAGGATCCCATATTTTATTTATATCGCAACATAGGTATATACATAATTAAATATTCAATTACATCATCCAATTCAGGATCAAAATGAAATGCTTTTGAATTGAACTTGAGGCGATCTGTTCGGCGCTCGTTCGTCTTTTCGGCAGTCTTATTGCTTTGTATTTTATCAGTCCGCAATTATTGTTTAGCATGGTGCGCTTCTGTTTCCTTGGCAATATTGTTGCTTCTTGCAAATAACTTATCAAATAACTTGCAAATAGCTTGTCAAGTTATGTCCGCTTCACGTGCTTGTGATCTTTTATCTTCCGATTGCTCTGCTTGTGACATTTCAAACATTAAATTCTTACACAATGTTGCTTGGGCTCAGCAACATTGACTTACCTTGACATATCATTAGTCCAAATCATACTTTTTTAATGAAAAACTATAACCGGGAAAAACATTTTTTTATTTTTTATCATTTTATTTCTCACAAATAAATTTTCTTCGCTTGTTCTTTAATAATAATCTATTTAAGATTTTTAATCAAAATATTTTTTCTTGTTGAAAAATAGTGTCTTGTCTTACTTAATAGTTAAATTAATATTTTTAACCAAAATATTGACAATGCAAATGTTGTTATGAGCTGAAAATAATCTCGTTGACCTAGAAGTTCCAGATAGAATCAACTATGCAAATGAGTTTGAGAGTTTTGTTTTATTTCAGACATACGGACATTCAGATCTATGTATAAAATAAGAACTTGAAAACTTCTGTAGAGTAGACAGATAGGATAGAATATTATACTTTTATATCCTAGTAGTTCATTACATCACGTATAAATTCATTAATGTTCTCATGTACCTCAAAACTTCTGGAAAGATCTGAATCCTATTTGTTTGTATATCTTCACCCTTAGATTTCAAATAAATCTGGAATCTTCTTAATATGAACCTATACATTATTACTTATATTGAACATTCGTGACATGTTGATAATTATATTTTAAAATTTCGAAACCTACTGTTAGGGATAAGTACAGTGGACTGTATGCAGAAATTGACAAATTGAGTATGACAAATTGACAGTATTAAAAACAACTCACCATTTGAATCCCGCCTCTCTCTTTATAATTAGTTATGTAATCTCTCGACGATGCTGGGAAGTTTATCACTTTTAACACTTGAATTGAAAAAGGGTTCCGCTGGCTACTTTGCACGGATTTCTCGGAGTGTGTAGGTGAACCGGTACGTAATCGAAAAGAAAACATATTTTTGAAATTAGAAAAATTAACTTTGTGGTTAAAATTCATTATTTTTATTTATTAACTTTGTTTTATTAATCACTTATTGAGTTTAAATACATCTACCGGTTTCGAAAAATACAATTTTCTTCTTCAGAATGTCAATACAAACTTTTAACTATTATAGTTAGTATTGACATCCTGAAGAAAAAAATTGTATTTTTCGTAACCAGTAGATGTATTTAAACTCAATAAGTGGTTAACAAAACAAAGTTAATAAATAAATAAAAATAATGAAAAGAAAACAGTTTTAGTAATTTTCAGTAAGGCGGTCAAATTAACATTGAAATGCGCCGCTCTAGTTGGCGAGCAAGTAGGTAACCAAATCTACGTCATATGTCTGGAATAGGTTGAGGAATCTATATGGGAATAAATAACTTTCTCTAATACCGACTGATCAAAAATGCTGAATGGAGAAGCGCCATTTTAGAATACGTGAATTACGGGTTCAGTAAACAACAAACAAATTAGAAATATTAAATCGGTAAAAAGAAAAAAAAAGTTAAAATAGACATTAAATTCCCGAATATTTCGGTTAAATAAAAGTTGCAAAATCTTACGGTACCACCGGAGACAGCTTGAGGAGATGGGGAGTCATAAAATATTCTCGACATTTCTAGAGCATGACAAATTTCAAACAGTAGAATTTGAGTGTTTCTGCTTGTATAAAAGTTAAATAATAATGATCAACGCATTAAAAAGGTATATTAAGGTGAATCACTAACAATCAAGAGATAAGTTAAAATAGTTTATTCTGTTTTTGGCTAAGTTGAATGTTAAATACGGATTAGAACAAATTAATAGATTGTACGAGATATAAATATTGAGAACAAAAATGGCAAATACTAAATGTATTTCATTGATATTATTGTATATATGATATTATAGTATTACAGTTTTTAATGAAATCACATTTTTATTTGTAGTCACAATTTTTCATAATCAACTACTGCAGCGGCATTTTGTTTTTGGCTGACGAAGAAGAAATGCAACAATTGTCAGTGTTGTAAAATAAAGATATGAGAATAATATTCTGAAAAATAGATAAACTCGGATCAGTGCAATGCTGAAAGATCTGAATATGATGACCTTTAAACAGACAATATATTTTAATACAATGATATTTATTTACAAAATCATCAATAAGAAAATGTCAGCGGAATTCACACGAAAAATTGATGCAAATTAGCATGAGCACGAGCATCGTACAAGGGGAAGGAATAGACTGAGACTGTCATTCAGGAGAAAGATCAAATCTCAGAAATTGATGATGTATAGTGCGATGAAATTTTTTAATGAAATGCCAGAAAACATAAGAAAGGAAGAGAAATTGAATAGATGTAAAATGGAACTGACTAAATATATAAAAGATAAGAATTAGTAAAAGAAAATACTTTAATCTTGTTTATATTAGAGCATAAATAAGGGGTGCTTATGTATGCACTATGTTAAGAATTAAATAAATTAATACATATAAATCATTTACAAAAATACACAGAAATCTATTCATTTAAAATTTATAAACATCACCCAAATCTGAACCCGGAAATTTTGCACGGCCCTTGAACGCATCCTGCATATACCTGGATGTAAAATTATGCTCTAATTACCCTCAAAAACACGCCTGGTATCGATCCCAAAGTTCATTAGCAAACGCTCATTGTTGTAGATTTATTACGATGCGAGAGAAGAGACGCTTGAGGGATTGGAAGGAGTAGTTCAGAACTGCGACTTACTAATGTAAGGTAGGAACTCTAATCTTTTCTGGTACTTCATTAGGGTGTGGGTGTCCTGGAGGAAAATTCTGAGGAAAACGGCTACGGTGGGGGTTTGATTGGTTTTCCAGGCGGACTCCCCTGTGCGTTGCTACCTGGTTGATGTCTGCCGGCAGTGGTGTTCGAGCTGCTAATTAATCTTAATGTTTTTCGATTTGTTTTGTCTTGTTCTGCTAGAGGGGATGCTTTCTTCTATGTTAACTCCCCTGCTGGATTGTGCCTGCGTCAGTGCTATCGCGTGAGGTCAATAACGCCATTTAATTGAAATTATTGTTTTTTTGTGTACTATTTTATATTAAATGAATAATAAAAAAATCTTTTGCCGATGGACAGTGAGGGGTGTGCGAGTATTTTGTCTGATAGCCATGTATCGCCGCCCTGTTACTCATGTAGCTTAGCGGTGGAGCACGGTTGCCTTTTAGCATTAAATGCGGCTAATGAGAAGGACCCATACGGGAGCTATCGCTCGCAGAACGGTCCTGAGTAAGTAGCGGGTCACTGCAGACTCTGAAATGGAAGTAAGTTTTGTTTTTTTATGTAATCACAGTTAGATTAGGTTTAGTTAAATTACGTGAATCGTAAATATATACAATGTGAACATGAATTGTAAAAAAATATATAAAATTATAAGATGACAACTGTGGTAATGTGTAGTAATATTATTACATCCTTAAAGAATGCTTATATCATATTTGTTGAATTATACCATTTTAATTTTGAACATTTTGAGATTTTAATTTACTGAAATCTTTGCTGTCGAAATAACAGATATAGGATTTTTTGCTTGTCTCTTGACATTCTTGTTTCTTATTTCACATGTCTTAATTATCAGGGTCCTGATATCTTAATCAGACATATCCTTGAATAATAACGTAGCATGTTATTACCGCGATACGCGACACCTGGCGAAAGATTATATTTCCGGGCCTCGCCACCCTAGAGGCGATTGTTATTATTAACCTCCTTGTAAATAAATTCAAAAAGGTTTGTATCTTTGATAAATGTCAACCGATGTCGACTTAATATATTTAATTGTATTCCCACAGATGACACATGTTCAAATGCTTGCCAGTAGGAAGATGTGTTAATTTATTTTAAAAAACTGTAAATTAAATGACCCTTCTTAAAATGACAATTAGATAAAACTGAATAAACAGATAATAAATATTATTTTGCTACGTATAAGATATACAATTCCATTGGATTTGATAGAATCAGTATTTTTTTCTAACTGGCAATAAAGATAGAGTACCTGATTTTTATGTATTCAAAAATCGAAACATTTTATTTAGTAACATTAACTTCAGACATATTGAAATATATTTTTCTTCAAAACAGCCATCACGCTACCGTAATAAACTTGATATTAAAAATCAGTACCAAAAAAATACACAAAAGAAGACCCTTTTAAAATGCGCTCAGGGGTAATATTCTCGTGAATCAAAAAATACTTTTTAATTCAGTTATTTAATGGCTTTTGATTTTAATAAAAAAAAAACGGCATCTAAATACTCCACTGGAAAATATTAAAATTGACGCGGGGCTTTGTGGCAGAAACGTGTGTAGATACTGTCGAAAGTACCAGGGTATCATGTGATGTAAAGAGTAAAACCCTATTCAAAATACCAATTTCACCTGAAATGCGGAGTTTTATTGCGAAGATTTTTTGCTGTAAACATTGGCCGTGCGCGCTGGGTAGGGGATCCCCTCACCGTATGTACGACATTATTACGCAGAAGGTTAAGCAGGCACATTGCAATATGCTGAAATTAAAAATAAATACAACGTCATTTTTCAACGCTGTGATACTGTAATTTGGGGGTGCGTTTATGTAAATCAATTTTAAAGTGTAAATATAAAATTTTATCTTACAAATAAATACATGTTTTGATTACTATCACAGGAGGAAAGAAATATGTTGGGTGCCTTTGAGATGTAATGTTGACGTTGGACACTGCGTGTTAAGTGAACCGCAAGGCATACAAATGTCTCTATCCTCCAGGAATTAAAAAATACAGAAACACAATGTCTGAGCGAGCGATTGGAGAAATACAGGATGTAATAATAGGGAAGGAATTTGGTAGAGGAACACCACCCACTTTTGCCACTAGATCCACAGATCTTCTGGCTCCAGGACACGTAGGTACTCCGCAGTTCCGCAATAAGTACTCTTGTAGATACGCTTCGGCGATAGCGCGAAGTGTAACACAACAAGCACAATGCACAATAGAAAAATGTACTAGTTTCGGCACGCACGGAAGCAAGAAACCATACACAAGTACACTCCGTTAATTTATCATTCCCTCATGGCAAGAAGATAATTCACCCAATTTTCATAGCCTACCGTACCACACTGGTAAACGATAATTGTCAGTTCATAGTTTCAACTTCAACTAGTCCAATAAACCATAAAGAACACAACCCTAGAAAAAAAATCATGTTCTGGTATAGGGCGAGGGGGTAATGAGTATTTAATGGACAATAACTATTCTCTATGTCGCGTTCATATTGCACGAACACGGCGACAGACAACACGCAGAAGAAGAATTCGTATATACTTTGGACACGTCAGAAAAAACCACAATTCTCGAAAAGCTCGTGATTATAGAGACAGTTAAGACAAAGTGAACGATCTCCTGCAAAATGGATAGACCAAATAAACAAGTTAGCAGGGGGGTTCTCTTGAATGCTGCCATTAAGATCGGGAGAAATGCAAATATATTGTACACCAAGTTTCAGATGCTTCAAGGGCACGATGCTTAGCATTAAGAATACAACGAAGAAGAATAAAATTACTATAACGTAATAATTGAAATATTACATTTTGACAAATAGTTGTTATTTGAACAAGGAAGTGGAAAAACTGGATGTTGGAAGCATGAAAGATATTTGGCATAGGGATAGGACGGTAAGGGCTCATGGACCAACCAAGAATAACACTTTGGCTTATTTGGATTTTCTCTGCTGCAGGTACAGGTCGCCTGAACTTCAGGAACAACTTCATTGATTTGCTCAAAGTGCTGTCAACACACAATAGTTGTTTCGGCATGCACAGCGAAAAACCGAATACACACTCTAGCAACAGTAACTGAACAATGTAATGAGCAGGACTTTCACACTTCTTGGCAGTTCAAAGTTGATAGACCATACACACAGAAAAGTCATCCTCTGAGGTATATAGGGTATACAGCTCTGAGGTATATAGGGGATATAGATATAATCAGTATAATGGAGCATCCATGATCGGCGATCATGGATCTCTCATAAATATCGAACAGAATAACGATGATATTCTTAACTATACTGTTTTTTTTGTTATAATTTAGAGTATGGTACCCTATGGAGATGTTTTAATGATATTTTTTAGTTTGTATATATAATTAAAGGTTAGATTAGGTTAGGTCAGAAAAGGCAAAAAGCAATTGTTGGCGAGCAACTTTCCTGACGAGCAACTTTCCTGGCGAGCAATTGTTGGCGAGCAACTTTCCTGGCGAGCAGTTGTTGACGAGCAATTTTCCGCTAATCAAGAATAATACCTAATGTTAGGCATCTGTGTTATGTGCGTTCTGTTGTATTGTATTTGTTTCTTACAGGGTGTAAATCCCTACCTGAGAATGGACCTCCTCCTCATCAGTAGGCGCCATTGTCTGGATGATGTACCATTTCAGCTGATGTTGTAATGTCTCAAATGAAAGTTCTGGAGGATTTCCCATGAACAGAGTAGGATGACGAATTCGAATACATCCGTTTGAAAAAATCTAAGGAGGAAAAGTTCATACTTAAATATCACGCCGTGAACGACGGCAACACACAAGTAACCCCAAAACTTTGATATTCATCGTGCAGCAAAACTTATCCAGTGAAATTCAACCTGTTGACCTGCTAAAGTGAATTTTTATCACATTAGGATTGCTCCTCGAGCGCTGGTCAATTTTTTCCACTTGTCGGTGGTATTCTAAAATAGGAATAAAAGTTTATTTATTTAGCTGCTTTTGATCTAATGAATAAATTCAATTTATGGTGCTGATCGATGTTACTTTGTGAATTAATATCAGTCCATTAAATTACAAACAAACAAACAAATAAACAAAGAAAACATACCTTGTCAAAACAAAGTTTTTTTCTTCATTTATTTATTTCCATTATATAATTTATTTAAATTATAATGTTGTAAAACCTCTCTCTAATTTTTATTATTATTTTTTTGAGAATGATTGTTGAAAGTAGGTGGGAGACAGAACAGCTAATTCTGTTCGTAGTACCCACGATCTCATGTTCTACGTTGGGTGAAACCGCTGGACGCGCTAACAATATGTCGGGCACGTATATATATATACACATGATATGCTTAAACTAGATTTACTGCCTAGGTTTCCTCAGGGAAACCATCTACAAAAAACGCGATCTAACCTAGAAGAGACGCCAGTTTCATATATATGTTATGTTCACTGAATTCGTCAAGAGTTATAAAAAATATACGATATTTTACATTTTTTCTAATACTTAACATAAATATTACAAATGGTTCCAAAAGACAAAATCAAATAATGAGTAATCTTATTTTTGTAAATAATTCAAAAATTCTTCAATATCTCTCTACAGATGTATGATTTATCAAGAAAATGAAATTGAATATTGAATTCAAATTAATATAACAAAATTATATTTGCAAAACTTTTCGCCTTTAAATCAAATTAAATTCGTAAATCGAAAACAGTTATGTATTATTCAGAGTTGCGCGGAAGAAAGGGAGGCTTTTAAATATAATATAAATGTAATAATAGAATGACCACGTTTCATTTTAAAAGATGTTTTTTTTATTCTCATATTTAATTTAAGAACACCGCTAGGACCACCAATATATTTCTGGTACTTTTTTAACGTGTTTTTTTAAACTACAATATAGGTATAATAAAAATGTACTTGATATATATTGTGAGGTGTAGCCCGCCACGACTTGGAAGCGCCATTGTGAAGCGTGTTCTGGCGGACTGTCCTCCACCGACTAAGAGAGAGCATGAATTTGTGAGTACGTGAATCAGAAGCTACCTACTTACCATAATATCGAGATCCGCCTTGCCATCTTCTGGGAAATTGACTTTACTGAAGAAAAACAGTAAAATATGAAAGGTGATATAGGGTCAGCAAATTTTACGTTAAATTTTATTAAAATATTAAAAAGAACTGAAAACTACTATAATTATTATTTTTTTGGTAAACAAAAATAAAATTTAATTTCTGAGCTACATAACAGGCGTCGACGACAATAATAATTTTACAAATAAAACGTTGACATGGGGCAATTCTTCTTACTACTGCGGTAAAAAATTAACATCTTGCATCCGTCCCTATTGGTGTCCTGGCATCCACCGCCGTTTCCGAGTGCCTGGCAATTGGTTAGAACACTCCTTCAACCGGCGACTCACGCACAAATTGTCGACAAGTGATGGGAAGAAGACGTAATTTTAAGTAGTAAATAAGTAAAGAATGAAGGTGATAAAACAAGGAAATCAACGAATGAATAAAAGAAAAAAAAAAGAAAGAAGGGAAATTACATTATTTCCCTTCAGTCATTATCAATTATATAGTATAGGCTCCATCTTCAGCGTATCTTCAAATATGATTTCCACAATATGGCAGGAACGGCCAACAGCCGCCCGCAGGGCGAACCCTCCTAGCTCGAAGCGCAAATGGAAGTGTACGTACCTGCTAGCGTCGGCCCGTCACTCGAATCGATGGATGCGATCCTAGCGGCAAGTATCGCAATCAGTACTAGGCGTTTTGAACCGCGCGTGAAATTAACTAACCAGGGTGATTGTTAATGTAATTCGGTACACTAACCTTACATTTTTTCTTATACTAAAAATCTATGTTTATATATATATAAACATAGATTTATATTTGACAACCATGCTGTTTCAGGGAAACGAATATCAAATTTAGTCCATAGATGGCGATAGTGTAGTTGTACTTGGAGTGCTTCCACACAGTAACACATATATGACTTCCGAAAATTTGATAGATTTGGAGATTGATTAATGGATGAGAATGGTAAACGTTATATTTGTATAAAGTGATCACTTAAGCCAGCCGAAGACAAGTCGTAAGCCCTGTAATTACCCGAACTGCCATATCTTTCCATTAAATATAATAAAAAAAGCTTCGTCTCTATGAGATCTCTACAATTTGTTTAATAACAGTGTCTTTGTAGGTGATAATCTAGAAATTGTGTATTCTTGGACATATTCAAATATTCTTAAAAAATATAGTTGTTTAAATTAATAAAAAAATCGTACATATTAAATAATACTTTTATGAGTAGTAAAAACCAATTTTAATGAGAACTAAAAGAAAACAAATGTATAAAATAAATAGATGTAAATAATATAATAATACCTAACCTAAACTTGAGTTTTAGGCGTGTAATATTTATTCAGTTAGCGATAAATCAGTGAGTAACTTTCGACAAATTCTGGTCAGTACAGGTGAGTGAGATAGTATGAATAGTGCCGTGAATTAAACGAGAAACATAATAATGTATATGTAAAGCATAAATCGAAACATGTTAATAAAGTATGATGAATCATTACTAAAATAGTATCCAAGAATTTGGCGAGCTTGGAGATAGATATAAATAAAAGCCCTTGACTTCCTTACCGAAGAAAGCCAAAAATTGGAACCGTCGTAAATCCGAATTATGTCTGAAGGTTTTGCCGCTTACATGTTTGGTTTTATCTTAGGGCTATACCCTTTTTTATCCCTCGTAACATTTAATATATCAGCTTGTTTATCAGGAGAAAAACGGATGTGTCTCCAGTCCGTGTATTGCATTGATTTTTCTGGGATTTTACATCGATATAAAATATTTCATTACGTTTTACAGCCTTTCTTTTAGTACATTATTTAGGAGCAGATATTTACCGTTACATTTACAACATGGAGTTGATTTTTAAATATAATAATTCCTCACACCTTTGACACGTGATATAAAGAAGATTCAAAATTATTTTAATATTCCTTTAGTCTTAAGTTTAGTATTAGTAACATTACTGAAGATGATGCGTCAGCGTTGAAAATGTTATAATAAATAACAAATTAGTGAAAGCAAACAGTGTTATTATATTTTAATGGAATTTAATATTCATACCTATTGGGTAATTTTCACTACTAGTTTCTAGATGTGCAGTCCCTCTAAACTAAATACCAAATTGTAGTATATTCGGGCAATTGTGCTAGACTTGAGAATAGGGGGGAGATTTCGATCGTTAACGGGAATATGGACAATAAAGAGGAAGTGTTAGGGAATGTTATGGTAGAAGGATTAATAATGAATAATTTGGAAATCGTTTAAATACAAAATAATTTAGATTCAGAGAAAATACTAATTAACCACATAACATTCCGTAACACTACGCATTTATTGTCCATATTCCCGTAATCGACCGAAACCTCCCACCTGATCTCAAGCCCCAACCCATTACTCTAATAGACTACAATTGTGTATTTAGTTTAGTTACAGTAGTTTAGTTTAGTTGATGATGAGAGGGAATCCACCTCTTGAAACAAGCAGTGAAAATAACCCAACATGAATGAAGTACAAAGTTTTATCGTGAATATCAAAATAATCATTGTTGACGCGAGTCGAATACTCATTCCCTGTCCCTTTCGTGCATCTAATAATCTATACCTGTTCCGCTCTGGCCGACTGATTACTTGCGATTTCGCCGACGGGACCAGATTGCGATCGCGCTCCGATAGCGAACCATCAAGCTGACGTGCCCTTCCTTCTGTCGCCCTACATCCACGCCATGCGTAACTCTGAGACCGCGTAGAGGAAGTGCATTCCAGATTTCCGGAAGTACAATGATTGATATAATTCGTTAAGAATTGTCTAAAGTTTATGTAATTACGATTTTATTAGTGGATTTTTGAAAGGTCTTTCTGTGAAATGTGTTTCTTAGAAAAAGTATTATCCCCAATGTACCTACTTAAAAGGCCTTAAGTGTAATTCAGAAAATTGTATCGTTATTTAGTAGATCAAAATACTAATCTTCATTCAAATGTCCAAAAGAAATAGATTAATAGAGAGCGAGTCTCTGTAGCATGAAAAATAACAAAATGACAACGACGTGGTGAAAAGGGATGGACTATAAGTTTAGACAATCTGTGACTGAGTCACATTGCAACCTGTGGCGTGCAGTAGGTATAGATCTAAGTTATACTGTTATCAATAACATTATACAATCATATATAATGTATGTAATACAATATATGTACTTTCGTTTAACTAACGTCTTTAGACAAAATATATTCGTCGTATATACGACCCTACCATGTATTTATTTGTAATTTTAGAATATTATTAATAGTGTTTTTAACGTAAAATAATATCTTTTTACCCATATAAAAAATGTATAGAAGTTTTTAAGAACATGCATTATAAAAACATTCATGATTAATTTATTGTTTGAAAATCTTTCACGTAACTACTAAAGGAAATAATAATTTATATTAAAAGTTAACGTAGGAAATAGTTCTGCCAATTGCCAATCCAAATCCATGTACAAAATTTAAAGAACAATCATGAAATCAACACGTTAAAAACAATAAGTAATCTAAATTAATTTTACTAAATTCGCGAATAAGTAAAAGAGGAAGTAGACACTTCAATGATTTGCACGCAATTGTAACCCTTTCTAATGTTATTCTGTTAAAAAACAGCATAGGTAACGACTCCATACAAAACGGATCAACCGAAAGGAATTTTCAATTCAGTAAATAGACATTTATATGACTAGCTTAAAGACAGAACTGAGTAATGTGAATAGCACGATGAGGCGAATAATAAAAGAGCGCCATGAATACAGCGGTGAGTTGCGGGAGTTTTTAAAACTAAGCAATTAAAGTTTCTACAAGTACACAGATGGCACGAATTACAAAATAATGCTTTCATTAATGTTAATCCAATTTTTTAATTTATATTTGTTTCCCAGAATTTTTAGTTATGCACACAGCTTTTTTGCTTGTATGCACTGGGCGCCCCTGATTGCAACTAGTACCCTCATTTATGAAAGTCAATTACAGCCATCGGCATGGTGAACTCTTAATGAGGTTATGATGTTATGTACTGGACGTGTCATTCTAATTCGGGAGCGAAACACATGCGGTTCATAGAATGCTTCGCGCTGAATTTTATGCATACTTTTACCCATTTTCATTAGAGAGAGAAGTTCCACGCCACGCATTAGAAATGTGCAACATTATAATAACCGAACACCCACATACAAGGAGATAGACGTGGTTTAAAGTTTTGATTAATCATTGATTCTAGGATGAGAATATGCGCAATGCAAAACATATATTTAAGATATACCATACGACAAACTGTTCACTTATGCTGTGCTACCAGATTGTTTTAGATTCCATATAAAATATCAGTATTACGCCAGGAGCTTACAAACAAAGTCAAGGAGGAGGTCAACAAAGTCATATTCAAAATTTTAATCACATCAACCCCAAAATATAGTTCATATTTTTATTTATTCATTCACTAAACTTTAATGACATACTTGTTTTTGTTGTAACAGAAGTTAATATATTATAATATAACATGATAAACACAAGATACAATTATATTGCAACAAAGTATATACTTATGTGGAATGGAGTAGACTCCACCACTGATATATACAGCATTGTTCTGGTTACTTTGCTAGACTGCCGTCTGTGTTAACGTCTTTTTCGTGCTGCTGTGGTGTTATTTTATTTTAAAAAATGTAGACACTGTATAATGGTTATGTTAGAATATTGGACGGCTATGCTTCTGATTGATCTCTACCCAATTGGATCATATATTGGGTCCATATTTGTGTAATTAGAAGTGATCGTGAAATGGATCTACAGGCAAACCTCTTATAGTTTAAGTGATTGTTGCTAAAACTGGAAATCCTAGAAAATTTGTTTACCTGTACATTCTGAAATCTGATGAAAACGCTGATCAGCAATGCTATTAGAGTACAAGGTGAGATACAAGTTTTATACTCAAGGACTAGAGTTACCCAAATACTGTACTGTCGCAATAGGTTTTTCATTTGCGATGTCTTATGTCTGGCAGACAACTTACACAGCAGTACTTTCTTTATGGTTGTATAAAAACTGATTATATTAAAGCCATAAAAGATTATGTGGTCTGATTACTTATAAAGTGATGCTGCCAAGCGAGACAGCTAAAGTACCTCCATCGTTATTACAAAAAAAAACTATAAATATGATTTAGAACTACCATGATACTAGGAAAATTGTCTGAAAATATGATAAATCACATTACATTATTGTTTTTCTTCGCAATGACGTGCAGTCCCAAATTTATTAAAATCTCATTGCATTAATTTAGTAATTAATAAAAATTTTGTGGAAAGCCAATTATTGAAATAGTGGAGAGCAAATCATTCAATTAAAACTTCTATAATTACCTTTGGTAAATCAAAAGAAAAAAATCACCTCATTGTAATTAAAAAACGAGCTCTAACTTCTGATTCTTAAATATGAAGTCAAAATAAAACATTGGAACTCAAATATTTAAATTAATTATTCTGTTGTGTGCGTCATATAATTTAACGTGAGAATTGAGTATAAGAGAGGTGGGAGAAATGTGAAAAAGGAAAAACTTTATATTAGAAATATCAGATATTAGAAAATATCAACATTTTTTTTTTCTATCAATGGTTCATCTCAAAACTGACAAATAAATAAAAAAAAATTAATTAGTACTTAAAAAATATTTTCATTTTTATAAATAGTACTTATGTTTGGCTCTCTGTGGGGAATGTGGGCTAGCATATAAGGAAATGTGGGACGAACTTTCTTCACACATTAAATATATTTTTAAACAACAGCGTGTAAATAGCAAATAACTTATATATTAATAAGTTTTAATTAACCTTATATGTTTGAACCTGAGCAAAAATCACAAATAAATATTTTGGGTTTTTCGTGTGCACATTTTCCACAGCTGCAACAGCGATATAACAGCTCATTATTTTTTCCTACTTCCTTCTATATAAGGCGAACATTTCCGCCTACATTATTGTAATGAATATCTTCTACAAAGGTTTCATTCTATCAAAAATTCAATTTAAATATAATAAAATAAATATGCAAACAATATAATAAATTATCAGGAGAACACATTCTTATTGTGAAGTTGTAATTATTCAGAGCTTAGATCTGTGATATTTTAAATAATGGAACGATTAAATGTATTAATATCAAAAAGGTAACATATACCGGTGGCGTAACCGGTGGCGCAACAACAATATTTTTCGATAAAATTGATTTTATATGTATATCTTTCTAATTAATATATTTAATTCATATTTTTTTATAAATTATAGAAAAAATTAATTTGTGGCAAGTTAAAAAATGCACTTTTATTTTACTTGCATACTAAATGTCATAATTGTTGAAAAAAGCTGATCGAGCGTAGCTCCAAACAATAGCTGTCCCGTGTGGAAGTGACAAGCGTAACAAATTACGTTATTGTTTCAAACATCAAAAGGAGTATCCAACCAGCAAACAATGTCCTTGATCTAATATATGCAAAAGGAGACTGGCAGAAAAGCTAAATCGGCGTCCGCCGATTACTTGCAACGGGCCCCGCAAAGTGATAAGTAATATTAAAAATAAAATAAAAGATGCGTACACGGAATACATATCACATCAATATATTTACTATTTTAACACTAAGCTAATCGCTTGTACTATGAGAATAGAACTAACTTGATGGCCTCTCGGTACGAGACTCGAACCTCCAATCACTAGATTACTAGGCGAGTAATAGAGAATATAATCAAACTATTGTGAGTATTATCATTTCATTCCGTTTTACTTACTTTACTGGTATTCTCCACACGAGCATTTAGGTACATACACGCGACATACACTCATATCGAACACCGAGATTAGAACTTCGCATCATAGGACATAATTAATTTGATCACCTCTAAACTGATCTAAAGTCAGATAACATTCAACACTGAATAACCTCTATACATGATTTGGCTATTTTTTGCCGAAGGCAGCTTTACTTTCATACATCAGTGTCAAGACCAGAATTTCTTTTTTTTAAAATAGAGATGGGTATACGACAAACGCGTCATATCAATAATATTACTATTTTCAAACTAGTCTGAGAATAGGACAAACTTAACGGCCTCCTGGAACGTAGCACGAACTCCAGACCACTAGAATACTAGGCGAGTACTGTAAACACAATATCATAAGGACGTCATTATATACATCTTAATCTTAAACACATTTCACATACGTGTTTTTTTTAACTGGCAATATACACTATCATATTCATTGTTAAGATAATATAATTAAAGATACTCATGTAGTTCTCATTTCTGCCTCCTATAGGTATGTATTAACATCATTTGCTTGTCTTCCGTAATCCTTACGGGTGCACACTTGAGGCACCCATAAGGATTTATATTCATACGTAAGATATATTTTTGAATTTTATATAACAGTAATATATTTTCATTAATTTTATAAATAAAACAATAGATGTTTATTCAGTGTATACCTGAGATCATATTATTAAAGGATTTAAATAATTATATAATACAATACAATACAAGAATTAGGCTGAGAACTTAAATCCATTTAATACTGCTAAGATATATTTTGTCATCATTCGAGCCAAGACGGGAATCAAGTTTCTCAATGAACACAAACATGAACTTTGTTTGACGTTTGTTTTGCCAGGCTGGAGACGCCGAGAGGCGATTTGGATCCAACTGAAGCAGCCTATGTAAATACGAGAACTCTATGTTTTTCTGCTAAATTTCAAGGTGAACTCCTAGTTTGATGAATTCTGATTCAAAAGCTTTTTGGATACGACTTTCATTAACTTCGCCCAGAGTCAAGTTAATTAATGAAATAACAAAACAATAAAAATATATTTAATGAACAAACTTTGAAAACAAATACCGATTTCAAAACTAAATATTAGATTTCAAAACTAATACTGCGGTTAAATGACTTTAAAATTCAAATAAGTTTTTAAAGCGAAATAATCACTATTAGGATCGATACATTTTTGACAATTAATTGCAAATTTATTTGTTACGATGGTGTAAAATCGCCAGTTTTATATTAATATAAAGCTCTGCTTCCCTTATTATTATTATTAGTGATATGACGATTAATCGGATTTGGAAATATCCGAATTTTTTTTAGGTATCGGAATCGATATCGGAGAATTTTTAACCTAATTTCGGATTCAGAAAAGGATACATTGGATATTTTAGTACTTTCACAATAGCTGCCCACAAATTATTTTGATACCTAAATTATTGCCAGCGAGAAAAAAGATCGGCGGCGACCGTGGTCGACTGTGTCTATGTAGATCGACGACGCGCATGGTTTGCGGTGCCGATATTATTGTTCGGTCTACACTCGTTGTTGAGAACACAATTATGTACGGGCGGCTCAAATTTTGCCCAAATAAAATATAACCGCTTGGCAACCAATCTTCTATTTCTGTTTTTGGACTATATTGGACTAACTCGGGTTGAGGAGCCGAGGTCAGCCGGGCGAGAGAGGAACGGTCAGAATGCGGGAGAAAGTTTTTAGTGTGGAAATTTGTAACTATTAAAGAAAATAATTATAAAAGGTATGTAATTAACTAATAATTATTTTTACTTTGTAGGAATAGTAATAAAACTAAATAAGATATTATTACTGAGCTATACAGTGACCACAGAACGGTGCTAGATAAGTATATCCTTTTATAAATTTCCTTGAATTTTATCAATTCTCAAGTCAGTTTACGGTCCCACCCTGACAATAGCTATCAAATTTAGATACTGACAGAGAGTAATCGATCAAGAATCTAGGCTACAGAGTTGAGATACTTAAACGAAGTATCGAGAGTGACGTTATAAGATCAAATCAGGAACGATATCATCAGAGAAGATTTTGGGATGAACCCGCTACTACTTCAAATATAAAAATCTTCGCTATGTTGACTCGAATATGAAGGACAATCTAAATAGATTTTCTCATCAATACCAGAGGGAAAAAGTCCGTAGAACAACCCAGGAGATCACGTAGAAGACAAATGGATAGACTCTGCAAAAAAAAAATGAGACGATCAGTGACTCAAGTAATTGATACAGCGCTGGTCAGAGAATGATGAAAGAATAGGTACTGTCCAAGAGTTAGGTACTCGATTCGATTAGGATAAAGGAGATGAAAAAGAAGAAAGTGTAAAATACCGCTGTTTTAGAGTTGATAAAATTTTAAAAGCACCTTTCGATGTCGAAAATCTTAGGCTGTAAGAAGACGTAGAAATGCTTAAACAAGTGATAAGCATATTTTACAGCCCAATAAGTATTCACAACGTAAAATAAACTTTTTAGTTATCTAACGCCTACATTTCATGCAAGCTCTCGAATTTTGTGGTTCTGATTCAACTAACTGATTCAGTTGGTTATTATGAGCTAAATATGGATGTCCACAACGTTCTTCATTTTTCCCAGCACGAAATTTTTGGACAACCGTTATCTTAAAAATACCCACACCAAAGTAATTGCAATACCTGTTACTATATCACCCATTTTGAACTCGTAAAAAAATCGCTCTAATTTGCTTATTTTTCATCTTTAAATGAATAATTTGATTTAAATCAAAATTAATAATGAAACCTGTGTCGATGTTACCATAAAATATACTTTAGGGCCGGTTGTGTGATCTGTTGTAACTTTTTACTTGATTTTGGTAAAACATGCAATGGTAAACTAATTTTACTCTCGAATATCAGATGGTAAAAACCGAAAATCGTTCGTTAAATATGCTATTTCAATAGTCATTTGTCATATTGATACTTTAAAAGTTGCGGTATACAACCATTTATCATTTAATATCCCGTTATTTTAGTGATGAAAGTTCGTCCGATGATGCTCTCGTTGTTTAATATACATTGGCACATAAACTGACAAAATTGTGCCAGCAGAGACTGGACATGTAGATACAAACTAGTAGAAAAAAAGCATTAAATTTTAATATTTATTATATTTAACTACTGCAGAGGATATTCAAATTCAGCTAAGGGATGACGAAATATCAACGGTCAATGACATTTGATGTTTAAAGTACAACATGAAGTGCCAGTGCCTTATATACGTAAAAAATAATAACAATGAAAAATCTTATTACTTTTTTATGATTATAATACATATTTAAAGAAGTGTAAAATTTTGTTATGTTTTAGCATCGTATATGTTTTTCATATAATTATGACGTTCTTTGTTAATTTAAAGAATTTCCCTTTCTCACTGTAAACTTTGTACTTCGCATCGGGTAGGTTTTAATCGATTACTTAATTTTTAGTAATCTGCAAAATATTGTACGCATATTTCAGTCACTCCTCGATTTTTCGATTTCTTGAAAGTTCTTTCTTAAAAAATTAATTTTGAAATTTTGTTTGTAGCCTCTGTCGTTGAATCTAAAACCGCGTAGATCAATGGTCAGCTGGAGCTTTAGTCGGTTGGATCTTTTATCGTGGACGTATAGTCGTTGGGTAAAAAGTCCGTTTAGCTTTTGTCGTGAAACACTACAAAAGTCGAGAGTGTCTAAGAAAGATATTCTCTGAGAAATTAAGCTCACACGAGGTTCTTTATTTTTTTTTATATGTTTTTGGTCTACCATAAACATATCAAAAATAATAAAGCTTAAATACTAAAATATTACAGCTATCAGGAATCTATTTATAAATAAGTAGGAAACATGTTAGTTTATTATTAAATTAAATTCAATATTAAATTATAGACTGGGGAGGTTAGAAATAAGGAATCAAAAGAAGAGTAGAAGAATCAGCTAAAAGTAAACATAGTATGTAATAGAAGTACATATATTACAGAAATTAAAAAAATGTTTATAAGGTTTGAATGTATTTTATTTATACGTATTGTCGATTGGTTTATAAATGGTTTGCTAGTGGATTAGCGTTAATTGGGTTTATCGGGGCTAGAAACAGAGGTTGGCTACCAATATATTACCGAGGGTCTTTCTTTGAGCTATTAGTGTTCGGCGTTTAGGGAGGAGGGTTTAATTTTTAATGAAATTGTCTCTTTTAAGCATTACTATATTATCTTCTAGACAATATTGGTCGAGGCTCTTTTATGTGGAATTTCAAAAAATATACTATGATACTTTTAAGATACAAACAACAGGTACTTTCTATCTTTCATTCGTAGGGTCCACGTTTTAACTAGACATATCATGGACCGAACAATATACTTCTGGACGCGATTAACTTTGATGTAAAAAATAAATATGAATTCAAATAATTTAGTATCGTTTTTAAATGAGAATAAATGAATACTCATGGACTAGAAGTTAAAGTAAGTATTAGGGCCAGAAGTGGAGAGGGACGAAGGTTGAGAGGGAACATTGAAAATAGTGTCGAGTATTATAATATACTAGTGTTGAAAATCCATCTAAGGGTATCATTTAATCATTACATTTTCTGAATTGGGTCGTCTTTCACATTCATTAAACTGCAGACTTTTAATAACTAACGTATTGAAACGTTAAGAAAATAGACTTTACTTTGAATAGGCTTAACTTAAACATTGAATGAAATATAATTTAATGTAGGTGTCGTTTTGTATCATAAATTGTTTCCATTTCAAATTACTGATAATATAAATAGACATTGTTCTTTCTATTAGAAGAGAATTGTCACATATTTATACTATTTACTTAATTCGCACGTGACAAATAAAAGTAATGTACAAGTTTTCTTTAAAATTTTAGGGATATTATATATATTATTAAGGAAAACACATTCTTATTGTGAAGTTGTAACAATATTTTTCGACAAAATTGATTTTATATGTATATATTTATAATTAATACATTAATTTAGTATTTAAAATATCACAGACCTATGTTCTGAATAATTACATCTTCACAATAAGAATGTGTTTTCCTTAATAATATATGTTGTATCAACGTTTCCAAAATTTAATAAAAATGAATTGATAATTCTGGCGTCTGCAAATCGGTTTACTCAAAGGTATTTGAGATTCTGTAAAAATAATGTAGATGGCTTTCAAATAATGGAACGACAGGTGTATTAATTTGAAAAATGTAACATATAGTTTCGAAAATTTGTCAAGAAAAATACTGGCGTTATAGCACAAAGGTAGTGCACTTCCCCGGATTGGAAATGAAGATCCAGGTTCGAATCCCGGTGACGCTAAAACAATATTTTTTGACAAAATTGATTTTATATGTATGTATTTATAATTAATACATTAATTTAGTATATTGCCTGATATGTATAGCCTTTTTAAAAAAGTCATAGTTTTGTGATTATTTCAATTAATTAATATTATTTTTTGATTAAAAATAATGCATTGAATTAAAAAATTAAAAGTTCATCGAGCATCAAGAAGCCACACAGTTCTTGTAGATGATTTAGGGATTGCAAAAGTAAATACACCGGACAAACCTCAAGAAATCTCAACATAAGATTAAAAGATTATCGTCGTTGCCTAACTAGTAACAACTTTTCCAAATTCTCAAACCACATCATGAATAATAATCATTCCTTTCATTCATCTACCATTAAACTTCTCCATCCCGTCACGCGTAAAGGTAATAAAATGTATAATTTAAAAATAAACAGGAATTTGAACTCGGGTATTAATCTGTTAGACAATATTACATTTTCTAACTCATCTCCTCTCCTCTCAATATTCCTGTTACAGCCACTCCTCCACCATCCGCCAGTAACTCCGCCACCTCCCCCTCCATCTGTCAGTACCTAATTACTTGTATGTCTACCACCTAAGTCTTGTCTTCTATATTTATGTGTAGCCAGTTTAATACTTCACCTGTCAATGAGAGTTACTGTTGTCTCGAAACTCGAGTAGTGCTAATAAACTTAAGTAGAGTAATAATATTGTTTCATTTATATCCGTTCATTATGATGTAGGTACTTGAAGGATAACATACTGTAATAATAGGTAAATTTCTCATATTTTTATTTCCAAGTACCTACGTTAACCTAAAGCTTGATATGATTTAGTAAATATCGCATACAATTATATTTTCCATAACGGAACAAAATATGTGCACAACATTTTTGATTCGTAATTTAATCACCCATAAGCTATCGTGAAGTAGGCCTGTAATATGAGAAACAATATTTTTATTGTGAATTTGCAATGGTTATTTGATAGTTTATACAAATTATAAAATAAGGAGAACAAAAAAACAATATATATATATACATTGATATGTTTCAATTATGTGGAAAGCTTCGCCAGCCGGCCAGCCGATCAGCAGCCCGCGGGCCGGCTGTCCCGCCCGCCCCTGCCGTAAGGGATGGGACGCTTAACCTTAACAAGTCCACGTGATTGATCGCGCAGATAGCGGTGAAAAAATGCTCACATATGTTTAAATAAATGGCGTCCGACCGGGATACGGGGTTGGAAACATGTACGAAATAAAAATATGCCCGAGGCAGAAACAGAACAAGTCTCGTTATTCCAAAAAATATATTGCGAGAACTGTATAGAACAGCTTATATGACAATTGTTGGCAGTGTTATTTCTTGTGCATTTTTATTTTTGTGTCGTGATGAATAATTGTGAAATCACTGACACGTTAACACAAAAAATCGAGTAAGTATAATTAGGAGATAATTTCATGTTTTTTTGTAAATGATAATAATATTTTTAGAACACATTTTTAATGTGAAGTTGTAATTATTCAGAAAATAGGTGTGTGATATTTTAAATATGAATTAAGTATATTAATTACAAAGATACACATATAAAATCAAAATCGTAGAAAGATATACGTATAAAAATATTGTTGTTGCGCCACCGGGATTCGAACCTGGATCTCTATCCAAACCGGGGAAGGTGTATTATTCAACTAAATAAAGTAATAATAAAGTTGTATCAATGTGTCCAAAATTTAATAAAAATGAATTGATAATTCTGGCGTCTGCTATCAGATTACTCAAAGCTATTTGAGATTCCGTAAAAATAAGGTAGATGGCTCATTCAAGTGATGGAACGATTAAATGTATTAATATCAAAAAGGTAACATATAGGTTCGAAAATTTGTCGCTAAAAATATCGCCGCTGTAGCATATTTGAATAATGCACTATCCCCGGTTTGGAAAGAGATTTAGGTTCGAATCCCGGTGACGCAACAACAACGTATTCCAATAAAATTAATTTTATGTGTATATCTTTCTAATTGATATATTTAATTCATATTTTTATTTTATTGATTGTACAGTACAGTGTGTTATTATATTGTAAATATCAGATAACATTGCAGTAAATTAAGACATATATTTCGGTACCCTGCCTGCTACACTAGTATTTTACTGTATTATAGCAGACAGTGCCTTTCCGGTATAGTAATAAACAAATTATACCTTTCAATGTATAAATAAATATATATAAAGAGAAAATCAAGATGCGATTAGATAGCATACACATACATTGTAATACTTAAATTAAGTAAATTCATTGTTCAATGTAAAAAATACATAAGTATTTATAGATAGCATATAAAATATATGTATAAAGAATAAAACACAAATACTTTGAGTAGCTTGTTGGTGTAGTGGTCAAGACGTTGGTCTAGTGATCTAGTGGTCGGGGGTTCGCGCCTCGTTCCAGGACACCAGCAAGTTAGTCCTATTTTCATAGCACAAGCGTTCAGCTTAGTTTGAAAATAGTAAGAATATTGATGTGACACGTTTTCCGTGTACGCATCTCTATTTACTCTATAATATACTCATAAATATACTGTAAAACTTAAAGTAAATGCAAGTAAAATGAGAGTAAAAAAGTAAATAATATACAAATATGAAGTAAACTTACGTAAAATTGTAATGCTCTATATAAAACGAATGAAAAAAGTTCAGTTAAATGGCATACTAACACAACTACTAATAAGTAATATTCAATATATAGGTACTATTGTAGCAGTTTTAATTTCATGTTCGGACTTTTAAAAGTTTTTAAGCGTAATTTCTCCCCATTTCGTGGAGCTAACACTGCACTTTTCTTGTAAAGTGTGTAAGGTTGCAATGGCAGTGCAATACAATTTAAATGCAATGACAATGGCAGTGAATTTGAATCTCAGTCCCCACATTATATTAGTAGTAGTACACACACACTACAGGATCCGTACAGGAGAAATACACATATATGTGTATTTCTCCTGTACGGATTCCTGCAAGGCAGATTGTGTCTAAACTGACCTTTATATTAAACGCTATGCAAAGAGCAATCAAAATAAGACAGACAAACGAACTAACGAGTAATTAAGATCAAAATCAAAGGTTGTTGACTTTGCCCGGACGATACCCAGCTGGTGTAGGACCTATGTAGAGGAAGCTGGAGCAGCGTCCAGTAAAAGCAAAAGTCGACACAAATTCGGTAAGCCAGGCCAAGCATGGGTGAAAACTGCATTAGACAGAAAGAAGGAGAATATATGCATTAAGTGATATGCGTATAATAAAAAAACATAATTAGTAAAATAATAATAACTGGGCATACCAATTTGGAGATAGGTAATGATGGATGAATAGATGTGAGTTTATTGACAGCAGATCATAAAGATTTGAAGATAATGCGATTGATGTGAGGGAATTGAAATATCCCAATATTCACCTAAATAGGTTCGTGTTCATTTGAATTGCGGAGTGTATGATGGCTCGTATTTGTATCGAAATACACGAGGTTATACCTGGATATGAATGTTTATTTATTTAAGTTAATTGTATGTACGAAGGAAGAAATTTCTGCTAGATGCGCGAACTGAGATTGGACACAGCTTCTAAAGCTGTTGCACGGACGAATTCAGTAAGTAGAGCGATCGTGCTGTCATTGTGACTGGTGGGAGTTGCGTTTCAAGTACAGCCTTACTGGGTGCGTTCATCTACGCTGTGTGGTCTCTAAACGACGATATTGAAGACAATAGCCATCCAGAAATGTGTATTTTCACTTTATCATTGAAAAATTAATTTGTTTTTTTGTATTTTCATTTATTTATTACTTTTACCTGATATTCTACATGGATTTTTGTTAACGTTCACATAAAATATAATACATTAGTTATCCCCATTACCATCTTTACAAATGATACATTTATATTTTTTTTTTTAATTTTCTTGGCATGTAGAACATCATGTAAAAAAAACTTTTTTTTTTAATTAAAAAGACTTTTGGTACGCCCTTTACACATACATATATGAAAGTCAAACATGATATAATTCACTTATAAATTACTCAATGGGTAAACAAACGCAGATGTATACACAAATTTAACAGCACTTTTATCAAACCGATGATCTGACTTTTATTAGGTTGCCCCATCATCCATTATTCGATTAAACAAACGTGATAAATTAATCGCCCTCCCATTTTACTCCGGCGTCCAGCACACGCAAATAGACTTCAAATCAAAAATCAAAATAATTGTTTGATGGATGATCTAAAAAGTGCAGTTATGATATATCAACTGTTGGGTATTTTCAATTATTCAGATAAAAATTAAATAATTTATATGCCGTTCTATTTAAGGTTTTCTATGGTAACATTTTAAAATATAACAAATTGAATTCAAAATAATTCATGTTTTTTTTTTATTGAGAATGATTTAATTATATTTATATACTAGTAAAAGATAAGAAGATATAATGACGACTCTCTGTGTTACAATTTATAAATATACTTTGTATAATTATTGTGCTTATATACGAATATTTGGCAGAAGATGAGATAAAATATTATTGTTGTTATTTATTTGTACGATAAGTATCGGGTACTAAGATTTGTCTATCTTTTAAATATATTAAATTTAACATATTATAAAAGGTGTTTTTTTTAGATGTATAAAACTTTAAAATGAAATAAAACACATAAAGTCGTAGTAATGGCTATGGTATTAGCTTTATTAGAAATTGATTTTAATAAATTAATTGTGGCGCGCGTGTGTACGAGCTGGATCTTGTAAGCTCGTAAACCAAGATCTTTCCTCAAAATCTTCCATAAAGTGAATGGACACTGCTCCAATTGCTGTGCACGATAGCGAATCGACTCAATCGGATCCTCCTCAATACTACGCTCTGCTGCAGCAACAGCTTCTTCTCTTCAGCTTCGTCTCTGCGGATGTGTATTATCAATTAGAGTATGATAGTAGAGCAGAGGACGATTATATCGACCATAAAATGGACGTAGCCTACAGTAAGTTTCGCGAATAGAACCACAATTTTACATTTCAGATAATTTACAAGTGTTGTTCTGGCGTTAGTATATTCATAGTGAAAGGTTAAATTAAACTGAGCACAAATCAGCTGTAAGCTGTCAAATTGACTGTCGCTGAAAAAAGTGTTGCCAATTCGAAGAACAAACCTCTAAAAAAACACCTTTATGTATGAGTTTATATGCATACTGTGGTGAGCCACGTCAAAGGATGAAGAGGAAGAAGAAGATTGGACAAGAAAATAGACCCTTCTCTGGTCGTCTGGTGACTGCCTTTAGATCTGCAGATGCTAAAAAAAATGGAGAAGCATAGAAGCTCATGGAAACTACGATCCTCAGTTACGAAGGGCCGACATAGATAATGAGCATATACCTGTAATAGAATTGGTACTATTGCATCTTAATTGCATTAAAAATGCTGTTTATATTCTCGAGAGTTATATTGTATTACAAAATACTATATCTGCAGAAATAAAACAAACTTTAAGCACTAGGGGCATTCACTGCATAAAAGCAATAAAAAAATTGAATTGTTAAAGATTTTGGGAAATAAAAATAAATGAAATAATCCTTATCTTATGAAAATATCTTTTCTAGTCGTTATTACCCGGATCAGCGTAATTTATAAATGCAAGTCATTTGTGTACAACATCATTCCAATGCTGACAAATAATTTGCTAGTACGTACGCATACAATTTATTTGTTCAATTGCATAACAATCATACTAAACTAAATATTTTCTTATTTAACTTATCATTGTTTACCTGTATATTTACTTCTATCAATTTTTAAATTTTTTTTAAACAATTTGTGCTTAATTCTGTTACCTTCTAAATGAATTAATCCTTACTTAAAACTACGTGCAATAATACGTTTTACATATTTGATTTGCTAACAGACTAAACGTTTTGTTTTCATGGTGTATTTCAATGTCATTTTGTATGGTGTTCGCATAGATAAGAGATGTAGATGTTTGTCAATTATCTGTCAAGCGAGTGAGTTTGCATTATATTAAATTAAATGTTGAAATAAATTTCTTTCTCTTATGAGTTTCGGCTGTTAACTTGTAAATCTAGTTATTTAAATATATGTTTTTTTTTTACTGAAGAAGAAATCAAAAGCAGAGAAAAATATGGAGCCATAAAAACTAGCATTTTTTGACGTATCGAATTCACAATTATTTTCTAAATTAAAATTTATAGAATTGTTTCATAAAAATAATAATTTTTGTAACATTTTTTTTGATGTCTAGTTAGTATTGTCAGTAACAGCACAAGCTAAGTTTGTGCCTATGCACGCCACTGTTATCTTATGTTTTTTCAAAATGTATTTTTTTCTACCTACACTGTTACTCTCAAACTCAAGTTTATTCAAATAAAGGAGAGAGTGATTGACAAATTGGAATGAACAAAAATGGAAAGAGTTGTCTCTACACAGAATCCCTAATTGAACCTCAGCAAAATTTTTTTCAGTTGCGAGTGCAAAAGTGAGGATCAAAATCGTTAGTAGATATGGCCTGTGTAAAACAAAAACACCCCTTATCATAATCTGAATCACGGGCAACGCAGAAAACTAACCGCTAAATAAATATATGTATTAAAATATATTATATATATATTATTATATTATGTATATATTATTATATTATATTATATGTACAACCCTGATGGACACAATAACTCCCAAAGTTCTTAACAGATTTCAATCAAACTTTTCTAAAAAATTGATCCGATTTCTCAACTAAGTTCTTTAACCAGCCATATCTGCCGTCTTGTTTCAAAATGGTAGCTATTCAAAAATATTAAAAATAATTGAATTAGCGAAATTAATTAGCGAAAAAGTCAAATAAACACACGCACACAGACTACCAAATATATAGACATGAAATAACACAAATTCCTTATTTCGGTATTTTAAATTTGGTGTCACTCACGTGATTGCTTTGTAACCGTTTACGCAATCAAATAGCTACATATAAAGGGTTTTTCAATAGGGACGCTCAAACTTTCTTTCAACAGGGACAAGAAACTACGCCATATTTCTTCAATTTTTTTTTAGGTTAACACTTGTACTTAGTTGGCAAATCATCATGGAGCAGTACACACCGGAGCAACGCTTGCAAATTATTCAAATCTACTACCAAAATTCGCGTTCGCTCACCGCAACTTTAAGAGCATTACGACCATTTTATCGTCGTCATCACTTGCCTGCCACATCAACAATTCAACGTTTGGTGCAAAAATTTGAAAGCACATTGTCGCTACACAATGTTCCAGTGCCAGTGAGACAAAGAAATGCACGAAGTGAGGAAAATATTGTCGCCGCTAGAGCATCTGTTCTTGATGACCCAAATGAGTCACTAACACGACGTTCTCAACAATTGGGCATTTTTGTGACGTCATTGTGGCGAATTTTGCGAAAAAATCTTGGCCTACATCCATACAAGATCCAGTTGACACAAGAACTAAAGCCGTTTGACCATTTGAAACGTCGTCAATTCCTCAATTGGGCTGCACAACAATTTGAAAATGATGCTGAATTCCATCGAAAAATCATCTTTAGCGACGAAGCTCATTTTTGGCTCAATGGATATGTAAACAAGCAAAATATGCGTTATTGGGCAGGCACCAATCCACACGTGCTTCACGTAACACAATTGCATCCCGAAAAAATCACTGTTTGGTGTGGATTACATGGCGGAGGTGTCATTGGACCATATTTTTTTATTTATGATGCTAATCGTCATGTTACTGTGAATGGTAATCGTTATCGCTCCATGATAACTGATTATTTTTGGCCTCAATTGCAAGGTATGGACTTGGCCAATATGTGGTTTTAACAAGACGGCGCTACCAGTCACACGGCACACGCAACAATTGACTTATTGAAAACCAAATTTGGTGAGCGTGTTATTTCGCGAAATGGACCAGTTGCCAATGGCCGCCTAGATCATGCGATTTAACACCATTGGACTATTTTCTTTGGGGCTTTGTTAAATCTTTGGTCTATACCAACAAGCCGGCGACGTTACAAGAGCTAAGAGAAAATATTGAACGCGAAATTGGTGCGATTCGGGCCGAATTATGTGAAAAAGTGGTGGAAAATTGGATTCAACGATTGGACTTCTGCAAACGTGCCCGCGGTGGTCATGCGAGGGAAATTGAATTTCATACATAATTTCCACTAAATGTACTTCAAAACATAATAATTTTTTTTTAGATATATTCATCAGTTTTTGTTTTATTTTAAAAAAAAGTTTGAGCGCCTTTAATGAAAAACCCTGTATATGACTCGATTGGAACGAAAATTTAAACATTGAAAATATAATATGCATTAATGTAAAAAATACGCCTTGTTTACACAATGATTTAATTTTCGAAGGATAAATACTTTTACTGTTGCATAAATGTGTCATAAACTATAGGATTTATGTTGTCGCAAATAATATATGTAGAGCGCCCTTCGTCCCGCAGCTAATATTCCAAACCCCTCCCCAACATGTACACTTTATTGCACGTCTATTCATTCACTGGCATGTGCACACATAAAATCTACCCATCTCCCCGTAGCCAGCGCTGAAAGATAATTTTTTGGAATAATATTTGCATATTGTTTGAAATATGTAAATGAATTACTTCAACTGCAACATGGATATTCCGTCGGCAGCCTTAATCACGCGATTCAATCCGCCGGTGATTTTAGCAAAAATTGCTTTCAATATTTTGCGTCCGAATTACACAAAATGAAAACGTGAAGCTGCCCGCGAGCCGAGCGGCCCCGATACGATCGCACAATGCATCAATCACGATACAAGTGCGCATTGGCAGGTTGCCACCAATTGAAAACAATAAAATGCCATAGTTCGTGTGATAGGAAAAATCTGAAACCGGTAAAACGACTATTATATCTTGTACGGATTTGTTAAACAAAAACTGGCACAGTTGCAACTGTAAAAAAACGCACTATATACATATATATAAACAAATATTTTAAAGATATTTTGAAATATTACATTTTAATTCATTTACATTTTATTTGTGTTGTTTTGTAATTTTATTATTTATGTATTGTGAGGGTAAAAGACCTGCGTCCTTCCCTTTAACCGTGTTACAAAAATATTATTTATTTAAGTTTTATGAAAATATTAATTGTAATTGTAAGAGGGCGAAGATATTTAGTTCACAGACCTTTGATCAGAATCTATTCCATCTACCTTAGTTGAGGTGACCTTCTTCCGATATATGCTTAGACGGTATATACACTTCCGTTTTAATCTCAGGTTGATTCGTGTTTCACCTCAATATATGCTTGTGTACTGGAGTATCTATAAAATGAAAGATCTATGTACAGTTAGTACAGAACGACATATATTCCAATGGAAATGACATAACAAAATACAGACAATATAACATAGAAACACATACAATTATTTTCATTCAACAAAATATATATTTTGACAAGACCAGTACCAGAACCCCTAACTAGATTATTGAAAATACAAAGGTACGATATACTAGAGTAGCATGTTATATTTCATTATTAAGGAGAACACATTCTTATTGTGAAGTTGTAATTATTCAGAACGGACGGTCTGTGATATTTTAAATACTAAATGAATGTATTAATTATAAATATATACATATAAAATCAATTTTGTCGAAAAATATTGTTTTTGCGTCTGCAGTCGGTTTACTCAAAGGTATTTGAGATTTTGTAAAAATAATGTAGATGGCTTTCAAATAATGGAACGACAGGTGTATTAATTTGAAAAAGTGTAACATATAGGTTCGAAAATTTATCATGAAAAGTACTGGCGTTATAACACAATTGGTAGTACACTTCCCCGGATTGGAAATAGAGATCCAGATTCGTATCCCGTTGACGGAAAACAATATTTTTCGATGAAATTGATTTTATATGTATATATTTATAATTAATACATTAATTTAGTATTTATGTTATATTTCAGACTAATTCACCACATTTATATCCTACATAGTTTGTTCACACAGTAGTTGTATTGCTGAGAGTAACAGAAGGTATATATAAAAGACCGGAACATATTGATACCATATTATAAAAAGATATACATGTTTAATAGCTTGGGTGTTATCTTGGCTTAGATTTTCAACAAAAAATTATTTGTAATAAAAGTTACAGAACATGCGTACGTACAAACGCGTGTTTGGAGTGAAATTTGTGAATTAGATACCAGGTGGCACCTCAAAAAGTTACAATAAAATCGTACAGGCAAGTCTAATCAGGATTTGATCGAATATTGATTGATTGTGCTCTGGTTTACAAATAATAGGTACTTCTTAATTAGTGAAAATTAAAGGATACATTTTGTAGAGGATCAGTCTGTCACAGTCACAGCAAAAGTTCTGGAGATGGAAGGTAGGATTATGGCCGGCGTTACCCAGCGATCACTATGATGTAAATGTTACAGGATGGAAGCGTTGTCATCCTTCTGTAGTGGCGGCCTTCAGTGTACGAATTTTTATATCAAGACGGTTTATTATTAGTGAGTGGAAGCCTATTTGGGCGAATACGGTCGTATTCTAGGGCTAAGAAATTCAGTGTTTATTTATCCCTTAGAAGTCGCCAAGATTAATTATATGGATCGGCATATTGATTACTTCTAGGAAATAGATCACGGTGGTGGTGATCGATCATTTATATATGAATATAATATCATTAACAAAAACCCAAGGCGCGCGATTGAAGATGTCATTTGTAGTAGTAGAAGGCGTATATATTATGATCACAATTGGTAGAATATACTCGACAGGTATATCGATTACTGCTTGAACAAATGAAATAGATCTCGATGATGATGGTTGGACATTTATATAGGAATATAATGTCATTAACAAAAACCCAAGGCGCGCGATTGAAGATGTCCTTTGTAGTAGTAGAAGGCGTATATATTATGATCACAATTGGTAGAATACACTCGACAGGTATATCGATTGCTGCTCGAACAAAGGAAATAGATCACGATGATGGTGGCCGAACATTTAAATAGGAATATAATGTCATTAACAAAAACCCAAGGCGCGCGATTGAAGATGTCCTTTGTAGTAGTAGAAGGCGTATATATTATGATCACAATTGGTAGAATACACTCGACAGGTATATCGATTACTGCTCGAACAAATGAAATAGATCTCGATGATGGTGGTCGGACATTTATATAGGAATATAATGTCATTAACAAAAACCCAAGGCGCGCGATTGAAGATGTCCTTTGTAGTAGTAGAAGGCGTATATATTATGATCACAATTGGTAGAATACACTCGACAGGTATATCGATTACTGCTCGAACAAATGAAATAGATCTCGATGATGGTGGTCGGACATTTATATAGGAATATAATGTCATTAACAAAAACCCAAGGCGCGCGATTGAAGATGTCCTTTGTAGTAGTAGAAGGCGTATATATTATGATCACAATTGGTAGAATACACTCGACAGGTATATCGATTACTGCTCGAACAAATGAAATAGATCTCGATGATGGTGGTCAGACATTTATATAGGAATATAATGTCATTAACAAAAACCCAAGGCGCGCGATTGAAGATGTCCTTTGTAGTAGTAGAAGGCGTATATATTATGATCACAATTGGTAGAATACACTCGACAGGTATATCGATTACTGCTCGAACAAATGAAATAGATCTCGATGATGGTGGTCGGACATTTATATAGGAATATAATGTCATTAACAAAAACCCAAGACGCGCGATTGAAGATGTCCTTTGTAGTAGTAGAAGGCGTATATATTATGATCATAATTGGTAGAATACACTCGACAGGTATATCGATTACTGCTCGAACAAATGAAATAGATCTCGATGATGGTGGCCGGATATTTATATAGGAATATAATGTCATTAACAAAAACTCAAGATGCGCGATTGTAAGGCGTATGTATTATGATCACAATTGGTAAAACATGCACTACATGCTCATCTTGGGAAAATCATTCTGGATTTTATTTATTTATTTTTGTTCGAAAACGAACACGTGAGCATTATTTGCTCATGGCTTTTGATCCTGCGACCGGCGTGCTTCAGGGAGAACCTTTCGCTTAAGAATGAATTTTGATGGAGGGGGTAGTTCTTTTATACCCTTTTTTGCGGAAATAGTGGGGAGGTCACGGAGAGATCTCGGCCGGGTGTTTTTCTGACGCAAGATCTATTAATAGAATGATACTTCCTGTCTTTGTGGCCCGCGCGTCATTTGCACCAGATTTTTGGCTAATGTAATTATGTTGTTGGGTGAATGTATTTGAAAATTTGCAAATATGATTATTATTATATTAAATTTTATAATAGGATTATGTTGAATACTGAATGGCTGTTTCTTTTACGAATATAAAGTATTTTGTTGAATGAATTTTTTTTTAAGTTTGGTATATTGATCGAGATAGAATTATATACATAACAACCGGCTAGTCAGTGTAAAACATAAGATCCGCGCGTTCTTTACTTGAGCAACACCTACCCACTTTATTTCTGTCAAATTCTGTCTTCATCCTAAACTGAGAAAATTTTAAAGTAACATCTGGAAGCGATAAATAAAAATGTATTTCATTAGAAAAAGAATGACATCTAATCAGAATGAAACATAATAAATAAAAGAAATATAATAAAATAAAATCCACCTGGCGAATCCTCATCTCGTCGTGTTGGGCGCGAGTTCGACGTCTTTCCTTGACAACTAGATGTCTTGGCTCTACATCTTATTTGGCCCGCAGCATCTAGGCTAACGCGATCAGATTCGTAACAGAATTTGTCGAAGATTAATCATCATAATAAAAATGGCGACTAACTCACGGGTGATATCCAAAGTTAGTAATTAATATCATATACCAAAGGCAAAAACAAAGGTTAAATCCAGAGGCATAATCCAGAGACATAAACCAGAGGGAATCGTCTTGTTTCCCTTTGGCTTTTGTTAATCGCACACAGCTGCATTTTAGTCTGAAAGCTTCGTCGATGGTTTTGAAAAATGAACCGTAGATGCAACCGTTTTTATAACCTCAGAAACCGAATGTGATACCAACTTGAGTAAAACTATTTGTAAATTGCAAGGTACTTTACAAAAAAATAAGTGAGGGGGCAATTTCGTACGTGACCCCAATTTATAACGTCACAATATTTCAGAACATAATTAATATTTTTTTTTAGATGGATCACTGAAAAAGCTTTTTGATGCAGTAATATTAACACAATGTGAGAGATGTTTAATGTATCTTTTAACTAGACCGAAGTGTATTTTAAAGAAAACAGGTTTATCCGTTATATCTCACAATTTAAATATGTAACAATTGTTCTGAAACTAAACAATTTAAATAACGTAATTGAATAATCAAAACTATAACATTTTTTAACTCAGACACGTGTATCATATCATCCATTCATATAATATATTTTTTGGAATTATAAAATATTCGTGACTTCAATTACATAAATAAAATTAATCTCCCGTGTGACAAATAGGTTACAAATCAACGCACTATACGACACAACAGATACGAATGAGATGTGAAAATAGTCGTTTACAAAAAAATATTAACAATTAAGCCTGTTGCAAAGATCACCAGGTACAACGATTTTTTAAACCAAATTCAATATAGTCAAAAGTATTAAAATTAATATCTAATAATAAAGAATTTAAAATATAAATCGACACAAAAAAATCAGCAATAATACAAATTTATACTTATGTGACAATTTGGTTCTATAGTCAAATTATGGAACGATATATTATGAAGAACTTAACAAATAAAAACAATCGTCACAATAGGTTTTATATTTTTTATTTGGTTAAGAAATGGGTGTTAAGTTATATTGTGAAATTAGATTAAATTATTGCGGGCTGATATTAATATATAGACTTCTCGTACATACTCGTACATAGCTTTTATTTTCAAAGATGCAGTACATACCATTTAAAATGATGCCGTTTTGAAAATAACGTTCTCAAGACAGCACCACACTGTTGGAGATGATTTTTATAGTTTTGTAAAGCTTGTTCAAATATATCGTAGGGTTTTTGTGTTTACTTTTTCAATAATCTACTCTTTTAGCTCTGGTAGGGTGTGAGGGCGATGTTTAAATACATTTTCCTACAGATATCCCCAAGGAAGGAAATCACAAATGCTAAAATCTGGTGGCCATGCAGGCCACTTCACATTTCTCCTTAGAGAGACCAGACGTCAGATAAATATTTATCTCAAAATATTAAGTGAATTTCGATGTGTGTGAGTTATATCCCAATCCTGTTGGAACCCCAAGTCTCTCGATTCCTTTTCTTTAACAATCTCTTCCATTCTGGACTGCAGAAAATTTTTCAACATTGAGACGTAACGTTCGGAATTCACGTATATCACTCCAATTTGTGATACGGCACACCATACCGTTAATTTATGGGAATGTAGCGGTCTTCAACTGCTTAACTCAGGACTGAATTATGTTCGCATTAGGAATGGCATTGTTGCTTGGAATGTTCAACCGTCGCCGAAAAGCTCTTTGCATCGGTTGTTCTCAAAATACACGTGCACGGCAAACCCCCGATATGCCCCGATCCAAACCATGTTGGCTACAGAGGGAGATCACGTGTACCTGCCTCTCCCTACCAGTGCCCGAGCATTGACCCCTGCTAACCGCTTTGTCGGTTTTGCCGCATCCTGTATTAATAAAAATTTAAAAATTGAAATTAAAACAGTGATATTTTCGATAATAATATTTTTTAGGTAGGTAATTATTATTTAATTCCTTATTTTATTAGAAATATCCTATTAATAACGTTGTGTTTAAAAAAAAACGTGAAATCATTTTACCAACGTTTCAGTATGTTAGTTATAAAAAAGTATATAGGGTGTTTAATTAAAATCTAATTCGAATCGAACAACATCCTAGAATAGGTTTTAAATACTTACTGTTATAATACGGGTAAGAATCGCATAAATATATTGTTTTATTAGATTGATATGGTTTAATTGGTTATTTTTTGTAGGTACATGAGAATTTTTTTAGGTGGTACCTGCACTGTTTTCTTTTTTTTTCAGGATATTTATTTAACCTCATGACCGGCACAGATAGCACAGAGGCACAACTCGTTTGTCAAGAGTCTTCATGCTCCAAGTGGCTTCACAATAGTTCCTAACTCGAGGCTCAAGATGTTTTGATGACTACAAGAAGATTTTCGCAGTCCTATGGGATTAATTCAACTCAAACAAATCGCTTCGAGACAAACAATCAAATTTACTGAAGTATTTTAGCAAAATACTTTATAACTATTGTCATAAAGCCTCCTTACCCCCTTGACTTCCATCACTCTCACCCGAAATGTACATAAATAAAGCTTAAGTAAATTCACAAAATATTCATAAATGCCTTTTCCGCTTTCAAATCTAAACTCCACAAGTTTTTCATAAGAAAAGCTTTACTAAATAGATTCAAGAAATACTTGACTTTTTAATACAGCCATCGAATAATTTAATTGTTCTTGTTAGTATTGTGAATTTATATATAATGGAGCTCTCGTCACGACCCAATATAATATTCCCAGGATGTTAATCAAAAATCGCCAAGTGTAATGGCTTTCACGGCTTTCAGCCATTTTAAATCTAGACTCAATAATAATCAAGTCTAATCAATATAATAGTCTCATCAAGCGGGTACTATCCTATGGTCTTAAAAAAATATTGGACATTTCAGAAATGAAAATATTATGCAAAAATGGTAAGATTTTAAACAAAGAAATATTACTAGCTGTGCTATTTGTTTGAAAGGCCAACTGTTGTTCGGTGCGTAAGAGAGGGTTGACTCCGCTGGGCCTGCTAAGTCACAAGGATAGAGGCTCTTATGAGGCTCTTCAAGTCCATCGAAGGAGCATAGTTAAGGTAGTTGGAATTCAATCAGGCACCACATCGATGGGCGTGAAAGGGTGGAACTGGATTGGTGATGTGGAGAACTGGAGTAGCCCGAAACTTTCAAAATGGGTTGTAGCACCGATGATGATGATGACGATTATTTATTTAAGTAAATATATAAAAAAATATTTTATATTTTTTACCACAGCGACAATATATTTTATTCACCTCCCATAAAAGTGAAACTTACGTTTAAACTTTTACTTTAGAAATTCTAAAATTAAAATTTGTCCTTTAACGTCCCAGTAGGAAGATAAACAACTTAGTTTTAAATTAAATACCTACACGACATCTACGAAAAAAAATATTAAAAAAATAAAACATTTCAACTACTTATCTACATCTACAATAAATGCAATTACATTCCTTCCTTACTTCCCTGCGAACTATACACAAACACACACGCGATATTTATACATAACCATAAGAGTACTAATTGTATTTGTTCGATGTTTTCAGTTTTATAATTTTTTTTTTTAATATTTATTAATATCCATCGACACTGTATTTTCCCCTCCCTTAATGTTCCGTCTATCTGTTTATGTATTCTGTCTCCCTCTTTTGAATATAATTTTATATTCTGTCTCCCTTGATTTTATATTTAACAACTATATATGTATATATATATATATACACACACACATATATATATATATATATATATATATATAGTTGTTAAATAGAACATCAATATATATAGAGTAGCTTGTTGGTGTAATAGTCAAAACGTTGGCCTACTGATCTAGTGGTCGAGAGTTCGCGCCTCGTTCCAGAATACCAGCAAGTTAGTCCTGTTTTCATAGCACAAGCGTTCAGCTTAGTTTGAAAATAGTAAGAATATTGATGTGACACGAATTCCGTGTACGGATCTCTATTTTTATTTAAAAAAAAATGTATATGTATTCTGTAATTTTACATGTAATTTTATATCTCCTTCTTTATGTATATATAAGCGTACTTTTTATATTTATGGTTAGTTTTAAATACGTCCTAATGAAGCTTGAGATAAGCAAAACAGGTTGACGTATAATACATTTTGTGGTTTCATACAAAGTGATTGTTATTTTACATAATATTTATAATTATTATTCAACTTTTTACTTTTTTTTTAATTTTTGGTTATTTAATAAGCTGTTCAGTCCAGTTGCCATAAATATCCAACAATTTTTCGTTACATATTTTTTAAAAGTTTTAAGTATTGTAGAGTTGGGACAAATTCTAAAATAACTTAGTTTCCATTATTAATTATTCATATATACCTAGATTTCTTTACTATCATATAACAATGATATTATTGTTCATAAAAAAAAATATTTTACTTAATACTGTAGTATTTTTTATCTCATAATATTAAGCATTTTAAACACATAAATTCAACACAATTTTTTTAAATATTACATTTCTTTATTTCTTTACGATAAAATAAAAATTTGGAAATCAGATAAGTAGATGGTCTTGTATTTATATAATTCTCTCTAACGTACATCGAAATTAAGCAATATATTGTATTAATATTTTAGATATACTTAAATCACGAAGCAATATCTATTTCAAAAAGTGAAACTAACAAATAGCTGAGATATTATTTTGTTTGCTGTATTGAATAGAAATATGTTTAATTGTAACTGAATTTATAAATTAAAAAAATTGAAAAATTTATAATCAAATGTGGAACTTAAGTGTTTGAGGTTATATTAAGTTTTACTAAATACCTAATATCTAGGTAGTATCTACCAGTTTTATTTTGCTGATATTGCGTTGGATAGACAGCTGTTTTTAATATGCTTTGAAAGATAATTTAGATTTTCATGTATACCCATTAGCCTGCCGACTTTGTCTCTGAACTTGTCTGAGAGTAATAAAAAAAATCATTAAGTCTATTTTCTTGCCTCCAAGAACCATCGTAAGGGTTGTCGATAATATTTAAGAATTTTCTTAATATGGGATGATTTTGGAATAAAAACAAACTCCAAATAAAACCTTTTGTATCTACACTGCAATTAATTCTCTATTCTGTTAATGTTAATTATTTGGGATAAAATTTAATTTCGAAATCCAAATCTGTATTGTATTATTTAAAACAATACGACCTACCATAAAGTACACCCTTTTGTTTCATAGATGGTTCATCATATTGACTTTGTGTCCGAGGAAATTATATTTATTCATATTTTGTTATGTATGGTAAACTTGTTTATTTATTTATATTTTATTATGAATGTAAACCCGTTGTTTACAGTTCATTTCATTTATTATTTAGAAATGAGTGAATATATTAAAATTAATTTAATTCATTCGATGAATTTTTGTGGCGTAAAGTAAACAAAAAAAACATCAAATTTATTCAGAATCAGTTCTAACATACATGACTAAGAGAGAATTTAAAAAATAAGTAAGCTTTTATAAAGTAATTGATAGTTTTATTACCATCAATTAAGATATGGATTTGTCTTTGAAAAACAAAGATTCGTTCAAAAGAAAATGCAATGAAATTGAATACGTCACTTTGAAAAAAAATCATTTAACATTTTTTGTTTATGTTAAATTATATATTTGCATCCAATGAAAATTAAATAAGTTTCCACTCACTTTTGTTTTCGTTGTCGATCAATTTCTATTCCGCCAGGATATTTATTTCTATCAAGAAGCTTCTGCGTCTATTTCACTACAGCAATAGCTCACAAATGTTCTTCGTGGCTATCTTATTTTTATTTAGTCTGGCTTTCGTCTTCTTTTATCATTGTGGTTAATCATAATACTGTGGTCATATTACATGACCCAAACATGTCGTCATTAAGTTTGCTTTCAGTCAAACATATTTTCATAATTCAATTCAAGGATGATTGAATGAAATATAAACAAATTGGGAGCGAATGTACAGCTGTTATTAGCATAGTCGATATAATTAACAAAGGGTCGCTAATATAGTTTCGTCATGTGAAAAGTATGAACAAGAAGAGAATGTTATAGTAATTAAATGAGGTAACGGTAAATCTGACATGTTCAGATGAACTAAATATATTGGAAAACGGCCCGATTAACAGTATTAACTTCAAAAACCGTAGAGCGAAACTAAAAAAGTATAAAAGTGTACGATACAAGAGTGGTATGCTAGGACAAAACAGTATGGCATAATCTTATTCATCTTCGGCGATTCCTCGTGTCAAGAATGACCTCAGCCATAGCTAATCGATTGGCTGAGGATCCCTATTCTCAAACTGCACACCCTTCTACACGTTTTGCACGTACATCCGCTGGTCAGGGGTTTTCTGAGGGACGGATCTTCTTCTTTTTCTTTCCTCATTCTCCTATTTTTCGTAATTGTATCAGCCCTTTTCCAATCGCATTGTGACCGACTCAAGTGGTAGGTGATGGAATCGGAAAGAATGGGTAGATAGGAAATAGGGAATCGGAATGGGGGAATGATGAGGGATGAGGATAAGGGAGTCCTTCAATAGCGGACCGGGATGGCTTCCGAGACAAGGAGAACGGCTCGACTCACCTGATGACGACGCTCCCTGGTATATCTTGCTGTTCACCCCAACATTTGATTCACAACGACAAGCGAAACTGGTGAATCCGCAGTTCAATGTTCAATGACTGCATACACAAATACGCTGTTGCGTACGTCCAAAATGATCGCTAATAATACTGATCACAATGACGAAAATTTCACTCTGAATCTCGGCGTATTTCCATACGACGAAATACCAAACCGAGTTAAGAACAAATGTGTACTTTAGAAATGATCCAACACGACTGATAACAGCAAGGACGTCGATGAATTACAATATCAAAACGACCATTCGAGCCACAGGAACAATGTGTACTGATTGAAAATAGGCTAAAGGGTAGGAACAAACTAAAAACTGATGACAATATATTACATTTAACAATAATCATTTTGGTTCAAGTATGGAAGTATGTACGTGTATTCATCTATATAAAAAAAATAACTACGAATACGGAACACGCATGTTCTCGATCAAGGGTCGCGGTTTCCCAATGTTCAGGATCTATACCCCATCTACTACTCAGGGTGTTTCTGAATCAATGTGTCGTTAAATCCTCTCAGACTACCTCTGCAAGGAAATGGCGTAATGGTAAGTTAGTTAGTAATATTTATTTTGTACCAGAAATTTCAGTGAGGCAGTTTAAAGAATGAAGGTTCGGAAAATTGAGCCATCGATTGTCTTCTCTTTGCCAAATACCAACCCTTATCCATGTACATTCTAGATGTTTCAATCGGGCCGATTCTATTAACGCTCTCGCGATTCTATCTGATTGGCAAAACTGGCCATATCCAATCTGCGGCCCATACAGCATTGCCAATAACGGCCTTTGCGACCAGCGGCCGGTCGTGATGTTAAATTTTATTCGTTTCCCGACTGTTAAGGGATTTGTTTTTGTTTGTGTATTTTTTCTTCATCCCTCCAATAAAGGGGTGTGTAATGGAGGTATATTTCCCGTTTAATTGTCTGCAGATATGGCCCCGGGGAGCAGTTATATCTCATTTTCGTAAACGATACTATCGGTCTGGTCGTGATACTTTTTTGTAACATTGTAAAAGGGATTTTTTTTGCCTGATTTTGGGACATTTTTTTAAATAATAATATTTTTATTTAAATACTTTAATACATTAAAAATAAAAATTACATAAATTCACTGATTGTGAGACTACTTCATATTTATTTTAATTCGTCGACTAGCATAGTAACAAAATATTTATATTTTTTATTTATTATCTTTGTTTTATTAACCACTGAATACATCTACCGGTTTCGAAAAATACAATTTTCTTCTTCAGGATGTCGTAACTAACTAAAACATATATTATTGTTTCTTCACCAGAATCTATTTAAAAAAAAACAACAATTATTTAAAAAATAAATTTAGTACCTAACTCAAATTGAAACTTAATGCAAATGTAGTCGAATAATTTTTAGGAAAAAATTTTAGAATGGGACTCGTAGTTAAATTTAGTTGGTTGTTTATAATTTTTTAATTAGTTTTACATGCTTTATTTATCTCCAACGATTCCAAATTATTTCATTTGTGACCAACACCGTTTATATGTAAAATTGACAATCTCAATTTTTTATCAATAGATTAGAAAATTCTGAAAACCCACTATTGTTCAAACATCTCAAATGCTCCCTTACTCTTATATTAAAATTTCTACCCGTTTTACCAATATAAAATGCAGCACAATCCTTGCAACTAAGTTTATAGACATCAGATTGTTAAATTTATCATCTTTGTCTTTAGAATTTGTGAGTAAATTTCCTATACTATTATTTGTATAAAATGCCGGTCTAATGTTTCGTGGTTGGTGTTTAGATATTTGTTTCGAAAAGTTATTTATGTATAAAATCCTACGCCAATTATCATTATCATTATGTTTTATCTGTGATTTATATAAAAATGGATTATTGTATTCTTTTAATTTATTGTTTAATATAGTGTCTATCAATCCTGTATTATACCCGTTATTAACTGCTATTTTTTTAATTGTATTCAATTCAATATTGAAATTGGATGTTGACATAGGAATATTGACTAAACGATGTATCATGGAGTGGAACCCTGAATATTTGTGTGATATTGGATTAGATTCATTATGTATGATAGTATCTGTAAAAGTTGGTTTTCTAATAATTTTGAATTCAATTTTATTATTATTTTTAATCAATGTTAGATCCAAAAAATTTAGGTTAGAATTATTTTCCATTTCTAATGTAAATTGTATTTTATTATTAAATGAATTAATGAAATTTATACATATAGTTAGTTGACGTTGTGAATCCGACCAAATACACAATATATCATCCACATACCTTTTCCATAACAAAACATTTTTTAACAAAGGAGAATCGCAATCAAAAATATATATATTTTTTTAAAATAGATTTTTTAAAAATAAGATTCTGGTGAAGAAACAATGATATATGTTTTTAGTTAGTTATGATATCCTGAAGAAGAAAATGGTATTTTTCGAAACCGGTAGATGTATTTAAACTCAATTCAGTGGTTAATAAAACAAAGATAATAAATAATAAATATGAATTTTAACCACAAAGTTAATATTGCTAATTTTAAAAGTACAAAATATTTATTTTTAAATTTAATAATAGTTGTACAATGTTTTAAAAACAATTCCATATTCTACTTTTTTTATAAATTTTTTTAATGTAATGATTTTGAAGTATGCTAGGACAGTTTCAAAAATCTGAATGTATCAATAAATTATTTCAAATCATTCATGTGATAAACTTTGTATTACCACAACTTTACTCTGATGTTCAATCCTCTGTTGCCTGTCTTGTTATCTCGTATCCGGATTATTGGTAAGATAAACTCGGTCTTCCAAGTAACTATTATCAGTTTATTTCAATACGTAAGTACATAGGTTAATATATTATGTACACTAATTATAATGGTAAGGAACTGAGATGTGAGACCGCTCTCCGCTAATGCGGCGCCTTATAAAACTCGGCTCCCCCCACTCATTCTCACACTCTTATGGCGGACACATACACACATTCACGCAACAAGTGACAGTTTGCACAATTAATAAATAATAAGAGAATAAATTATAGGTATAACAGCCGTGAATATAAAATAGTCTGGCTGCATGTACCTTGCCGCTTCTGACAGCCACTGCGAGCAGCGGGTCGGCACTGCTAGCAGCTCTCACTCTCAAATCTATTTGGATAGAGTCGTAGAAGAGGAGGGGGGAACCCTGAATATTTGTGTGATATTGGATTAGATTCATTATGTATGATAGTATCTGTAAAAGTTGGTTTTCTAATAATTTTGAATTCAATTTTATTATTATTTTTAATCAATGTTAGATCCAAAAAATTTAGGTTAGAATTATTTTCCATTTCTAATGTAAATTGTATTTTATTATTAAATGAATTAATGAAATTTATACATATAGTTAGTTGACGTTGTGAATCCGACCAAATACACAATATATCATCCACATACCTTTTCCATAACAAAACATTTTTTAACAAAGGAGAATCGCAATCAAAAATATATATATTTTTTTAAAATAGATTTTTTAAAAATAAGATTCTGGTGAAGAAACAATGATATATGTTTTTAGTTAGTTATGATATCCTGAAGAAGAAAATGGTATTTTTCGAAACCGGTAGATGTATTTAAACTCAATTCAGTGGTTAATAAAACAAAGATAATAAATAATAAATATGAATTTTAACCACAAAGTTAATATTGCTAATTTTAAAAGTACAAAATATTTATTTTTAAATTTAATAATAGTTGTACAATGTTTTAAAAACAATTCCATATTCTACTTTTTTTATAAATTTTTTTAATGTAATGATTTTGAAGTATGCTAGGACAGTTTCAAAAATCTGAATGTATCAATAAATTATTTCAAATCATTCATGTGATAAACTTTGTATTACCACAACTTTACTCTGATGTTCAATCCTCTGTTGCCTGTCTTGTTATCTCGTATCCGGATTATTGGTAAGATAAACTCGGTCTTCCAAGTAACTATTATCAGTTTATTTCAATACGTAAGTACATAGGTTAATATATTATGTACACTAATTATAATGGTAAGGAACTGAGATGTGAGACCGCTCTCCGCTAATGCGGCGCCTTATAAAACTCGGCTCCCCCCACTCATTCTCACACTCTTATGGCGGACACATACACACATTCACGCAACAAGTGACAGTTTGCACAATTAATAAATAATAAGAGAATAAATTATAGGTATAACAGCCGTGAATATAAAATAGTCTGGCTGCATGTACCTTGCCGCTTCTGACAGCCACTGCGAGCAGCGGGTCGGCACTGCTAGCAGCTCTCACTCTCAAATCTATTTGGATAGAGTCGTAGAAGAGGAGGGGGGAAATTTTGGTAGTTAATGGGAATATTTAGAATAGTGGTGAATTATTAGGAAACTTGGTGTTTTATCCGAATTTATATTAATAAAAAAGTGTATCTGCCATGCTACGAGTATAAAAAAAAAACATAAAAAAATGTTTACGTATATAAAAATACATTCAGAAACTAATTTAAAAAAGCTACCCCGAGATAATTTTTTTTTATTCATAATTTCATCTCGAATTGAGAAATTCATGAAGCAACATTCGAATAAGGTCTATTTTCAAGCCTTTCTCGATGCCTAGTACGGGCAGTGAAATATTTTCCATAGAAATAACCACTGAATAGAAAAACAACCATGAGGAGTCTATTGCAATTTCTTTGGCCTCAGGCGACGTCTCATTAAAAATATTATCATATATACTTATGCATTCATTATAAACTATATTTGACGTTAATCAATGAAAAACTGGTTGCTTTTAATATAAATGAAAGCGTATTTATTCATTTGAGCCACGTAAATGAGAACTCGATGTGGTTCTGTAATTATTTTTATACAAAAACTATTGGATGTATGTATTTTTTTTTCATATATCGATACATTTGCTATACGATACGATGATTTGAAAGGAACCCGTTTGCACAGCTCGAATGTAAGTTTAAACATTGATATTTTTTACATTTTTAATATTGTGTGTGTAAGCTTTCATTTCACATAATTAGCAAGTCAGCCTTATTTATTATTTGTTTAGAATTACCATGTTCATATCGATCGTTTTTCAAAGATAAAACGTCAAACCATTTTTGTCGACATTTCAATAGCTCAGTTATCAAAAAGTGTTTGTGGTGTTGAAGATTCAATTCAAAACACTAGTCTTGCGAGATTAGAATGAATACAAAATATATTTATTTGATATTTTAATGTCAGACCTAATATAGCATTCAACTCCCATTTAGATGCAACAAACTTCCACAATATGAAAACCCTTGAACATCGAAGAACACGTGCTGACTAAATACTTATCTTCAAACTACTGCAAGGCCATATTGACTGTCCCAGCAAATTAGAATTAATATCTCTCCACATACCATCTAGATCGACCCGGCAATCCGTACTCTTCCACATTCCTAGAAGTAGAACATCTTACACATAAAATTCATTCATTCACCGGTCATGCAAATACCATAATGAATAATTTACAGAAATTGACTTTTTCAAGCTTATTATGCTTAAAAGGTTATTTTTATGAACCACACAATCTCAATTTTGGCCAATCATTCTATCTATAAACACATCTTGCTAATAGTTGCAACCTCCCCATCCTTTCTCCCTCTTTTTTTCTTTTTATTTATCTTCTGCACCTAAACATACTTATGTACCTAATATTTCTGTGGATTTTCATAAATCGAATCACATGTTAAATATTTATTATGTTAGGTATATTAAGTTTATACTGCCAATATCGCTCAATGAAATAAAATTAAATAATTTGAATTCAAATTTTAGTAAAAGCTACGGTGCCTCATTAATGGTTTGATTTGTTTTAGTAATTTAATTAAAAAAGGTTTTATTATTAACGGAATTCATGCGGTTGTTTTAATCCCTTAGTTATTTAACGCAACAGGAATTTAATGAAAGTTTTCGTGTTACTTACTCCCCAGTTCTATGACTTCATGGAACTTCACATCGTGTTTGTAATCCAACAGTTCGTCTTATAGCTTTGCTGCTCGTTGTATCAGCGACATTGCTTTTAATGAATATATTAACTATACTTCGTTGGGAGTTTGTTAAGCTTCAAAGACGTTGATAAAGTTAAGGGTAGACAGGTGTAACGCTTTCACAATCATTTTGCTAAGAGTACAAATTAGATTGATTTATAAAGCAACACAAGTCATTAAAAAATATCACGTATATGATCAAATATATATTATCATTGATTTTCACATTTTGGTTAAACATTATAAACTATTAAATGAAAATATTTTTTAATTCGTTCTCTTTAATTTTATATTTTTAAGGTTGACTAGTTTCAGATTTTGAGCACTTCTAATACCGAAATTCAAGTACCCGGATTTTTGGAATTAGAATTTTTTTATAAATTACGCCTTTATTTTTGGTACAAACAAACAATATCACTGTTCACACTGATCACTGGTCACAAACAATACAGTGCCGGTGCACTGGAGCTGAAAGGTCCACACCGCGAATACTATCGCGATGTCGAGATCGAACACAATATCGGTCAAGTTGACGTCTGCTAGCGTCAAGGTCACATTTCACACTGGTGGGCATGCATGAGGAAATATATGGATGGAAATTGGACGCGGAATATGTCAATAATATTGGTCGCGGCTGATTCGAAAAGACGCCCAAAAAGTAGGTTTACGAATTCAGAACACATATTATGGTCAAAAAATTATTTCAAATTGACGGCCTTCTGGCAACATCTCGCCTCCAGGTGTCTTCCTTCTTGGTGCCAATGACTTTTCCACAGTTATATGGAGAACTCCAAGGTATTTATACTGTATGTTTCTCCTGATTTTGTTTATCTGAAGAACAAACCATAGAATCAGTATATTTAGTAGTAATACTAATGCAGCGTGTGCATCCGTGAGCCATAATCAAATGAAACTTTTACTGAGAATTTATGGAGTGAACTCTAAAGAGACTTGAATTGAGATAAGCAAACATCTCACCCTTCTATACATAGTAATAAGTTTCAGTATCATAAATTACTTTTATTATGTATGGTACAGATAAATGACATTCTAAACATTAACATAACATAAACATTATATTTAAACGACTATTTATAAACAACATTATCACACACAATTACTGAATTTTACATCCAAAGACAATATTATTAGGACAAATTATAGATATCTCAAAAAACTATAGATGACAAGATGCAGATTAACAAAGTTTTACTTGAAATGTTCCTACATGGTATCATATATACTACTTCCAAAAATTTAATAGATGTGGAGTTTAATTGTGGATAGAATTGGTGAACGTTACTTAATATAGAGTGATCATTTAAGCCAGCCGAAGACATGTCGTTATCCCTGGAATACCCATACATCCATACTTTCCATATAATATAACATAATAGCTTCGTCTTTATGAGATATCTATAATTCGTCTTAACAATTATTTATTGATAAATCAACGTGTTTCGATATCTATGGCATCTTCTTCAGGAAACAATGTATACTTAAATTAAAAATACAAGAATAGATACAAATAATATTAGAAAAATATAAGTGGTAGCTAACCAAGTAGGAATTACTGTAAAAACAAATTTAAAATTGTTAATTAATTGTCTCCTTAAGAAGGTATCGTGCGTATCGAAACATGTCGTTTTATTAATATATAGTGATTTAAACAAAATGTTTTATCTTATTATTTATATAACATATGGCCACAAATTAATTTTGGTATTATTGAAGAAATAAATATAGTTATTGAACCTAACCTGTTTTCATACAGTGATAACAATCTGCCTGTACACAATCTCACGTTTCATAATATTCAGACTGGTACCCATTAGGGTTCAATAGTTTCATTATTCTCATTAGAGAATAATAAAAGTATTGCGTACAAAACATAGATGCCGGAAGACAGGAAGGACTTTGGCACTCATCACAATCCGAATTCTGCAGGTATCTCTAAAAATATGGACTGTATATTTTAAATCACTATTTCATCAAAGGTTCCGATACAGTATAGATGCGAAGTCTCGAGATTGTATAATATTGTTAAGTGCATAGTATACGTATAACTGTACTGGTTCAAGGTCGCCAAACGACTGGTCGGCGTAGAGGCCGGGGGCGGAAAGGAAAGGGATGGGGGAGGCATAGTGCATTATTTTCATTCATTAATTAATATTAATACACAAATAAATATATATCCCAAACAGATACTATTTTTCTTCTTCTGAGCTCTCAAATCCAGTACATAATATAGTGAAGTCCTGAACCTGTTGTCGGGCGGTTGTGTTCCATAGTACATTACGTATTTAAAACATTTTCTATATTAAAAAATAAATTATGTGGAAATTCTGGCCACGCTCTTTACGATATACGAAAAAGCTATTTATGCAAGTATTTATTTAAAGCTTGATGGATAGGCTACAGACTAAGTTTATTTATAAATCCGTTAAAATTATACATTCAAAAAACATATAGATATTTATCTGATCGTAAATACGAGAAAAGAAAGGTTAAGCACTTATGTAATGAAACAAATAAAAGAGCTATTAAATAAACATGTTATTTTTAAATTCACATATATAACCCACATCCGAAATGGCCAAGATCAACAACCTTCGTCTGGTACGTAGACAAGCGCCAGATTATTTATTAGCCGGCAAAAAGCACAGAATTTAATTCAGATTCGGAAATGAAATTTGGCCCCTGCATGCCTTAGTCACTTTGTTCATTTATTTCAGGGTGTTTTACAAAGCGTGACACGTTATTTTCATATTTAGATACTATACGTATCTAGATATAAATAATCTAGACACAACAGAATGTACGCACACATATAGAGCACATTTATTTCAAATTATTATTTCAAATTTAATCTCCCTGGCTCGTATCCAGGAATAAGATTTTCGACTTGATACAACTCTCAACTTTCGTACATTTAGACCCTGTCTCGCACCTTACTTCACGTTCGTCACATACATCGTTGTTCTTCGTCAGTTGAATGATTTTGTATCTTCCCAGCCGCAGCCGCACTGAATAATTAATTGTAATTTTATGTCCTGTAATAATGTTATTGTGATGTATTTATGGGACGAATCCGAGAGCGTGTAAAGGTTGGTACGAGTGATGAGTATGTGAAAGAGATAAATGTTTCGCGCTGCGGTCGGTGCGGCCTCTTGCCTCCGAACCATTGAACTGTAAACATCTTATATTGAGCTGTACTACATTATATCAAAGTATTCAGAATAAACACTTTTGTTGCCATGAATGAGTATTATTCTGACGATCCAATCAGCACGAGTTAAAGATATAATAGTTATTATTTAAAGACTCATTCTTGTAATTTTACGTCTTATAATAATGTTATTATTTAATAACTTATGCTTTTCAGAATATACTAGATTGTCTATTGCTCCCCCATGGGGTATTTTAATTCAAATTATTGGCAATGCGCCTGTGGAAGACAAATCATTGTAATACAAATTGCGAGTAAATAGGCAAAAGCTATTCATTTAAAATCGAATTTTTTAAATAAAAAAAGACGTAGCTGGTGTGATAAAGAATACCCAATACACTTTTGTCAATCTTCAGAACTTTCAAAATATAAATATTGCTAATAATTGAGAAAACCATTAGAGGTGATGTGACTAAAAAAAGAAGAAGAAGAAGAGAGATTGATATAAATCTACATGTGTTACATTTTTATGTATCGCCGATTTTTTAAAAACATGCATTGTACTTAAACTAACAGAAAAGTTAAAAAAAAATTTCTTTGACGGCCATTAAAAATGAAGTTTGAGAATCCACATTTTGATAATTGACTATTTTATCCCTACATTTTTTCAAAATCTTTAAGCGCCTTTCTATGCTATATATAGTAAAAAAAAAATATATAAGTAAAACCTTACCAAATAATTTATTTTCCACGAATGTGGTGGAATTCCACACGTGGAATCGAAATAATACTGAATTCAATGACGCACTTAAAAAATCATCATTTGTGTCATTCTGGATATATTTATTTGTAATACTTGTGTTAAATCTGAATACTATTAAAACAATCTACCAGCCTGCCCACTCCCCCATGTCCGCTACACCATGCAGTATAACCAATCCTAACCTTGACGGCCATGATGATTATGATGATATTCGTGCAAATATTAAATAAACGTGAGGTGGCGTTCCGATCTATACTATGCGATATTCTGTATAAATAAAATAAAAAATAGAACCATCTGGTGACGATGATGGTGATGATATTCCACAAAATGTTGACAAAAAAATCGGTTTTCACAACCTAACCAAATCTCACCTAACCTAACTTAATCTAACCTAATCCAACCTAACCTGGATGACGATGATGATGATGATATTCGTGTAAATAATAAATAAATGCGTATATGCGTTACACTTGTGTCTATTTTTTAAATTTTTCATTATGCATTATAGTGGACACGCATACTTGTCGCTTTGATTTTACACTATAAATGAGATGTTTGTTCTAATATCTGCTCGTTATTTCACAAAACATTTGGTTGACATTTTCCATATTATGTTCAACGTCAAAAATGGTCGATAAAGAAGCTAGTTCTTTTAACATGATATAAATATCTTTCAAATGACTGCTTCTGTTTCAAGCCTGCAAGTTTTTTCTACATTTTATACGCATGTAGGTAGGAATGTCGATTTTTAAAAACTTTTTTTACACGTTTTTTGCATCAAAAAGATAACATTTTAATGACGAGAGATAACATTCTCAAAAATAAATTGCAGTATTAATAATAAATTATTATGAAAATGGTCATAAACTCGCAGAGAAAATTTTAAAAACATGAAATTTCTCTTAATCAGGCTTCACAAACAAATTAGAAATTTTTTTTTTTTTCAAGTATATAACGGCATTGTCTGACCTTGGTAACTACCAAAAAAAAATTTAATGATTTTTTTCTTTTAAACTCGCAGACTTATAAGCAAAAAAAATTAAAGTTAGGCTAATTAAAAAGTATAATATTTCAAAAAATCACCAAACTAAATCAAAGTTACTAATATAGTATGGTGATTTTTTACTAAAAAAGTAACAAATAGAGGAGAAGAAGAATAATTAAAAGAAATGGTTATAAAGACACAACAAACCTTCAAACGTCTTCAAAAAATATTAGAATTCAAACGGCTGCAATCTCTCAGTGTTATTAGCATTCTTTTATGTGACTGAATCTGTTACATCGCACGTTACGTACATATAAACAAATTTCGCAAAGGGGTATTTTGATTTGAATTAGAATAGATAGTTTTGGATGACATTTGTATGCAAGTATGAAATGTTGCTGTCAGATCAAACGTCGTGTACACTGGCGTGAGTTTTTGTCTCTTTTTATCAATCAAATTTAGATCAAAATCTCAGCACCTGTACAGTTTTAAGACACATCTCAACTAAATACCTGAGATAATCTTATTATACCTCTAACTGTGGAGACGGGCTTTAATAACTGCAAAAAAAATTTTTTTTTCAGAAAAAAATGATTTCTGAAGATTCTAAGGAAAATAAAAACGGGATATGACGAATTAGACGCAGAATTTGATGAGCCTAAGTGTCTAAATTATATAATTAATTAAGTTAGTTCAACTGAGGTGGATATGCTCAACAATCAGCGCATCTATTGACCAAAGTAATGTTGGAAGAGCTAAGCTACGGTGATTGGATGGCGTAACTCAGAATATTTATGCTGTCAGTATTGCGATCTAGAAAAAAACAATGGAAGATATATCGAAGTGGCAAAATTTAAGAAAACCAGATTCCATAGAGTCTGCAACGCCAGTGATGATGATGAAAGATTTTGTCAAATTTGGAGTCCCCGATTCTTCATTTTCATTACATGCTCATGTACTATGGTCCTCTGAAGTATCTAGAACTTCATACACTATATATTCTATTCCTTTCAATAAAAATTCTATGAAACAAAAATATTTAAAAATGAGTAGATTCTTAATAAATTTATCAGCAATCCTACATATATATTTTCTTACTCAATTAAACTATGCAATTATTAAACTATATATTGAAAACTACACTACTTCAGGTAACAACATTTTTACTTTTGTATCATCAAATATTAGTGGATTTCAGGATGTATCTATAAAATAATATTGTAACCAGCTATAATATTATTGTCATTGTATATTTTTTTTACTCAAAGTAGGCGATGCTTTTGAATCAACATCACTAGAAACAACTCAGAAGTCTGGCTTTATTAATAATCATTCATTAAAAATAAATAATATTCATTGAAGAGGTGAATGAAATTAAATATTAAGGTATAAAAATTCGACAAATATATTTTGACGTCATATTTTATCCGTCCACCAGCTCGATCAGGGTATAGCATGAAGTACGTGGTTCTGATGCACAGAATTCACCTGGTCGCCTGCCACTCACATTAGCTACAGGGAAAATAATAAGATTAATTTGAATTTTTTATAACAACATAATTTAATGACTTAATCAGATACGAAAGCGTATGAATTATAAGGTAGAATGTAGTATGAATCCTGTCGCTTGAATACGATTACAAAGAAAGGTTTATTGGCAAGTCTTGCCTTAATAAAATAATAGAATTCTTACTACCGTGTGAACATATAAGTCAACAAGTTATTATCTAAAACTAATGGTGAAATAAAACACTTAGATTCATTGGATATTAAAATCTTCATCTAGGGAATTATATTACAACAATTTAAATCCCCTGATGAGATTGTCAGGTCAAATATAGCAAAAATTGTGTCAAATAAATGTGATCTACAAGATTAGCAAGTTATTATTTGAAATTAAAAAGGTGAAAATAAAGACTACGATACTTCAAATATTAACAATTTACATTGAAATTCATTTTACAACCATTTAAATGCTAGGTGTCTTCGTTCTTCGGCAGCAAACCACAGTCTTCATCCAGAGTTGATGTTGAGGTACCCGTAAAGGCCTCTCTGCTGTCATGTAAGGAAGGTATGCTTCACATCCTGCAAGCATACAAGTAATATAGCAAACAAATCTCACAATACGCTGCAGGATAACACAGATGCCCAATATATTTTATTATTTTCACCCTTCCTTAATTCAATACGAAATCACGTCTTTGTGACTTTAGCATCGGGACTACTTCCTCGTGCTCGCAAACTGTCAAAAAAAAAGAATACTGCCGAGAAATTGCAGTGTTTCCATTTGGTAAAATGTCAACTCCCAGAACACCTCGTGCGCGGTAGGTACCAAAAATATTTTAATCATTACAAAAAAAAACAAAAAGTTTGTTTTTTAAGCAAAATATGCAAGAAATTTAACCAGAAAACATCGTATTTAGTTTATATTTTCATTGTCACTTCGCGTATACATTATTGTTCAATAGTACTATTTTTAGGAAGTAAATCTGAGAAAAAAAATTCTAATAATTAAAAACACAGTAATAAGAAGTATTTTAAGTTATATACTAAAATAACTAAAATTAATGACCGTTACGCAAAATATTATATAAAATATTCTAGTATTAATATAAAAAATTAAAAATCTATTAACACAAAATAGTTTATACTGTAAAAATTACAAATTGTTCAATGAACTGCCAGCAAATGTGAAGAAAGCAACTAGTCTTGCTACTTTTCGTAGGTTATGTGCAGAATATGTAATATCTAATTTCAATAACTGATCATTTTTCATGTGTCAATGTAATTTTATATATATATATATATATATATATATATATATATTTTTTTTTTTTTTTAAAGTGTTGCATATTAGATGTGAGAATATTATTAGATAATTTTTGCAACTAAATAAAAAATATACATACTCATACGCAATTAACCAATCTGGTAAGGTTTCAGTCCAGCGTGGTAAGTTTTAAATTGATCTAATAGTTAATTTCCTTATCAAAGGATGATGCAAGCGATTCAACTATTATTTTTCAAATCGAAAAGTAACAATGTTGAGAAAGAATACGTATTATTATTGGAGTCAGTGCACCGAGTAACAAAGCACTCTGAATGTAACTTTAAAGCGCTCGGCACTTTATCGCGAGTTCTACCACGCAAGGGGATGGAAAACGTATGTTCATAATGTGTGAACATTACGTAATACGAGAGCAGAGGGGGGTTGAACAATGAAGCGCTGTAAAAATTAAGTTGCAAAGCAGAAATTGTCCGCTTTGTACCCCGGAAAAACATGTGCGCGGGGAGTGAAAAAACGACGCAAAAAAGTTATCCGGAAAATAGAATGTGAAAATTCCAACTTCCATGGCACCAGATGTTGATAATATAACGCGGCAGGTCGTCTGTTAATGGCTCGGCGCAGGCGGGTCGCTGCCAGGGGTGAACTTATATATTACCCTTAACTTTCAGCTCTTTTTAAGACGGCCGCATTGTATGCGTGCATGTGTATCATTTAAGCTGTTTAAACATAATATTCATCTTATTGTTACTTCTTTATTATTACAATTAAAAATTTTAATGTGCAAATTATTTACATATCGTTAACGACCCTGATAGTATCCTAATATAACATTAAGCTACAATGCGAAAAAAATTTGAATATGTTATGTACAGAATACACTTTTCATTTTTAAGTAAAATACAGCAAATATAGCTATGAAACAATACTTATAAAAAACTAGCAAGTTTAAATGAAGAAATAGCTAATTTTGATTACCTTTAATATAAGGATTTATTTATCATTGAAAAACAATGATACGTATAAAAACTATTAAATTGAGTATTGGGTCACTTTAAAGAAAATTCCTTTTACGTCGTTTTTTTGGAGATCATTTTTTTAAAAATATCAGTATATGAGTATAATCTTATTTTTCTTCTTAAAGGACATTTCACTGTTGTTATCTCCACTTGTATCAGGTATTTTTTTTTTCGACGGTATCTGTATCTGCTCTTCTCCAGCCACTACTAGTTCATAAATATTTTCCTCAGCTATCCTCTTCTTCGTGCTCCTTCTACCTTTTCTTGTATTGCTGTGATAACAAATATGCTATAAAGGACGATAAGACCCAAACATTTTTCAGTCTTATTAATTATCATTACCTATTTTATGTCCAATAAAACGTCAGAAAAAAATATTTATTTACTAATGAATTACCTCACTTCTTATCTGTGCGCCCAGCGGATCATAGTTTAGAAAATATAACATAACATACCTTATAAAAGATATATTTTACTTTGCTTAGAAATTACTTTCTCGGATAATAAATAGAAACCTCAACATCGAATTTAGTCAAACATTAATTACATTAAAATCTCGTAACTACCTACCCCTTATTGTAATATCATACATTTTTGATTTATATATAATTAAATATAATCTTAAAAATGATTTTTATTATTATTTATTTTTATACAGGCTGTCACGTAAATAGTGGTCTAAACGAAAACCATATAAAGAATATCACACGGTTTTTGAGATATTTGAACTTTTATGAATTTTTGAATAATTGGTACCCATTGTTTGATTTGTTAATGTTATTTCCAAAACTTAAAAAATATTAATTTTTATTTATTAATTAGTATACATGATAAGTTTTTCTACGAAATGTGCATCACTGTTTTTTTAAAAACAGTAACATTTGGTCCATTTAACATTTATCAAAACAGTTATAAACAGTAAAGCACTGTGGTGTAAAAAAAAGTACCATGGCCAATATTCTCATTAGCTTAAAAACTGCTATTTTAATGCCGAAGGGAGCATTTTGTAAAAAAAAAAAAATGTACCAATTATTCAAAAATTCATAAAAGTTCAAATACCTCGAAAACCATGAAAGACCTATGATAGGTTATTCTGATAGGGAATGGTCTCAGCTATCGATGGTTTTCATTAAATCACTACTTACAGGACACCCTGTATATAACATATACTTACAGGACACCCTGTATATTTTATGTATGTTTGCTAAGCTCGCTTCATTTTTATATAATTTATTATTTTTAATTGTTTTCATGTGTAATTTGATATATATTATTTATTAAGTATATCTGTTATATTTATAAAAATCGATTTCTAAATAGTTTTATAATGTAATATAATTACTGATAAAATTATATTATTTTCTAATAATATTGTACACTACACATATTTTATAACCCAAAAAAATATTGTCGACTAATTCCTGTTAATATTATACAATAGTCAAAAGCACAATTTATACTACAATCAGTTAATGATGTATCTCACCGACGGTTCTGCATAGCGCGCCGCAACTTTCTTAAAGTTTTGCAGTACCGTTTTAAGGCAGATAATCAATCAAGAGAATGCTTTTCAGATTGCAATAGACGAGGCTAATGATAGAAATGGTTGATAAAATACCATTAAAAAGTATGGCTGACCTACTGAAAAGCTAACGTTTCAATCCAAATCGCCAACACACGCGATTCTTCATTATTTTGAAAATGTATTGTAGATTTTTTAAAACGCTGTCTCGATTAGTGTTGAAGATTACATCACTCAAAACACTAAGTCAGGTTAAACTTCTTGAATTGCTCTTCAATCAAATCAATATAACAAGCGAAGAATACACTTTTCAGTGCTACAGCACTCGACTACAGTGACTACGGAGCTTGGCCTACGAGCCTTTATACTTTTCCAACCCTGGCAGTTACATTAACCCAACTCACCAAAACTTTCAGCGCAATGAAAGAAATTTCTGTGCCGAGATCGTTAATCACTTTAGTTAACTGAAAACTACTGTGCGTAGTTCGGGAGCTTTCACTAACTACCGGGGGAGTATTCACGCTAGAACCTTTAGATATACCTCCCTGCTATTGTGTCACCGGGCGAATTTGTGCTTTCAAGCAATTAGGATCCGCGTCGATTAGAATTAAGTTTCATTGTTCAACCGGCTTATGGTGAGAAACCGTTTGAAAAATAAATAATGAATTTCTATGTTTCGTTTGGATTTCGATATGTTTAGCACTGTATTAATATATATACAGTAGGATGAGTTTTAAAGAGAACTATAATATATACTTATCTAGCAAAGAATAAAGTTGGCAACTGACTAAAAGTTTATTTTGAAATATGTATCTTTGAAAATTTTGAGATATTTTGACTTTAAAAGAAAAATATTTGGGAATGAAATAAGCGTTCGGGCTTTTGAAAAGATTAGTATTATAAAAAGTTATGACATACTGAATACAGGCTATTTAATATTTTTATTAATAATAATGTTGTTACGTACATAACAAAGACTGTATTTCCGATTGTCAAAATATTTTTCAGGTCCAGATTTTTATCAATCTTCATACAATTTTGTTGATTTTACTGATAATAAACGCAGTAGAGATGCGTGTATATATATACAGTAGGATGAGTTTTAAAGAGAACTATAATATATACTTATCTAGCAAAGAATAAAGTTGGCAACTGACTAAAAGTTTATTTTGAAATATGTATCTTTGAAAATTTTGAGATATTTTGACTTTAAAAGAAAAATATTTGGGAATGAAATAAGCGTTCGGGCTTTTGAAAAGATTAGTATTATAAAAAGTTATGACATACTGAATACAGGCTATTTAATATTTTTATTAATAATAATGTTGTTACGTACATAACAAAGACTGTATTTCCGATTGTCAAAATATTTTTCAGGTCCAGATTTTTATCAATCTTCATACAATTTTGTTGATTTTACTGATAATAAACGCAGTAGAGATGCGTGTAGGTTTATCTAAAGATTTGGGTTGTATTCGATTAATTAATAAAAACTCAGGTTGTTATACGGCAGATTTATTACAGAGACCTGGTTAAAAAATATTTTGCGTGCCTTATATTGACAGATTTAACGTCTACATGTTATCTACTTAAATGGAGCTGACATGATATAAATAGGACGTCATACATGTTAAATAAGTTCAGATGTTATTTTAATGTGTGAACTCGGATATTTTAAGTACACACATATTCCTAATTAGGCTGTTGGTGCTGTAAACATAATATAATATATATAAAAAATTAAGGCAATCACATTATGGTTTATATTTATTAATTAATAGTTTATTAACTTTACTTTTAAACCACTATGAGTTATTTATATTCAACTGATTGAAGAAATATTCAATTTGAAAACATACTTGAATTTGAACATTTTATTTAGTTTGTTTGTTCATCCTGATGAAGAAAAATGTATGTTTCCAAAACCGATTGGATATAAATAATTCACGGTAGTTTATAAAACAAAGTTAATAAATTATTAATTATAATATATCTATTGTGACGTTACGAAAATACTGTCATTTAATTTTTATTGCGGGCCATAATCTGCGTATGGCATCACCGGAGTTTGCGCCTGCGCTGCGAGAAGTAACATGGCTCCTCCCCGTCCGCAAGGCTGGGAGAGAATTTTGGCGGCCGCGTTGCGTTTGTATGGTAACATTGGAGATTTTGAAATGCCATTACGGATCGGCAGTGATGAGTCTTCGCCGTGAACTACCGGAGACTGGATGTACCCCATCCAACTAAAAATATTGAGAAGAAATTTATGCTCAGCTTGGCGCTACCGCTGAGTACGCAATTTAATGGCATTTGCACTATGCATTTTTGATCAGAAATAATAGTACGACTCTAGTCTGTGGCAACAATATGAAGGGGAAATATTATTTGGTAAAAGACTTTCATGTACGATTGTGCCTGTCATAATGGAACAAAAAATCTGTAATAAATCGGAAAAAAATATGGATGATTAAAATATAGTTTATAAATTGAGATTATTTTTTTAAATATGGTGCATCCAAACTTCCCAACATATTATACATCGTTAATTATATTTTATTTTATTTTTGTTGTAAATGAGTTTCTTTCAATGTTAGTAATTAAACCTATCTACACATTACTCATACACAAAAATTAATTTTTACTTTTTCACAAGTGATGAAGGTAATTTTGTTTTCTTAGTAAAGGTGTGTAAGTAATTCTTATAAAGTGATCCACATATCTCAATGCTCTAGGTCAGTGATGGCGAACCTATGACCTGCGGGTCAGATACTGACCCACGCAGGCTTTTTAAATGACCCACGCGTTGATTTTTATAAACTTATTTTTTGTATCATAAAAGAGAGAACAGATAGTAGTTTTTAACCATCCTCCCCTCCCTCTTTCCAAGTGACGCCAGTGACTTAGTCACCCACGAGCTAGTGAAAAAATAATGAAAAAAATTTGACCCACTTTTAAAAAAGGTTCGCCATCACTGCTCTAGGTTAATGCTGCGGGTGGATGGATAAGACCCCATATAATTGTAGATAGTGCATTATTTATTGTAATGAGTGCATTGGGTAAGTATTATGGAAGAAAATAGTTCGGAATATAATACATACAAATATTTTAATTGTTAAATATTATCAACGTTATCTTGTTCTTGTGACATCTCTATCGGAGGTTGGTGACCAAGTTGCAGTATTCAGTTTATTCCGTAAAATATGTAAATATAAGATTACCAGTTTGTTTGACATTTAGCCACTTTTAGCGGTTACACAGCCAACAAAATCTACTTTGTGCCTACGTCTTTACTACAGGTAACTGTGAAATAACAGAAACGCGTACCTCTTTTTAAACGAAATCATCTACACAGAAAATGTCATTAATATTAAAATATTAATTAAATATATTAATTACAAAGATATACATATAAAATCAATTTCATCGAAAAATATTGTTTTTGCGCCACCGAGATTCGAACCTGGATCTCTTTTCTAACCGGGAAAGGTATATTATCCAACTATGCTACAGCGACAAATATTTTTAGCGACAAATTTTCGAACCTCTATGTTACCTTTTTGATATTAATATATTTAATTGTTCCATTATATTTATAATTAACATATTTAATTCATATTTAAAATATCACAGACCGTCTGTTCTGAATAATTACAACTTCACAATAAGAATGTGTTCTCCTAATGTCATAAATATGTTTGCAATTGCGAGAATAACCGAAAAAGGTATTTGGTTATATAAATATCTTTTCAACTGTGAACTGTCATTTATTTTCAAGGTTTTCCCGGTCGTTAGACATTGTTTAAAATAGTTTTAAGGGTTAATGACGTATAGTTTACGAAGATTGTTCCGGACGCTTTAGAATTGTCTTACCGCAATAGTTAAATAATTGCAGCGGCATGCTTTGCTGGATATTACGCGTATAGGGCGTTAATTTATCAGTTAAGAATATTTTAAGAAAAATCAATGATACACTAAAGAACCAAAATCACTAACGTTACTCAAATAATGTATATACTGAAATGGAAATAAATCGGACACATCTGCCGAAGAATAGACGATCGCTATTGAAAAAAAATGTTGAAGCGGTGACCCCGAACGGGAAGAAAGTGTTAATCGCTCGATGGTCCAGCGTCATAAGGCGGTGTAGCCGGGGGTAAGTGGAGGCGCAGAACGGAAAAAAAAACTTGAAGAAGCCTATATCCAGGAGAAAATTTGTTTAGACGTTAAAGACCACAAAGTATAATGCTAAGTTATTCTTTTCTAATAAGTAAAATGTTATATAATTAACATTTTGAATTATCATAAATAAATACGAATAGGATTATTATTATCATTTCGCTTGAATGATTTTTTTTATAATATATATATATATACCTACACATAATGAAATAATCTAAACTATTGTACATATTATCGTCAGCGGGAAGCAATAGGAGTGTTGTTATTTGCCGCACGGTATTGCCGGCTGTATAAACCCCGCGATAGCCTAGACGAAAGATTAACCCGTGGCAAAACATTAATGACTTGGCGATAATACGCGGGGTATAAATCACCCCCTGTGTGTATGTTATGAAGGAATATTCGCTACCCCGAGCTCCAACTAACAATGATAACTGAACTTCTCAAAGGCTGCACGAATTTCAGTTTGATTGTTCGAAGCTCTCGCGGGTTGGGCGCCATAGGAGATGTGTTCTGGGGCGAGATAGATTATTTGGTTTTAGATATAATTAAGGGTAAATATTATTATACTAATCTCAACACAATGAGTCTTTTGTTTGTGAGGCTTGAATTCATCTTTGTTACAAACGTTTTTATACGTGTTATGATCAATATTCGGAAAATTCACCAGCTTATATCTAAATATAACTAAAAAAGAAGCAATATATTAAAATATAATATTTTCACAGCACCCGATGGCCAAATGAGGAGCACATGGATAAAGTAAAGTAAATAATATATTGCTGTAAATAATATGTACATCACGTTTGAGTTTGTGCGGTCTTCTTACAAAGAATACGCGGATTACATATATTTATTACGCACACGCTCTACCACGCAGGCTTCTGCGCAGACAACGTGGACTACTTAATAATTTTTTTTATGTGCACCGTTATATTTTTTTACATGGGCTGAGTAATTATTATTTTAAACAACACGTGGACAATATATGAGTTGTAAATTCGCCTATGAAAGGCCACACCGTATATTTCTAAAGTAAATTTATCATATTAAAACGACAGCTTCGGACTTCCTTTACATGTGAGTTTTATTTTAATTCATTGACTTCTGAGTATATCCTTAATCCGCCTATACTTATTTACAAGCATCTCTCTACTGCATGTATTACTTTTAAATTCTACAAAATAATTGCACCGTATAAATCGTATAAAGATTGACGAAACCAACAACTAAAAATACAAAAAGGAAATACGTGGTTTTTCTGTACTTCAACATTATCCATGTGCTCAAAATCTCTACAAGACGTTTTCACGTTCTCCTGTCTTGAGTTTCTATTGTCTAATCAAGACCTAATCTGACTCCACACAGTATTTATTGCTGTTCATCTCAACTTAGTCTGGGGCGACTCCAAAGTTTTCAAGACATATTCTTAGTCTTCGAAGTCATTCCTCCGACATTCTTAAGGCGTATCCAAGCCCCTTTAATTGACTTAACTAAATAACTTATCATGTAAAAGTAGGCAGAGAAGATAGAACACCACACTGTTTTGTCCTACCACATCACTCTTGCCTTATCCACCATCAAACATCTTCTCATGCGTTATTTTCGGTTATTGAAGCATTTAACAGAGCCATCCTCCAATATTTGGTTTATTTAGTCATGCCAGGTCTTTCCAGATATCTTCAGCACTTGCCTGATATATTTTTACATAAACCCAAACAATCTCAGCGACTGTTTATTTATTCTATCGATAAAGCTATTTGTAACACCATAGATTGGTCTTCTTTATATTGGTACTTGTCACTCGATCCAAAAATGATACTCGACTACTGCTACTCCCCTAAGATAAATCATTTCGGTAGCCTGGATTCTTAATATTTCTCCCTCCATAAGAATCCATCATCATCCACATTAAAGTAGGCCTATACGTAATATTCAACGTGAAAGTAAATAGTTAGTTAACATTATGTAATTGGTAACTCACCGAAATTTCGAGTTCTATTTTGGATGATAATTTAAATACTAATAAAATGTATTAATTAGAAAGATACACATAAAATCAATTTTATCGAAAAATATCGTTGTTGTGCTACCGGGATAGATCTCTTTCCAAACCGGGGAAGGTGCATTATCCAACTATGCTACAGCGACAGTACTTTTGACGACAAATATTTGAACCTATATATTACATATTTTCAAATTAATACATCTATCGTTCCATTATTTGAAAGCAATTTACTTTGTTTTTACGAAATCTAAACAATATTACCCGGTAGCGCAACAACAATATTTTTTGATTAAATTAATTTTATATATATATATATCTTTCTATTTAATACAATAAATTACTATTTAAAATATCACAGACCTATGATCTAAATAATTACAACTTCACAATAAGAATGTGTTATTCTCAATAGATCATAAATTTTTATTTTTTGATTTATGTTTTTTTTATTCATGTAATTTATTTCACATATTTCAAATTAATAATAATATCAACGCAAATATAAAAGTGTAGCGTATAAATTTTTTTTGGATTGTCGTTTTATTCTGGAATAGTCAAGTAAGCATGATTATCTGTGCCCCATGAAAAGCATAGTAATGTTAGTTCACACCTTCTCCGCGGCTTCTATTGTCGCTTTTTGACGAAACTAAATTCCCAGAGTTAACAGCAGCATTAGCAATTCATTCAAAATGATGTCAAGTTCACTATCTATTAATAAAATCACATAACAAATAACAACGCGCTTGTTGGACTGACTGTTAAGATACCCGCCTATCGATCCAGCTGTCAGGGGTCTGTGCCTCATTCCAGAAAACCAGTAAGTTGGGTCCTATTTTCATTAAAAAATCGTTAAGCTTAGTTTGAAAATAGTAAAAATATTTATGTGACTTCAATCTATCTGTTTATTAAAAGAAAAAAAAAAAACAATTTCTTAAAAAACATATTTTTGTATAAAATGGACTTTTTTTAATTAACGATACTTTTCTACCGGATATGCGATATTTATTTTCACTTTAAAATTTTCCACATTCTCAAAATACCAGAAATATTTCAAATATGTAAGTTTCACTTCGCTGTGTACGGTATACTCCAATGTATGAAAAGTGTATGAAATGTTCAGTATTTCCTGATAACAAAGTACGGGAAATTCACATTTCTACAAATGTACCAAACACAGTGCGAAATGGAAGTTGGACCGGTAGTTGTGGAACTTCAGGAGACCCGGGTATCAGCATCGTGCATACCTTGGAATACAATAATGCTCAGGAGAAACTTGGAGCGGGCTATGCCTACCCACGTCTTCGCTTCAATTGTAATAGTAACGATAGCTCTACTATTATACACATGAACCGAAGTTCAACATATTATATATTTTACAGTTCATTCAATAAAAAGGCTTATGTAAACGTTAGAATATATATATATATATATATTTTTTTTTTTATCTAAATAAATTTATCCACTAGCCCCATATTAGGTATGTTTCCTTTTAAATCAATTAAATATCCATCAACATTGTACTTTCCCCTCTCTTCGAGGTCTGTCTAAATGTACATGTATTCTGCCTCTCTCTTTCGTTTGTTACTTTATATTCTATCTCAAGCGATGAGCTAAACCGTTATCGTGACTGTGGTTGTATAATTGGTATTCAATTGTAACAATGACTGATAGATAAGATTTCATTATTGGAGGTCTAGTTCCTAATGTACCATTGATTTGTCAACGAATTACGAATAGTATGTTAATAATCATCATTGTAATCGAACACAAATCTCCCAATCACATTTACAATCACGATAAAAATAACGGTTTAGCTCATAACTTTCTATCTCACTCTTTTTGTATTTATTGTTAGTTTTAAATACGTCTCAACGAAGATTGAGCTAAGCGAAACCGGTCCGCATTTAATTAAATTCGTGACTTATACAAAACGATTGTATTTTATTTAATTTATTTTTATATTTTATTATACAGATCATTAATAGTTTAATGATACAGCACGTTAGAATAAATTAGCAACATTAAAAATATGGTCATCAGACCTCTTAAAAATCCTAAGTTGTATAAAATTTTATCCAAATTTAATGAAATTCCTTCCGTGTTTTACTTAAAGATATTTTAAATTCACCGCAATATAAAGTTAATTGGTTTTAAAAATGGAATAATAGATATATCAATCGCAAATATTATAGAGTATTAGTTCAAAATTTGTTGAAAATATTTTCGATTGTTATTGCGAAAATAGTAGAACTTTCTCGGAATAGGAAGAGATCCTGTTTTGAATCCCGGTAGCAACTAAATATTTTTTCAATAAATAGATTTTTTCTGTATATATTTCTAGTTGAATAATTTAATTTGTTTTAAAAATACCACAGAACAATAATCTTAAAATGTAACTTCACTATAAAATTATGTTCTTAAAAATATAGTATCTATATGGAAAAATTAAATCTAACAATATTTATCTGAAAATATTAACACGATGGCTATTGGAGAATATATTCAACTCATTTTATGTGTTAATTTATTATAAAATGTACACATTGTGACATTGAATTTAAGTTGATAGATAATAAAGATACCTAGATGTAAATATTATTTTGATGGCTAGCTCAGGTATCGGTGAAATGTGAGGTTATCTTATCTCATGTGCGCGTGGCTAGATGTATAATTGGTATATTTAATCTTTTAGTTGCGTAGGTACTGAACATAAAAAAACAACCCACGACAACATTCACGAAATCAGATCAGAACGCAGTAATGTTGTGGTAGACATTTAGTCGTCTAGACTGAAGATTCATTATATTTACAAAATTTTAATTTTGTAATTTTGTTACATTATTAAATTTTTAAACAACAAATCTATCAATAAATAATATTTAATACATCATTAACATAAAAAAAAATCTTTGTTGCATTTTTTTTTATTACCAAAAAATATAGCAATATCTTAAGGTTTTGACGATTAATCAAATTAATAATGACATATGTAATTTTAACGAAGACATCTTCTAAATTCTCTAACATTCCATTTTTGTAAATGGCTCTATTTCTCTGAAAGAGTTGAATTTAAATTGTGCTGATCGTACAAGACGCACATGGCGCTAGACAATATGAATGATAGCCCTCAAACTCTCAGGTCAGTTGCAGGAAAGGTTATAGAACCGACCAGCCGTTGCCAGAATACTTAGTTCAGTGAACGGGAGTTTGCGGTAGCAGGTCTAAAAGCGTGCAACTCTTTGCCCTTCGTCATAAGGAACAATGCATCAGAGACGTTATTTAAATAGAGACTAAAAACATACCTCTCACAAAATCTTTTTCATAGATCTAATTCAATAAAATCAATTTATTCGAAAAATATACATCTTTCTAATTAATATATTTATTTCATATTTAAAAAATTACAAATTTATATTCTGAATAATTACAACATCACAATAAGAATGTGTTCTCCTAATAATAAAGTTGTATCAATGTGTCCAAAATTTAATAATAATAAATGAATTGATAATTCTGGCGTCTGCTATCAGATTACTCAAATGTATTTGAGATTTCGTAAAAATAAGGTAGACGCTCTTTCAAATAATGGAAAAAGGTAACATATAACATATACGTCTTGGAAGCCAACATTCGTCGCGTTATTGACGATATACTCCCCAGCTACTCAAAAAAGTGGTCGAAAATTGGACTTCCAAATTGCGCTTTATTATCATATTTTAACATTAATGGAATAAAATTATTTTTCTAATAAAGTCACGGCCATTACCACGGTTTTTAAGTATTTTATTTCATTTTAAAGTTCTATACCTCTAAAAGAAACACTTTTTACTTCTCTTCTTGTATATCTCTACAGAGCAAATGAAGCCACCATTATATAGTTGGAAGTATTTTATGTGTGACTGTATCAACGTGTGCTCTTGGGTCGAACACATTACCGATGAAAGGTACTTTATACGTATAAATAAGTCAATAACAACGATCAAACAAAGTTGAAAGCTGCATAATTTAAACTTGCTCTCCGAGTAAGATCTCCCGGATTGAACACATACATAAATAAGTCAAGAAAATTAATTACAACTATCAAACGAAGTTGAAAACTGGGTAATTTGCACTCATACTCTGCAGTGAGAAATGTGAACTCTTACAACTCATTATATAAGTGAGATAAAGACAGATTATCTGAGCTGCGTAACCTTAGAAAGAGGTTTATTGTACTAAATGCCGATATATTTTTACTTCTTGCACATGATCATTATGAATCAGCAGAGCGCAACTTGGTCACCAACTTTCGACAGAAGACGGCAAATAAAGAAGATGATCTATTTTGCGTATTTCTTATTTTTTCCAGCAAGAAAAATATAGTTACACTAACTAAAATAACAACAACATAACAAGTTAATTTATATATACCTAAGTGGGCTCATTTGTTAACTTCATATTAGGTATCTTTTTTTTTTAAATCAATTTAATATCCATCAACACTATATTTTCCCATCCCTTAATGTTCTGTTTATCTGTATATGTATTCTGTCACTCTCTTTCGCATATAATTTTATATTCTGTCTCCCTTGTTATTCTGTTTAACTATATTTGTGTTCTGTATCTCATTTGTATGTGTAATTTTATATTATATCTCTCTCTTTATGTATACATATAAGTGCACTCTTTTTGTATTTATGATCAGTTTTAAATACGTCCTGATGAAGCTTGAGATAAGCGAAACCGGTTGACGTATAATAAATTTCGTGGTTTCATACAAAGTTATTGTCAAACCACAAAGTGAAAAAAAATATATATAATTGTTATATACTCTGTAATGGTTATGTCTATATTTTATTTATGTAATGGTTATGCCTGTATTTTAAACCACATTTATTCGCATATCGACATTTTAAATAATCTAAAATCAGTTCAGGAGAGAACATCCATCACGTCACAAGTCACAAACCATCTGTCAAGCAATCTCCGTGAACTCTTGCCCCCTTGATCATTTTTCTTCATTTTTTCCAGCATGATCGAAATCTGAGTCTGTCAGCAGAGATGTGGTTGATGCCTTTTACATTTGGTCAGTCTATCCATGATCTAAAGACTATCACAAGAATCTTCCTCTACCTCTCCGTTCTTCGACGTTGCCTATCACAACAAGCTTCTTCAATCTATCTTCTGGGTATTAAAATCTTGGGCAAATGATTACTCTTGAAGATTGTACATTTATTTACCTTCAATTTTCTCAGCACCATTCCAGTTTTCGAGTGCAATTTTCATAATGATCTCTCCACATAGGTACCTTTATCAAAAATGTCCCGAGGCATGTCTGATTCCTTTTTGTACTTAAATTTGAAATTGAATTTAACAGTAGCGTTATTATATTGATAATTGGACCCTTCAGAATAACACGGTTTCATCTGACACGGACACTGTTTTGAGATAATGAGCTCAAAAGTGTCGACTGAATTACTGAAATTGATTTTTCAATTTAGTTAACACGATTTCTGAGCTTCTCTGAATATAATCCATCAATCCCTCAAATTCTACAATTTATATTAACTTCATAAATTTAACTAGAGCCTTCTCTATCTATTCACTAACACACGAAACAAAAACCTGTAAAATTATTTTGACTTGATTTTCAAAACAATTATTTTATCACTATGTAAATAGCATATTTACAATTTGTATATTTTGTTTTGAGTATGCAAATATGATTAGTTTTAAAGTCTTAACTTATTTTCATAATGACCACTGTGAGATGAGATAAATTAAAAATAATAAAAAATCTTGTAAATTAACAATAATGATCCATAAAATGAAATAAATAACTGATGCAGTTGAAAATGCATCTCTTGGTAATTCCATTAATATCAATTACATAGAGTTGGTGTGTATGGAAGAAATAAATAATAATTCATTTGGAACCCTTTTAACTCAAAAACTCAAATTAGCCCAAAATGTTAGTTGGATCTTTGTTATTCTAAGAGTTAAAATTATCAATGTTTAGATTGCAAATATGGTGCACAACTCACAGAGGTCCCAACTTATTCCGGAATTACTTAGTTACTAGACCTTACCTTATTACGTTAGTTACTAAAACCTTGTAGCTTCATACCTTTGAAAGAGCGAAGACAACCCCTAGTGACAATACGGCTTTTCTTATTTTTACAGCATTGATTATAGCAGCATAACCTAAACTCATACCTAGTACACGCCACTGGCTACATTATGCTGAGAAGATTTGTGTATATAATAATTCTCGTGTATTAATTGACTTTATCGTAATTCAATAACAGCTAAAGTAGCGTTTCAGGAAATTTAACGATTGATTGATTTTAATTCAATCAAATCACACAAGCACGCAATTCTGGTATAATACATTAATTGGCAAGTGTTCAATACAAACATACACCTTAGCTCAAACATCGTATAAAGCATGTAAATATTATTTACGCGAAATTCTGCTGGCAATTCGAATAAATTAATCGAAGTGGCATAAAATTATATTTTACAATTGTTATTTATATAAATATAATATATGAAATAATATACAGTGTAAATTATAGTATTTTTAAAAGTTTATATTGTGTTTTATTTTTATCTTTATTTTAAAAATATTATTAATAATGCCAGTCTCATTGGGCTATGTCCGTAGTGAACATTTTACACTTTTTATATGTTGACTGACTAAAGTAACCGGCATTGCTCGAGCATTAAGCAAAGTGAAGAGGCTTCTTTTTTTTTAGAAAGTAATTTTCCTCTAATTTTGAACGACAAGTGTGCAAAATTTGAGGAAAATTACAATGGAGTCCTGGTACCGACACTGATGTATGGAAGTGAGGCCTGGAGCTGGCAGAAGAGGAATGAAAGTAGACTGAATGCGGTGGAAATGAGATCACTTAGGCGTATATGTGGCAAATCTATTTATGACGAACTAAAGAATGAAGAAATAAGTAAAACTGATGTTAGTATAGTGAGTAAGATTAATAAAGGATCACTTGGGTGGTTTGAATGAATGAGGAGAGAATGGTAAGAAAGTTATATGACGCAAGTGTTGATGGCGCCAGAAATAGAGGACGTCCACTGAAGACTTGGCACGACCAGGTAAACCAGATAATGAAGGACGGTTCTGTTAGAAGCCTCAACAATCGGCGAGCTTGTATGAGAAGACGTACGAATTTGGACAGAGGAGTGTGGCTCTCTGTCCTCTCTGCCTACCCCCGCGGAGAAACGGCGTGATGGTAAGTTAGTTAGTTTAGTCAAGTGTGCAAAATTTAATCGAAAAGTACGAAAATTCTGCTTTGAAGGGTGCGAAAGGGGGATAGGGGTGGTTTTTCGAATTTTCATGTAGACAGTGATTTTCTTCTTGTTTTTATGGTCAAGTGGGTAAAATTTCATCGGGCTCGGAATAAAAGTATAGATCTGTATAAAAAACAAACACAAAGACAAGCAATCTTTAGATGATAGTCTATAAAGTTATAATTAAATGTAAACTTCAAATTCAAAATTTAAATAGAAAACGAATCAATTAAATAAAACCAAAATAATTTAATAAAATTCCAAAAGGTATACACTGATGTACATACGTTATAATTTAACTTATTGTTTTATATTTTTGATACACTTTGTTACATTATTAATATCAAATTTTAATATTTGTTATCTTAAAGAATACCTATAGTTACTCCTAGTGAACTATGTAACAAGCCAGTATTAATAGAGAGCTTAAGATATTTGAAAACTGCTATTTTTATGTGTAGTCTATTCTGAGGTTCGTACAATAATATCATTGGATAATTTTTAAAGTGCCATTTTCATAAAAAAAAATCACCTCAAGGATTTTTTATACATAAATTGTTTAGTCCCATACTACGAATGTTTTTTTCAGATCATAAAAACATTTTCAATGCTGAGGTATGATATCGCACCCCTAGATCAAAACTAAGACAACTCAACTAGTCATTTTTCAGTAGACAAAAAAATAATAACATTTTTCTCCATTTTTTGTTATTAAATTTATGAAACTAAATAACATTTTACGCCATAAATATATACTAAAATGACATTATTCGAAAAATGGGGTTAAGATAGTTGCGTATATGACAGAGTATCCTAATACAATAAAATTCAAAATTCTTGTTTTTTTTAGTTGTCCTAGTTTTGATCTAGGTGTGCGAAGTAAGTGGCATTTTGATCTTTGTATTACGTCATGTATAGTACGTATGGTTACATGATAAAAATACAGAAGTAAAATATTACAAAAGTAATAAATTTTACACTGCAATAATTTCACATTTTCTAAAATATCAAAAGCGGATCCAAAAATGTGTATTACCAACTAACTTAAAATATGTATTATCAACTAACTTAAAATGTTTATTACCAACTAACTTAAAATGTGTATTACCAACTAACTTAAAATATGTATTACCAACTAACTTAAAATGTGTATTACCAACTAACTTAAAATGTGTATTACCAACTAACTTAAAATGTGTATTACCAACTAACTTAAAATGTGTATTACCAACTAACTTAAAATGTGTATTACCAACTAACTTAAAATGTGTATTACCAACTAACTTAAAATGTGTATTACCAACTAACTTAAAATGTGTATTACCAACTAACTTAATCTAACATGTTCGGAGTTTCGTTAAATGCCTCAAATGGTTTGTATGTTGTTAGAATAATTCTTTGACCACGTTGTCAAGAAATAAGGAGAAACAGAGCAAGCAATAAAGCAAAAGAGACATTTTTGGAATTCTGAGGTTTTGTATAAATGTTTGTAGCATTCTAACTATCAATTGCCTCCAACATTAATAATATTTTAATATCATATTAATGATATAACGTGGAAAAAAATAGTGTATCTGTAAATTACTTTTGATGCTAGCCCTGGTTTTCTATCGGTTGTTTTTGTTGAGTATGTCACTCCAAATCATGTCGAGTTAAACCACTTACCTGCTTTATCTGCAGTCACGCTCTTTGTAATCTTCTATTGTCTCGTGATATTTCTTCCTTAGTTTGCTCCAATTCCCGGCTGGCTAGTTTCCAAAAATTAATCTGATCCAATAAACAATAAATAGACACCGATAAAACAAACTCAATCTGCATTCCGTCGTTCGCCGCATAATGAAGTTCAACATAGGCCGGTAAAAATAGTTCCGACGGCCAGCAAGTTTGTAACTTTACCCACATAAAATAGAGTGTACATACTCAAGTTTTATTTTTAATCAGGCCTAACCACTAAAGTGTGCATACTACCTAAGCACACAGCTATATATTTTTTTAACATAAAAAGAGATGACAATGAATATCTTTATATTGCTGGAAATTAGGAAAGATAAGTATTATTTACCTGGGTTGCAACTTAAATGAAAGATGGGATCCTTCTGTTGAAATCAAATGCCGCATTGAGCAAACTCGTGCAACCTGTATCCGTGTGATAAAGATATTCTGTAGTCATGATTTCAACCTTGGACATATACAGAAGCTTGGACATATACAGAAGAAATGGTAAGGCGAACTGAAACTTTGATATGTGGATCTACAGAAGAATGCTGAAAATAAGTTGGATGGATTGAGTTACGAATGAAGATGATATGGTTCGGATGAACAAAGAAAAAAGTATTTAAAACAATATAAATCCGAAAACTTCAATATCAACATGTAATGGAACAAAGAAGTACAAGATCTTGCACCTCATAATACAGGGAAAGATTGTTGGAAGTCAGGACCCTGGAAGAAGGAGAACATCATGGCTGAAGAACCTAAGGTAATGGTTTAGCCAGCCTACTGTAGAGCTTTTCAGGCCGCAGTTAACAAAGTGATAATAGTCAACACGATCCGTCCATATAAAACGGATAAGGTACAAGAAGAAGAAGAAAAATAAGAAAATACAGAATAGACAAAAAGGCAAGAAATACATTATTATATTTCTGGAGGCTTGTATCCATTTATACAAATACACATTTACAATTTTTTCTTGTGGTATTTCATTCCGATACTATTAAGGACGTAGTTTTATATTACATAATATACGTTCAGAAATCAATATTATGTCTTTCAAGAGAATTTACCAAAAGCACGCGCGGTTCAATACTCCGGTCTCCGGTGGATTTCCTTTTCTATTTTCAATGATAAGCGGCTATTTGAATTCAGAACGTCACCTGGTACTTTTGAGCACCTGCACTGAGGGATGAAGGCGGGGAAGGATTTAGGGGCTGTGGAGGTGTACAAGTGTGGGGATGTGAAAATGCGTGCACTGACTGTCTACGCCGGGCGCTTGTAAAATGGAATGTTTGTTAATAATTCGATATAAAATAAAAATTATTTATTTTATTAGTAATTTGGTTTAAAATATTTTTCTGTTCTTATTTATTTATTCTTCTTGGTACTCCCGCATCGAAAATAATAATATTTTAGATTTTTAACCATTTTCAATTTCGATAATGCATTTAATACAACAGTGTCAATTAGGTAGATTTTATCTGTGCAAGAGTATTTTATTAATTTTAAGGAGAAAAAAGGTTGTATTTTCAGAATATATTTCTGTAGAATTTCTTATAAAAATTAAATGAATCGACTAGAAATGTATACAAAAAGAACATATTTATCTAAAAAATATTTAGTTGATAGTCGATGTTCCCAGGATAGATAGTGGTTGATCCCAGTATAACTTATTTTGCATTAAATTAAATAAGAGCAGCTTATTGGTCTAGTGGTTAAGACGTTGGCCTAGTTATCAACTGGTCGGGGGTTCGCGCCTCATTCCAGGAGACCAGAATGTTAGTGCTATTTTTATAGTTCAGGCTTATTTTCGTTTGACAATAGTAAGAATATTGATGTGACATGTATTCTGTGTATGCATCTCTAATTTTATAATACACAAATATTATTTTTTTTCTACAAATTTATTTATATTATATTGCAGTCTCCTTGTAAGTCTATACACTTCTCCCAGCGATGCTTCCATCCCTTTAACCCGTCCGAATAGTACTTCGAGTCTTTTTCTACAAAATAGTTATTAACGAAGTTGATGACCTCCTCATTTGACGAAAATCTCTGTTCTCTGAGCGCAACTTTTAGCTTAGGGAACAAAAAAAAGTAGCTTGGGGCTAGATCTGGTGAGTAAGGAGGGTGGTCAAGCAGTTGAAATTGTAATTCGTAGATTTTCGTTTGGGCAACCGCTGAGGTGTGGGACGGCGCATTATCTTGGTGAAACAAACATTTTTTTTTCTGCAAATGTGACCATTTTTCCGCAATTTCTGCCTTCAGCCTATCGAGTGATGATGCATCGTATGCTAGACAGATGACAGGTGATTTATCTATATTTCCCTTAATCCCAAGAACTACTGAAAAACGGTAAAAAATAAGATTATTTTTTATTAAGTTAAAAAGCCTTCGCAATGTACCGCGGTATAAGTTTGTGCAGCCTCGTGTAAGTAATTCTAAAACCAAACAAACTAGCGTGACAGCCTTCATTTAATTTGCGTCGTTAATGTAAAGTGAAGAACCATCTGAACGCTTCGCGCGAATTTTCAGTAGCTGGTTTGTAAATATACTCAACCGCGTCTTACTTTTAAATATTTAGTATTATTGTTAAGCAGAACTAAAAGTAAAATTTAATATAATGACGATCTTGATGGATGAATTTATTATACGCGCACACTTCTCGTATACCTTTTTTTTTATCTTCTGATTAAAACCATTATTTAATTTAATTATCTTTGATGCTGTTATTAAAGTCGGTTTCTGTCAGCTGACAATTGCTGCTCATTTGTTGTAACAGGAGCCGAAACCTGGATTTTGAGCTCTGTCAACTATATCAAATTGCAGGTGTTTGAACGCAAAATTCTGAGAAGGACCTTTGGTCCGATTTGTGATGATAATATTTTCCATTGTCACAACTTCAAAATTTACAAGCTTTATTAAACTGATATCGTTAAGTTTATCGCATTTCAGTGACTTTGATGAGCTGGTTTGAATGGAAGAGTCCTCGCCGTGCACCAGACATTTTATAACCACAGGGAGACGGAGCAATAGGAGGTTCTAGATGTTTTTGAAGTTGATGAGTTGTAAAATATGGCTCAAAATAAAGGATATTGAACGGAATAATTGTATTAATAATGAATTGAATTATTGTATTACGCTATAACTTTGTGGTAATTCATTATAAATATAATTAAAAACACCATTTTATTTTTACTAATAACAACCGGTTTAGGAACCACCGTTTCTTCTTCAGCGTGTACAGGATTACTAACTTAGTGTTACAGAGTATGGACATTTAAACATTTGTGTCTTAAATAATAACTTAAATAATAATAGTTCTTCAGAATTTTCCCGTCACATTATTAAAAATAACCATAGCTTCGATAAAAATGAAAACTGGATTCAATATTCTCCACATTGATAATAAACGCTTGGATAACTTAGAGGCCTAGAAATTAAGAATTCCATAAATAATAATGAGTGCATACTTAACAACCAAAAAATTCTAACCTACAGTCCCATCTCACCCACACCCACTTTTAACATCTGACATTAATGTATAATTTCCCATATTCTGTAACGCTATGTTAGTATATTGTAAACCCTGAAGAAGGAACGATGATTCCGAAATCGGTTGGTGTTATCAAAAATAAAGTGTTGTTTAAACAAAGTTAATTGTATTTTTTATTTATTATTTTAGTTTTATTAACCACAATTGACCACCAAGTTAATATTGCTAATTTTAAAAGTAAAGTTAATTGTTTTTAATTATATTTATAATCTATTGTACTTACGGCTATACTGCCTAATAATAATTCTCAAAGTGCTTTATGGTTATCTAAAATATATTACTGTTACTAACTACTTTATATTTACTAAATTCTAGTATTTAATATGAATTCGAATGGTAAAAGTTTTATGTATAGCTATTGTCTTTAAACTTTCAACACATTTAACTGTCGCAATTTGTTAAGATTCCGTTTGTGTCTGCCCCCATCATCCGGGTATCGTGCAGGACACTCGATGCATTATTAGCAGCTAAGCGACGTTTCACAAATTGTTTGTAAATGTTAATGTTTACAGTTTTTTTCTTACTGTTTTGTTTGTTTTTGAAGTAAAACACTCTTTATTGATTGAATATTAAACTGATAATGTTTTTAATACGTTCATTAACATTAGCTTGCCCAAAACTAAAACTTTTGTGCTTATCTCAAAAAAATATGCAATGGAAAATTTACCAAACTGATACACTATACTCGTCATAATCATCTCCGTGAACTTCTACCATCTTAACTAAGCTTCTCCACTTTATTAATTATCTTAAAATTCTCACCACAAAAGTGCTTGCTGCCTTTCTCACTTGGACGGTCTAACGGGTAGGAGATCTTTCCCTCCGTCTTCGTATTTCGACATGGACTACCACAACAGACTTCTACAAGCCAAAAAATTGAAGGATTCGTCTTAGGCAAATAGTTGAGAGTCTGTTCTTGATCTTCAGTTGTCTTTCATGATATGCGTAACGTGTATCTCCACACAGCGTCTTAAAATAAATTTAGATTTTATTGTCCTTTTATATTTTATTTTTTGATTATGTTGTTAAGGAAATATTTATTTGTAATGTAGATTATCAAATTGAGTGGGTTTTGGATAATCTAATATTATAAATAACTCATCCGTTTTTATTTAATTATTCGTAACCTTCTTTATAACGTGAAAGCTTACCTTTCACGTTAAAAATGAGGTTTTTAATGTATCCGAGTGAAACCTGGGACTCTAATGTAAAAGAACAAAAATAATTGAGTGAGTATAATTAGAGCTCTCAGGGTTATATGTAAAGATGTATCTGTGATGTGTACCTATAGTTCATATTTATTTTAGATATTTTAAAAATTCATTGGATAGAAAATAGTCGCTTATCATTGCACTTATTTAAATAGGTACTAGGTATGTATTATTACTTGAATTAAAATTGTTATGTTGGTATAATACGAATACTGAAGTGATATATAAATATGCAGAAGAAACCTGCCAGGATGTGATAAGACATGTTTTAATATTCGAAGATATGAGTGTTGTGGCTTTTAATAAAACATATCAAACCGTTAAAATTGACGTTTATGAGTATTAAATAAAATATGTAATCGCCAATGAGTTGTCTGGTGCATTCTATATTTATATATGAAAAAACGAAAGAACCACGCATTCCCTAGAAGACGTGGTGTTGGCGTCGGAAATATAATAATATTGATATATGTATGATTGATTCGATGAATTGCATTGAGAGAAAACCCGTAATAAAATATTTATTTTATTTTTTGTTAACTGCCATATAAAATATACTTCAAATACAAATTATTTATTATGCTATTAGAATTATTTTAAAACCCTGTTCTTCATTCCTAACATTAAATATTTTTGGTTTAGATAAAAAAAAAATAATAATAATTTTCATACTTGTTTGGTAGACAACGGATGACCCTCTCTCCTGACCGTTACTCGTACAGACTTCGGTCTAGTTAAGGAGACAGTGAACATCTCTTACATCATGATGCTTGTTCGCCTTTTTTGTATATTTATAATGTATAATATTTACGTATATTAAGAACATGAACAGAGTAAGTAAAAAATAAATAAAAATACTAATTATATAAGAAAATCAAAATTATATTTTTGTGGGTTAAAATAGATTATGTAGAAAGGGTCGAATTGTTGGTTATAATAATATAATTTTTAGTTATGATTGCGACCTAATATTTGTCACAATCAATAAATAAAAATTCATCATAACTAAAAAAAAATTATGTTCTTTAGTGAGAAAACGATTAATCTCTAGTTAAATGCACATTATACCGACAAAATAGCATTTTTGTGTTTAATACTGTCATCCGCGATTCCTTTACATCATCTTTATATAATTTTTGTTCATTTTGACAGCTAACTTAAAAAGTGGAATTATTTTAATTATATCGATATTTTATTATAATAACCGACCGCAGGGCCTAGCAGTAAGCTTATCTGCTAGTTATATTATAATTTTCCAATGGACCACTTATACTGAAAACATAAAATGAATTTATATCAAAAATGTTTAAAAATAAATTAATACAAAATTGTATAGTAGCTCATAAATAATAAAAAATTATATTAATTTTTATTTTTTATTTTTAAGACCACATTTTTATTGTGAAGTTGCAATTTTTCAGAACATAGTTCTGTGATATTTAATACAAATTAAATTAAATACGTATACAGATAAAATCAATTTATCGAAAATATATTTTTATTGCTACCAAGATCGCATTAGACCTACATTTTATAAATTCAACAATAAATTTAACAAATTGGGGTTTGTAAACTTAGTTGTAAAGATTGTACCACTTTTTATATTGGAAAAATAACAATTCTCAAAATGCTCGAATCATTAAATGGAAAATTGTTGATAATAATTTAGAATTATCTATTTTACATGGAAACAATATGAGACTCAAATTGGATAACTTAGTTAATCGTTAGTGATAAATAAAGCGTGTAAAAATAACATAAATAGCCTGATAGTCCTATCCTAATTACGTTTATAATCATTTTCTCATGTCTTCCACCATAACAGTAATTATATATTTTATGCTAGAATTATATTGGGGTACCCATATGTTTTAACGCATTCTCAGAAAGCATGATTTAAGGTTAGTTACATTCAGTCCTTTGACTAAGAAACACGTATCCGAATATTTGGTGTGTTGTGAAAGGTCTTTATCTTCATTTTACGGAGAAAAATAATTTGTTACGTGTCCCCTTTAATAATGACGTGTCCTTCATGTCCTTTTGAAGAACATTTGCAAAGCTGCATGCTACTTCAGTTTCACGCAAAAAAAAAGCATCAGGGGCAACAAGAAACATCTGCGAGGCATTAACCATTCGTAAATGTCAAAGATGGTTTAATAAATTTAAATTTGGAAATTTTGATTTAAAAAATGAGCCGAAAAGTGAACGACTCCGTGAAGTGGATGAAGCAGCCCTAAGAGAATAAATCGAGAAAAATTCGAATCTTACCATCGAAGAATTATCGAGTTAAGTCCGTGCTTCATGATCGACAACTCAAAGATGCTTGAAAAAAATGGGGAAGATTCGAAGACAAGCTTTAGTGAACATAAATGATAAACTAATCCTCTTGCATGACAACGCTCGCCCGCACGTAGCTAATTTGACCAAAAAAAATGGACGAATTGAATTGGAAGAGTTTATTGCATCCGGCCTATTCTCCAGACCTGGCTCCAACTAATTACGATCTTTTTCGCTCATCGGAACATTTTTCAATTTTCATTTTTCACGGAAGTCATCAAAAATCATAAATTATTTTGTACAAATAAATAATTTTAAAAATAAATTTGAGTTTCATTAAAAAAATGTATCAATACTTATGGATCCCTAATATTTTAAGTATCCAAAAAAAAAAAAATTTGAAACAAGAAAATAGTCTGATGTCTGTCTATGTTTAGTTTTTGATTTTCAAAAAAAACTGACGTTAAATATAACGATATTGTGTAATTTTACATTTCAATTTAAGCAACAGGAAAGATAAAAAGATGTAAAGGAATACAAACAAAAAAGTTTTTAATTTAATTTATCAACGATTATGATTCATTATTTTTTATTGTTTATCAATGTGATACTAAACATTTGATAATTAAAATTATATCAATACATTTAGGGGTGTCGGGTTGTTGGGGTGGTTGATGTTATTTGGTTCAAGCTTAGACAAACATTGTGGATTAATAGTCCATGGAAAATTTCCTACGAAAAGACACCCTCTCATGAAAATACGATATAAATACGTAATTGATTTTCCATTAGGGTGTTACCTGTTTTTTTTTGGTTATTTTATAAACAATCGGTACACTTGTGTACACATTCACTCCATTTGAAAAAAAATGTTACTACACACTCGCTACCAAGCCTTATTGTTCTCCGTTATTTTTGTGTCATTTTGTGGATCTGGAAAGCCAAAATATTCATGCGATCGATATACTGGTGCAGAATGCTTCAGATATCATGGACTATCCGAAAAACAAACGGATATCAATTTTTAAATCTCTACTCTCTGTACAAATACATATCTCAATTTCATTATTATTATAATTATTAGTAGTTTTGATTATGAATTTTATATGTAAAATGCGTCACACTTTTGATTTTCTCTGTTAACAAAATGAACTAAATATTGGCTTTATGTATTGATATGTGACAGTGCTTTCTAGCTCTGACCGATCGAATGCCAGAAAGTATTGCCATCGACCAGCTCAGTCAGGGTGCGGTACTGGATATTTTGTCGGACAGGAGGGAATCCATCAGTAAATTCAAAATTAATTAATTTTACATATAAACTTTTTTTTCTCACAATTGTTATACTTGACCTGACAAAATGTAATAAACGAAAAGAGCTACTTATGATTCATCATTAACTAAAATTCTTGCATAGAAAAATTTATACCTTCAATATTCACGACTTGGAGTCATTTTATACGATCCAATTCAAACTCATAATTTACGATTCTCTTCAAGGGAGGTAGTGGTAAAAGCCGTCTTCCAAACGGTCGCCTCAGAGTAGGAATTTCACCTCGTAGCTCCAATATGCAGAAGGGCACGCTATGTTGAATCTCTAATCGTAGGACCTAGACCGATCCACCTTACTGGCAGCCGGAAATCTTCTATCTCCATGTTTTCAGTTTACTGGTGAATCAGAACCCTTATAAATCTCTTGATTCCACGCGTGAAGATGCCATCTCATCGCAAAGATGAATTTTTTTTCAGTCCGGGCGCGTGGCGCACGCCTCTCGCCGCCGTCCTATGTCCGAAGTCTCTCTTCCGCTTCTCTTCCGTCTGATTGGCACCGAGATTTCGCAATACTTCAACCACATAGCTACCGTGCACATTTAAATTCTAATGCGGCATCCACAGGGACGTGACATGGGAGGGAGGGTAACGTCACAATATTCATGCATTTTATTTGAATTTAAATTATAACTTAAATATTTCCTTGAAGCTTCAGCCATTCGTTGTGAGAATTCAATTTATGATTTCTTATAAAAACTCATCGGTATCTCACCTGTACCTGCACCTGTATCAGCCTGTACAACTACAAATGTGACATTATTGTTATTAAAATTAAAAATCTATATTATAATTGCCTGCCATTGTACTCGTATGCATTGTTAGTGTCATTGCTAGTTTTGGTAAGGTAATTCAGATGAATAGATGGTAGTACTGATAAGTAAAACATAATAATGAATATTACAATAATTCCGCATTGTGCAATATATATATATATATATATATATATATATATATATATATATATATATATCATTGAATAAAATCATCGGTAGGTATCGCTGTTTAAAGCAGATAAATGTATTATGTCACGATGGATTAATACGTCGCTGGCCGTGGTTGAAAGTTTTTTGCGACATTTACGTACATTACAGTACAACAATATCTGTACATAGTCTAATATTTGTTAATATCTATACATAGTAAATTATTCTTGAATACAATTACTTAATCATTTTAACATTGTAGTTCAAAACGGTTTCACAACATATTTCTTTTTACCATTAGCCACACAACCTACACAGTAGTCGCCCGCAGGGCCTTCAAGGAACTTTTTGCTAGTAAATAAAAATTTAGCGTTCACGTTGACAGTAATTCTATTATTTTTTTAAAAAGTGTGGTGATGTACGAGTAGCGTTCGCAAGTGCCTTTTTTTTTATAAATCTCAGCTTTTTCGATAGCATCCCGACCCAAATACCGATAAATAGCGTGTGGTTACTTTGGGGTAGCGTTGTAATCCAAGGTGGTGGGGGGTGGTGAAGGATGAGACGAGAGGACGCGAAATATTTTCTATTAAAACTTTCAGGGTCGCACATATCACTGTCTGATGTTTTCCTTACGAGAAATTTTCCGCCAAAGGGGTATTAAGAATTCTGAAAAAGAAAATAAACTATATTTTTTCAAAATAAAAAACAAGATACAATGTGTAACAAAATAATTAGATTCGAGGGTTTTTCTTGAGAAATGGTGCTTGTTCAAATCTCATAAATAAATAATTCATAAAAATGAATTTTCTTTGTGTGCAAGCTTCATTATGATGTAGGTACAGACAGCTAATATTTAATGTCAAAAATAATGTAAAAATGTCCGATTTCTTTATTAACATTTTTTATAATAACATTATTATAAAAAATCAAAGGGATCAGAAATGTTGACATTATTCTTTACATTAAATATTAAGATTAAAAAGTTACCTATATATAAGATAATATTGAATTATACAACGGTATATAAACTTTGATTACCGTATTTTTACAAGTGTGGACTAAATTTATGGATAAAATTTTTTGAAAAAAAGTTTTTACTGAATAATATTATTACTGAACATTATCAATGTCTGAATCGGCACTTTATTCATAAATTGCATTATAGCAGTAGGTATGCTTAAACGTCACGCTTGATACTAATGTCTACTGTCACGTCCGTCCATAGTCGTTTATCATAGTTAGGACAGTAGTTAAAAAAGCAAATAAATTTTACAATTACCTAAATAATGTGCAAATATTTTATAACTTATAAATTTAACTTGCAATGTGTAAGACATAAAGGTATAATTTAAAAAAAAATGCGACAAAAGTTCAACTTATACTCGTAAAAATACGGAATGTTTAAAATATTTCTTATCCTAAATCAGTTTTTATTTAACATAATTATTATAGTGGATCTATTGATCTGATGTCCTGCGCCGGAGATTCTGTTGGATATTTGCCGATTGGTGGTGAAATAACCCGTGGTCGCAACACAAAATGGCGTTCGCTCGGAACGTGGAAGATATTCACACACCGGCCGTGATAGAAATAAATACATACCGTGGACTACTGTCAGTAATAGACGTGTAACATCAAAATAATGATCACACAACTCTTGATTATCGAGATTGGTGAGATGACTTGGAGAGCTGACAGGGGACCTCCCGACTTCAACAGCAGTTTGAACTAATCTGCTCTGTGCAAGCAGATAGGAAATGGATATCTACAGAGACTCTTTCTATGGAAAGTGCGTAAGGGTGACAAGACTCAAACTGGGACACTTTTCTATGAGATAACTTTATACTATAGAAATAGACCCACGACAGCGTGCACATATAATAAATCGTCTTACCTAATATTAATTATCGAATACAGTACACTACAAAATGCAACACAGAATTTTTCACACGCTTCTTTTACTCTCAATGATTAACACGGAATTGATTTTACATTGAAGGCATAAAATGTACAGATGTTTCGATTTATAATTTCCACTGATTGATAAGTACAAATACAAATATATAATATAATTTCATGGTTTTACAACAGTTTACGCCACAGCGATATTTTTATTGTTTGTTGCCATCGATAAAACAAGTTAGGAGGACATGAAGACACAACATAAATTGTTCCGTCGTATCCCAATACCAAAACCGACGACCGAAGCTATGAAAAAATTATACCTGACAGTAACCTCTCTAACCCGGCCAGTAAATGCTGAACGCAGGACGCAGCTAAAAATATATCATTTTTTTAAAATACTTTATCATTTATAGTCGAGTATTTTTCAAAATACTACATTATCGAGTAAAATGGACGAGTACTCGAATTGGGGACTACTCAGTGACGACGGTTATATTCTAAGGAAATAATTTATAGTAGTCTTAGTAAGATAATTCAATTCATGCCCTAACTATCAGATTATATATCTTCATTAATAATGTAGTCAACCCAGGCCCTACCAGTAGCTTTATACCGGTATGATGAATGTTTACGCGCCTTGTTACTTCAATTGGCGCCACTGGGTTTCCTTGTTTATAATAATATACATGTGTGTGTGAGTATTGCCGCCCTTTTTTCGGAAAGCTAAGAAGACGGTAACCGAAGGGCGTCATTCTTATTACATCGCGTGCTTCGACCGATCCAGTGATCCAAATGAACCATCCGTGTGCGCTTCGATCGGTCTAAATCTAAAGAAACAACAACATCGGACCAGAAAGATAGCAAAATTAAAGAGGTTAGTGCGGTTCCTATATTATATGTGTGCTTATTGTTAATCGAAAACCTGTGAATCAGCTATCGAAGGCATTTACATAAGCAGTAATATTTTTGTGATTTTCTCCGCCAGCGCACAAATGATAGCATTAGTCCTTAAAATTGCACAAAATATTTTATATGCTTGCATCGTGATCCAAACATATAGAGAACATTGGACGAGATATGAATGAAGTTAAAAACATATATAGGAAAAATTATACGATTTGTAAATGGTACAAATCTAAAAAGGATATTGTAATGAAAGACCACGTAGATTAGGTGTTATAATTAACAAATATTTAGTAATTGTTTTCACACCTCCTTGAATGGACTGAGAAGGTAATATCGTATTATTTAGTAAAACTGAAGTACAATTTAGTCGAAGCCACAGATAATTAAAGATATTTTATGTCGTTAATTAATTATCCTGTACAATAGCCAATTCACGCTTCGCCAAGCGCATCAAACCAATTTGCTCACAACCCTAGTAACTTACATCGCGTGATCTTAATCATTATTAAGGGATGATATTAATATCGCTATGGAAATTTATTCAGGATAATCTAATATTAAATTGAGCACTTAAAATCAAAACGAATCAATCATGTTTTGAAATAATGCAAAAATTTTAAAGTATTAAATTAATTAACGATAATATTAAACAACATATTGTTTACAATTAAATTATAAATTATTTTTTATTTGTAGGTATAAAAAGCAATATCATTTAGGTAGAATTACCAACTATTGCAGAGCGTCTCATGATACGACTTACGGAAAATTTCAATGTACTTTTTTCTATTATAATCAGGAGACCTCTAAACCACCCTCCATTGAAATTTTTGTACATTGATATAACGAAGTTTTTTAATAGAGTTTTCGACATTTTGAAACAAGAATACGCATTATACTGGTTAACGAACTTAGCCGAGATATGTGCCATGTCAATTTTATGTATATATTTATCTATATATTAAATATCAAATTAATAATATAAATGAACCTGTTGGACTTGTACTGATAATTTTAGTGTACTTTTTTCGATCATGACCAGGAGATCTCGAGGCTATCTTTCGTCAAAAAGTTTATCTACATTATAACAGACCTAGTCCACAATATTTTATGTATGAACACTTAACAAAATTATGAGTCAAAAATATTCTATTAGATTTTTACAAAATCGTTAAGCTCGTCAACGTACTTCGAAATAAATACGCAAAATTTACCAATTTTTATTCCATATGTTTGCTTCAGGTCCTAAATAATCTAGCAAAAAACAGTCTGGCCGCTTGAAGTTCGATGATCTTTTATTTTTTTATATACAGTATTTAATTTAACACCAATAAAATATTTAAATTAATCTTTTCTCTCCGATCATGAAACTTGCCTCTAATTATGTGAATATCTCTGTAAATATACTAAATACAGTGTTCATATTTCAGATATTCCTCCGTAATATAGTATATTTATGTATCGGATAAAATAATTACAGTATGTAAGTATTTATCGTACGCAATAATAAAAAATGTTTTCTTGAAGAATCTGACGTGAATTTGTCAATACGTGTATGTGTACGTGTGGTGAGGTGCGGTAGGCGCAGTGCGTGGGGTTCGGGGTGTCGGATGCCGATCGTCACTTTAGTGGCAGAGCGTGCACTAGCCGAGTTAGATGTGTCGTTTGCGTTTTTGTGCTGTCGTTCGTGATGATTTATGTCTTTTTTTCATTTGTATTATTATTTTAATGATTAATATAAGTACTAATTTAATATTAATTATAAATATATGCATATAAAATCAATTTTGTGTAGTGTACTTTCCCGAATTGGAAATAGAGATTCAGGTTCGAATCCCGGTAGCGCAAAAACAATATTTTTCGACAAAATTGATTTTATATGTATTTATATATTTATAATTCATACATTAAATTAGTATTTAAAACATCACAGACCTATATTCTGAAAAATTACAACTTCACATTAAGAATGTGTTCTCCTTAATGATTAATATAAGTAATAAATGTAAAATATTCATATTTATCCGACTTAGAAATCGTTAAAGTATACAATGTACACTCTGTTTACAGTACCGGAACGCGCGTTTTTATTTTAGCAGCGAAAGGGAAAGGACAACTCATATTTTTAATATATACGTCTTCTTCTAAAATATTGTGGACTGTGTGTGCTATACCTAATATGTATGTGTATCGAAACAATCAATTGTCTTTCCTTTCTACCAATTCACCCCAAGTTGGCGGCCCCTTTGTTGACGGCGGCATTGTTTTTCAAAACCCTAGAAATAAACATACTTCACGCGTGTACAACAATACCCCAGTACTTAAAATGTTTCTGGCTGGGGCCGAGCCAATAGGCTATTCGAGTCATAAATAAAGATAAAGTACTGACCGTCCTGGGGGAAATCTTCGGTTTGAGATGCTGCGATGGCCGGAGGAATCATATTTTGGATCAAATAATAATTTATCACTATATTATTTCCTGCCTTCGACGCGGATCGCGACATGGCTGAGAACTTGCTTATTTATTAAGTTTCTTTTTTTAATATTCGAGGATTTCGATTTGTTACGTGTATTGGCAATCACTGTAAAATGTAAAACCTCTTGTAAATTGTACCACAAATGATGCATGGTGCCACGTTATATATCTGTGGAAATGTATTCTATTTTTGACTTAAATACGTCTTTAAATATCTCAAAAAGTGTAAAATGCAAGTACAAGTTAATCATGTTAATGGATCAAGAACATATTTAACATTTATTCAGTTTCCTTTCCTCACTGGAACTGGAGATAGCTTACGTGTCACAAAACGCGATATAAAGGTTAAATATTACGTAGATGGTAAGATTTATTCACTTATTCTGTATGGAGTTATACTTTTACTTTGGAGTTGTAGCGCATTGTAGTATGACTGTTTATGCAGTTGTGAAGAGCTATACCGTATTGTGACTGTGATTGATGTTCGTAATTAGACATACTTACTTACCATCGCACCAATTTTCCCGCGAAGGTAGGCAGAGAGGATAGAGGATACGGGGCGATAGAAGAGTGTGGCGACACTCTTCTATCCTGAAACAATTCATTTTCTGTTTTGCAGTGTTTCAATCATGAGATAGTGAGAGTATTTTACTTTACTTTTTTATTTTTTTATTTATTTGACTTTTTTAGAACATGAATTAAGTATTTTACATTTTTAAAATTACATGGTTTTTCTTTTGCTTACCTCTCCAAAACAGAGACCAGCACTTGTGCTTGGAGAGGGAGATACACGACAATACTTTTATATTCAATTATATATACCTTACATATTCTATTCATTGTGTATTTGTGTGCTTCTGAAGTATTCTGTAATATTGTTTATTTTCCAATTATGTGTTTTTGAAGTATTCATTTAGTTTATGTCTGAATTCTTGCATATCTTTTATTTCTTTAATTTGTGTAGGGAGGCTATTGAAATTTTGATTTATTACTTATTTACTTTATTATTTATACTGTATTACTTATTTATTATAATTTTTTTTATAACCCTGTTTATTATTTAATATTTTTGGTTTAGATAAATAATAATAATAATAATAGCTTAAATACTAAATTAATGTATTAATTAGACCTATGTTCTGAATAATTACAACTTTACAATAAGAATGTGTTTTCCTTAATAATAATAATAGCTTTCATATTTGTATGATAGACAACGGATGAACCTTTAGTACAGACTTCGGTCTAGTTAAGGAGACAGTGAACAGCTTATTCGCCTTTTTTGTATATTTATAAAAATGTTTACAATGTACAATATGTACGTATATTAAGGATATGAATAGAATAAATAAAAATAAAATTTACCTGATTATGCCATGTCTTCCGCGGAGGTCCTCTGTTTCTGGTACCATCAACACTTGCGTCATATATCTTTCTTATCATTCTCTACTCTCTATGCTTCGATCATCTTTACAATCTTTCAAATTTCTTCATTTTTTACTCCGTCTTAAATTGATCTGCCGCATATACGTCCAAGTGATCTCATTTATACTACTTTACTTTCGTTCCTCTTCTGCCAGTTCCAGGCCTCACTTCCATACATCAGTATCGATACCATGACTCCATTATGTACCGTTAGTCTTGCCTTAGACATAATCATTGGCCAATTATAATCATAGTCAAAATTACGGTTCATCTTATAGAAGTCAGATACAATCGGACGAATTATCAATGATGAAATGCCTCCATACTTTCATTTGTGTTAAAAATAGAGAATACTCAACTCGGTTTAATAGAAAAAATAATAATTGAGACAATGGCATGTCGTAAACAAAAAAATAACTTACATGAAGACAACTGGTTTATTCAATACCAATGATCGCGGACCCACCGCTTATCCAGAGGACCAATGCAATAAACTCAAGGTTCCTATCTCTGTCCTACTCATTCGCCGTTTGGTTGGCATTTTTTAATTCTACTAGGCAGCTGTTCGATAGCGCCCCGCATATATGACAGGGCGATACCGTACAGCTACCAAAAAGTAATTTGCCCTCATTGTCCCCGGTTGACTCACTTTATCAGTAAATAAGTATTTACAATACTATTAAACGAAGAACAAAACATGTTACATTACAGTATAGATTAATGACAGCGATTATAATTAACGATTATTTTGTGATACAGCTGGAGATTGACAGATGTCGCCCGCCGTATAGAGCGGATCACTGTAAAGGTACTCGTACTTGGTAGGATTATTTTTTAATTATTTTTTTTAGATAGGTACTGAATTTGAAGAGAAATTCTTTACCAACATACCGAGACGTGAAATAACATATTTTATTTTTCGAGTAAGCCAGTATTGCGGTCATCGAATATGTGTATTTCTTAAAAGTGAGACAACGTAAGTTTTATATTTACAGGTAGGCTAAATAAAATATGTAGTCGTCATGGTTACGTATTTGTTTACTCACATTAAAAAAAATTTTTTTGGGATCCGATATGTTAACACACAGCTGTTTTTTTTAAAAAAGACAGCTGGATAGGGGGGGACCCACTCTTTCCCGAAATCGATTTAGAAGCTAGGGCATCCTTGTCGATCTCACTCATTAAAGCTAATAAAAGTACGCGACTTTCATTCAGTTCAAAGGAGAAGAAATTTAATGTAGTTACTAGCAATTAAGATTTTAAATTTAAACTCTCAGCGACCCTTAAGTGCTGTCTTTATTCATAAAAAAACATAAATCCATAGAACATCGTTTTACATACAGATGAAAAATTAAGGTGCAGTAGTTCAAGGCAGACACACAGTGATCCATTCATCAAAAACACTCTCAAATTAGGGACAGTGGATGAGACACAAGATATTGAGTCACACTTACACGGACAGACTAACGGAGTTGCAAAATACGAGATATGGAGAATGAAAAGTAAGCACGTAGGTAGGCAACTACCCACCTAAGGAGCTCCAACGAGTCACCCGTATTCTAATAAATTCATTTTATAAAATAAGATTCGTCCTATTAGTAATAAGGTCTGCATTCCTGGGCGGGCGGTGTCTATGTCCAGTCAAACCACCAATCATACGTTCACTTGCATCTCTAAGTAGCTCAGCTGGTTGCTTGATAATAAATTAAATAAATTGTTTTTTTTTTACATTATAAATTTTATCAGCATCGCCACGTTTTAAAGGCATAATTATATTTAATAGGCGAACTTCACAAGCTAAAACATAAAACAATATTTATTATATGGAACCTTTTCAATTGAAGCAAAAACAAGATTCTATTTTTCTTCGACTGCTAGTTTTACATCGGATTTTTTTGTCTGTTTGCGTGTCCATGTCCGGTTGCAGTCTACAAAGCTTTGTGGAAAAAGGGGAGAGGCGATCCATTACAAAGCATAATAGTTGTCTCTCAACGGTGCACTTTCAGGAAGTCTTTTGACCAAAGTCAATTTTCAGGAATCCGAGGAATACAGCCAGAACGTTTAGGGGTGAGCCATAAAACCGATTGAAAAAAAAATGGTACCAACGTTAATAGTAATTTATTTGTTGGAACATTTACTAAAATTACTCGTACAGCGATATCAAAAAATCTTTAAAAAGTAAAACATTCCTTACGGCACTGACCACAAGACTTATTTTTATGTGCGTAGAAGTATGTGTTTACTTAATTTTCTGTTTATTTTCTATTTAATTTTAATTTTAAGTTTTCTTTTATGGTAAAGGTCGTAAAAAAATAATTAATGTTATTACTTTTTATTTCTAGGGCCAATATTAACGGAGTCTTTTTGTCTTTGAGCAGTATTTATTAGAGGGTAGCTAGCTACCTACCCTCTGCAATAGGTAGTTTTTAACAGAAAATCGAGATTCCTTTTTTAAAATCTTTCCGCTTTTAATTGAAATCAGCGAATTATCTCAACATATTAGATATACTCCGCGAACAATTTCCCGGGCGATAAATTATGGAATAATAATTGTGGCTGCAAATAAACATAACCGTGACCAGTTGTGGCCGCGACCAATTGTGGTCGCGACCAATTGGTCCACACATTTACAATTAGATAAGTCTAAGTAAACAAATGGGGTTTATAAAAGGATTTACAATTGTAACATAGACAGTATATATATAAAATGTACATTGATTTAACTTCCAAAAATAATGCTAATGCTATTATTTTATTATATAACATTTAGCACTTCTTGTAAATATATACACTACACAAGCCTAGGCTGTCAAGAGAAAAAAAAACGAAAAAATAAATTATTATACCTGAATATTGTTGTCATAAATTATGACGACATTATTAAGTTTATAAAATTATGCCCGTCTCGACACAGAATTTCTTTAGTGAGACGGGCACAATCCAAACAAATTTTTATATGTATTATATAGTTACTAATAAATAAATAAATAAAAATTTTATTCAAATTTTATATATTTTCACATTTAAAACAGGCTTGCCTGCATTTTAAAATATATATGTTAAAAAACAATACTTAGTTTAAATATCACATATTAAAATACTAAGCCCTGTGACTGCATTAATATAACAATAATGTTATATCGTAATCAACCATTCATACTGGTTTTCTACCACAATCCGCAAGCCGAATATCGCCTATAATCTTCACACCGCAGGCTGCACCTATCTGGCACCGTGTAGGGGTGCAGCTGAAAATCCTTTCATAATTTTAACAAGAAATTATTAATAAAGCTTTATCATATTATCATGGATCTTGGTAATGACACAAAAAATGCTCACGAAATCATTTTTTGCAGTCTTTTTGGCGTATTAGTTAGCCTTTTCCTTCAAAAACGCACATTCCAGTGCTGTAAACTCAGTGTACATGTAGACTTTTACAATTTTTAAGTCGGATTAATATTTTATTTATCCTTATGGAATAGAGCCTCCAATACGAATATTCGAATATTCGAACCCCGAATGTATTCGACTGTTTTATAGTATTCATTATTCGAATACTTTAAAAAGTATTCGTAAAATATTCGCTCATATTTATATTGTAAGATTTTTAATATTTTTCTAAACGAAACAAAGGTTTACGAACCCTGGAAGTCATATGTAAGCATTTATTCATTCATTCAGGTATACGATTTTTTCCCCAGAAGTACCGCTATCGGCTATATGGAAGTCGGACATCAAAGATGTAAACGCCTTTGTCGGACATCTTTTGCAGTTGCCTTTTTTTAAAGTCTTCTGCTTATCTTTATGGTTTTATGAAAACAAGCACTTATAATACATTGTTTTGTCAACGATGGAGTTGGCTTTCTATTTTGAACAAGTTTAAAATTTGACACATTCATTACAATTTTATTCTTAAAATATGTATTTTTAAAATTAAAATAATTCTTGACTGTATTTTTTTCATAATGTGTATTTTTTAAATTAAAATCATGAATTTGTTGTTTTTAAGTAATTTCAAAATTGAAATAATTGCATTATTTTTGGCTTATTTTTTAATCTTTTTTTGTTCAAATAATTTTCCATTATGTTTTTGTTATTATATATTTTTAAAATTAAAATTAATTTTAACCATTTTATGCACTTTTTTATATTTAGATTTTAAAAATTCAATTTTCACTATTTTTTATTGTTTTTATATATGTATATTTACAAAGTTAAAATATTATTTTTTTTGTGTTTTTTTTTTTAAATTTGTATTTCTAAATTCAACATTATTTTTCAATATATTTTTTGTTTTATTTAACATATATTTTTAAAAATTAAAATAAATAAATTCTCTACAATTATTGTGTTTTTTTTTTAAACATATAGAATGTATTTATCTGTATTTATCATCCGAAGTAAATTATTATTTTCTTTAAAATTTTACGAATATATTCGAATATATTATCATTAACTATTCGATATTCGAATAGTTGGAATTACGAATATTTGGAGTGGAGAGTTCCTAAAAAATGGAGACATTCGTTTATTTCCCTGTCCATGGTTTGCAGTGCCAACACCATATGTCAAAGAGATCAAGCATATTTTTATTTGTATGTTTTATTATAAGATACACAGAACGAACACAGATTGGAGATTGTTATTTTAATTGGTCAGACGTTTATAACATTTATTAATTAACCTCTCTTCTCCGATGATGTAAATTGAGTTAACCTTGCCTCTAATTATGTGAATATCTCTGTAAATATATTAAATATAGAGTTTATATTTCAGATATTCCTCCGAAATATATTTATGTACTGGATAAAATAATTACAGTATATAAGTATTTACCATGCGCAACAATATAAAATGTTTTCTGGAAGAACCTGACGTGAATTTGTCAATACGTGTATGTGTACGTGCGGAGAACTGCGGAAGGCGCAGTACGCGGGGCTTAGAATGCCGGATGTCGATCGTCACTTTAGTGGTAAAGCGAGCGCTGACCGAGTTAGACGTGTTTTATCCGTCTTTATGCTGTCGTCTGTGATAATCAAATGTTTTTTCTCATTTTTTAGTACATTTACACAACAATTGATGTATATGTAAACATATAAACTATTATTTTAATGATAAATATAAGTAATAAATGTAAAATATTTTAAATACTAATTAAATGTATTAATTGGAAAAATACACAAATGAAATCAGTTTTATCGAAAAATATGACTGTTGCTACCGGGATTCGAACTTGGATCTCTTTCCGATCCAGGGAAGGTGCATTAACCGACTATACTACAGCAGATAGTACTTTTGACGAGAAATTTTCGAACCCATATGTTACACTTTTCAGATGAATACGTTTATCGTTCCATTATTTGAAAGCCATCTACTTTAATACATTGAATTATTATTTAAAATATCACAGACCTATGTTCTGATTATTTACAACTTCACGATAAAAATGTGTTGTCCTAATAATATATAAGTTGTATCAATGTGTCGAAAAATTTAATAAAAATGAATTGTTAATTCTGGCGTCTGCTATTGGTTCACTCAAAGGTATTTTAGATTCCGTAAAAACAAAGTAGATGGCTTTCAAACAATATAGGTTCAAAATATTGGTTCAATATAGATTCAAAATACAATACGGGCTCTAAACATTGGTTCAATATAGATTCAAAATACAATATAGGTTCAATATAGATTCAAATACAATATGGGTTCAAAAATTTTTCGTTAAAAAAATGTCGCTGTTACATAGTTGGAGAATACACCTTCCCCGGTTTGGAAAGAGATTCAGGTTCGAATCCCGGTGGCGCAACAGCAATACTTTTCGTTGAAATTGGTTTTATATGTATATCTTTCTAGTTAATATATTTAATTAGTTATTAAAATATCACGGACTCATGTTCTGAATAATTATATCTTCACAATAAGAATGTGTTCTCCTAACAATAAACGTGTTTTCATGTAAGATTATTCACCTCTTCGCTTATAAATAATTTGATGAAAATAGTATATTTATTATGTGAACATAATTTTTTTTAAATCCTAAATAAATAAAACATGAAATATGATATCAGAAAATAGAGAATGAACAAGCATTTTTTTGATTTTAAAAATAATGTCTTTATATTTGAGAGCACGGATAGAAAAAGCGTTCAGATTTTTTTTATCTGATGGTGATCCTTAAGCTGTGAAAAGAATATGTTTTCCCATCCCTCTCAATAATATTGTCATTAATCATAAAATATAGTACTTTGAAAGAAAATGCGGCCTTCGAACTCAGGGCATGTGTCTATACCTACCTACAACTTATTGCCAAAATAATACATTTTTATTCAAATACAGTGACGTGTAAAAATTATAAAACACTTAAATAAAATATTACATCCACATATCATCGATAACGTTTTACGATTATGATTTAAAATTATTTGACGATTACAATCATGATTCAAATTATTTAATTGTCTAGCATTATAAATTTTGGGTAGAATATAAATGTGTATCAGAATAGCGTTGCGTGAGTTTCTTACTTATAAATTTGATTTAATAACCGAACATTTATAATTACTGTATTACATACTATGTATTTTTTTACAAAAATAAAAATAGCAATATTTAACCACATTCTAATAAAGTACTCGTACGGTATGTATCAAATAATATTCACGAACAAATGCGTCAAGTCACAAATAAGTCATTAACACTAACCTATTGGAAACAAACCATTATTTTAATATTAATAAGGATTTAGAAATTACACATACAATTACTATGGGTTTACAGTAAAATATATTAGAAATTTTATAAATAAGTAAAAGTGTTAATAGCAAGCTTAATATTATAAATAACCAAATCCTCTTTGCAAATGGTCACATATTAAATTTGTTTTCATATTAGTTCTTACTTATTCGCCATTTTATAGTTTTATTTTTATTAGAAGAACACATTCTTATTGTGAAGTTGTAATTATTCTGATCAGACGGTCTGTGATATAAGATAGATAGATGGCTCTTTCAAATAATAGAACGATTAAATGTATTAATATCAAAAAATTCTTTCAAAAAAGTTCGAAAATTTGTCGCTAAAAATATTGTCACTGCAGTATAGTTGGATAATGTACCTTCCCTGGTTAGAAAAGAGATCCAGGTTCGAATCCAGATGGCGCAACAACAATATTTTTCACATACCTGTATATTATAATAATATTAATTACTGACGATAATAATTGTAAATTACTAACCACTAAAACTTAAAATTAAAAAATATATTTTCATTATCTCAATTAATTTTATTTCTTACATATTTTTTTGTAGAATATCGTGAGCTATTCTGCCATGTGTATCGATCTTTCTGGCCGATCATCAGGGCCGATGTCACTGATGCCGTCACAATAGCCCAGAAAAGATAACAAAAGATTCTGAACAGCCTCTTAAACCTGAGAATATTTTAAATTCATTTCACCTCTCACAATTGGAGATATGGAACTCTATTGTGTGGCTTGTTGGTGTAGTGGTCAAGACGTTGGCCTAGTTATATAGTGGTCGGGGGTTCGCGCATCGTTCCAGGACACCAGCAAGTTAGTCCTATTTTCATAGCACAGGCATTTAGCTTAGTTTGAAAATAGTAAGAATATTGATGTGACATATATTCCGTGTACGCATCTCTATTTAAAAAAATAATAAATAAATAAAAATATGCAAATTCAAATTTAATTATGTCATCGCCGCTCCCAGCTGACCGACGACGTGGATGACATTTGCACCCGGGGACCAGGCGGCACGACACGAGTCGGATCGAGCGCCTTGTACTCTTCTTTCCAATACCTTACATGATAAACGACCGTACAAAAACTGTTATTTCATTATACCACCAAACTCCACAACTATTTCGGGAAGATTTGGGCAAGTACTGCGTAATATGACAGATGTAATTAATATTTTGAATAAAATTTGACGATTATAATGTGTGGCAGCGGGTAATATATTAAAATCAAACACACGAGCTTAATTATTTAAATAGCTAATGGTTCCATGTTCATTTATTTCGCTAATAATTTATGTCGTAGCATTTAGCCTTTATTGTAAATGAAATAATGAATAATGTTATATTGTATCAAAAATAATTGATGATTAGCTTAGTTATTGACGGAATAATAAAATTATTTGTAAAACCGTTCAACTATATTATTTCTGACAAGTCGATTATTGTCAATGTGAAAACTGTTAAAATAATACTAGCTTGTTCGCCTTTGTATTATTTATACGATACATTTTTATGTTCAATTCACGTATTATCAAAAGATTGTGAATGACACTAATAAAGGATTAGTATATAATATTAAGACATGATGTAAAAATACTTTTAAATAATTTAGAGAATAATATATCACATGAGAAATAAAACGTACAGGGTTTGGAACTTTAGGTGCGGGACAAGGGGCATTCTACACAAGCTCTTGGTAGAATCATAAATCCGATAGTTTATGACACATTTATGCAACATGTGATGATCCACATGTAACCAACTGATGAAAAAAATATGAATTCCGAGAAATTCCTAGAGCTGATACGGCAGGAGCAGGGGTGGAGACGCCAGTAGTGCGAGGCGTTTCGACGGACAGTCGGGTTCGAGCTTTCGGGATCGGCAGTTGGGGGTCGGTCGGTACGGAGTTTTACGCGGCCGCGAGGGTTGTTAGAATTAATCTAATGTGTTAAAGTGATAATCGATTACCTTACGGGAGTCGGCTTCAGGTGGGCGAAGAGGTCGTATGGGTGTCGGTCGGTCGGTTGGAAGCTTTTCTTTTCGAGGTTGACGCCGCGAATGTTTTAGGGGTGATCGTGTTGTTTTTCAGGTCCGCGAAGGTCGTGTTGAAATTCCGAAATCGCGAGTGTGGTGACTGAAGGCAGACCGGGGTTGGCGCTGACGCTGAGAACCGTAGCAGAGGACCCAAAATACTAAGTTTACCTTTTAGCATGCTTGTATACATAATTAAAACCGCTAACAAATACTGTAGTGTGATTCGGATCATCATGTAATTACTCATTCATAGAAAGGGACTGGCGTAACCGCTAGGCCACTTGATATTTCATTTTATTTAATTACTGTCCATTTTATAAATTGGGAACACCCACCTACAAGTTTCAGTTACGTGTATCTCATTGTTTAGGACCAATTATATACTACTATTGGCCGTGTAGATAATCATGTAACTATGTACGTAATTACTTGTATATTTACTTATCCGCGGAAATCTAGATCAAAAATCTCATAAATCCTGACGGGCGCATTTTATAGATTACATTTTGATCCGAAGTAATGGCTAGTAGGTAGAAATGATAGAATTTATCCGAGAACTTTGTGTGTGTATTTACTTTGGGAACGCACAACCGCATGCGTATGTAAATCATACTAACCTTTATTATTGATATTGTGCTAACAACTCACTGAGCATTTTACTTTACGGCACATCTCACAAGTAAGATTCTGCATTGATCCCTACATTATGTAAACATTTATCCTTTCGGTTATCCAGCTGAAACCAGGTGTTTCATTCTACCGACTTTCAACGCCTATGTGAATTGTAGTTTCCTAAGAAGATTGGATTGGAAGGAGAAGGTGCTTCTGGAGGCTGAACAGAGTCATTCGATGGCATAAAGCGTGGACGGGCTAGCTATGGTTATATTGGGTTGGTAGTGACAGCCAGAATGAAAGAGTTATTGAACATCATCGGTCTGCGTAGGGTGCACAAGGCTGCAGGCTAACCCTACGTATGTTTACCGTTCATGATCTGTTTCCGATATATAATCTGGCGTAAATAGCTTAGTCCGCACTGAGTTTGCATCGAGGTGATTTCTGTGTGGTCGCCGTGGTACCCGTACTTCAGCTGTATGAGGAGGATGATAGTAGTGTCTCTAGAGGTTAATACCCCGAGACAGTGTTCCTGAAATGTGCTACAATTAAGCCGCCACGTCGGCAATCCACACACATACACACGCACCAGCATGCAGTAATAATAATCCTAACTATTTGTTCCTGGCTTTATTCGAGATGCATTGTTCGAGACACCGAGGATCATCCTGCAGATAATTTAAACTATTCTTCAGACACCGTTGTCGCATGACGTATGTTTTCAGACGCACCCAAAGGAATGATGGGAATTTCCTGAAAGTCGTATTGTCATGTCACAACCTCGTCACAATTAATTACCTTCAGTGGTGGACGCGGCCCCGGATTGGCCATTTTCCTACCGATACTGAATAGCTGTCACGACCTCATTACAATTAATTACCTTCAGTGGTGGACGCGGCCCCGGATTGGCCACTTTCCTACCGATACTGAACAGCAACGTATTGGAGATACAAGGACCTCGGCCATGCATCTTGAATGAGTCATAACAAATGATATTGTTCACTTAGACATTGGCCGAATCAAAACTTTGGATTATCATCATCATCATCTTTAAACTTTTGAACGCGTTAGGTGATCAGGGTTCGGGATCCAGGGCCCGTCGTCTGCAGACGTACGGATTCTGGATTTGGGGTCAAGGGGAGCCGAACGTACGCCACAGACTGGTGTCTAGAGAACTTATCATTTAATCACGGAACATATTTGCCAAGCGAGGCAGGCACCTAGCATGTCGCATGTTGTTCCACATGTCCACATAATTTATGAACAGCTAGGCTACACCACGAAGCGGCCACAGTCACGAATACGAGTCTACGACAAGGTTGGTGTCATACGTATAATTTCACCCTCACTTTACATTTTAGCTCCGAATAATGCGTGCATATGTATAATTTCTTCCACACTCTTACATCCTAGCTCTGAATAACACGTACATAATTAATGTTATAACGAGCGCGCTCGAATATCATACCGCTTGACGGGAAGTTTTCTGTTACTTAGTCGAATACTATAAGATAATCGGTATATTTATTTTAATAATTGCTCTATGGGTATTTGAACGGCTATAATATTTGGATATTTGTAAACTTCAGACATTTTGATAATTGAAAACGCGGGTTAAAAGAATTAGGATTATTACGGACATAACATGGGGAATATTCTTAACCACTAGAACGATCACGTTAGCCAAATTTAGATATTAAGCGAATAGACTAGCATTAAGCATAAAAATTAGTATTAAGTAAGGTAAAGAGCTAGATCTCCACACTGGCGACCGGGAGAGCTCGCACGTAGGAGAATACCGAATCCATAACAGAGGCGTGTCTTGCGAGCAGGACGCCCGCACAGGGAAATTGAATATTCCGCATTAATTTAGAAATAGTAATACTAAAATTATATTAAGTTAGACATAGGGAAATTCGGAATACATCTCAAACACTACAAGTATTTACGCTTCTTAAAGTTAAATCTTTGTATAAACAAAACGTATTTTTTACATTAATGTATATTATATTCTCAGCGTTTAAATTATCGTTCCAATCGAGTCATATTTTTAAAGAAAGTCGCGGAGTTATTTGATTGCGTAAGTGGTACCAAAATGATCACGTAGGTGACACTAAAATGAAAATATTGTTACGAGAAATTTAGAAATTTGCATTAGTTCATGTCTATGTATTTGGTGGTCTGTGGTCGCAGATATTAAAAATACTAAATAATAAAAATAAAAAGATTGAATAATATATATATTTTAAAGTGCGTGGATTCTGAAGTCTTTATCGCGTGACACGCCACATTCCTTGGTTTTAATAGAGAATATTGCGAACTTGGTTCATGATATTATACAGTTTTTCTTTTTAACTATGTCATACATTTTTTTGCCATGATAGTGTGTGATCTTGCTGTAGTAATTTAGCATAGTGGGCAATAAAATATTAAATACTAAACGTGCTGTTTTCATGGTTGTTCTTTGCGTTCAAGGATAATGCATTTTTATTATGATGGATTCATATTGATTAAAGACGGTTGAACGAAAGTTCATAAACCTATGTACAATGTACCATATAGTATTGTATAATATAATATCATGGTAGCAGCATAACCTAAGTCTATACCTACTGCACGCCACTGCAGCCAGCCTAATACTCTGCTGCTGTGACTATGTATTAGATAATCTAACTAAACTTCATAACGTATCTTAAAGGAATACAAGCTATCGCTAGGTAATTTATTTTAATCTACATAATATTCCTTTATATATGTAGTTGCCGAGTACGCAGTTGTCCTGTGTGAAGTTATCTGATGAACGGTGACGACAACCCTTCGTAAAGGTTCGCTGCATAACATTGTAACCATTTGTGAATAAACCTTGACTGACTGCAGGTATTCTTTTACCCATCCAATACATTTTCCGGTCACTTTATTCCAATTTGTAAAAATAACATGAATAAATCTACCACACTGAATAATCATTAAATATACATTATTTTAACTTTGCTCGTTAACTTACGTTAATAATTTATTTTTAAAAAACACTTTAAGTTGAGATAAATAAAGAATTTAAATTTGAAAAACCTCCCTCATCAAACATTTCTGGCTTGAAAGGCTTCAACGCATACGAAAGCTCCCCTTTTCACGGTTAGCTACTTCAACAAGTAACCGTGCTTCCGGTATTGCTACGGTTCTACGATTTGACAATAGCTGGCGCAGCAATGCCAGACTGCTGTGAAAATGCCGTGAGTTTACTCGTGAATGGTTAACCCGTAAACATGCTGAAAGCAATAATTCGCCTAGCTCGTATAATTCGGTCAATACGCTCCGCGTTCTCTACTTCCGCAATTGTTGCAATTGCGAGAAATCTAATATGAGGTAAGGCAATTTTATTCTATTCCTTAGAGTCCTACTATTATGCAACTATTTTTTTTTAATTTTCTTACATATTATATGAGATGTTCACTGTCTCAATAACTACTCTGAAGTCTGTACTAACTGAGATAGATTCATCCGTTATATCTAACATGAAAAAATTAATCTTAATCTGAACCACAAATAAGAATTAATTCAAGTAACAAAGTGAACAAAAATATTCTCAAATAATAAGAAAAATATACATGTAAAGTCAATTTTGTTGTCAAGTTGTTGGTATCGAACCTGGATCTCTTCCAATACTAGAAACGTGTATTAACCGATTATGCTACAGCAAACAGTGCATTGACGACAAATTTTCGAACCTATATGTTACACTTTTTAAATTGATACATCTATCGTTCCATTATTTTAAAGCCATCTACTTTATTTTTAATCCTAATACTGAACCGTGTGCTGTAACATAATCGGTTAATGCACGTTCCCCGGGTTGGAAGCGATCCAGTTTTGTATTTAAAATATCACAGAGCTATGTTCTGAATAATTACAACTTCACAATAAGAATGTGTTCTCCTTAATAATAAAAATATTCTCGCCTGTCCATAATTGAAACAAAATACAAGGAAGTTCGAAAGAAGGCGAAAAATGAGAAAGAAACAGAAAATTCATTATGATGTTAGATGTTATTATTTCCAATAATCTTCGCTCAGCTTATTTTCTGTTAACACCCAATAATTCAATTGACCAAAATGCATCAGCGCTATTCGACTTGTCTCCTTTACTAACTTCCTTATTATTATAAATATCATACGTGTTTTATATCAAATTAACATGAATTGGAAGGGTAAAAGTTTAATAAAAAACATTAAATTTATTATAAATTTGTTCTGGGTGGAGTGTTGTATTTGATTTCAAAGAATTTGTTTTGAATATCTTTTAACTGTGCACTTTGTTTTGTATAAGACATGCACTGCGTGATTGTACTTTGTTTTGTGTATGCTGTTGAAGACATGCACTGCCTGATTGTACATACTTTGTTTTGTGTATATTGTTGAAGACATGCACTGCGTGATTGTACTTTGTTTTATGGGTGCTGTTGAAGACATGCACTGCTAGCTCTTCTTAGACCGCCGAGAAAATCTGGTGGGTTAATTATTCCACTTATATTTTGATTAAGCTAAGCTAACTTGCATAGGATCTCTCTGTGAAAAGATGCAGGGTTTCCGGACTGAGATGCTCTCTAATTATGGAGCTTGTCAGAAACAGCAACTATCAGAAATATTATCTCAGCCGCTTGGATTCTGTTGCAAACTTTCTCGAAGAGATGCTGCATATTTATAATTTCCTGATAATGAATTAAACATAGTTTTATTTGATATATTAGAGGTAGCGGAATCGATACTCAAAATCTTTTTGATATCAAAAAAGTTTTGGTACCGATAAAGGTAAAAATAAAATCCAACGCAAAAGTAAGAATATATTAAAATGTTACGAAATTTTATAACTTTCAATTACAGTTTTCATTACTAATTTTACTATTTATGAAACCTACTAATTAAACATTACCTTCATTAAAATGAATAGAATCATAAATACTATTTAATTTATTTTTAATTTACAATCTCTCTCATGGCTGAGCATCGCAGTCCTCTGTCCTGCTAAAGCGGTACTAAAGTGACACCAAAATAACAAATTTTGTAACAAAAAATTTGCGTCAGTTCATGTCCATATATTTGGTGGTATGTGGAACCGACATCATTTTAGTACTGACTTTTCATATTATGTACAGTTGCTTCATAGCGACTTTAGTTAGTTGTATGCATCTTCGAATTTCACTAGTGTCCGCGATCAGAGCGCCCAAATAAATTGCCTCTTGAACTTCCGCACATCCTGCAAAGTTTGTTATTGTTACGTATTTGTCCTTTAAGTACGTCTTCAGTGTACACCTGGTAATGTGAAGGTGCAAGAAATAGACTTTGTAACAATTATACATTTATTACAATACGATACAATTTGGTACAAGGTATATCACTACTATAAGTCAAACGATTAAGCCGATGAACACGCAGAGAAAGAGACCGCGCTCTGCCGCATGCCGCCCTTTATAGCCTCGCACGCACATACGCACGCCGGCGATGCGGCACTCACACATGCAATCATACAATCACAAGGACATCACAGTTATGATTCATTTGCAAGATCCATAATCAGTATTTTTGTTCTAGACCGATTAATTTCTACTAGCATTAAATACATGGAGAGATTTACTGTTTAAAAATATTTGCTTAATAATCAACGATATAACATAATTAAGAAGTGTTCATTATTTTATTATGCCATATTTTATTACTGACATTGTAAAATGTTATTAATTAATTTGTTTATAAAATATTGTAGGGTTAATTTTAAAATATACAGTCAATGTAATGTAATGATTTTCCACAACACGTCAGATATACCACAGTGTTTCCTTATTACAAAAACAATTAATTACCCCCGTTACAAGGTACACATTTTAGGTTGAAGGCTTTAGCAAACACGCGGCAAGTCACGGTACAGGCTTTATTATGGAGGTGTTTGATAACAAACCAAAATTTTAATGATCACTAATATTTTATGTGCTGTTCGCCTATTGGGTAGAAACCATAATAGAAAATGACCTTTAATGAAAGTCATTAAACTCCTGTTAGTTTATCAAATAATGGTATTTATGAGTATGGTAGCAGAAACCTGCACCACTTATATACCTTTATATTATTATGTAATATTATATTACGACCAAAAATTATCAGAAGGGAATATATCTCCTCAACTATTTCACACACACCGTGCATTAACGTAACAAAAATTAAACATGACTGTAAAAGCCTTAAAAAGCCTCCGGCTAACAGCGTAGTTCACGGAAATTCGGAGGTAGAATACGAGCACGATGGCCGTAGAAAATAGAAAAAAATATGTGTTATTCTAATTCGTTAACTTTGTTTTATTAACCATTTATTGAATTAAAATAAATCTACCGGTTTCGGAAAATACCATTTTCTTAGGAGAACACATTCTTATTGTGAAGTTGTAATTATTCAGAATAGACGGTCTGTGATGTTTTAAATATAAAGTATATATTTTTTTGAAAGATATCCATAATACATAATAAATAATAATAATAATAATGAACAAATGATTCTGGCGTCTGCTATCAGATCACTCAAAGGTATTTGAGATTCCGTAAAAATAAGGTAGATGGCTCTTTCAAATAATGAAACGTTTAAATGTATTAATATAAAAAAGTTAACATATAGATTCGAAAATTTGTCGCTAAAAATATCGTCGCTGTAGCATAGTTGGTTGAAATCACGGCGGCGCAACAACAATATTTTTTGATAAAATTGATTTTATTTGTATATCTTTCTAATTAATATATTTAATTAATATTTAAAATATAATTTTATTTTTCAAGATGTCAATAACTAATCAAAAACATATATTATTGTTCCTTTAACAGAATCTTTTTTTAAAAAACAATAATTATTTAAAAAGTAAATTTATTATACCTAATTGTTACTTGATGATACAAAATTACTAGAATAATTTTTTGGAAAAAATTTTAGGATGAGACTTGTGGTTAAATTTAGTTGGTTGTTTATTATGCTTTATTTATTTTCAATGATTTCAAATTATTTCATTTATGACCAACACTGTTTACATGCAAAATTGACAATCCCAATTTTTTACCAAAACCATGACTAGAAAATTCTGAAAACCCACTATTGTTCAAACATCTCAAATGCTCTTTTAAATAAATATGTATTATTTTATTTATTGTAAATAATACAGATAAAAGTAAAACGACATTGGATATAGACAAAAAAAATGGTGATAATTTACTTACATCCTAATATATTTGATATGGAGAAGAAAACGACACGAAAAAAGCATTAACACAAAAACAGAAATAGTAAAAAATCATTTACGTATTGCAATTAAGAATATTAGTAATTAAATTAAATTATTTTTTCAGTATTGGTAATGAAACAGAAAATAAATATTCATTATAGAGCGTAATCCAGAACTGGAGCCAAAGAGAGGTTGCGATCGTGATATTCACCATGGGACATGGAAATTTATTAATGACAAACAATTATCGACCACGAACTCCCAAATATATAGACATGAACTAACGCTAATTATTTGTTTCAATATTTCCATTTTGGTGTCACTCACCATGATCACTTTGGTACTACTTGCGCAATCAAATGGCTCCGCGACTTTCATTCGATTGGAATAAAAATTTAAACGCTGACAATATAATATGCATTCAGGTAAAAAATGCGTCTTGTTAACACACAGATTAAATTTTTGAAGAGTGAATACTTTTACTGTCGCATAAATGTGTCATAAACTATCAGATATATATTTCAACCGAGAATCTGGGTAGAATGCCCCTCATCCTGCAACCAATGTTCCACACCCTTCTCTTATACATACACTTTATTTCATGTCTAAAAATAAGTCATAAGAATTCCAGATGTTGGACGCATATTTAAATTGTGTCGGATAAGAGCTTGGAATAATAGGAGACATGCTCGGGAATTTGTAGAAATATTTGATAGTACGAACTACAAAACCACTCATTTTTTGAGCTTTGTTGATTATGTATTTATTTTGTATTAATAAATTGTAATCGAATTAAAATGTTTGTAATTTAACATTTATATTTTTGTATTTTTAATGATTTTTATATTTTTGATGAGTAAGTCGCTTCTGCTACGAGGAACAAGGATATAAAATGTTGATTTTCACGAGTGCGAAGAAGCACGGTGCTCGGCGTCCGAAATACCGAAATAGATGTGTAAATTATGACATTATTCGCGTGTGGAAAATACTTTAAATATATGTTATTTTGGTTTTGAGTTTTGCACTGTTTAACTATTGTTGGATGTTGGATGAAGAACGAAATGAATTTTTGACTTTTTCGGGGTTTGTAAGTGTGTGGGTGTCTTGCTGGGAAATTTTGAGACGATCAGATGTTTAAAAAGAGGGCGAGGGCCATCTGCCCTTCTTGCACCTTCCTGGTTTCCCTTTGAACCTTTTTTTGTTTATGTGTATTATCTTTTTAATCCCTTTACAAGGTGTGTGAAGGACAATTTTCTGAACAGTGCCTCCTGTGTATACATTTGATATATTACCCTTGTGTGCATTTAATTTATTTCTGTATCACTGAATAAATGTATTATTTTTTCCGCACACAGTGCTCTTTGGTTGGCAGCCGCACCGTGTTGCATTGCCACTATAAAATGCCAACCTGTCGGTAAATGTGAAGAACCGATATAGGAGCTTTTGCTCATAAATTAGTCTTGAGTAAGCGTTAGGTTACCATTTACTATTTAAAGGAAAAAAAATTGGCGATCTTATCGAAACTAAACTGAACTTAATACACACGTCGATGAACTGTCAGACAATGACAAATTAATTATGCCTAACTAGTAACATAACTACCGATCGTTAACACGGGTGTGGGTAGTCAAAAGGTTTGATAATATTAAGGTATCCTAAATTTTCAAAGTCGTGTAGTGAAATTAATACATTATCAATTAGATGTTTCGTAATGTAATTAATAAAAGTTTGACATCTTCATATTATTATATAATATAATATATATTTCAATTAATTTGCAAAAGGCAATAAAAAATCATTTTTTTATTTAATTTATTGAAAGGTAAATATTTTACCGTCCTCCCTGTAAAATTCCAAACTTGATTACCAATTTTCAGAAAAATATATGACGAAAAGGGAAAATTGTCGTACTCGTAACCGTAGTAACTCAATATTTTAAATACAAATTAAACGTATTAATTAGAAAGATATAAATATAAAATTAATTTTATCGAAAAATATTGTTGTTGTTACCGGGATTCGATCCTGGATCTCTACCTATCCGGGGAACGTGCATTAACCGATTATCATACAGCACACAGTGCATTGACGACAAATTTTCGAACCTATATATTACACTTCAAATTGACACATTTATCGTTTCATTATTTGAAAGCCTTCTACTTTATTTTATTACATTACAGATCTGAATAATTTCAATTTCACAATAAGAATATACTTAATAATACTCGATATTTTATTAAATACCCATAACATACATCAAATTTATATATTAACAATTTTTTTAAATTTATATTTTCATCAATTTCTTTCTTTCTCTTTCATAGGTCAATAACTTATTTGAGAGTTTAGTGTCTAAACAATACCCATAATATTTATATTTTTAAATTTATTAATTAAACCACCTCTAGTTCATGCTTATACATACTAATAATATTTAGAAATCTCTGATGAATGAAATTTTAAAATTTCAAAAATAAATATCATAATTTATTTTAATACAAATTAAATGTATGAATTATAAATTGCATTTTCCTGTATATCATTCTATTTGATACAATTAATTTGTATTAAAATACTACAGAACTATGTTCTGAAAAACTGCAACTTCATAATAATAATGTGTTCTCTTTAATAATTTATTCCTTCCTAGTAATGTTTTCACTTAACCACGAGAGTACTAACTTACAGGATTTTTTTATAAATCTTAAACTAGGTAAAAATAATCATTTTAAAATATCTTATACTTAAGGACGTTCCCAAAGAGCAGTTGTACTCAATCTTCAAGAAGATACAGTACAATAGTTGAGGTACAGTATACTTTTTCGCTTCCGCTCACATGCGCAGAAGTTCAAAAATCTCTCACTATTCAAATTATAAAAGGAGACCTCAAAATCATTCAAAAGTAGCTCACTTTTAATATTTTTTAAAAGAAAACGAATACCGCTTCAATTAATGATTCTCAATTTTCCAAAACAATCGTAAAAAAATTACTATTGTTATTCAATTAAACGTGCGCTACAACCTCGACCGAGGTATGGTTCGTTTATTAAATATGCTAATTTTAATAGTCAATATTTACAAATTTACTACCGCAGGGACTATTGAAAAAAGCTTCTGCGTATAAAAGACACTCATATGTATGTGTATTCAAAGTTTCAAAAAGATTGTTAGAAAAGTGATTTTTTTTGGGAACGTCCTTAAGTATTCAAAACTACAATATCGCAATTGCAAAATGATGTTTTTAGTATTCTTAATTCTGTGTAAATTTTTAAACCAAAATTGTTTAAATTCATCTTGTAGTGTGTTGGAAAATTTATTTTTGAGGGCATATTTAAACATGCCCGTAATATTAATAGAAAACGTGAATACGTTAACGTAAATAAATCATAACTAATTAAATAATTTTATACCATAGTGCAGAACTGAATTATGGAATTTTACGGAGATCGTGATGAGGTAAATAAGTATATAAATATTATTTTAACGTACTGATTTAGTTTTGTACACCTTTATGTTTTCAGATAAATAAATATACCTGTATTTTAATTCTACTTAAATTAAGTTACAGCTATCAACTTGAAATAAATCATTATATAGATTATTTAAGACTTTTTTTAAACCATTTAATGAGTTACATTTAATACACCAACTGGTTTCAGAAAACACCATTTTCTTCATCGGGATGCCAAATTAACTAACTAAACATGCTATGATATACAATTTTGTTCATGTTCGATACCAGGTGCCACCATTTTGAAATTTTGCTTCGTCTCACATGCTCTAGTATATGTCTACCCCTCTTTAAATTGTGATGTCAAATTGTCATATAAATATATAATGCTGATTTTGTTTGTGCTGTTCATAACATCAAATTTAAATACAGAAATGAAATATTATTTGAAAAATTATTACACCCGTGAACTTTGTTATTAAGAATTGTTGTTAAGTTCAGTTATTAAAAAGCTTATTAATAAAGATCTTAAGATATTTTTAAAATCTATTTTCACATTTCATTCATGTCCATTAGCAATGCAATGGCTAGTAATGCCACCAGTCAAATGGGAGACTTTTTTTTAACCAGAAAAATATATTTAATGTAAGAGTGGTATTATACACGTATCTGAGACATTTAACGCGTTTTATTAATGACATATTTGTATTAGCTTAATTACCAAAGAACAATATAACCTAAAGAATTCTAATTTCACGATTCAATGTGAGCCTAATTTCATTAAATTGTAAATATATTTTTAATTAACATTGATTCGAGTATAGGAAAATGATATGCTAATAAAATAAAATATGTTCATCACTTCTATTATGTTTAACGATTGTAGTTTCATAAACTAGGGAAATAATAATGTATTATTTGAAGCAAAATACCGTTTTCAACTTGTCATTTACATAATTATACGCAAGCCTAAAGTTTGTTAAAATACATTACGTAACACAGTGTCATTGAACATAGATTTTGAACTTTTTCACTTATACTACCCTGGCACGAAGTTGGGGTTATTTCAATCAAGTAGAGACAATTTTCTGGTACGAGGGTCTAGCAAAAGTTTGACCTGTTTTGTATTTCCTGTTTCCGGTCACAGTCCATCCTTCCCCGTTCAATTCCTGTACTGCCAATGTAATTATTTATTTTCAAGGATTTAGCAGCAGCTGTGGGGCCATTCGTGCGTGTCTCTTTCAAACATAAAGATGAACAGCCTGTAAAGATTGTTTTTTTTTAAATTTTATTTTTGTAAATATGCTTTCTGTATAAAATCCTCGTTGGATTAATTTAATTTGTATTAAAAAACCACAGAGCTACAACTTCATAAAAAAAAATGTTTAGTTTAATAACGCGCTTCGCGGTTACCTGGTTGATAAAACAAGTTCGCATCAACCTTAAAGGTATGCCTAGTACCGACGACAATACACCGCGTGGTAGCCGCGCCAAGAGCCAGCCATAACCAGTCATTCTCTCTCGGCAGGTTTTTTGACCAGACCACCAACCAGCAGACGCTTCATATTCTGTGTCTATTTACCTTTAATAGTGCAACTATCTTGAATATACGACAATAACTGTAAGTAACTTACTATTTATTCCACTAACATAACTTACTCATCTGAACATAGTAGACAGCTGAGAGATATTGGTCCCCGGCATCCACTCATCGATCCTTCTGATCATCACACAATCCACACTTTCTTTCACCACAACATATAAGTGCAAATAGTAAAGGACTAAAAAGCAAATTAAAAGATTTAAGACTGTAAAACGTCAAGATTATTTAAAAAGAGAATATTTATACATTGATCTAGCAAGATCATGCTACAGTTCATTTCTCTCAAAAATAGTTGACTAGGATTAAAACTTGACCATCAGAAAAAATCAGCCATGGCCGGGTATTTTAGCTACCGATTGTAGGTAAAACTAAACTCATAATAAATGTCTCATAACGAATACAAGTTAATCTATATAAGGTAAACAAACGGAATTCAAATCCCCTTGCTATCTAGTAATGTTTAATAAATACGTTGCTTACGTCAGTCTTCTTTAGAGTATTACGATAAAATAATACTCTCGAACATTTAACAATACTTGGTTATATATTTAGATATAGTATCATTTATTTATTGAGGACTGCTGACACGTGTTTTAATCTACTGCCTTGACACAATGATCGCGTTTATAAATACCCATGATATCTTTCATACGCGAAACTATTCGACTTGTTTTTAAAAAATCGATACCAAAGGTTCTTAAATATTCGCACAAACATAAACACAAACATCAGAGAATACAACACAGCCCTACATCATCACTAGCGCCATTTGTAGTGATATTCGTACGTACTAGAGTGAAGTAATGATCTGCGCGGGCGCTGATTTATGAGACTATTGCACACTATTTACAAGTTTTTAAATACTGACATTAAATTTAACTCTATAGTTTTTAACGCATTACATTCTACACGCGAAAACTGAGTTTGAGAATTTGAATAACTGGGTGATACTAGATGATACGAAGATTTTTATTATTTCGTGTTTGTTCATAAAATGGCTAATAGTCCTTGACAAATGTTGAAAGATATCGGTAGGATAAAGATTCCAAATAATTTGGCTACGAATTCTCGACTCCTCACCGTGTATGTACCCGCGCTGTGGGTATGCAATGCGCGACTCATACGAGTCACCCGCGAGAAATGGGTTAAGTACGGTGTTTGTAATTTTCTATCAATATATTTAACACAAACGCAGGCCAATCATATCTTACATACATATTACGTTCCCTTCCAAATAAGAAAATTGAATACTACAATAACTATTGTGTGTTCTAAATACAGGGAAGAAAGGAAATAATGAAATTTTATTACATTTAGTTTTGACAGAAAATGTTTGTTTGCAAAAATAAAACCAAAGATGAAATAAAAAGTATCACATGTTTTTATTCATTGTACTTCTCACTTTAATAATTTATAAATTTTCTAATACACCTTTACTCATCACACTTTATTAATTTCTAAACATTTTAACACACCCTGTGCTCATAATAATTAACATTTAAATAATTTATAAACTTTCTAATACGCAATGTATTCATTCGTTTAAGATTTAATATTAATTTGTCTAAATAAAATTAAGAAAAAAATGGTTTTGAATTAAGACAGTAATTTTTTACCCACTTAAAAAGTCATATTTTAATTTTCGATAACGTGAATTTGTAAATGGTACAAAAAGGTAAGCTTGGCGTCAATGGGTGCTGAATAAAATATATAATCACCGTGGCAACGTATGACTTATTTGTTTAGTTACTTTTTCATCACATATTTTTACGAGTACATATCAATAACCATATTATTTAATAAATTTAAAATGTATGTTGTGGGATGCGATCCTGCCTCAAGTGAGGCTGGACGTTCCTCTCCGGCTAAACAGGATAAAGCTTGAAATTTAACGTGCGTTCGGTTCGAGATTCAGATCACCTACTCACCTCTTACATCATCTGCTAGTCATCATCGGAGGAATGTGTATTTTTGTTATCTGAAATATAAAGTGTCATGTGTGGGTAAGAAGAAAAGTTTCTAGAATGAAAGCGGACCTTAACATTAAAATAATAATTATTTTATTGAGAACACATTCTTATTATGAAGTTATAATTGTAATCCCAGTACCAATGACAATATTTATCGATAAAATTGATTTTATAAGTATATCATTCTAATTTATACATTTAATGAGTATTTAAAATATCACAGACCTCCTATGTTCTGAATAATTACAAATTCACAATAAGAATGTGTTTTCCTTAAAAACATTTAATTTGTTTTAAATAATAATTAAATGTATTAATTAGAAAGATGAAAATATAAAATCAATTTATTGAAAAATATTGCTGTTGCTCTACCGGTATTCGAACCTGGATCGCTTTCCAAAGCGGTGAAGGTGTATTATCCAACTATGCTACAGCGGCATTATTTTTGACGACAAATTTTGGAATCTATATAATTTTTTACTTTTTCAAATTAATACATCTATCGTTCCATTATTTGAGAGCCATCTACTTTGTTTTTACGGAATCTCAAATATATTTGAGTAAACCGATAGCAGATAATTTGAAAAAGTGTAACATATAGGTTCGAAAATTTGTCGTCAAAAATAATGTCGCTGTAGCACAGTTGGATAATGTACCTTCCCTGGTTTGGAAAGAGATCCAGATTCGAATCCCGGTGGCGCAACAACAATTTTTTCGATGAAATTGATTTTATATTTATATTTTTCTATTTAATAGATTTAATTCGTATTTAAAATATCACAGACCTATGTTCTGAATAATTATAACTTCATAATAAGAATGTGTTCTCCTAATAATATTTAAATTGTATTTAAAAAATATATATATTTATTCTATGGATAGTATAAACTGATTAAATCGTGAGGCGATTTGTATGGAAACTTGTCAAACAACTATTAATTATAGCCTAAAGTTACTCCCATGTCTATGCCACAATAAACTGTCAAATGTCAAATTAAAATTAGATCGTAGAAAAATCACTCTAAATGAGTCACTGTTAGCGCCGTTTAATGTACTCACGTACATACACATTCACGATTATCAAAAATATATCCTTTCCTTTTCTCTTTCCCAACCTATTTCCTAGGCACGAGGGAGAAAGAAGACATCACTGCAATTAACACGCCCGAACGACTTCAGTGTATTTTTGGAACTGAACACGGCACTCTGCCGTCGTTGAGTGTAAATCCGCTTTACTATTGCTAATATTAGTTAATAAATATATATTTTAATACCGCTAATATAAACAAATAATTTCTTGAACGCGAGTGTCAACAGTGTTTTGATACATAATTCTGTGTCGCAAGTCTTGTGGTGGAAAGGAAGACAATAGATCCAGCACCCAGATCGGCAGACCAAAAAGTAAGTGCCATCCTTTCTCTATCTTCCATTATCTCCGTTACATTCCAGTCATATAGATTGCGTTTTCCGGCTGTCCGAGTCCACGTCAGCTCCTGAAATCCGAAGTACAAAATATATATTTTCCAGTACCAAAATCTGCCAACACGTCCAATATCTCGACAGATCGGTCCATTCTAATCGCAGCCATTTACCACATGACAGAAGCACCCTCCAGTGCAATATCCAATGTTGCTCAAGCAAGTAGCACAATTCGGCAAAAGATAATATGGCCTCGGTGACTTTACGTTGTTATACTATAGAAAAAATAGACATACCGTTCTGAATGCCGGGCATGGCCGATCCACTCTCGCGGCGACCGGTGCGCGTCTCCCGAATAAGAACGAGAGTGAATCATTCCCCCCGGCCGCCTGCCGCCATAACGCATAGATTCAAAATTTCATAGATAATGATGCCTACTATGTCTTGGCTATTGATCTGACTATGACCGACTAACATTAATGTTTAAAAATGAATGACTTTACTTTATAATATCAAAATAGTTTAGAAATATCCTTAACTGCAAGTATATCCAGATAGTTGATCGATGGTGTAAACATTAAACGAAGTACTAAAAATTTACTGACTTTGGAAAGGTAAGCTCTGATCTAAGCGAACCTTTCTTCATCCCGTATATTATGCTCATCTCTGATTTATTTTATCATTTTCTCTTACTCGGGCATGCAACGTCTTATAAAAAAATATTATTTCAGAAATCCCTGGGACGTCATAAGTTTTTAAACAAATATTTGCAATTGGTTTCCCCGAGCTGCACCCTTATTCATATTTACATCGTGTACATAATATTTGCTACTTCGACCGCGGGTTAAGATGGAGAATAAGGGATGTTATTCAAGCGCGTTGCGTTGTTCAAGTAAAACTTGATATTCTAAAATATAAATAAATTAGAATATAATTACAATAGTATTCGATTTATTATTTATTTATTTATTATAATATATATATATATATATATATATATATATATATATAATAAAATAAATAAATATTTCATACCGTATATATATATACGGTACGAAGTATCATTAACAAAAATGTTTTAAAACAGCAATATCCTGAAGTACAGATCATTAAAGATGATAAAATAAATGTGTTAAAAATAAAAAATAACTTGATCTGATCTAATCTAGATATCTAGATTACTCAAGATCTGATTACTAAGATTTTTTAATGAGTTTTGTGCATATCTTAAAATAATTAAAAATGAATGTAATGATGAAAATATTAGGAAAAAAAATTTATACATATGGAATGGTCTATCCGATCTAGTACCATCATCACCGCCCGACATAACTGAATGCATCCTGCAGATACCGAGGCGTGAAACAAAACTCCTAGCAGCCGTAAACACATTTAGAACCGACACGATGCAACAATAACCATGCGACCAACAGCCGTCTGGAAGGGCGTCTCTCGAGCTTCAATCTTCTATCCTGTAACTGTTATTGTATAGCTTAACTACTTCATTATTCTAAACCGTGTATATCAATAAACCATATGTTAGTAGTTTATCATTCTGATAACCCGCTCTGGCCATAATAAATATTGCGATTATCAAACGAACACGAGTATAATGGGTGAATATTGTGGTATCCACCACTCTCACATTAATCATATCACATAATTTATAAATATAACCTGCAAAAACCCTCTGATACGATATTAACACACATTTATCAACGTATACCCACAAACGTACACTCACAATCGTATAACCTCACAATAGCTAAACTACTAAACATGCTTCATAGTGTCAATTTATCCTATCCCATACGTAAGTATACAAAAATAAATAAAAATAAACAATTAAAATAGGTATTTATAAAAACACCTTACCATGATAATTTAGTATATCGATAATCAACATGAACTTATTGATGCCTTACTAGCGCAAGCTACGAATTAATATCTAGCCAAGTTGTTAAGACAAACAAAGTAACGACAAGGCTGATGGGGTATAATTACGTCTATTTTTGACAACAGTTTTTTTCAGTATATTAAATATGTACATTATATCTTGACCTTGACTTGAATTAATATATTAATATATATATATATATATTAAGAAGGAACCATTGGTCTTGAAAAATGTTTATGTATCAGTAAACAGTGGTATAAAGAAAGAGTTTGTGTGTCATACATATCTGCATCCTTTTAACTCATCTTTTCCATTGAGAAGAAATTTGGAAACTTTACATTTTAACGAAACATTCATGTAAAGATTATTGCGTAAGCAGTCAAAGGTTCCATTTATTAAGGATGTATTTACATAAGAGAACAATCCTAGGGTGCGTGTGACCTAGGCTTTTTTCCGGGGTCCCAAATACGTGTTTTGTGTCCGTAACTTAATACATGATCCCGTTGCCCGGACGTGAGAACCTTTTTTAGGAGATGCATGAATAGGTTGAAAAAATATATTTTGCGATTTGGGATGGAAATAAATTTGTTTGCCAGTTTAAATGAATTAATTGTTATGCTGTGCGCTACTCTCACCCAGCTATTTACAGGGGTTTTTTTTTATAGACAAATGTAAAAAGGTACGTATCCTTGTTAAAAGGTTTTTATTAGTATAAAATATCACGAATTACACCATTCCGATAGTATCTCACAATTTGGTTTTTAATCATGAAGCATAGCGACGGAAAATTTTCGAACACGGAGCTTAGCTATAAAAAGGCTTCGTGTGAGCGACCCCAATCAAGCCTTTTCAAGCCAAGCGATTACTTGGTTTATATCCGCGTGATTGATCGAATATATTTTGATTACGACCTGTGCATAATATAAATATGGATACATATTATTTAATTATAACTAGGTCTACCTGGAATTAATATATACTTTTTAATGAAACTTCAATTAGTATTTTGAACTGTTAATTGTATATACCTGTATATAGTTCCTATTTCCATCGCATTCGATAACTTTTCACTATCTTTCATCAAAATTATGTATATATAGCATTGTCTCTATAAGATATCTGATATTTGTTTTATACATAATTTTGTTGAAATATAGTGCGTTATATATATATATATATATATAACGTTCATCAATTCTCACCCCTCACTCTCCATATATATAACTTTTTTTAAAGTTGTATATATGCTCGTATGTGGACTCACTTCAAATACCACTACACCATCGCCATCTATGGACCAAATTTGATAATTTATTTTTATCTTTACCTTTTTTTTAATCAACAGGATCTAATCTGTTTGAAATTATTTTAAAGCAATATTATTTATCTGTTAAATGTTTTTAACATATTTTACTAAAATACACCGGAAAAATCAATATTTTTCATATATTTTCTTATTTAGATTAGTTTATTATATGAGCAATATTTGAATATGTCCAATAATACACAATTACTGTTTTTTTACTTACAAAGGCACTGTTATTAAACAAATATCAGATATCTCGTAGAGACAAAACTATTTTTTTATTTAATTTAATCGAATATATATATATATTTTTTTTTTTAAATAGCTTTATCTCTATGAGATATCTGATATGTGTTTAATAACAGTGACTTTGTAGGTAAAAATCCAGTAATTGTGTGTTCTTGGACATATTCAAATATTGCTAAATTATATATAATTTTTTTGTAAAATTTCTCCGGATTGGAGTTAAAATATTCATTGGGACCCAATGTTACTTCCTTTATTGAATTTAATTTGTTATTTTTTAAAAACTATGACGTCAACCGAAATAAATAGTTGTCCGAAGAGGTTAGATGTGGTGTTAACATCCGGGTGCAACAAAACTCCCTTACCATGCCTGTTACCCGAGTTCGTTGGGAAAATTTTTCTAACAATCTCTTTCTGACTTATTTACCTTTACACCGCATCCTTACAAGGATAAGCAGAGAGGATAGAACGCAACACTCTCCTTCTCCTCGTCTATTCGTTCTTATATACCACTTTTACCTCGCTCACTTCCATACTTCATACATCCAATTTAGTATAGTTTGTATGGTGTCGAATCAGAATAATGAAAAGGAGAATGACAATCTTACAAGTTACCATTGGGTGTTCGAGTGGGTAAATTGCTGAGTCTGTCTCTTGGTACTGTGTGAGATGATTGTAAACAGTAATGGCAGAAAAGGAATCGAATGCTCATCACAATAAACGTCATCAGTAATTCAATAATTTTAAATATTTCTCCACTTTAATGCATTAATTATGATCCAATATTATTACCAGAACTGATAGTATATCATGAAGAGCTTCTTGAAATCTTTCAATGATGTCGATATCGTCGGTGGAGGCCAATAGCTAAGTAGAAAGAAGTCTTGACAATTTATTCAGTGGTGTTAATATATAGCTTTATCCAATACTATGTTGAACGATACATAGGTCAGTTCATTTCAGAAAATCATAATAAGGTTCTCAAACTGTCTTAATTTCAAATACTATATTAATGTATTAATTATAAATATATACATATAAAATCAATTTAGTCGAAAAATATTGTTTTTGCGTCACCGGGATTCGAACCTGGATCTCCATTTCCAATCCGGGGAAGTATACTACCAATTGTGTTATAACGCCAGTATTTTTCTTGACAAATTTTCGAACCTATATGTTACATTTTTCAAATTAATACACCTGTCGTTCCATTATTTGAAAGCCATCTACATTATTTTTACATAATCTCAAATACCTTTGAGTAAACCGACTGCAGACGCCAGAATTATCAATTCATTTTTATTAAATTTTGGACACATTGATACAACATATATTATTAAGGAAAACACATTTTTATTGTGAAGTTGTAAAAACATGCAAAAACAATATGTATATATTTATAATTAATACATTAATTTAGTATTTAAAATATCACAGACCTATGTTCTGATTAATTACAACTTCACAATAAGAATGTGTTTTCCTTAATCTCCTTAAATTTAAAAAAAAAAGATAACTAGCTCAATAACTTAACTTGTTTTGACGTCATACATGACTTTCAAGTGTTGAACGAGATTTCGAACGAGAACGTTGTTTTAAAGATTTATAAACTTGTTTACAACAATAAAGTGGTTGTCAAAAACAGATAAATAATATATTGAGGTACGTATGATTGGCCGTGTCAATTTGACAGGTGACACAAAATGATGTATGGGAAAATCTAGAACATTTCTCAATATATTGAGTATTTTATTATTTCAATAAAATATTTTTTCTTATCTGTATTTTGTGTGTTAAAAATGTGATTTATTATCGCGTATTGATAACATACCGTGTAAGTTTTTTATTTTTTAAATATAACTTATATTTTTATTGAAATGATATAGTTAGGAAGTTTATCAGTGTTGACATCCCCGCATCTGCAGTTAGTTTACTTACTTACTTACCATCGCGCCGTTTCTCCGCGAGGGTAGGTAGAGAGGATAGAGCGCCACACTCATCTATCCTGACACTCAATTTTCGCCTCATCCACCTTCATACATCTTCTCGTACAAGCTCGTCGATTAGTGCGGCTTCTAACAGAATCATTCTCCATTATCTAGTGTACCTGGTCGTGCCAAGTCTTCCGCGGACGTTCTCAATTTTTGATGTCATCAACACTTGCGTCATGTATCTTTCTTACCATTCTCTACTCACTGTAATAAGATCATCTTTACATTCTTTCCTTATTTCTTCATTCTTTAATTTGTCATAAATAGATTTGCCACATATACGCCTAAGAGATCTCATTTCCATTGCATTCAATCATCTTTCGTTCCTCTTCTGCTTGCTCCAGGCCTCACTTTCATATATCAGTGTCGTTACCAGGACTCCATTGTGCACCGTTAGTCTTGCCTAAGTTTTGTTATACTGATAAACAACAATACATTACAATATACAATTTTAATTTCTTTTCTTTTTCATTTACATCCAACATTCAACAAATTTAAGCATATATATAATATATATGGAAACCAGGTATATAAAATGGTTATAATTATAACCTCTGTTTCATATGTGATTTTATATTCTGTTTCCTTCTTTACGTAACTATAAGTGCACTCTTTTTGTATTTATTGTTAGTTGTAAATACTTCCTGATGAAGCTTGAACTAAGCGAAACCGGTTGGCGTTTAATAAAATTTATCGTTTTATACAAAGCGATTGTATTTTATGTAATCTGAATATTACATATTGAACTGTAATATATCTGAAAACTGTAATAGATCCAACAAAAAAATAATTAAAATAGACTTTACGAGAAGTTGGTGTGTGCCCCTGGTAACTTACGTTTTATTTTAAAGAACTAATAATATTGTGCACTACAGTGTGTTTAAAAAAATTAAGACGGTCCTCAGAATTAGAATCGTTCTGGGACCGTGTCGAGCGCACGCTTGAATAAGTGAACAGTCCGGAGTTTGGCCAATTGGAAATCCAGTCACGGAAGTTGGAAAAGTTTGCGGTAGGAAAGCGGGAAAATGTGAATGGCGGTCCACTTCCGGTCAGACGACCGGTGGCGATTTTGAATTAGTAATGAAATGCTTTCGCCAAGAATAACGAGACCGATGATTGATCACGAAAAATAAAATATTTTAAATAATTAACTAACATACCTTCACTTCATATCTGCGCATGTTTAGATTGTAAGAGTGGTGTTCGATATTTGTTAATACAGATCCACCATGTGTAGATGCACCACTATGTTTACTGTATCTATCTGTCCCCTCCAACCCTCTATCCTACACCTCAGACTACGAGTTTTCTGTGTGTATTGTTTATGACTTTTGAACTGTCAAGGAAAGTGCATGTCCTTGACGTTGAAGTTGTTGTAAAGTTACTTGTTGCTAGTGTATTCGGTTCCTCGCGTGTGCGTGTCGAAACTGCAATTGTGATTATCGAAGATGGTTTCTGAAGTTCAGGAGCTGTGATTATAGGAGAGAAAATCCAGGTGAGTCGTGTTCTTCCTGGTTGATCCTGTACTTATACCAAATTTCTATCACCATTCCTACATCCCGTTTTCCCACTCTTTGTGTAAACAGGTAGAGTACAATTTCTTTTGATCTTAAATTACTACTTTCACTTCATCTATAGTTATACATTAAATATTTTTAATATCACGCATTTTTGCTTATTTATAACTTTTTGAGGGCAAAGTCTAAACATTTAAATAAGCCACCCTTGAAAGCTGGAGGCATTTAAAATATGGCTGTACTTTTGAATGCTAAAGGTTTCCTGGGTTGATTACATTACAGATGAAGTGATTCTAATGGCCCGTGTCTACGGTGATTTCCCAATAAAACTTTGATCCTAAAAGTAAATAAATGTACGTGTGAACTGGATGCGTCATTCGTCATATTTCGACTGTCTGTCCTCTCTTACTGTCCTCTCTCCGCTATCGAGACGAATCTCTGAGAGAAATCTCATCCGTGACAGAGGCCATAAGAATCATAAATAAGTGAAGCAAACTAATTACAACTGTCAAAAAGTGATAACAGTAAAATATAATATACAAATGCAAGAAATATAGTATCTTCAGCAAAATTTAAAGAATTTGACAGATTAAAATATGATTATAAACTAAGGAGGAATTTTTCTTTAGAGTTAAGCATGTGAAACTTTTTCAGAAGATGCATATACTCCGGTAGTTTTAGATAGGATAGTGTTTGGGACATACATTTATTACCATATAAATATATTAATTACTTTGAATGCTCTGTGCCCTCTCTTGTGCACCTGTATTTTCGATTGGCGGCCCTGTAATGGAACGGTGTGAATACTGCAATAAAATCTCTGAGACTTCTCGTCTATACTTTGTGTTGTGGAACCTTTGACGAAATAGTGTGTGTGAAATACCAATACAGTCCACATTTGGAAGTGCCAGCAAAATCGAGAACAAATGGTGAGTTCTTTAATTCCTTCCGTATCCTGATTTTTCCAGAATCTATGCTTGTATCTAACAAATAGAATCAGAAACAAGACTATTCGAGAAATAATCAACTTGGTGCTAAAGCGCTACTTCGCTAGTTTGGATGTTCCAACGAAAGGAGTCTGCTGCGTTAAAAGAGGTTACGAACTGGTGTCTAAATAGATGTCTGAAAGATAATGCACTTAATCATAAGCTGAAGAAGAACATTCCATCCCAGCCTGGTAACCACTATTTTTCACAATCGGGAGACATGAAGGAATATCTGAACAGCTGACCATGAAGGGATAGAGATAAAAGTGAGGAGAAAGAAAAAATAAAATAAAAACCAACCAATAATAACTATCAAAAGAAGAAAAGTCACATATTATGAAATATATAATCTCTCAAAAGTGGCTCATAATCCAAAATACCGGTGATTTATACGTTTAACATCGAATAAATCAGCATACTGTAACATGGTCACCAGCCTCCGATAGGAGATGATGAAGAAGATAACTAAAAGTTACTTGTAACCAATGGTGTAGCAACAAATCACTGGACCTCGGGGGAAACACTTATACCAGGCTCCTAATCCCCTCCCTCCTAAGAATATTTATTTTCTTGAACGTGAGCTTTCTTTTTAAATTTAAAAATATTATTGTATTACACAGACAATTATTGAATTTTTTTTTTGAAAACGCAAACACTCCCATCTAGAGGTGTAAATAATAATATTAAATACAGTCGTGCAATGGCTTTATCGGATGGAGCAGTACGGTATAAAAAAATGGTAGTAATTGAGGTACTTATAGAGAATTTTAATATTAGGGGTAAAGTTTTCTTGTTTAAAAAACTCGTTTTACTTTTTTTAATATAAAATTATTATCAAATTTATTAATATTTTCTTATTAAAATTTTTGTATTAATGGTTCATACCTTTAAATGGGTTAAATAAATGAAAGTAAAAATAGCTATTACTACTATGTTTTCGAAAAACTGATAATTTGATTGGACGTTTATTAATTAATACTGTTCTTGGACGGTTTGTACCACGAAATTATTAAATTTAATAATACGTAACTAAGATTTTCAAACCTATACTGTATTTTTTTTTATTGTTAAACATGTTCAGCAATTCGGGCCCCTTGGTGACTACCCAGAGAGTAGCTATGTCACTGCAAAAATTATTTGAATAGCTTTAAATTCTTAGCCTCTGTGGTGGGGTAAGCAGCGTGTGATGCCTGCGAAATAGGATCAGCGGTGCATACCACGCAACAGTTTCACTTGCTTAATTAAGAAGTGAATACAGAGTAACGTCATTTCCCTTACGTTGTTTTCATTGCATACTAAATATAGGAATAAATATAAATTTATAAAATTAATTAGAAAGATATAAATACAAAATCAATTCTGCTATCAGATTACTCAAAGGTACTTGAGATTCTGTAAAAATAAGTTAGATGGCTCTTTCAAATAATGGAACGATTAAATGTATTAATATCAAAAAAGTACCATATAGGTTCGAAAATTTGTTGCTAAAAATATTGTCGCTGTAGCATAGTTGGATAATGCACCTTCCCTGGTTAGGAAAGAGATCCAGGTTCGAATTCCGGTGACGCAACAACAATACTTTTCGATAGAATTAATTTTATATGTATAAATTTCTAATTAATATTTAAAATATCACAAACTTATGTTCTGAATAATTACAACTTCTCAATAAGAATGTGTTCTGATCAAAATATAGGGTTTTTCCATTAAATATGTCTTTCATCAATACTTTGAAAAGCGTCTTAATAAGTAAATATAGATATCCAATAAGTAAATCTGATTATAAAGTGCATTCGTTGGAAAAATATAATTCATTTCGATAACTACCAGTACTACTTCATATTTATTTTTAACTTCTTATACTAACTCTCTAGTCCTCCATTTTGATAGACTTGTTTAATTATTTTATATACGAATTTTAAAGATGACAAAAATAGCACATTTAGTCGTTATTATTATATAATAATAAGCTGTATATATTTTTATGATAAGGCTGCTTTATAGAAATGCTAATGTGGAGAAAGGCACCATAGGCTATCTGACGATCCTACGACAAAGCCGGCCAAATACCGGCGTGATGTGTCAGATGCCCACTAGGGGAACATCCTGCTAGGCTGCTGGGCGCGAGGAACGAGAGATTCATTCTGTTCTTGCGGCTATATACAAAATATAATAATTTGTAAAGATCAAAGAGTGTACAATTTTACAGAGAACACACAGACATTCTAATAAATTACATAGCACTTTTTACAATAAAAAATATGTGTGCGTGTGTTACGTATAGGAAGGAAGGTATGTAATTGGATTAGTTTGATAGGATTATTATTTTTTAAATTCTTATTATAATATTATAAAATATAATACAATTTAGAATTATCTGCAGGATATATATATTTCATTATATATTAACATTTACTTCTTCTCTATGAGAATAGGACTCGTGTATAGAGGAGTATATACAAAATAATTTATGTTTCAGTTAGTCTGTATATATTTTTTACTTCAGATACAAATTATTTATTTATTAATATTTTATTAGTAACTATATAATACTATGTAAAAATCTGTTTGGACTGTGCCCGTCTCACTAGAGAAATTCTGTGTCTAGACGGGCATAGTTTACAAGCAATTGTTCAATTAATTAGAATTACAAGTAGATAGAATTACATTTATTACTATATAAAAGGTATATATGAAGAACAATTTTAAAATGGACTTAATTTTTGGGTCACTTTGTAGTAATAGTCAATAGCAATTGACAGTATTCTGTAATTGTTCTAATTGTGACGAGAAAAAATTTGATGCCTTGATAAATATAGCGATTTTGGGTTGCAGTATATTTTAGTTTTGGAATATCAGTTTGGTCTCTAAATCTTATAGATCGGAATTTGCTTCCAAAGTTAAATTGATTTTTAATTTTGAAAATTTGGATTATTGAATTTTTTTGTATGTGTCTATTATTTTTTGTACTTTGAAATCTGTGAAAAGTTGTATAAACTTAATTTGTTAGATAACGATTGCTTAACATTTTAGTTTGAGTAGGTAGGTACTAGGTAGGTAATAATAAAATTTAAAAAATTTACTAAAGTCGGTATTGAATTCACAAATAAGATCTCTCATCCTCTCTGTTAGGATCCATATTTAGTGACCATAATATATTAATGTAAATAACCAAATCATTTTTGGAACCTTTTAAATTTTTTTTCATAGTAATTCCTAATTATTAAGGAGAACATATTCTTATTGCAAAGTTGTAATTATTCAGAACATAAGTCTTTGATATTTTAAATACTAATTTAATGTATTAATCATAAATATATTAAAATAATATTTAAAATTCCTAATTAGTTACCCACCACTTAAACGTTATAGTTTTGTGTTTATCCGTAAAATGAATTATTGATTCTGGCATCTTCTATCGGATTACTCAAAGGTATTTGAAATTCCGTTAAAATAAAGAAGATGACTTTCAAAAAATGGAACGATAGAGGTATTATTTTGAAAAGTGTAACAAATAGGTTCGAAAATTTGTCGTCAAAGCATTGTGTTGGTATAGCATAATCGGTTAATGCACATTACCCAGATTAGAAGAGATCCAGATTCGAATCCCGGTAGTAACAACAATATTATTCTATAAATTGATTTTATGTGTATATCATTCTAATTAATACATTTAATTTGTATTAAAGCTCACTTTACTAATATTTTGTTTTTACACTACATTGTGCATTATTAAAGCAAATAGTTAGCGATTTTCACATTAAAATATAAATTCTATGGAAACAATAGCCGCACAGCTGCCAATACCGACAAGCAATCGATTTCGGCCGATAGACCTGCGGGCGGCTATTGCGGCCGCTTCTAAGAGATGGGAGATGTCAATATACTTGCCAGTCGTCTAGTACGATTTCGCTATTGTATTAAATATATATTTACGTACTGCTATTGAATATACAAAAGTGAAAACATTTAAGCAATCTTAAACTAGAGATATTAAAATCAAGTTCGTTTTTTCCCTGCTCGCGTCTCATAGGCTTAAACGTTTAACCAAGCACTTCACAGCCATAAATGATACTACATACGAATCGAATAAATCCAAAAAGTTATAGTTTTATGGATTCTAGCTGATTACAGACGATTGCTCACTGCTAGTATGCTGCTGTTATTGCGGATATCGCCGAATTGGTTTGGTTATCTGCTAATATATTATAATATAGAATACAGAAATAATATTTTTTAAATTGTTAAAATACCTTGGATAAATATATTTTACATACAAATTTATTGACAGCATTGAAGAAGTTATAATTTTACGATATATTTTATGGTTGCAAGCTGTCGTAAGCCCTCCGAATTTATGTTGAGACCTCGCAACCACGAAATCAGCAGACAATTTAATTTCACGAGACCCAGCGCCGGCGGGAGTTTGCCGTAACTGTATTAAAAATGAAAAATTGGCGGGACTTTCGTAAAATGCCACTCTCGTCATGATGTCGGAAACGTCTTTATCTAGTGGTTAGGGCACTCAAAATAATAAAAGAAAAAATAACAAACAACCTCCATCCAAAATTACTTTTTAAGGGTAGTGAATTGGCTCAATATAATAATGTGTCAGGGGAAAAAATGCTATATCTGCTTTATTGTGAGATTCAATACTGACGAAATTATTTTTGTATATATTTATATATGATTTTTGTATATAGGATTTTATACATAAATAACTTTTCGAAACAAATATCTAAACACCTACCACGAAACATTAGACCGGCATTTCATACATATAATAGTATAGGAAATTTACTCATCAATTCTAAAGAAAAAGATGATAAATTTAACAATTCTGGTGGCTATAAACTTAGTTACAAGGATTGTGCTGCATTGTATATTGGTAAAATGGGTAGAAATTTTAATATAAGAATAATGGAGCATTTAAGATGTTTGAACAATAGTGGGTTTTCAGAATTTACTAATCATTTGATAGAAAATGGTCACGGTTTTGATAAAAAATTGGGATTGTAAATTTTGCATATAAACGGTATTGGTCACAAATGAAATAATTTGGAATCATTGGAGATAAATAAAGCATGTAAAAGTAATCAAAAAATTATTAACAACCAACTAAATTTAACTACGAGTCCCATTCTAAAATTTTTTCCTAATAATTATTCGACTAAATTTGTATTAAGCAACAATTTTAGTTAGGTACTAAATTTATTTTTTAAATAATTGTTTTTTTTTTTTTAATAGATTCTGGTGAAGAAACAATGATACATGTTTTTAGTTAGTTATGACATTCTGAAGAAGAAAATGGTATTTTTCGAAACCGGTAGATGTATTTAAACTCAATTCAGTGGTTAATAAAACAAAGGTAATAAATAAAAAATATTAATTTTAACCACAAAGTTAATATTGCTAATTTTAAAAGTATTATTATTAATTTGTTGTAATAGAAATAGGTTTTATAACGGAATAATTTTTAATTTATTGTAAAAGTATATTAAAATTTTAGCGATACGTTTATTGGTTTATTCATAATATAAATAAGATCAAAGTGTTCATTTTACAAACACTTATCTTGCACATACTTGCTTAGTTTCATTTTGAATCAACGTAGTTTCTCCTCCCGTCTTATATCATCTAGCAATTCATTAAAGATCTTTATCGCATTGTATACCATTGATTTCTGAGATTTACCCTTCTTCCTGAATGGCAGTCTCAGCCTATATTTTCCTTTTGTATGATTTTGGTGCTCATATTGATTTGCATTAATTTTGCTTATAAATTTTGCCGACACTTTTTAGTGAGGATTTAAAAAATGTATACCATCAGATTGAAATGTATTTTCTTCTTAAAGGTCATCATAGTAAGATCTTTTAGCATTGCACTGATCACAGTATAACTATTTTTTCTTAGTATTATTCTCAGAGCTTAATTTTACAGTACTGATAATTGTTGCAATTCTTCGTAGTTGATGTGAGGAATAATAACAGAGTTGTATATTATTTTACAATGCTCAGTACTAATGAATCTTCTGATCCTTCGCAGAAGTGATATTTTCAGTCACTTTCTTTAGACTTTTACCGTCAATGTTAAAAATGTCAGTAATATTTATATGTTTACATATAAATATTACTGACATTTTTCTATCACACTTGTTTTTAGGCTCTTCTTTGCGATTAAACTCTTTTTCCTTTCTTAAAAATTCTGGTAATAAAATAAAATTCCACCGCATCTTATTCTTCTTCTTATTTGTCGTCTTCATTTTTTATTTTTCTTTATTTGGGCTGTATTTGCTATACCTGGGCTTAGTAATCAAACTTTTATCGACTACTAGTGTTTAAAACACGTTTTACTTGCCTTGTATGTTTCGTTTTCTAATTGATTGTGTTTTATGTTCAATAAATTATTTGGTTTTGTGAAATGTAATTTTCCCTAAAGCTTGTCTAATTGGGCAATGCATTTTAAAATCTGTGTAAAATATATATAACAAACTGTCTTTTTTAACTGTACAATGCTTATATGTTATGTGTCTAAATAAGATTTAAAATAAAGACTAATGTTTAAAACTCATTCTAGGATGACGTTCAAATGTCTCTTTTTCTGAACTTAATGTTTTTCTTCCGCTCCTCTGCTACGAGACACACTTTGCCAATCATTAACATTAAGAATATTCTGTTTTCTCCAGATCTCATCTAGCCAACGGCGTCGTCAGATTTGAAGAATAGTCAATATAATTCATATTTACTGAGAATGATAAAGAATACATGAAGCGAGTGTAGAAGGTAATAGAAACACATCTGGCAATTAGACCAGATATTGGAGGACAACCATTTAGAAGCTTCAGTACGAGCGTGCAAGATCAGTTATATGAAAGTGAACGAGGCAAAATGGTATGCTAGGATAAAATAGTGTGTGATTCGATTATCTCTGCCTATCCCTGCAAAGAAACGGCGTGATGGTAAGTTATTAGTTTTGTAAGAGCTTCCGTACGCTTCGCATCGTTAGTAGGTCATTTCGCTCCGGCATCAGCACTTGATCAACTCTTGCAGAAGACTAAGAGAGAAAAGTTAAATCTCCATACCGTATAATCTAAGATAATTCCCGGTGTCGTCAATGAAGCTGAGCCTGTAAAACTTAACAGCCTGATGATTTAGTGCCGTAAAGCTCCGCTTGCAATCCTACTTGTGGAGAAGCCTTCCTTCGGATCCCCCCCGCCTGCGCCTTGCGCCCTGCCTTACTACCCTGGTCGGAGTCGGCAGTAAATTGTTGTGCTCTCAACCCCTCCTATTTCTTCCCCAAAGAAAGGGATTATTACGCTAAAACGATTGCAGTAACTCGAATTTAATTAAGTGAATTTTGAACATGATAATTTGAATACTTTCCCGTTTTTGCAGCTTTCATTAATTTCCAACAATACGGTCTTCAATTTAATACGTTTTTATCGTTAATTTATTTGAATTGCATATAAATAATTACCTTGCTTTATGTCTAACGCATTTCAGTATAAAAAATTTAAGTATTTCATATTTACTATCAGAAATTTCAAAATTTGATTTTTAAGACCCTTGTACCCAATTTAAATCTAAATTTGTTTACCTATTTTTTACAAGTTCTTTTCCAACATTTTTAGGAATATAAATGATCAAGTTTAGTATATCTGACAATGTGTAACCAAAACTATTTTTGGTAATATCGTTTGGGTGTGCACCATTCTTAAGCGTTATGAAAATCATTTTATTATTTAAAGTGGAAGCTCATTCTTTAGAATTCATATTTTATACTTATGACTTTCGTAAAATATTGATAAAATATGGGTAATGCATGAAACCGGTCAATAGCAGTCCGATTAATTAATGTTCACGTCGCTATGATATTCAGTGGCGTGCAGTAGGTATAGATTTAGGTTATGCTGTTACCAATGATATTATACAATCATATATAATATCTGTACTACAATATATGTTGTAAATAAGATTATGAACTTTCGTTTAAGCAACGTCTTTAGACAAAATGAATCCGTCGTTTATACGACACTACCATGTACTTATTTGTAATTTTATAGTAGTATTATTAATTTTTTTAAAGTTTAAGTTTTAACGTAAGATAATACCTTTGTACCTATTTAAAAATCAATATAAAAATATATGGACTTTTTAAGAACACTTTTTATGACTGAACGTGATTTTTTTATTGTTTGAAAATCCTTCACGTAATAACTAAACAAAATAATTATTTTTGATTAAAGGTTAACTTAGAAAATAACTCTACCAATTGCTTTTTGTTTTTCGCAAATCAAAAACAACCAATGATATCATACAATCATATATAATATATGTAATACTATATATGTACTTTCGTTTAATGAACGTCTTTAAACAGAATAAATCCGTTGTTTATACGACTCTATCGTGTACTTATTTTTATTTTAGAGTACTATAATTAATGTTTTTAAAGTTTAAGTTTTAACGTAAAATAATACCTTCTTACCCATATAAGAGAATTTCAACAGTAGTAACAAGTGGCCAAGGCTACTTAAGGATTCTACGTTATATCAGACGATGGATTAAAAACTGAAGCAAAGTATTCACACAAAAGTTAAGGTGTTGCTCTACATTATGTGCATGGATTTCATTAAAGTACATAGTAATGCTATTAGATACTTTCTTTGCTTCAACAAATCCCCAGAACTGTTTGGTGTAATTAGGGAGCGATTCCTCGATACATTTTATTATATATTCGATCTATAATTTTCATGCATTATATTTTTAGGTCTTTTACGCAAATGGAGAAACTATCCTAGTCTCTGAGATTTCTTAATTTTTTAGCTTTAATGCGAATTACCAAACCATTTGGGTTCATTATCACATACCATTTTTTGGGTGCATATTTTTCAATAACATTCTAATGTTTATTCTAAAATATTTGCAGTGAGTTATTGCAATCAGATTGAATTGCAATAAATCACTCCTAATTAACTTGTGAAAATTGTAAACATTAATTGTGATGTCCTTGATGTGTGCGTGTGTCAGAGCGCCGCACCGTCGGGGCGGAATGTGTATCTGCGGGCGTGTGTGCGGGAATATAAAGGGCAACGCGCGCCAGGCGCGCTTTTTTTCTGTGTGCTCTTCTGCGTTAGCGTTTAACTTGTAACTAATGATATACCTGTGATCTTAAATATGATGTCTACCCTCCCCTTGGGGGTTTGTGATTTCTATAGGTTCTTTCTGGCTGTCTTCTGAATTTAATATGCTAACGAGTCTCACGTCAAATTGTACAGGTATGGCTCTGGTACGATGATACCGGAGCTAACCAATGATGACATAATGTCTGTATGTAATAAAATAATAAAATATATAATTATGACGAAACGAAACGAAAGTAAACAACTCAAAACAATTCGGGACAGGTTGTAAATAAATAAATATTGATATCTTATTATATCATATTGTAATAAATATAAAATTGTCATAAAAAGTTTGTCTTGAACCTTCCACATCTACGAGGTGTACACTAAGATGTACTTATAAAGCAAATACGTAACATTAATCAAGTAATTCGTCTTTCTAAAATTGTATTGATTACATTTGGGATTTGTACATAAATCGTGATGACGCTGTACAGTTATTTCAACTTTAAAAGGTGGGTGGTAGTGATTAGGTTTGATGAGTAGCTTTAAAGGTCGTACTTCGATTTAAATAGAGTCAGATAAAATTAAGTCAAGGATTCAATAACTGCTATTATAAATATAGTTAGATTGCTGAAGAAATAAATTGTATTTTTTTTTATTTATTATCTTAGTTTTATTAACCACTGAATTGAGTTTAAAAAACATCTACCGGTTTTGGAAAATACCTTTTCCTTCTTCAGGATGTCATAACTAACTAAAAATAAAGCATCTTTTCTTCACCAGAATCTATTTTTAATTTTTTTAAAAAAACAACAATTATTTAAAAAATAAATTTAGTACCTAACTCAAATTGCTGCTCAATACAAATTTAGTCGAATAATTTTTAGGAAAAAAAAAAATAGATTCTGGTGAAGAAATAATGCTATATTTTTAGTTAGTTATGACATCCTGAAGAAGGAAAAGGTATTTTCCGAAACCGGTAGATGTTTTTTAAACTCAATTAGTGGTTAATAAAACGAAGATAATAAATAAAAAAAATATGAATTTTAACCACAAAGTTAATATTCCTAATTTTAAAAGTATTAAATAAATTGTCGCTATTGAGCCATTATAGTTCGTAAGATGTAATTTATCTATGTTTGTTTCTACCATCTACTACATAATATGTTAATTTATTTATTCACTTAAAATATATCGTATACGAGAAAAAAAATTGTGGTGTTATAACGATTTGAATTTATATATATTTTTAATTCGTGTAAAAATATATCATTAATATTTAAAACACGTAAAAATGTATCCTATTGTGAGGCAGAATTTTTAGAAGTGAATATATTGTATTATATAATAAAAACATTGTGAATTCTACTACACCAAATAAGCTCATTTTGTTTTCGGATGAGTCAATTTTCACCGAGCTCGGTGACTTTCTGAAAAAATGTGCCCTCTCAGAGCGTAACATAAACTCCGTCAATAGTCCCCGCAATGAGGCAATCTGACTTAAGCTGACCCCGCAAATGATCGCAGCGCATCCCGACTGATCAACCTCGCCACACCTTCCTGCCACCCGGACACACGAGTGTAAGCTGTACAAAGTACGCGGATGTGTAGTTACGTGCGGCATTATTACTCGAAAAGGTTATCGGGGCATTATCAGATTCCTCTACGGCTGAGGGGTTGAAAAAAGGCTCCGGAGGGGTGAGAAAAGGCTTCGCCCGCTCGAGCGTGCACGGAGAAAAGCGCCAGTGAGGAGTAACACGTAAAAGTGTTGTATTTTTTGTTCGTATACTACGTGGCCACGAAATAGTCAGGAAAATGTTTTACGTCCGCACAATGGGGCTGCTATTTGAAGGTTGCGGTGTGGAATTTTTAAATAATGTGTCTCTTGTTCCCACCCTTTCATGCGTGAAAGGGAAGTGTTATTTTAAGGAAGAGACAAAGTGTCTGTCTACACTTTGTTGTTGTTAAAATGATATCTTAAGTATAATAGCTGCAGTGAAGTACCGCGTGTCATATAGAACTGATGGCTAAAAATGGATTATTTGTTTTAATGTTATATATATAATGTTGAGACATGATTGACTGCTTTTCATGCCATAGTTAGTTTGTTTATTTCCCTTCAATGTAAATATTCTTATTATAAAGGAGAACATATTCTTATTGTGAAGTTGTAATTATTCAGAACATACGGTCTGTGATATTTTATAAAATACTAATTAAATGTATTAATTAAAAATATATACATATATAATCAATTATATCGAAAAATATTCTTTTATGAGAGCACATTCTTATTGTGAAGTTGTGATTATTCAAGATATAGGTCTGTGATATTTCAAATATGAATTAAATATATTAATTAGAAAGATATATAAGATATCAATTCTATCGAAAAATGTTATTGCGTCACTGGGATTCAAACCTGGATCGTTTTCCTAACCGGGGAAGATGTGGCGACAATATTTATGCTATGCTACAGCGACAATATTTATAATTTTCAAACCTATAGGTTACCTTTGTGATATTAATACATTTAATCGTTCCATTATTAGAAAGAGCCATCTACCTTATTTTTACAGAATCTCAAGTACCTTTCAAATAATGAAACAATTAATTGTATTAATATCAAAAAGGTAACATACAGGTTCGAAAATTTGTTGCTAAAAATATTGTCGCTGTAGCATAGTTGGATAATGCACCTTCCCCAGTTAGGAAAGAAATCCAGGGTTGAATCCCGGTTTATTTTTCGATAAAATTGATTTTATAAGTATATCTTTATAATTAATATACTTAATTCATATTTGAAAAATATATTGTTGCTGCTACCGGCATTCGAACCTGAATCCCTTTCATAGTTGGATAAGGCGCCTTCCCCGAGATCCATGTTCGAATCCCGGTAGCAACAACAATATATTTTTCGATAAAATTGATTATATATGTATTTATTTCTAAATAATACATTTAATTAGTATTTAAATAAATATTATTATTAAAACTTATTCATTACACGATGTGTGGCCAAAATGTTCGTGTACTGATTTTTTTTTTCTACCCAGCTAGTAACACTACATGTTTTTCCGTCTAGGATGAAGTTTTGTGATCCATCAGTCCAAGCTTGCTTGCGATTGAGTGCGTACATATTTTTCTGTGGTAGTAAATTATGATTTAAACGAGCTAATCATTAACATCAAATTTCTTGTGAAACTCATCAAAATCTGGCGAAAAATTCTTAAATTATTTGAAAGTGTGTTTAGGAGTCTGCTATGAAACGTAGAGCTGTGTATAAATGGAAGGAAGGGCGCGAAAGCGTTACGTGTTGATTAAAACGTTCAATATGTTCACGATTTGATGCTGTCAGACCGTCGCATTATCCCTAGAACGATTGCTGCTGTATTAGGAATTAGTTATGGTAATGTTAAAAGAAGATTTAATCGTGCAGAAGCTGTTTTAAAAAAAAATACTACGCAGCAGCAAAAAAAACATTTTGCTTATTGCCAAGACTAGATAAATAATGTTCAAATTTCGTACTTAGGATGATAATTAGAGATGAATCTTGGATCTACCTTTGTCATCCGGAAACAAAAATTATGGGGGGTGAATTTTTTGAGGATGGAGAAAAATTTAGAAGACATGCAACACTGTTTGAACTAACTGCATTAAATTAGGGAGAGTATTTTAAGGGTGACAGAATAATTCAAATTAGATTTTTGATGGCTCAGTACAAGATCGAATTACCTAAACTGTAATTTTATTTTACTTATTTAATAATGTAAATTATATCTTTACATAAACACTATGTATCTTATAGATAAATAGAATTTCACTTTAAATATATATAAACACTTGTAACACTTGTAAATATATGAAGGCGACATCTACCGACGCGAGCAGGCGCGGCCGGTAGAGCGAGGTAGGAGGAAGGAGGGCGACTTGGTAGCTAGCGCCCGTGCTGAGTGGGTGTGTAGGCGGACGCCAGGCGGCGCTCCGCCGAGACCTGAGTATTGGTGTAAAAGATCGAGAAATGGTGACAAATAAGATGGAATATTATAATCACGGCAGGACAAGAGATATTTGGGCCTTGTTCTGTCCGTGGGTATCCAGGAAGGAAGGACTCTTCGCGTAGGATTACATTCACGGCAAGAATAAGAGATATTTGGGCCTTGTTCTGCCCTTAAATGTCTTTGAAGGAAGGACTCTCCGTGGGTACGAGCGGGAGACTGCGAGCGAGCATGGAAGCGAGGCGAGCACTATCCACGCTTTGACGTCAAGATTCGTCCACTGGAAACCTCCAGAAGACGAGATGATGCTTTGGTCCGGCCACGGAAAGATCGGGATCCCTCTATGTGTAACAAAGACAATTTTTCCCTGTTCAGTGAATAAAGTGTAAATAATGTGACTAAAGTCTTATTATTGTCTGAGACCTTCCCCACATATCTGAGATAGGCATTCTGACACCAACCCTTATGTACTCACAGACTGAGTTTAGCTGGTGGCGTATCCCTTGAATTAAGTGTTATAAATAAATTATTAATTAATAAGTTATTGAATACAATTTATGTATTTATTTTATTTTAGTCAATGACAACTACACCGCAACTGATACCCATAATTGCAGAAAATGAATGGTCATCAAAAAAAAAAATTATATATATATATATATACATCAATAATTTATATATATAACAACAAAATAACTAGTTTAAACATCGTAAACAAATGTAGTCTAACGTCAAATTGTCATTGGACTTTTATAAAATATTAAATTATTTTAAACAATTAAAAGGTTACAAAAATATTTTTTCACAATAATTTTATCGAATTTCATAGATTGTGGAAGCAATTTTTACTTCTTAATCAATAAATGTTTATTTATTTGTCATTTCCTTAAATAACCTGACAGTTGAAATTAAATGCCGAAAATAAAACCCCTACCCTATCCGCTTAAAACAATACGAAAAACACGAAGTATATAATTAAGAAGAGTCGACCCTTGGAGGTCTTTCCTATAGCCTTAAAGTCATGGCTTGACGTCAAGAAACTAAATTGTTTTTGTATTTATATTTTAATTACAAGAAGACCCCTAACGTTAGCCGTGACAGCAGAAAAAAAATAAGTTTTCAAGCTATAGGTATATTAAATAATTATTTTATGTAACATTATTAATTTACTAGCAGGTAAGCCATTGGCTACCACCGATTGAGTACTGCTAGGCCCTGCGGGAGCTATTGTAGCCACTACGTGGAATATTCCTTTGTCCGCGGGTAGACAATAACATACACAAAAATTATATTTGGAATCAAATGAAAAACATAACCAAAAATCGTTGTTTTGACATTGCAGAAAGTGTTTTATTCTATAATGTACCATAGATAGTACAAATAAGAAAATATGACAGATGTCGTGTATGTTTTTTCTTACTCGTAATAAAGATAATGTATACTTCATTTCAAATTGAATATATATTTTTACTGTGTACTGTTATTGAATATATAAAAGAGAAAATATTTAAGTAATCTTAACCTAGAGACCTTAAAAACACGTTTGTTTTTACCGCTTATGTCGCACAGGCCTAATCGTTTAATCAAGCAATATGCACCCAATACTTTCGTAAAGTCATAGAAATAGATGGGGAAACGCAATAAACAAAAAGGATCATCAAAAAATATCGTTAACTTTTTCACGTTTCAAGTTTTTGGACATTGTATTTATTTGCATCAATTACAGTAGAAACTAGAATTTAATAGTAGACACAGAGGATTGAGCGCCACATTCTTCTATCCTGACATACAATTTTCATATGCATACATTTTCTATTGCAAGCACGTCGATTATTAAAGCTTCTGATAGGATCGTCTTCCAGTATCAGGTTTACTTGGTAATGTCAAGTCTTCTGCGGATGTCCTCCATATTTGGTACCATCAACACTGCAAGTATATCTTTTTTATTATTCTCTTCCTTTTTAGTTCATTGAAACCAAACCACCTAAGCAATCCCTATTTAAGCCTATTCACTATGCTAGAATATACTGTGTGACATTTCGAATAAATGTGCGAAGATACAGAGCGCCATCTACCGATCTCAGTACGTGAGGCCGGTGGAGGAGTAGGTTCGAGAAGAAAGGGGAGACTTCGGTGCTAGCGCGCGGCGGAGGTGGAGCGCCAGGCGGCGTCTCGCCGGGCAGAATGGCGAAAAGAAATCGAAAACATAAGATTGAATGAGGCGCGGTGGATCCAAGCGAGTCGAAGTCTTGATCTACCCGCGCGTGAGAACAATCTCTTTTCTAGGACTGGCAGGGAGACTATCTGTAAACGATGGCATACTCCACAGTGACAAGATGGCATCGGGGTAACCTTCTGGAGGAAGAGATCACTTCTGGTACAGGGCGTGGCGCCTGGAACCCGTGGCAAACTGAGTAGAAATCGAGGTGCGCTAAATCGGTAACATTGTGTGGCCTTACTAGGAGGAGAGTTTAACATGAAGAAAGAAGATGCTTAAGACACTTATACTACGTAATTAAATTGTTCTTAGTGTTATAAAGTGTTTTTGCATTATTCAGACCACAATCATCTATCCAGGCATTCCGACACCACACTTTACCAACCCATAGACTGAGTTGAGCTAATGGCGTGGTGCGCTGACTTTCTATCCACCGGTGTCAGCGCGCAACGTAACAACTGATTAACTGATAAATTAAATACTGATTAAATTAAGGTACATTTTTTCTGTATATTACAATTTCTCATTGCTTCATTCAATTTGTTTTAAAACATATTATTCACAGTTGAGTTTTTTGTTTTCCTAGAAAAATAAGATACACTTTAAATTTTTTTAAACTATGTTATCCACATACGTAACTGACAATATTACAGTTAACCTTGGATATTACTCATCTTTAGAGTTGACAAAGTAATTGAAAGTTTAACAATAATAATGATACCCATCATCCCTTATACTAGCGCCACGGGAGGTAACTAACAAGGAACTTGAGCCTTATACGTTTATACGAGATTTTTCCTATATGACCCACGAGGCCGATAACGGTTTTTTTTTGTATTGCACAGGCTTTTTAAAAGCCTTGTATAAAATAATAATTCATTCGATAAAAAGTGATAAAATTCTTTTCAGCTATAAAGCGAGTTGTTTTATAAATATTTATCCCAATTCTTCTCACTTATTGATCGAAAATGCTCGTATAAACTTAAATTTTAAACATTCTTAACTAAACTTTTGGTAGTTTGAAGATAAAAAATAAAATTAAAAAATTGTATCGCGTAGAAGAAAAATCCTTTAAAATGGTTTAAAATATTATAATTTAAGTTCATAGCATTTCTTGATGCGAAGTTATAACATAGTATAAAATAAATACGATGAATTTCATAAAGTCGAAGGCCTCTTAATTTGATTTAAAAAGCTTGTAATAAAATATTTTTTATTATTATTATTCTTTATTTTTATTAATTTAACATTTTTACAATTTTTTAATAATATGAATTAAGTATTCTACATTATTAAAATTATATATTTATCTTTTCGCTTACCTCTCTAAATAAGAGACTAATTCTTGTGCTTGAAAAGGGAGTTACACTATAATAATTTTATATATACATTTTTAGTATATTCGTATTTATTATCTATTTGTGGGCTTCTGAAGTGTTCTATAATATTATTTATTTTCTGATAATGTGCTTCTGAAGTGTTCATTTAATTTCTTTCTAAACTCTTTTATATCTTTAATTTGTTTTATTTGTGTAGGGAGGCTATTGAAATGTTTTATCCCTAAGTATATAAAATTTTGTTGATAGTGTTTGGTGTTACATTTAGGGATTTTAAAGTTATTTTATACGTTAATGTTGTGCTTGTTTCAAATTTGACAGTGTTATTTTCAATAATTAATTAATTAATTAATTGCGATTTTTATGTACATGTTTTCAATTTTGGGAACTTGGGAATTTTGCAAAAGTGTTGTAAAAGTTGATATTTTTTAAAATATTACTTTGATGATTGTTCTGTGTGTTATTTTTACCGAATTCATTATATTATTATGTGCTCCTCCCCATCCAATTATTCCATACTGGAGTTGTAAGTGAACAATAGCAAAATGTGCTTTTTTTTATTTATACTTAAAATGTATTTATACTTGATCTTATAAATACATTTTCTTTTTCTTTTCACTAATTCGCTAATGTGACTGTGTTGATCAATAATTAAACCGAGATATTTGATTTATTTTTTGGGCTTAAGTTTGTACATGGGTCGTTACAGGTAATTTTGTTACAGTTGTCGTTATGGATAGTATTTATTATTATTATTATTATTATGAAATCAACTGTTATTGCGAAAATAATATATTAAATGAGTTATATAATACAATGTAAGAATACATATGTATTTTTACCCAGAAAAATTCCTCAGAACTCCAAAAATGTGTTTAAGTTTATATCTTTCTTGTGTTGTATCCCCAATCTAAGACGTGAGCAAAAGATGTTTAGAAGGCGGATTATTTGAAAATTAAATTATCTATTAACGAAACTCGTAACACAGAATTATTTTTTAAACGCTTAAATGAAATCCGTTAAATTGTTATACGATATTTTATATAAAAAAATGGCTTGTACTCAAAAACGGATTCAAATTCCTAGAGGTTTATTATTTTTTATTTTACATGTTTCTGTTAATCTTATTTTTGTAAAAATTCCCGGACACCTTGTTAAATTTGACTGGCTGTGTTCCATACAGGAAAGAAGAATGTAGACAAGGGTCATTCGCTGATCTCAGCTTTTCTCAACCGGCGATGATGATGATGATTATGAGGTCGAAAGAAATGAAATACAAAAGATGTTCAATATTCGCACACTACGGCGGCAAAATCGAGAATGGCTTCCGCCAGCAGAATACTCTGTTTTTATTCAAATTCATAACAATACATATAGTCATATTTGCAAGTACCTACGCGGCGACAGGCCGCCGCTTGTAACATTTTACTAAAACGTCTTTGTTTTCCTGAAATCTACCCGACGGGTTTTTCAGCGCCACGCCGATGATTAGACCTTTAAATTATTGACACGTGTCTTATCGCATCTATTAATTGGCGCCTCCTCGGCGAGTAATTATGTGCGATACAAGCTGGTTAATATTAACTGGCGATAATAAAATGGGACAAATTAAATTATATAATATGTTTTTAACTGTAATTCTTTTATAATATTGTAAAGTATTACAATATTATGAAGAATATAACGATAAAATTTAAGCATTAAGCAATGCCACCAGAGCGTCCTGTTGAATCAAAAATGCATTTGCGTCAATGCACAAAAACTTGCGATTCCACACTCAAGTCATACCCGGCTTATGCAACTTTGTCCGTTCGTTTCTGCAAGTTGGATAACGCAACAAAAAAATAAGAGATATGGAGGAACAAGATGTCCATTTGTTTCTCAGCTGGAAAGGTGGTGGGCATTAATATCACAAGAAGTGACAAATTCAGTAAATGTATCATTCTCTGTCACCCACACCCTATGAACTCCGGTGAGATAACTTTCCTGATATCTTGAGGAGTCATTAACTTTAAGTTTTACGTGTCCAGATGTGCAAGATCAGCAAAGATACAGATTCAGATAGCAATCTGAGCTTTATGCTTTTAGATCTATTTTAAATATTATTTGTTTCAATTAAATCCCTCTCTCGATAAATTTACAATATAATAATTTTGAGATAATTCTCGTATCTTTATGTATTTTAATTTATTATTTTGATTGCGAAGAATACAAACATTTTTTAGACGTATAATTAAATATGACAATTCAGAATTATAATTATAAATTGAAAATAAATAAATGGATTATTTTATGACCAATTATGTTTAAGATACAATTAATATCAATAAAATGTGCATTAAAAATATGAAAATATTTTATTGGACGTAAAATATGTACGTAAAACTGAATGTCTGTCGATTTGTTTGTTATTTATACAATCCTATACATATTATTACATCATATCGTTTACTTTTTGACCAAAATTTTGCATTGTAACTTTTTAGGACCCTGAAAACCATCCTGCTAGCCCATCCCTTCATCTTGATATAAATGTGTGTTGCATTGTTTGCCAAATTTTGCATAGTTACTCTATAGGTTCTACATAAAACACACGCAAAAAAACGGAACACGAAAGATGTGACATGATCAGATTATTAAAAATTTATAAATCGACAACGTTTGACCATGATTTTTTTTTTTTTTAAATGGAGATGCGTACCGAAATACATATCACATCAATATTCTTACTGTTTTCGAAATAAGCTAAACGCTTTTGCTATGAAAATAGGACTATCTGAATGGCCTCTTGGGACGAGGGCCGAACCCCCGACTTCTAGATCACTAGGCGAGTATCGTAACCACTTGACTATGATCAAGACAACGTGGATTGCAAGGACTTAAATTTGCGGGGTAAATTATGAGTGATTAGGAAAATAAGCATACTAGGCCTCAAAACTAAGAAGCTATAAATGAATGTGGAGAAACATCGTCCAGCAGGCCACAACCCGAGATTACAATGCTCAGCAATGAAAAAAGAAAGAAAGTAAATAGAATTTTCAGTTTACTATTTTGAAAAATGTACCTTTGTGAACTAAAAGTTCGCATGGGCACATTTCAAAGAAAATTAATAGCTCACTCCAATAAAATGAAACAATTTTGCCACACACAGAAAGTTATAAGGATTTTATATATATGAGAATATAAGCCATTTTTTGTAAAGCATTTCGTTTACTTTATAGAATAGAATTTTATAGTGTTTTTAACCCTAAAGTAGGCGCATTGGCAAAATAACTTAAGTTGGCACACGGGGTCAGCAATGATCCCAACATCTTTTACTAATTTTTGGCATTTAGAGCATTGAAGAAAATGCTTTTTGTTCACCTTCGTAAAGTTAAACCTCTCTTCTGCTTTTATTTTTTCTGCACCAGATTATACTCAACTTTTTCTATAGATACATGATATCTATTGGTATGGGTGTAGTCATTTATAGCTTTACCCTCCTATTTCACTTTATTTTTATCATTCTTCTGATATCTTTTTCATTCTTCAATTTTTCTAAATAATGGTCTAAACAAAGAAAAAACACCTATTACATACAAAATAACAATATTTACAAAAATTTTATTTTATTTTTAGAATAATTTTCCTAAAAAATAGTTACCCAAGTAAGCGTATAACGGCTCACTTGAGAAGTGGTACGTGCGCACACAGCAGCACCAATCAAAATGGCGTCTTAAAGTAGAAAGCTAATAGGAGCGGTAAGTTCGCAAACCTATGCGTTCTGTATATTTTTAGGGATTAAAGTTGCCTTGACCCCATACGCTAACCTAAGGGTTAATATTACTCTAGAATTTTTGGAGGTTCTGTAATCCTAGAAGCAAATATGAAATTTGAATTTAATTTTGTACATTAATAACGTTAATACCGAGTCGGTGCATGGTCGAGTTGGCAGCACGGTCACGTGAGATTCAAAGACGTGGAATTAAAATCTCAAGAGTTGCGGAAAATTATTCCTGCTAACATATTAAATTATGAAACATTTTCTGTAAATGTTGAAGAATGTTATGCGAATGAGTACCTAAATGAAAAATGCGTGATAAAATAAGTATAAGAAGGCTCTCGTAATCCAGTTAGTACGGCACTGGCTTCTATATACCGGGGGCTCCAGGTTCGATCTCCGAAACATCTGTCATTTTTTCAAGCCTATTTTTGTAATGTGTTTCACTCCAGTAATTGGGCATTATGGGATTATAGATGATGCACGTGGGATCATGATTGCGGGATTAGAAGGAATAGCTCATCGAATCCCCAGAAAAGATAACCAATTAAGAAATTAAAGGAATCTCGGATATTTCCGGGTACTTATTGGGGTGTGGGTCTCCCGTTGGGGGTTACTGGGATAGACGATGCCGGAAAAACCAATAGATAAAGAGATCTAACGAAGCATTCAACTAGCTCTCCCGCGCATATTTTGTGACCTGGACAGAATGAATTTCAGCCAAACTGTGACCGAATTCTGTGACAGTAACACATAAATGTGACGTCTACCTTCCCTATTGGGGGTGCATGATTTCTATAGCTTCTCCTCTGGCTTTCCTCTGAATTTAATGTGATAACTATGTCAAATTGTACAGGTATGGCGTTGTTAATATGATACGGGAGCCAACCTATGATAGCATTAAGATGTTAATAACCGAATGTAATAAAAAAAATGTAGTATTGACGAATCGAAACAATAATAAACAACTCGTAAAACGATTCCGGGATAGGGTGTAAATAAAAAAAATACAGTAAATGAGTTTCATGATATGTTGTAGTGTTAATATTTAAAAAAAAAAACTATATTCAGAAATAACTGCTACCAATACTTGAACCTACAATTTTCTACAGCCGAAAGATAACTAAGGCAGCCATCTTGAAAATTAGATAAAATAAGATAAGATTTATTGACAAATGTATTTACCTATATATTTTTTTTCAACAGAGCTGAAAATATTTACTACTAATAAATTTCATTTAAGTTTACAAATATTTTTTTTTTTAAAGTGGAATATATAATGGAAAAAATTATAGTGGAATATAGTGGAATATAGTGGAATAGTCAGTTTTTTATGCTGTTGAAATGTCATTTATTTGAAATAAATAAATTTATAAATATGAATTAAAATATATGTAATAGTATTTTTATTTAGTAGAAATCATTATTATTGTAAAGTTATAACTATTCAGAACAAAGGCCTGTGATGTTTTTAATACAAATTAAACGTATTAATTAGAAAAATATGCATATAAATTCAATTTTATCGAAAAATATTGTTGTTGCTACTGGGATTAGAACCTGGATCTCTTCGCAGACCTGTTCTGAATAATTACAACTTCACAATAAGAATGTATTATCCTTAAATCAATGTGTCCAAAATTTAACCGATTATGCTACAGCACTACAGTGAATGGCCGACAAATTTTCGAATCTATATGATACACTTTTCAAATTAATTCATCTATCGTTCCATCATTGTTTACATTATAAAACTATTTATATTATCAATATTATTCGATAAAATTGATTTTATATGTATATCCTTCTAATTAATACATTTAATTAGTATTTAAAATATCACAGTCCTATGTTCTAAATAATTACAACTTCACAATAAGAATGTGTTCTCCTAATAATATGTAAGTTGTATCAATGTGTCCAAAATTTAATAAAAATGAATTGTTTATTCTAGCGTTAAAACAAAGTAGATGGCTTTTAAATAATAGAACGATAGATGTATTAATTGTAAAAGTGTAACATATAGATTCGAAAATTTGTCGGCAATGCACTGTTGTATAATCGGTTAATGCAAGTTCCCCGGATTGGAAAAGATTCGAAGTTCGAATCCCGGTAGCAACAATAATATTTTTCGATAACATTAATTTTATATGTGTATTATTTTAATTTGTATTATAGTATATTTGTTGAATTTAATCAGAAATATTTGACAGCGTTGCTTCCAGCCGACCTCTATCCAGTTGAATCATATATTTGAATTATGTTTATATTGTATATGTATATTTGGTGTTTTTTTTTAATTTTATTTTATTAAGGGATTTTGACAGTGTAACCATATTGTAATAAACATAAAAACTATTAAACATGTGATACTAATAATGAAAATCCATAAAAAATATTTGGATACATAAGTATGTTTAGATGAAAGAAGGAGAAGGGTGGGGAGGTTGCAACTAATGTTGGGGTAAAGGGAGAGCAACATGAGTTTTTATAGGTAAAGTGAATGGCCAATGTTTAGATTGTGTTAAGTGTGTTGTATAGTTTCGACTCTTAAATATCATATAAATTTTGGTTGCACATCATTCATACGTGATATATGGTCTAACCATCGAAAAGTCTCTAATTTAATGAAGTGTGCGTCTTTTAGTTCATCATTCAATTCGTGAAGTTCGTGGTTATAAAATATATTTTGTTAAAAATACGTACGTGAAATAATGGCATTGTTATTAATCGACGGTCCAGTGTCCTAACTAAAATTTTACCAATTAACTAGCCAGACAATCGAATTCTTGATGTCGAAACATTTTCCGTGGTCCCTCGCGACAGCGAACATTATTTTTTCCCGCGAAACGTTTCACTTGAGTACCTTCGCCCCACATTCGCGTGCGTACAACCTACATCCGCTTATTGGACATGTATACTGCGCGAGAGCCTCCCATGGGGATGGCGGTACAACACACTTTGGAGGCCGCCGTTGTGTTTTTTCACGAAAATATGATATCCCTTATATTTGTCTATTTGTGTAAGCTTGGCCGTGGTTTATTTTTTGTATCTAACATTTCAAATTGTTTAGAAAAAGCAGCTTTTTATTTTTCTTCCACTTTTCTTATCATTTTTTTCTATAACGTAATGTTAATTTTTTTATTTGGTAATATTTATTATATTGAACAATACACATTTTGATATAAACATATCAAATAGTATAATTAATAAATAATAATAATTAATAAAATGCATTTTAATAACGCAACCCTCAAAATAAAGATATTTTGGGGCTAAGTGAGGATGGGATTAAGATTGAATCGTATGAATCAGAAGAATATATGTGTGAGTGCCTCATACCTGCATAAAATTAAATTATAATTGTGGATTATGTGTGAGAGTGTAATCAGAACAGGTTGAACAAGAAAAAATACTTACAGTTGATAGAAGTTTATTGATACTTAACTACAGTTACAGTTATAAAAATATGCAAAAGAGGAACTTTTACAAGAAATCTTGTCTGGAAGGCACCCGCGAGAGAAGTGGTGCTCTCAGGGACCAGCTTGCCGGAAGCTACGGGCGCATTATAATGACACATGTTGGGGGTCGGTACCGGACATTTAAGACTGTTGAGAGCCTAGTTTTATACCCAAGTATTTGCAAAGTGCGTTTCGAGATCATCGGTGGTGTTGCTGATTGTGGAGGCGATTAATCCCCACAATATTAATTATTGTGTTTCAAGAAGCATTAGATAAAAAATTATTAATTGTTTGTTTTAGGTAGTAGTTAGTATTACTCGTAAGTGTAGTGTTTATAAGGTAATACAGAACGGGCTAAATAATATGATATTCTACATAAAAGAAATAATACATTGTAAATTATCTTCTAAAATACATAATGTAAAAAATATTCACATTACTCGTATGTAGGTAGAATATTACATAAAACATAAATAAATAAGATTAATAACAAGTTAAAAATTCTCCATTCCATGTAAAATATTTTTATTTTTACAGAAATCTGTAAAAATAATGTAGATGGCTTTCAAATAATGGAACGACAGGTGTATTAATTTGAAAAAATGTAACATATAGGTTCGAAAATTTATCATGAAAAATACTAGCGCTATAACACAATTGGTAGTGTACTTCCCAGGATTGGAAATAAAGATCCAGGTTCGTATCCCGATGACGCAAAAACAATATTTTTCGACAAAATTGATTTTATATGTATATATTTATAATTAATACATTAATTTAGTATTTAAAATATTTTGTAAAACATAAAGTAAAATAACTTTTTGCAGTCTAAACCAAATTTATCAAGTATTACACGCGTAACTTTAATATAAAGATTTTGTTGAATTAGGCCATTTAAAATTAATATAACGTATATGATATATAATAGATAGTATATAAATATATATTTTTTTTAAATAGAGTTGCGTACACGGAATACATGTCACATCAATATTCTTACTATTTTCAAACTAAGCTAAACGCTTGTGCTATTAAAATAGGATTAACTTGCTCGAGTCCTGGAACGAGGCGCGAACCACCGACCACTAGATCACTAGGTCAGCGTCTTGACCACTACTTCATCAAGCTACTCACTAATACTACCACTACTTATATACTAGTTTCTTCAAATACGTCTCGTTTAAATTTGTTACTTTATTGTATATAGTTTCCATATGTGCACTTGTCCTGTTTCGAAAAGGTGCATTACGAGGCATTTACTAACATTTTAAATCACATTACATGGGTGCATTCTACCACGTTAATGTATTATTGTTTCTTTTACTTTCAAGGATTACAAGGGTTTTCTGAGATCACTAAACAAAGATTATATTACTTTTAAAATGAGTAATATTAACTTTGTGGTTAAAATTCATCCAAAAAATTTAGGGTAGAATTATTTTCCATTTCTAATGTAAATTGTATTTTATTATTAAATGAATTAATGAAATTTAGAAATGTAAAGACAAAGATGATAAATTTAACAATTCTGGCGTCTATAAACTTAGTTGCAAGGATTGTGCTGCATTTTATATTGGTAAAACGGGTAGGAATTTTAATATAAGAGTAAGGGAGCATTTGAGATGTTTTCAGAATTTTCTAATCATTTGATAGAAAATGGTCATGGTTTTGATAAAATATTGGGATTGTCAATTTTGCATGTAAGCGTTGTTGGTCACAAATTAAATAATTTGGAATCGTTGGAGATACATAAAGCGTGTAAAACTAATCAAAAAATTATAAACAACCAACTAAATTTAACTACGAGTTCCATTCTAAAATTTTTTACTAAAAATTATTCGACTAAATTTGTATTGAGCAGCAATTTGAGTTAGGTACTAAATTTATTTTTTAAATAATTGTTTTTTTTTTAAATTTTAAAAATAGATTCTGATGAAGAAATAATGCTATATATTTTTGGTTAGTTATGACATCCTGAAGAAGAAAATGGTGTTTTTCGAAACTGGTAGATGTATTTAAATTAAATACAGTGGTTAATAAAACAAAGATAATAAATAAAAAATATAAAGATTATTTTACCGAATATTTTTGGCCCAAAATGCGACGCTAAATTATCTACGAACTTGTTGATATATTTATACAACGGCAGTACTGCAATGAGGCTCGTGAATAACTACAATATAATAAAAGGCAAAAGTTTCAGAGAATTTTAGATTATTTTTTGATTAAGTCCAAAATGATTGAATTATAATGGCATCATGGCGCTAAGGAGTGGAGACGCCTAATATTCCACCATTTGGGGCAGATGTAAAATTTATAACGTGTTAGGTTGCACAGTAAATTAAGATAATTGTCTCCGAGCGTCGAAATTTACTTCACATACAAGATTAATCGGAGGCGTGGAGATTTCTCGAAATTTTGCAACCACATTATATGAAGAGATTCATGTAAAAACAACTTTGACACATAAAAAAGTATTCATTTTATGCTTCATGTAATTATTTATTAAAACATGTGTTGATAAATTACAGAAATCCACTGCGCAAAACTTAAACTTCACATTAAGTTACGATACCTACACAAAAGTCGCAAAATATACGTTTTCTAAGTGAGATATCTATTTTTTTTTCATTAAAAACATGTAAGAAACATCTAGAAACAACACGCAGGTGCTTAAGAAATTATTTTTTTTTATGACGATAAGTTGCAATAATAATTATTGGTGTATCAAATGTTTTAATGTTTTTCGTGATTTAATTCCCTTTTAAATAATAACTTCCGCTGCTGCGATAGATCTGGTGTCTGCAAGCAATCGCTCACTTCAGAAAGCTATCAGAAATGCTGAAAATTGGAGCAGATGACGTAGAATAACGTTAGCTGTGGTATAATCATTATCATAGCAACCACGGTTTTCTGCCAAGAGCTTAACGAAGAAAAATAGAAATGTAAATCACCGAAAAAGTTAAATTTATCGCGTTTAAATTTACGGAATAACTTGACTCAAAAGACGTATTTTTTACATATTACAGACAGGCTTTAAGAATATATTAATAAAATATCTTTTTAATTAAAATTTGATTTTTTTCTAAAAAAAACCAACCAGTTGGGTGATCAAAAACATAAAATAAATATCAAATTATTGTCTTTTGTTTCAAAATTCTAATATTTAAAAAATAAATATATTTTATTACTTGACTGGATAAAATATATTTTTTTTTTATAGAAACGTTTTAGTATAGAATTTATTTATCTACGACACAGACCACCAAATATATAGACATGAACTAACGCGAATTCCTTGTCCCAATATTTTCATTTTAGTGCTACTCGACTTTTTAAAAAATTATGACTAGATTGGGACGAAAATTTAAACGCTGACAATATGATATGCATTAATGAAAAAAAAAGTATTGTTTATACAAATATTTAATTTGTAATAATCTATCAGATTTGTGTTACTACCAACAATGTGCGTGGAATGCTCCTCATCCCGCAACTAATGTTCCAAATCTCTCTCCTATATGTATTCTTTTTTCCATGTCTATTTATTTATTAGTCTGTGAAGCATACCTGTATATTTATAACATTTTAACAAGTGTGATTGAATTATTGCAATGTTAGTCCCTTTGAATCTATGATATAATTTACAAGTATCAACCAAAAATAAAGTTTTTATAATATTTATAAAATTATTAATATTTACAGAAATATTTTTGAGTATTTTAGTTGTTTGTTGACAACGTTACATAATTCTCTGTGTATAATGATAAATCACTTTAAATATCCCAAAATACATATTATGGACAAGTTTACTTTTGACCAGAAACTCTTTAATTCCCCGATAAATTTTCATTGCATATTCAATTGGCTACCCTATGTACTACAAGATATATGGAACTCTGCGGTTGGAAGTGGTAGACATTTGCGGTTCAACGCGCGCAGTGCCATATAAGTGGTTTTATCCCATTCTTTGCCAAACACAAGCCAACGTGCTCCATTTTGGATGGAGGGTTTGCTTTAAAAGAAGAAACGTTTCGGAAAATCATTGAATTTTATCGATACACCTTGCAGAGAGGAATTCACCGAGAGAAAATTGAGTTTCTCGATACAATTAACTCGAGGACTCAAATAAAATCGTCAACATTTTTAGAATTTTCAGTAATGAACATTTTATTACGTTCTTCAGATTAAATTTTAATGAAGGTAAAATAATGAAAATTGTAAAAGATAAAGGAGAAATATTTTAAATGAAAATATATATTTTAATTAGCGTCCTTTTTGTGTTTTAGATACGATGAGGGTTCAGTACCCAAGTTATTCTGATATTAAATAATACACGTCAACAACAATAGAACGTTGAACTAAAATAATATACCTGTCAAGGATACAACCTTAATTTTACTTCCCTAGGTTCAGTACACTTATGAAGCACTACATCCCTTAAAAATTACCAACAAAAATTTGTTTTTAAAAGCGATTAATAAATTTCATATCTATTATTTATTTATCAAATTTATAACAATGTCCTCAAGTAGTTTTCTTGTCTATTGCAATAATACCCTATCTACTAGGTGATATGCTATTAATTTATTTTAAAATATATTTATGTATATAAACTATAAATATAAAGATGACTGTCTGTTTGTTTGTATGTTATGCAAATCTACAGCTTTATTTCGAGCTTATTGAAATTTTTCACACTTGACCATCAAAACAAGAGGAAGGTCACTATCTACATGAGATACATGAGATACAAAAAACCATCCCTACTCCCCTTTCTCACCCATAAAATTAGAATTTTGGTACTTGATAAAATTTGGCACACTTGATGTTCAAAATAAGAGGAAAATTACTGTCTATTTAATTTCAAAGAAAACTACTCCTATCCCTCTAAATAAAGCCTCTTTACTCTGCTTAAAGATTGGGCAACGAATACAATTAAATCAGGTGCAATGTATAAGAATGTAAGAAATGTAAGAATGTAAAATAAGAAAAGAATGTAAAGCTGATGTTAGTATAGTGAGTAAGATTAAGAAAGGATCACTTAGGTGGTTTGGTCATATGGAAAGGATGAATGAGGAGAGAATGGTAAGAAAGATATATGACGCAAGTGTTGATGGAACCAGAAATAGAGGACGTCCGCGGAAGACTTGGCACGACCAGGTAAACCAGATAATGGAGGATGGTTCTGTTAGAAGCCTCAACAATCGGCGAGCTTGTATGACAAGATGTATGAATGTGGATGAGGCGAGAATTGTATGTCAGGACAGAAGAGTGTGGCGCTCTATCCTCTCTGCCTACCCCCACGGGGAAATGGCGTGATGGTAAGTAAGTAAGTAAGTAAGTAAGCAATGTATTTATCTTATCTATATCGTCAAAAGGAGAAGGGTTGGATGTCTATGTTTTTCTCATTATCCTAGAATTCAACTGGACAAAATAATTTTTAATGACGTTCCTTTTGGACGGGGAATAGTAAAAGTAGGTAAAAGGAAGTGAGAGAGGAGAGAAAACGTGGTGCGTGAGGAGTGGGAGGGGGAGCGGGAGGAGAATGTGAGGGAAGCGGGAGACGAAAGGGAGGGGAGTGGAGACTTTATGAGTATGTCTTGCATAGTGTCCTAAACTTAAACGTAATTAGAAGACCACAGTCTACATAAGATTTCGAAAAACCACACCTATCCGCCATTCCCAACTCTTAAAGTATAATTTTGGTACTTTTTGATAAAATTTTGCACACTCGACGTTCAAAATAAAAGGAAAATTACCGTCTAAAGCATATTTAAAAATAATAAAAAAAACCATTCTCCTAAATGCGTAAAGTTCGGGTAACGCTGGGTACTTCAGCTAGTATATACATATATATATATATATATATATATATATATATATATATATATATATATATATATATACAAAACTTGCATATATCAGATATTGAAATATTCAGAGAAGTATCATATTGCGAGGAATGATTGGTGAAAATCAGATCTCTAAAAAAAGAAGAACGTCATGGTTGAAGAACATAAGGCAATGGTTTGATAAGCTTACTGTAAAGATTTTCCGAGCAGCAATGCATAAAGTAATGGTCAACCTACATTGAACGTATAAGATAAAAGGTTAAATTTTTTGCTAACATATTTTATTATTCACATTAAATATTATTCTGCAAAAGCCATCTAATCCACAATTTAAAACAAATAATACATTATTTTTATTGAACGCAGTAAAGTCATTTTATATTCTGTCAAAAACAATTAGGCTGCTTTTGTAGAAACATTCACAGTAATCGCATTCTAAAAAATTTGTTGCTCGCAAAAAATCCCATTTTAAAATTTAAATAATTTTAAAAAACATACAAAATTTTAAAGGTAAAGATTTGATTATCTCACACTTTTCACAAAAGTGCTTTAAGCTTTGCGTGGCAGGCTGCGCCCTGCGCGATAATTAGATGTTGTATAAATCATAATTTCCATCACTTTAAGATAATTTTCAGTTATGAAACAGACTCAATTTTAAATTATAAATACGTCTGAAAACCGGGCAGAGCTAAATATAAATATTCTTAATCTTATTCACTATGTATTTGTATTTTTGATGTGATTTAAAATTCTCGTAAAATTATTAAAATATTAAACTTTTTCTAATGTCAAATCTGAATTGTGTAAGTCAAGGAAGTTTTCATAAAAAAATATTATATATTTAAAATAAAATAAAGATGCTAAGACCATGTAAATGTATGAAATCTACTATGCTTGCCACTGGGACTCAACTCAACTTATATCATTGTTACTTTTGAAATTAGCAAAATTAACTTTGTGGTTAAAATTCATATTTTTATTTGTTAACTTTGTTTTATTAACCACTTAATTGAGTTTAAATACATACTACACTAGTGGGTTTTCAGAATTTTCTAATCATTTGATAGAAAAAGGTCATGGTTTTGTTAAAAAATTGGGATTGTAAATTTTGTGTATAAACGATGATGGTCACAAATTAAATAATTTGGAATCGTTGGAGATAAATAAAATATGTAAAACTAATCAAAAAGTTATAAACAACCAACTAAATTTAACTACGAGTCCCATTCTAAAATTTCTTCCTAAAAATTATTCGAGTAAATTTGTATGAAGTAACAAATTGAGTTAGGTACTAAATTTATTTTTTAAATAATTGATTTTTTTTTTAAAAATAGATTATGGTAAAGAAACAATAATGTATATTTTTAGTTAATTTTGACATCTTGAAGAAGAAAATGGTATTTTTCGAAACCGGTAGATGTATTTAAACTCAATTAAGTGGTTAATAAAACAAAGTTAACAAATAAAAATATATCATTGTTATTCCATTTCATGTTTATTTTGTTTTAAATATATTATATTTTTTACGAAAACTTCCTTGGCTTAGACAATACAGATTCGATATTAGAAAAAGTGTATTTAGTTATATCTATAAAATTTTACAACGTACAAAAATTTTAAATATAGTGATTTATACGAAATATGTAATATCTACCCTTGTAAAATAGTAAAATAAATTTAGCGATATTTGCGAAACGCAGTCTCTGGAACAGAATATGAATCCATAGAGAATTTTGGTCCGATGTTTGATGGTTTCAAAAATAGACTACCGCTTGCGAGCACAAAATCTGGAATATTCTGCAGCAACAAATAATGAATTGCTTGAAGCTACAAATAATGAATTATTTTATCGAATTGCTACGTTGTTTGCCGATTCGGAAAACGATACTGCCCGTGCAAACTGAACATTCAGGTCACGTGGTGTTGAAGTATTTTCCTCCATTTTATGTACAAAGCTTCTAACTTTGTATCATGGTTTGTTGTTTGTGTTTAAACAGGAACTCTCAAGGATTAAAACAAAAACAAATTTTGTGATAGCCTTTTCGTTTGGCAGTGTTTTTACCTCTCTCTAGGCTCGCGTTACCGATTTCACATTACTTATTTTATGCACTGATTCAAAGTTAATTCTCCTGGATATAAAAATATATTTCTTTCTTGATTGTGTGACCTGGTATTAATGAGAAAATTTACTGTGTCTTAAAAATAATAAAACCTCTTATAAATTATTTATTATTTTTTTATTTATTTATTAATTTTTAATGCATTAAATATTTAATGTGTTCCCTGACCACCTCACTAGATTAGAGTCCGCATCGAGATGAACAGTGTTTTCTCTGCATCATTTATAATACATTTATTATTTTGTGTCATTTGCGCTTGGTTGGCTTACAGTGGCTTAAGCAATTTATATAAATAAATATATATATATCTATATATGTATACACTATTTAACATGGCAAATAAAAATAAAAATATACAAAAGTAGAGTAAATACAATAGCTACAATAACTAAATCATTAAGGCTGTAAATACAAGGTATTGAACTAGATATATACAATTTTTAAATAAAACTAGATTAAATTCATTAATACATTGGTTACTAAAACTAAAACAATGAGAATATATACATGATATAAAAACTTATCTACTCTTAAGTATAGGCTGACCTGGGAGTTTGGTGTCTACCATTCAAATTGTCTGGGATACAAAGCTCTTGAAGATATAGAGAGGCCACGTTACGTGTCGCTTTGCACATCAAACGACACAATTTAAATTCAACTCTATCAGGGAACCGGAGCCAATGTAGCTCATGTAAACGGGATATTTTATGAGAGAATTTAAAAACTCCATATATTATTCATGCTGTCGTATTTAGAATGGATTGTAATCTATCCAGCCGAAACATTCACAGGCCAGCATAGATGCTGTTACATTAATTCACACGTGACATCACAAATTAATATAAGTTGACCGGCTGCTTCAAGAGGAAGATATCTCCGAATACTTTTAAACTGTCTCAGTTGATAAAAAGATGCACTGATAGTTTTGATGATTTGAGTATTCATTGAAAGATCTGAATCAGTGCCCAACAACTAGCATTCGCAGGCATTGATTCATACATAAAATCTTTTAGTAATAATGAATTCGAAGTGATACCACCGACAACCATTGTCAATTGACTTAAAAATATATATTATGACGTTATATTTGGTACCTACCGCGCACAACATATGTTGGGAGTTGACATTTACCAAATGGCAACACTGCATAGCATAAGAAAAAAATTTCTTCTTTTCTTTCTTTTGACACTTTCGCGAGCGCGAGGAAGTTATCGCTATGCTAAAAATCATGAAGATGTGATTTCATATTGAATTAAGGAAGGGTGAGAATAATCAAATGTATTAGGCATCTGTGTTATCCTGCATCATATTCTGAGATTTGTTTGCTATTATGTTTGTATACTTGCAAGATGGACGCATCCCTTTCTTACATGGCAAAAGAGAGGTCATGTAGATGACAATACTTTTTATTCATGAAGGATTTTTCATGAAAAAAGTAGGATAGGGATACGACTTGCTCTCCTCCGCTTCATAATTTCACAACTGAATTTGTTTTGCAACAGAAAAGGACGCAAGGGATTCTACGTGAGTTCAAATGGAAGAAGGTGACCTAGTCTACCTGACGTTTTGATAAGTAAGGAGATACAAGTATTTACGCGTGCCTCGGAACATAAATTCTGGACGGTGACTGTAGTTTGCCGCCGAATAAACGATGATACCTCGCGTTTAAATGGTTGTAAAACGAATTTCGATGTAAATTGTTAATTAATCGTAATCTTTCGAAGTATTGTAGTTTTGTTTTTTTTCTCACATTTTCAATTTCAATTAATAACTTTGTAATCTTGTTGATCACATTTATTTGATATAATTTTTTGCTATATTTGACCTGACAAACTCAACAGGTGATTTAAATTGATGTGATATAATTTCCTAGGTGAAGATTGTCATATTCAATGAATCTGAGTTTTTTATCTCACTATTACTTTTAAATAATAACTTGTTGATTTAGATGTTCACACGGTAGTAAGAATTCCGTTATTAAGGCAAGATTTGTCAATTAATTTTTGCATGTAATGCGTGTTTCTTATTACATTTTACTTTACTTTACTATTCATACGTTTTCGTATCTGATAGATTATTAAATTTTGTTATAATAAAATGTTGAACTAATCTCTTTATTTTCCCTGAGAATGATAGCTAATGTGAGTGGCAGGCGATATGGTGAATTCTGTGCATTAGAACCAAGCACTTTATACTATACCCTGAGCGAATCGGTGGACGTGTAAAAAACGACGTCATAATATATATATATATATATATATATATATATATATATAAATGATTTTATTTTAGATTTTTATATTATCTGATGAGTTTACATATTATGATAGGTGTAAACATAATAAGCCATCATAAAAAATAAATATAAACCTTGTATAAAAACACAAAACAGTAAGCGCGTAATTGACAAAAATCAATGGTGGCGCGGAGCAAAACAAAGTCATTCAAAGTCTTCATTGTCTGATGCGATAATGCTAATGAAACAAAAAAAAATACAGTGTTATTAGACGTGGTTTAGTACTATTATTTAAAAAAATCAAAATACGTTAGGTATTTGTATAGAAAATAATTTTTAATATCATGTCTATTCAAATGGATAATGAATGATAAAGGGTTAATTTTAATTGACATTTCTTGTATTTGCTTGTTAAGAATTTTGATATGCCACACATTTATATGAATATAATTTATTGTATATAACTTGTGTTATTAAATGCTTCTGTAGGCATATCAATTAAAATTTTTAAAGTTTATTAACTTCAAACTGTACATACTTGGTAAAACAATTAAATTATAATTTTCTAATGAGCACTCTAAACCACTTATAGGAATGCACCCACACAAAGACTTCACAGGCTTGGGAATGATTTTGGTATTGTAGATATATTGAAAGTTTAAATATAAAAGTGATGTTTTTGATTCTGTTTTGAGTCAAAGATACAATTGATTTTGATACTCAGCCATTCTGTGTCAAACATAAATTTATATTGTTTGTTTTGCTTACTTTTAAATATATTTTTTAAAGCTTTATATGTTACTTGTGTAGTTGCTAATATTTTTGTTTTTTTTTATTCCAAACCAACTTTGTAGCTGGCCATATTTTTGTTTTTTTTAATACCAAACCAACTTTGTAAAAGCCCATAAGCGCGTTAATAAATATCACAAAATATTTTTTTTTTTTTTTTACTTCACATTATTATTATTAATCACATTTAAGACAGAGAGTGTATCGGATATTAAGTTGATTTTTGTATTATTAAACTAAAACCTTGTACAATTATATTAAATAATTAATGTTAAGTAATCAAGATGCACGATGCTTCAATCCTGTAACAAATCCAACCACAGTAATCCTATCTACAGTAGTGAACAAATAATTCTTCAAATTCATCTGCATTATGCGCCAAAGAGACAGCGTTGAGAAGAAAATTATCCTAGGCACGATTTTGGGCCGAAGAAAACCTGAAAGATAGCTGGCTGAAGAGACTCTGGAGTCAGTTGTGAGAGTAACTCAGGACTGGGACTTACAGATAAGCTTTACGGGCCGAGTCTCAACTGATTGAAGCCACTGTGTTTCAATACTTATAAAGTTCTTTATACTTCTCTAGTCAGACCCCAGGTAGAATATAATTTTGTGATATGATCGCCTCACTTCATTGTTCACTCGACAGCGGTTGAAAGAATCCAGATCAAGTTTCTAAAATTGAGTAATTGTAAAATTAAATATACGCTCTGAAGATATCAATTATGATTATCTCAGCTGTCTGAAATTATTTAAGTTATCAGTGAGACGAACGAACCGACCTTATATTTCTATACAAGATTATGAACTACCTCCAGATTGTTGGTCTGCTTAACTTTCACGCACAATTGTGGTCGAGGCACAATTCATTGTTCTATTAGAGTGGTAATGTCAGAACTCATGCACTAGCTAACTCCGCATTCCCCAGAATGCATTCTTTGGGGAATGAATATGCGGAGGTAGTCGACGTTTTTGCTGTAAATTTAACTCTTTATAAGACTTCATTATTACAATTTTATGTGTCTCAACTCAGTGGTGACGGATAGATTGCTTTACTTCTTTATTTTGTATTTATTTTAAATTTTGATTGACAAGGACATGCTAACATTTTTTTCTTTATGTATTGCACTTCTGATAAATTTTTCTGTTATTTTACATATTACGTTAATGCCTGAATAGGCAGTGTATAATAATAATAAATAAATAAATAAGAAAGAAGAATTTAGTATAAATTTTAAATTACCTTTATGTGCGTGTTCATTTTATCCCATTTTTCTCTATTAGGATAGCTATAAGAGTAACGGAACTTACCAATATAAAATGTAATATAAACTAATTTAGATTATTTCAAAGAAATTCAAATACATCTTTCATCTTTTGTTTAATCCTATTTTTGAGGTGATGACAGCACAAAAATCATTCCATTTGGTGTTATCAAAAAAACGACTTTTCTAACCTTTAAACATACAAATAATTCATAAATATATTTTCATCTTCACTTTATTCAGGCAGAATAACTCATTGTAGAATTATTTTTTTCATATCATTAGTTCAAAACTCATGCATTCACAATTTTAATATTGCCTGTTTATAAATTAAGTCACAATCCATAAATATATCTTAAAAATAATTATATAAGTATTATATATCGTAAATTAAATAATCACAATCCATATATATATATATCTAAAACTATTTAAAAAAAAATTAACTTTACTTCGTCGATCCGATCCAAAGGAAACCAGGAGCAAAGCCTTAGGATACTACTCGGTGCCAAAATTTAATACCAAATTCGCTCAACATACTTTCTTATTTTGTGCTCCGAGAATATTGAATATTTAATAAATTGCCACTAGACCTTAAAGGGTCTAAAGTGATGACTTCAAACTAAAAATAACAAAGTGGTTGCTTGATGTGGGTCGAAAGCAAAATAAAACTAATTAGTCATTTGTGCTAACCTACCCGCATATTCTTTTCACCGACTATTGTATATTACTGACAATAATATTTTTATAACTTCTAATTATACTTTTTTCACATAACTTTTTATAACTCGCTTAACATTGTACTTACTTACCTCTTAACATTTACAACTTTTAAAAACTGTACAGGTAATTGCTTTAGAACAGACAACGTCTAGCAAAACAATTACTTTTATTTTTTCATGTGTACTATTTGTGTAATTCACTAACAATCATCATAGTTTTCAATGTAAACAATAGTCTCTTAGAGGAATGTGTTATATTTAATTTTACTCTGCAAAAACTATGATTAATATTTAAATCTGCCTCGTTTACAAAACGTCAAGTGTAACTGAATTCACTCAAAGAAGGTCCATAAAAATATAATTTGACAAATAAAGAAATTTAAAAACGTTACCAAATTCTAAGTTAAATATTTCGTCTCATTCTTTGTTATCCAATACCTTTACACGCACTCTTACTTACGGTTAAAACTTATTTCTTATTTTATTTTCATGGAATTAATTGTACAATCTAGGGACTGTATATGAAACACGTTTCTAACCTACGCAGACGCCTGTTCCAGACTATTTAAGTATAGTTTTTCTTCTAAGTAGTACATAGAATTTTAATTATATTTACTTTGATAAAATTAAACAATTTTATACACAGTAGTCGAAATTAAGTATAAAAAAATACCTAACTGAAATAAGACAAGTCGGAAAATTTCTTGTTTTTAAGGTATTACTATAAGTTCAATGTAAAAAAAGTTGTATTCCTCAAAATAAAATTACTTGTTCTATTAATATTAATACAAATCCTTACATTCTAAAACTATTACAATTTTATCAATATTAAAGGTACAATATTTTTTCTTTGATGTCATTATTTTGTGTAATAATATTCAATATGTAGATTTTATTTCTAGGTATCCAAAAAAAAAAAAACATTTTTTTAATTGGTATTATTCTGTTCAGAGTAATATCAATTTTTGGAAGTCATTGCGTGTATTAATTTTATCTTAAAAATCCATTCATATTTATTTTCTTCATGTCAGCATAAAACATTGTAATATTAGGAATTTAATCATTCGGGAATTTAATTTTATACAATAGCCACATTTTAAAAGTTTAATAATAGAACATTCTTTCGGTACGGTACGGTACATCCACTTTCGGGGAAGCGAGCCGCATGGCCAGCAGCCGTGGTACTTTAATTCGTAAGATCTATTGATATTATCTATTGATATTATCTATTGATGTTATCTATTGATATTATCTATTGATATTATATTATCTATTGATAATAAAGGGTAAGATACTATCTTTTCGAACGCCAGTGTACTATTTGTTAAATTGATATGATAAAATTGTATTTTCATAAATTTTATATTTTTTTGTCCCGTGTTGGGCGTCAAGCTAGTATTCTATTTTAATCATATTGATTGGATTCTATTTTAATATTAACTAGATTAATTAGCTTTTTTTACTTAATAATCAATTCATTTATTTCTGATAGTTTTCGTATTAATTTTATTAATGAAATATAAATAATTATTATTTATATAATAAAACAAGTCTTGCATTCACTACCCAATTACCATTACTATTTGATTATTATTACAACTTTACAGCAATGTTATAAATATACTAAGATATAAATACAAACTTATTAAAACAAAACTGATTTATCAAAATAATAACAGTTTTATTTCCACTAACCTAATTTATCCCCTTGAATTTCATGAAATCAATAAATGGAACTATAACCTAAACCTTATTATCGTTATGCAGAAAAACTTTTCACTGTAATATTTTAAAGTTTTCCTACCACGGGCGGAGAACATAAACAAAGATCATCACAGTGAACAAACTTCAACTCTTCGTAATAGAAGCAGGTGAAAATAATAATAACATAATTCTCTTGCTTACAGTAGTGGCTCCTTCAAGATTGCATGTATGCTAAACTATTATTGTATAACGAAAATTATTATTGTACCTTTACTAAAGTCGAAACAACTGAATATATCGTCTCCCAAAAACTATAGGCCGATATCGCTAGCCACTATAATGGCAAGACTTTTTGAAAGAATCATTATGGACCAGATTTCAATAAACATGAACACTAGATACAACCAAATGGGATTCAAAAATAATCTGTCTACTGACAATGTGATCTTTATCGTAAAGCAAATTGTGAACTATTTTAAAAGTCGAAAAACCAAAATATACGCGTGTTTTCTAGATTTGAGCAAAGCCTTTGACCGTGTCAGATACGACAAATTATGGACAAAACTGCGCATGCGAAACGTTTCCCAACCAGTTGCATATATACTTGACAGATGGCACAGGCAGCAAGAGAACTCAGTGCAGTGAGAAGGCGCCGACTCTGAGCCATTTTACCTGAGCACTGGGGTGAGGCGGGGCGGCTGCATGTCGCAAATACTCTTCAATATGTACATGGACGAATTGAGCGAACGACTATCTGATACAAAAATTGGTTGCCACATGGGCGAGACAAATGTGAACCACATTGGCACATCTATAAAAGGTATAAGAAAGCTTTTACAGATATGTGAAACATATGCCAGTGAACACAATATTTCGTACAATGCCAGCAAATCGGTCATAGTGGCGTTCAAATATGGAGAAGGGCGAGATAATATCCCTCCCGTGTGGCTGGACGGGACGAAATTGAGCTTTCAAAATAAGGTCAAAAACATTGACCATATATTCAATGAAGATGGACACGACGATGATGATATAGAACGGCAGAGAAGACAGTTGAGCGTTCGTGTAAATATGCTGTCACGGAGTTTCTACCGATGCAGTGAGGAGGTGAAGAGCATCCTGTTTAAATCGTTCTTCACCAGCATGTATACCTGCGAGCTCTGGTCGAAATACAAACAAGTGACATATAACCGTCTCCGGATTCAGTACAACAACTCAAACATAATACTATTTGGATTGGCGCGTTATTGCAGCGCATCTACAATGCTTATCGAAAGCCCTATACATGGATTCGTTCCGCTTCTGAAACATCGAGTTGCGGGCGTAAAGCTGCGGCTGGAGCTCAGCACCAACTCTCTGGTGCAAGCGGCGCTCTCATGGAAAGCTGGTTCCCTGACCAGAGAATGGCAACGCCTACAGAATAGCTACACATACAATAATGGCCGTGACTGAAGTAGTTATATATGTAATATTTATATTTTGTGTGTATGTATGTGTGAACTTTTTACTAACTTTTTTTAAAAATTTATTAATATTTTCCTTGGTTTTCTTTTTCATAACATTATATTTATTTCATAACCCTAATGTATAACATAATATGTATTATCTCTATGGCGAATCGGGTTTAAAATAAAAAAACCTGATCACGCTGGAATAAACACATTATTATTATTATTAAACTAGTTTTTAAAAAAATGTTGTAAATTATTACATGATTTTAAAATATATGCAACATGGTTTTAAATCACAAACAATGTAACAAAAATGGTTTATAAATTTTTAAATGTAAACGCATCGCTGTCGTATTTCGTTCCTTGTGTGCTTTCAAAGGCATCTGAGACAATCGAGTTATGTCTATGAACATAAAAATGACACCGTCAAAACAAACGAGACAAATGTAATTGTAAATAAGAGTTAGATTCCAGCCAAACGAATCATCCGTATTAAAACTAATATACTGATACTTTATAAGCATTTTGTGGTGTTTAGTTTAGTAAATCGATGATGTGGGGGAAAAAAATAGTTATGCAATTATTATATTAGATGATTATGAATAAATATTATTGTATGTATGTGATTTATGTATGCTGATTCGACTAGATGACGGATGTAAATGAATGCTGATTCGAATCACTCCTGATTTACAACCTTCGATGTATTAGAAAGTTGTAAATGGTATTATTAGTGTGAGAGTAATGGATATCCTAATATTTCATTCACAACGCTGGTGTTCTTTTTTGTTCATCGGTACTGAGTGTCTTTACGACTAATGGGGGTTGCGATTTACGCTCCGGTACTTGCTTAGTACGTTCAGCTTTGCCAGGCGGTGATGATGAGAATAGACACTGTGTGTGTAATTTAAACATTTTTATTAAGGGATGAACAGTCAGGTAGCATATCATCTTTTACAGTTCATCGATACGAGAATAACATATGCCATGTTTTATTGATTATATGTCCGAGTGTGGCTGTGGAGCTCTATTTTCGGACTATATACCCTCCGCATGTTACGCAGGGGTGCAGGGATTCTGAGGGACGGATCTTCCTCATTTTATCTTTTATTGAGTAGGCCCTCTTAGTTTGAAACAAAACGAATAGTTAACATGTACAATTTATGTAAAACAGTATATATAATACTAACAACAAAAGAATACAGAGTTTATGAGAATAAGAGAGTTTATGAGATATATGTATTTTCAATTGACATTATATTTCACAAGTAGTACGTTATTAAATAAGTTATTAGCTAAAATATCAGGATGGTTGGTTGCATTTCTTGCTTCAAAGTCTATTTTTATTCGATCTCATATTTATTAATCCACTATTTTGTCTGGCATATTTTACTGTTCCAACTCTACCAAATTTTGCAACTAGCCTTCAAGTGATCAAAACAGATGGTGCCCTAGGAATATTATGAAAAACTATAGAAATCTCTTGCGATTTTTCTTTGTGAATCTATGAGAATAATCTGTCAAACCCTTTATTCTACTCTACATACTATTCTGGCTGCCTGTACTTCAAACACTCCCCTTCTACCCCTAGTGGTATTTCATACGAGGAATTTTCAATCAGTTTAAAAGGTGGTAATCTTTCACCTCTTCATCTTAAATCACGTCATCATTTTAACCAACAAGTCAGAAAGTCTTCATAAGGGAAAATTGTCAACAGCAGAGATACATTTCTAACATATAATGTGGACATAGACCAGTGGTCCCTAACCAGTGTACCGCGAGCGAATAGAAAGTACGCTGCAAGATATGGTTGCGTCACATATATCAAACTGCATATATCTCAAAAGGTTATGGAAAGTTTATTAAGAAGCATACGAAGACACAGAAAAAAAAAACGTGTGGATAAGAAAATGCACAATGATATTTACTAAATATAATATAATATTGAATTTACAAACGTTTGAATATAACATAATGAGTTCAAATAATTTGTACTCACATATATAGATATATAGACTGTTAATAAAGTGGTCCAAAAATTAACGCAAAGAATCATGGAAAGATGTAAAATTGGCCTTTACACGAAGAGACAAAAAAAGAAACGTGTAGATATAAGAGAAAAGAGGAGTTGATGTAATTGAAATAAGAGTATTTGATGAAATTAAGATAAAAGTAGTTGATGTAATTGAGACAAGAATATTTGATGAAATTAAGATAAAAGTAGTTAATCTTATTGAGACAATATTATTTGATGAAATTGAGATAAAAGTAGTTAATCTTATTGAGACAATATTATTTGATGAAATTGAGATAAAAGTAGTTGATGTAATTGAATACGCCAAGTTAATGAAATGGAGTTTGGCGATCCACATTGCCTGGAGGTCGGACAATCTTCGGATAAACGCAGTCTTTCACTAAACTAATAAAATCATCTAACTCTGAACTGAATTGAACAATAGACAGACAAAAGTGAGGACTTGAGTAAGCCTTCATCCACAGGTATATATGCTGATGATAATAATAATGAAAAACCTTTTTTCCAAAAAATTGCATCTGTTTATTTTTTCCCGATGGAAAACGTAAAAATCTTCTGTGTACAGTTTTCAGGGATAATCTGCCGTGTATATTTGACCTATCTGGCTAAATGTTTCTAATTGCATTGCTTGGTCCATCATTTGCCCTGATGATTAAATGTGTAATATGTATTTAGTTATACTGCAATGGTTTTCTGTTAAATTATCGATATTTTTTAACAAGGTAAATTGGAACGGTTTTAATTAATTTCCGTTATTCAATATATACAGTAAAACCTCAATTATCCGGAATAATTGAGACCATGGGTTATCCGGATAATATAACGTATAAATACAGAACTTCTTAAAGCCATATCATTAGCAAATGACCGCAATGCTTATAAAAGTATATAGTATAAATTGATAATATTGTTAAATTGGTTACATCATTATGTATTAATCCTCAAGAAAAAAAATTAATTTTAGTTTTCAGTTGAAATTTAAAAAAAAAATTTATACAATAAATAATAATGAATTTATTATCATAAATAAGCTGTTTTTTATTATTAGTATTGACCAAAAAATAACTCTTTTTTATTTCGTCAAAATTTTCAACCCCTAGTCTTGACCAAGTAAACCAGATGCTACAAGATAGTCATCTTAGATGCCTAGATAATCGACGAGTTTGGATAATAAATTGTATGAATGTGGATGAGGTGAGAGTTGTGTCAGGATGTAAAAGTGTGATGCTCCATCCTTTCTATTTATTTAAGTAGTTAATAAGTTACGTACAATTCAAAAGGTTGACAGTTCAATTCTTATAATAAACTATAAAATAATCACATCATCACATAGCACATGACATTAAATCTCTTTTTAAATATGTATTTAAAAATTATACATTTAAGTAAAATTTATTTAAAACATAATAGTTTTTATTTTTATTTGTTAACTTTGTTTTATTAACCACTTATTGGGTCTAAATACATCCACCGGTTTCGAAAAATACAATTTTTGACATTATATTTACATCCCGAAGAAGAAAATGATATTTTCGAAACCGGTAGATGTATTTAAACTCATAAGTGGTTAATAAAACAAAGTTAATAAATAAAAATATGAATTTTAACCATAAAGTTAATTTTTCTAATTTAAAAAGTGTAATAGTTTTTTATCATCAATTAAATTGACATCATACATTATATGCAATATTATGAATAAAATGTTAATAAATTATTTTCATTATATTTTTTAATAATGTCAAGCGGTGATTGTCTGCCGCCACTGCCACCGCTCGCAAATACTTGTGTACCAGATCTTACATAACACCCCCTGCCGAGTCGGTACAGGACACATGGAGAATGGTGAGCCGCGGATTGCACCCACCTAGCGCTGCACGGTTAACTCGTAACTTAGTTTGGTTCCCGGCTAAACTTGTCCACAACTGCTATGAACAACTAGTAGCGCCATTGGATTCAAGCAGCGAGTGAAATATGTCGGTGAATAATGACACTTGTTCTCGGAGAATTATCAAATTAGTGGCGATGGCAAATTGGGCGATTTAATGCACTCGACCGGTCGGCGCTAGTTAGTACATGGCAAACAATTAAGGGTGGATTTCTCAAATGTATTTACAACATCTCTCGGCAGATACGAATTAATAAAAAATATTTATTAACATATACACGTTTGACATGAAATCATGGATATATAAATATGCGGGGATTGAAATAATATAACGAATTGTGATTGAAAATATGACTAGTAAACTACGCGTCGAGAGTCACCACTGTAGAAATTAAACGAATTTGCTTCGCTTTATGTGTTAAGTCAACAGTATGGGGTGACTAATGTTTTTAGGGTATGAATATTAGAAGGATTTATTTAAGCTGAGTCTGAGGACCCTAATCCTCCTCAGATCTCTCGTGTTCTTGTGAATATCCCAGTGTATATACATGTTGCAGAACATGCGTGTGAGTATAGGTGTTGGTGTTTGCGGCTAGAGTAGGTTTATGAAATTAAACAGGACTTATGTACAATCGATCGGCGTTTATTGTAGAATGATGCACAAATGAATTTAAACAAATTGAAAGTTATATTTCACTTTAAAGTTAATGACTAGAGCTGCTCACTGGAGGTTATTCTGAGAAGGTGGCCAGAGAAGAAGTGATTGCTTCAGCTGGGTTCTCGAATCGGCTGCGAATAACAAGATTCCATCTGACACAATTGAGTTAATGAGCTCAAAAGTGTTGATTGAATTTCAACATATATTCATGTATATTTTGTATTGAGTATGCAAATATTATCAGTTTTAAGGACTTAATTTATGTTCAGTATTATTAATGACCACTATGAAATGAGGGAAATTAAAAGTAAATAAAAATATTGTAAATTAACAATTATAATCCATAAATTGTAATAAATAACTGATGCAGTTAGAACTTTCAGCTTTTAATATTTCCTCTAATATCCGTTAAATAGAGTCGGTGTGTATGAAAGAAATAAAGGCTAATGAATTTGGAACCCTTTTCACGCAATACCTCAAATTAACCCAAAATGTTAAGTTGGACCTTGTTATTTTAAGGGGTCGATGTATTTCTATCTAGATTTTTGGTCGGTGCTGGACGGACTTGAATAGCTGTAGAGTATCTGACAGCCGCGTTCAGGACTTCTACAAACATTTTTTAAGTTAAGAGAATTTCCCCTATTGGAGGTGCATGACTTCCATTGCTTATCTCTGACTGCCTTCTGAAATCAATATGAAAACAAGTCTCACGTTAAATTGATAACATATTGATGGTATGTACAGGTATGGCTTTGGTACGATGATACCGGAGTCAACGTATATCAGTAAATATAATTAAAATACGTTAGCTAATTGTGCTATATAATTTATTTTTAAAGTTAACTGTGAAGGAAATCAATATAAAACTATCCAACGGAACATATAAAATCATACATAAACATCTCAACATATCATATATATATGAAACATAAACATATCAAATTGAACTTAACTTTATAATATTCTAAAGAGCTTTGATAATTCGGTTAATTATTACACGCGTTGCTTTGTTCAATGGAACCGAATGGGATTGCATAACTCTCATAATGATATATTATGGAGGGGACCTTTTGGTTTTTATTCATTTTTGGGATTAAAAGAATTTCACATTAAACGGAGTTAATAATAAACACATTAAAGATTTAACGAATTTACACTTTATTCAAATAGACTGTTAATAAAATGTTTAGTTTACCGTCAGCTAATTATATCTATTTAAAATGATTAGAAAAGTGTGCAGCAATATATCCTAAATAATATAAATAAAATCGTAGTCACATACAATAAAAAAAAATATATTATAATTCTGGTAATGTTTAAAATTGCTAGTAATTCGGGTAATAATGCTAATTATCAGATATTGGCCTGCTTAATACAAAGTTGAGTCATAAAATCATAAAAATTGCGCAGTTGGGTGACGACAAGTTTAGACGATGCTGCCGACTGTTAAAAACACTAAGTAATGAGCCTATCTGACAAGAGAAAGTCGAGTCATTGGCAACGACGCAGCCGCCGATATATTCGTTGAGAATTATGGCGGCCGATGTTCTTCTAAAAGGTGAAATCTTTTTTTTATTTTTCTAATACTAATTAAATATCTTAATTAGAAATATATAATATATATAATCAATTTTATCGAAAAATTCTGTTGTTGCTACTGGGATTCGTACCTGGATCTCATCACAGACCTATGTTCTTAATAATTACAACTTCACAATAAGAATGTGGTATCCTTAATAATATTTATTTAAGTTGTATGAATATGTCCAAAATTTAATAATAACGATTTTTTAATTCTGACGTCTGCTATGTTTACTCAAAGGTATTTGAGATTCTGTAAAAACAAAGTAGATGGCTTTCAAATAATGAAACGATAGATGTATTAATTTGAAAAATGTAACACATGGGTTCGAAAATTTATCGACAAATGTACTGTGCTATAGCATAGAGATACAGATTCGAATTCCAGTAGCAACAACACCATAAATTTTTTCGATAAAATTAATTATATATGTATATCTTTCTAATTAATACATTTAATTAGTATTTAAGAAAATATTGTACATATTCTCAGATTGAGTTTATTATTACTGACTTTTACTACTATTGTATGTACTTTTTTTTTACTTAATTTTTATAATAAATCTAACTAGGGTATCTGCTAAATAGACATAAATTTCACGTAAAAATCAATTGAACGTACTCTTAAAATAACACGTTTAAAACGTAGACGCCATACGTCACCGCCAGGGCTGCGACCGATTGTTTTTCGCTCTCCGCTAAAACTTTGACTTGTTTATTTATGACGGGGTGGGTGAGGCGTCGGGGATGAAGAACGGGCGCCGTGCACGTCACCCGGATCTTCGGAAGTGCTTCGCGCGGCTGCAGTATACCTCGCCGAACTCCGCGCTTCCGCGGCGCCGGCCGAGTGCGACAAGGCCGGAAATGAAATCTTGCAAAAACTTTAGCGCCACCCGGCGAACCCAGACGTGAAACGAAGCTGTCGGAATAAAATAAGTCAGGCTCGAATGAAACCAGACGTCCAGACCAGAGTTTTCGTAGTCCATTGATTTAGCTTATACCTACCATCTTATACATTGTACCCCGTGTCCCGTCTGTTTGTGAATTATGTTTTTTTATACATAAATACGGAATATATGCCACATCAATATTTTAACTATTTTCAAACTAAACAAAATGTTTGTGATTTAAAAATAGGACTAACCACTCGATTACTAAAGAAGATACCACTATAATAACAAATATGTCAGAAAAAAGGGAAATTGTATGAGACATTTCATAAAAAAGACAAATCTCTTTGAATGTGTATATAAATATGATCGTTTGATTCTGAAGGTTAACCTTTCCCTTACGCTATTAAAATAAAAGCGTGCGTTTCGATGCTATAAATTCAATGTATATGTAGACTTTTTTTGCTATTTTGAAGTTGAATAAATATAAATATGTTACATTTGTTTACGAAAACGCCTTCGATCGCTGGTTCCCAAGTTTCCGATTAATAACATGTACACATATAATACATGAACTGTACTAATCTGTTAACTTTGCTATCTTTAGATTTCGGCTGGCTGAAGCGCACACTGGTGGTTTTAGGACTCCTGGAATAGTCACAGCACCGGACGTAATGAGAACCACGCCTTCATTACGTTAAGAGGCGGAAATACTCACGCGTACACCCATAGGAAACCCAGTGGTGCCAACTGAAGTAATAAGGCGCGTAAATATCATTTAATACTTATATTAATCACTAAAATAATAGTTGACATATTAATTATTATGTTAAAGTATTAAAAATTATAATAAAACATTGATTATCACGAACGACAGCATAAAGACGGTTGAAACACGTCTACACGGCCAGGGAACGCTCTGCCACTAATGTAACGATCGGCACCCCGCGCCCCGCGCATTGCGCGTACACGTATTGACAAATTCACGTCAGATTCTTCGAGAAAACATTTTTTATTATTGCGTATGGTATATGATATTGTAATTTTGTAAGAATAACTACAATTTGAACTCTGCATTGTCAACTCAGTTTACATCATCGGAGAGAAAAGGTTAACAAAAAATACAACTGACAGATTTTTTTAAAAATTGATGCATGTACATTGATTTAAAATGATGTGATAAGGATAATTCCTAAGCCTAAGTTTTAATAATAAATTTGTTTCCAAGTTGCTGTTTTAAATAGATACTTCAAACGGACAAATTAGGGTAAAAATGGTATTGTGAGCTGAAAATAATTGCGTTGACCTACAAATTAGCAGCAGAACATTTTGTAAAAATTCATATCGCGATTTTTTTAGCGGGACAGAAAAACGGAAGTACAAAAAAAAATTATAATATTAGATTACCAATTACAAAATTGTTAGTAAAATCGTCGGCGATTCACCTTAAAATAAAACACTTGATTGTGGATTTCGGTTGATTTAAACCCGAGCATCCGAGAGGAGGGCGGTTGCTGCGTGTGAGTGTGAAGGGTGGTACAGGATACAGGGTGCAAGGTACAAGCTACAAGCTACAGGGTACGCGCCACCTCCCTACCGGATATAATTTATTCAGCGGCTGAAGTCGGGTGTGTAATTAAAGTGTGAGGTGCGTACGCAAGGAATGATAGATAAATGATGCTCAATCTTAATTTACTGCCTGCGGCGGCGAAGCCTTAGTGGAATATTCGGAGAATTTATTCGCCACCCTTAAATTGTGCCTTCCGTGACGTACAAGCAGCAACTAATAAATTGTCTTTGAGGGTATTTGTTTAATCTGATGCCGCAGTTTTCGTTAGTTGCTTGCAGCGGTTCATCACACACCGGTCGTTTCTTACACATCCACGCTCGATACACGTTGATCACGTGTCGTTCTTACCGCGATTCATGAGAACCTAAAATAATTCACTTAAATACCAGAATTTGGTATGTTCTTGGAATCTAAGCGAGCTATTACAGCATAAATTATATCAAGTAAGATGTATGCAAGGAAAGCGACCTTATTATGAATTTGAACAAGTCGAAAGTGATGATATTCGAGAAGAAGGAAAGCAAGACAACGTGTAAAATACTTGTAGGTTTGGAAAGTATGTTCGATAGAAACGGAAAGACAGAGAAAGATATCGAAAAGAAGGTGAATGCAGGGAATAAAATACACGGCGCTTTGTCAACTGAGGCAAGACTAGCGGTTCACAATGGAGTCCTGGTACTAACACTGATCTATAGAAGTGAGGCCTGGAGCTGGCAGAAGAGGAACGAAAGAAGACTGAATGCAGTGGAAATGATTTGCGTATATGTGGTAGATCCATCTATGACAGAGTAAATAATGAAGAAATAAGGAAATTATATAAAGCTGATCTTAGTATAGTGAGTAAGATTAATAAAGGATCACTTAGGTAGTTTGGTCATATGGAACGGATGAATGAGGAGAGAATTGTAAGAAAGATATATGACGTAAGTGTTGATGGCACCAGAAGTAGAGGACGTCTACGGAAGACTTGGCACGACCAGGTAAACTAGATAAATCCTGGAGGATGGTCAAAAAGAAGCCTCAATAATCGTCGAGCTTGTATGAGAAGATATATGAATGTGGATGAGGCGAAAATTGTGTGTCAGGACAGAAGTGTGTGGCGAAACGGCGTGATGTTAAGTAAGTAAGTATTATATCAACATAATTCCAAAATTATCACAAATAAGATTTTTCCGAGGTTATCGACTTGAGACAATATCTTTTTCCTCTGCTTCTGATTAGCGACCAAGTTGCAATATGCCGATTTATTATGTGCTATATGTTGTACATTGTATCACTTTTTGAGGTTATTCAGTCAATATAACCTTCTTTGTATCTTGTATCTTCCCCTGCATAATGAGTTTTAAGAAATCACATTTCTCATTTTGGAAAATATGTCCAAAATATGGAGTTTTCTTCCGTTTGATTGTTGTTAGTCCTCCTAATATACTTTTCTTTCATGCAGCTTAGTAATTTGGTACATCTCATTGGTAATGTGGTAAATCTATATTCAGCATACATCGATGTAGATAATCTCTGACAGAGGGAATATACTCCCATGAGATTTTTTGGAGACAACCTTAGTTTTTCTTATCTCAGAGATTCACCATGTTTGTCAGTTGGATGAATTTAAATCTCCCCTGATAAAACGGAATAAATATTTTTTTTATTTATTAACCACTTATTGAATTAAAATACGTCTAACGGTTTCGAAAAATATAATTTTCTTTTTCAGGATGTTAATAACTAATCAAAAAAATATGTTTTTTTTAACAAAATGTATTAAAAAATATATTTAAACTAAAATATTTTATTATTTATTAAAATTATTTTAATAATTATTGTTTTTTAAATAGATTTTGTTAAAGATACAATAACATATGTTTTTGATTAGTTATTGCCATACTGAAGAAGAAAATGATAAATGATATGAATTTCAATTCAATAAGTAGTTAATAAAACAATGTTAATAAATAAAAATATGGATTTTAAACACATAATTAATTTTGCCAATTTTTAAAATAGAATAAATATTTGTTATTCCTTCTGTTAATCTAACTTTTTCTGAATAAATAATTGTAGATTATAAGAGACGTTTGCACGCATATATTGTCAAATTGAAGATTGTGATATCAATCTCATTGTTTCACTGTCAAATCGAACATTGCGATATCAAGGTGATTTTTGAGTTCAGGTCTAAATTTCAACACATGGTTCCTAATAATATTTGTCTCAACTAAATCTTTGAGATTTATTTTATCGTGTCTGACTCTAGCATAGATAATATCACTGACGATTTTTAGATGATTTTTCTACATTTTTAAAATGATTTTAGTATTTCTCCATTTCCTTTCTATTACATATATAGATTTACAAATTAATTAATTAATAATTTACAAAGATTAAAGATTAAGAAACACGATATATAATAGTGTATTGAATAATACGGTAAACATAGAATTGTAATTGTATGAATTGAGTTTATAGCTTCGTTACTCTAATGAGGGTTGTGGCTACCATAACTCTTGACAAGCTGTTGGGATCGAGGGATTCGATTGTCCTGGGATCGAGGATATTTTTTCACAAAGGATACTCACCTTTCGATCCCATTGAAATAAGGACTAACTTAAATTATTATTTAACTTTTCTCCCTCTGGGTTTATCACGGATTAGAAATCGATATATTTGTGTCAGTGTTTTTCAAACAGTGTTTTCCTAGTGTGCCGCCAAATTTTCTCAGTATTATCTATAAAAAATGTATAAACATCTAACTTTTAAACAGCCCACACTCGTGACTGCGATCGGCAGATATGCTACTAAGAGCAATTAAGTTTTCGTTGTTTGGCAGCTCATTTATGTGTATTATTAGTTTAGCACTGTATTGGTTTGCTTTAGATTTTGTTATCAAAATAAAAATCGCATATTTACTATTTATTTTCGCGTGTGGCAAATCACGTCATAACTTACGTACCTCTTTCATCCATCCAACTTCGGCCACGCATTTGTGCGTTATCCTTGTTCCAGCAGAAGTGATTTTCTCAACATTTTTTTATAAATCATTTTATTAATACACCTTTAAGTGATTCCTGCACTCATCAATTAACTTGGCAATTATTTTTTGGTACAATATAAAATTCAAAGTAAACGGTTACTATCAAGTCATCGGAACACTCGCTTACTCGATACCGTAACAAACGGTTCGACAGAATCAATCAAGTATCATAGAATGCAAGAAATATCAATGTTACTGGTCAAAATTAATAAAAAACTGTTATTTGCGATGTCAATACTTCTTGACAATGACGATGGTACATTTTATTGGTTAGTTTTGGAACCGATTCCAATTTTTTTATATGGTTGATCAATTATTTTTAGAGGGAGAGGGTGGAACCGGTTCCAAAAGTAACCAAATAAATTACTCAAGTCAGAGGCAGACTAAGCACAGTTTATGCAAGCAGGACTTAGGGCAAGTCGTAAGAAATCTATATAGGAGAATTAATGAATATCGTCGTTTTCCTGAAATTTCCGGAATTTACTGGAAACAACTTTTTGTAAAGATAATACAAAACTTCTCCACTTGGTATCTTATAAAAAATTTAAAACATAGAAATCGTTGAAATACAAAAAAAAATATGAAAATACTCATTAATAACATCCGTCTTCTAATGGTTCATCTGTATTGCCCATATTCTTATAACGACCGAAAAAACCCCTAACTCTTTCAATTATTATTAAAAATATATTTATAGTAAAAAAACAAGAATTATTTTTGCAAATAGTCAACCCTTTAAATTTGTTTTCACATTAGTTCCTAATTACACCCACCACTTATATTTATAGTTTTGTTTTTGTATATGCTTACATTTTTAATTTTAGTATACATTGTATCCTGAAGAAGTAACCATTAATATTGAAACATGTTGATTTTTCAATAAACAGTGGTATGAACAAATTTTTTTCATATTTGATTATTAATATGATATGTTGCCACAAAGTAACTTTTCAATTATTTAAGAAGAAAAAATATATTTATTTAAAAAAATCAATTCATCGTATCAATAACTTAACTTCATATCAATAGTTTAATAATTCTTAATCAGATAAACAATTGGACATAAATTCGTTGTAGTAAAATATAGTAAGTAGTTATGTAAATCGTTAAACAGTAAAAGCAAAAAATAAATCAAAAAGTGCAAAAATCGCACATTGCTTTTATAACCATTACAAAATAAAAATTATTGTATAATGGTCAAGGTAAATATATAATATATCAGAAGAGAAAAATGAGAGTAATAATGATTTGTAACTTGTAAAAATCGCGAATAATATTTATGACATGTAATTGAATACAAAATGTAATAGATAACTTTAATTCTCTATAAAAAATATTTAATTGTATTTCATGTAAATATCACTACTTCTTGTAGAAGTGTATTACATAAACTTATGAATTTTTATCGATACATATATTCATACATATCTATTATCATTATAGGCTATATATTATCGTCCTGCCGTGTGGGTCTGATAGTGCACTGTTTATGTGGGTTTCGGTTTCTCGCTACCGTGCGTGCCTAAACCTGTACATCTTGCTATTTTGCATGGTGCTTATTGGGTTATTATGCATGGTGCTATCACAGAAGTGTATGTTCAATAATACTTCGTTCGGAACAACCAAGTATGTGACCAGTGGATTCAGTGGAAGAAAGTCCAGTTACCGAAAGATTCATTTACAGATGAGTCATATTTTCTGGTTTCGGATGGTATTTCAATCCCCCTGTTCCCTAATCCTGTTTCTCTCTCAAATTTCTTTTCACCCTTCCTGCATCCCATATTCGCCCAACCCCCTTGTTCAGACAGGTACAGTAAAATCACGGAAAAGTTCAAAGTTGGGAAATCTCTCTCAGACTGAGCATCGTAGTCTGCTTCAGCATGGCTTCAGCCGTGCGACATGATTTGTCTATCTTGATGGAGATCAACCTTTCGCCCTACGTTCTTGTATATTCCTAGGGACCCCATTAATTTCTCCAGACTATATCCAACTCTCCTAGCAAATATTTCCAATGTATAGAATAATTATTTTCTTACACATTGTGAAGTCTTTCCTTAATATGAAGTTTTTGAAGAATATGACATTCGTTTATCTTGCAGTCTATACAGTACAAAACCACGTCTCGGAGCATTTTTCTTTATTTATTTCTCAGGGTCCATATTTCGACACTATATACAGATCAGTTAAGAATACTAAGTATTTAATCAGTCTTCAACTTTTAGGTTCCTTGAGATGGAGGAGTTATTTTAATTTTGGTGATCTTCGACATAGCAAACATAGCATTTTTTCATTAGTATTTTTAGGATTTCTTTAAGTGGATTTTACACCCCGTCCCATGCGACAATTTCATATTGCAACATGGATACACCATTTCCAATGAGTTTTTTTGATAGTACATTATAACATTACGTTATAGTACCTACTCGCCAATAGTACCATCTGTGGTTGCCATGTAATAAAAATAACAACGCTTCGCGAAAGCATCTTTGTCTAAGTATTCCCGTTGATGGAAAGCAGGCACGCAGTTGATGTCTCGTAGAACGTGTCAAAATACAACTATGTGATTTAATTATTTGAGGAAGGGTAAGAAATCTGTGTTACGTGCGTCATGTTATATTGAATTTATTTTTTTACAAAATGTAAATCCTTTCCTAAGTGTAGACCTCCACGTCGGGAAGCACCATTATCTGGATGAAGTACCGCTTAAGCTGATTTTTTTAATGCCTCGAATGAGATTCATAGAGGTTTGCCCATGAACATGACGAACACGATTAGGATCCATCTGCTCGAATCATTTTCATATGGGAAAAACCCTTATTTAAACATCACGCCGTAAACGATGTCAATTTACAAGTAACCCCAAAACGTTAAGTTTACAAGTAAACGATATTTATCAGACAGCAAAACTTATGTCGTGAAATTCAACCTGTTGTCCTGCTAAAGTGAAATTTTACCACATAAGGATTGATCCTCGATCATTGATCAACTTTTCTACCTACCGGCGGTATTGTCAAACAGCAATGAAAGTTGATTAATTTAGCTGTATTTGAACATTATGAAAATATTCCATTCATGCTGCTGATGGAAGTTACTGTGGGTATTAAAATATAGTTTTACGGAGAGATTTCTCGCAATAATTTGACAGCGTTTTTCTCTTTGTTACGTTATTTCAATTGTACTATTTGTGTAAAATCTATTTCTAATTTTATTTATATTTCTTTGAGAATGACTGTCGGAAGCAGGTGGGAGACAGAATAGCTAAATCTGTTCATAGTACCCGCTAATCTCATGTTCTATCTTGGGTAAAACCGGTGGACGCGGTTGTCTTTCGTGCACGTCACAACATATATCTCCAATTTCGGAAATACTTCTGTTTCTACCAAATATTATATTAATTTAATCAAACCTTTAGTATCTTCCAGAATATTTATTTTAATAAAAAAATTCTACTAATTTAGGTTTGAATTCACATTTATTCCATGTCTATGTTACCTATAATAATATCAACATTGTTTATTCATCCCTTAAAAATATCTGCTAGCACATTTTTCCACAGAATAGAAATACACTACGATCCCTCTTTCTTCTTATGAAGTAAATAATTCAATAAATCAGGGGTTTCAGATTTCTACGAAGGCTTCTCTTATAATTAATTTTGTCTGGTCATGCGAACAATGATCCATGATAAAATTTAAATTATACGCTTCCCCGAGTGGAGCTCCTCAGTGTGCTGTGCATTATATCCAGGATCCAGGACTCGAGGGGTGGACCTACCCTTATTGTTCCTTAACCCCTACTCGCGAGGGTAGTCACTTGACGCACGAATATTTCATTATTGTCATTATCAATTATTTACAACTTATTGTACCTGTCAGAGACGAATACATAAGGAAGTTATGTATTGTCAAAGTCCAAATAAATTTAAATAATAATTTATTTAACCCTTCCCAAATCATGCATCATAATTTAACTTGTAGTATTTCGGTAAATACATGCAATATAGAATTCATATTTTAGATAGTTCTAAAGAAATGTTAGCGCTTAGGAATGACTAGTGAAAAACCAATTATGAAAAGGGAATCATACAAAAACATTTTTTTTCCATTCAAACCGTTGAAAATTTAATACGTTGGTAAAAATACAATTTGTGATATGAAAGACAGAGATCACATACTATGTTCACAGTAAAAAGAACAACAAATATACAAATATAATTGTCTCTTTTTCACTAATATACAAAAAATGTGCCTATCAAAAAAACTTCTACATTTGTATTGTGTTAGCGCCATCAAATGTACTACGCGCGCGTATCTCATTGGACTACAGAAATATGTATTTTCTTTTTTACTCTGGTCCTATCCTAGTCCCTAGGCACGAAGGAGAAAGAAGATTCTTGCAGTCTGCTGACACGCCTGAACGAGCCACTCCGCTTTTGAAACCGAACACGGTACGTTGCCGTCGCTGTAAATACGCTTACAACCGCTAACCTTAATTACCGCTAATTTATAATTTTTTACTACCGCTAATACTTTTAAATCAATTACTTTTTTAACGCGAGTGTCATCAATTACGAGACAATTCTGCGTCACTTGTGAATTGGTGGACCAGAGAGAAATGAACCAGCTTCCAGAGATCGGAGACCCACAAGTAAATGCCATCCTATCTTTTATTCCCGATAACCCGCCGACTTTCCATATTGTCTTCATCAGTCTTAAAAACATTGACTTATTTTGATAGATAAATTTACTTTCACTACGAAAATTCACTTTATTTCAATACAATTCTCGTAATAATTTTAATAAATTATCACCATTTGCTGACACTCATTATATTATGCATTTTCCGAATGGAATTAAATTATTTTATTCGATATTTAATTATTTGTCAGTATTTATTATTAATAATTATATAATATATTACGAAGAAATTAACTAAACATCTAAAACCGACGTCTATTGAGGAAATAAAACATAAATGTTAGCATAAAATTTGAATTGAAAAATATTCCTTTCATTTTTATTAGAAAGAAGAAGGGTAACTAGATAATCAAACAATCGACTCTCCCCCAATTTAAATTAAAATTATAATAGTATTATAAATTCAGAGAGACAAGTAATTTTTGGATATAAAAACACTTCAATTTTATTTAACCACGTATTGCCAACTTTCAATTAAATTAAATTTTCTCAATAATAATAATTTATTAAGCTCATGAATATGTATGTCTCTTTTTAATCGCCCCTCGTCCTTACATGCGTAATATAAAAGTGAAATTGGTTTCACATAATGTCCTGGCGCTTAGCTGATAATATTTAAATACCTCCCTTAGGACTCCGCACCCTCGGTTGTTGTTTATCCTTGTCTAATCCCCCATCTCACTCTTTCTGATTAGAATAGTAGTGAGTTATGTATGTACTTTCATACATTTTTATTCTATCTAGAGGTCGGTAACCTTTTTCGTATGAATGAGGAGGTCTTTATCTAACGAGACTAACCCCATTATGATCATCATACACAGAAATTATCATCTTTCTCGTGTCCGAGGAAGTCATTGACGTTGACGTACTCCTTTTCAAGAACCCATCATTTTATTCATTTAAATTTTCATTATTTATATTTTTCAACTTTGAAACCTTGACCATTTTCTATCAAATCGTTGGAGATAAATAAATCGTGTAAAACTAATAAAAAAATTATAAATAACCAACTAAATTTAACTACAAGTCTCATTCTCAATTTGTCTTAAGTAAAAATTTGAGTTAGGTACTAAATTTGTTTATTCGTTTTTAAAAATAGATTCTGGTAAAGAAGCAACAACATATGTTTTTAGTTAGTATTGACATCCTGAAGAAGAAAATTGTATTTTTTAATGAAACAATGTCAAAAAATAAAAATAATGAATTTTAACCACAGTGTTATTTTTGATAATTTCAAAAGTATTTAAATTTTCAACTGTTAAAAAGATGAAACTTTCTATAGTTAGAAAGAAAAATTGACAGACCATGTTAAGGGTACCATTTTTAGCCCTCTAACTGAATTTAGTGAGTAGAATGGTTCCTAAATAGTCTTAATTACAGCAACCGAGGAGAATTTCTGTCTTAGTTCAAGTGCTTGGCGATCATCTTATAGTTTTTGTACTAAAATACTAGTAGAAGCTCCTAGATATCACAGTCCTGCTCCCATTACCGTGGTTTAATCGCCGAAGGTTTTTTATTGTCTCCCGAGATATTTCATTAAACATGCCTACCTTTAATTTTCTGTACTTGACTTGTAGGATTGTTTCATACCACTTATTTCTAGATAAGGAGACCTAGATGATCAGATAGACGAATGTTCAGAAATCTGTTATAGCCTTTGTTCTGTGGAGTCTAACATTGAGAATTTATTAGATCATCTGCCTCTGTCTAAATTACACAAATGTCAAAGAATATACAGCAATGAAAAGTAATCAATTTCATAATATCAAATCGATAGTCTACGTATTTAAAACTTATTTAAAGTGTTTTGCTCCTTCAGAAAAAATGAACGATTTGATTGTATGGTGTTTATTTTACGCCGATGATGCAGTACTAATGGAGAATAATAAACAAAAACTACTGAGTCTTGTGAGTAGAATGTACGATGTATGCAAGGAAAACGACATATATACTATTATAGATAAATATCATAAATTATACTTATGGTTTTGCTAACAAATGTCACCAAGTGCAAAGTGATCTGGTAAATTAGATTTTTTCATATTTTTGCAAATAGTTTTTCTGACATCGAACGTAATTCTGTCGTTTAGTGATTTTCTTTATGTATTCAGTTTCTACATATATATTGGGAGTATGCATTAATTCATGCGGTTTTCTAAGAGAGGGCGTTACTAGTATTATTTCGCGCCGTGTTCATCCGTGACTATATTCATTTGAAAGCTACTGTCATTGCGCGTCTTTTTCAGTATATGTCATTTGATTGAAGTGTAAACAACATTTTTTTCTATTCATTTGAACATGTCGAACTTTGTGCCAGAAAAAGTGTTTTTGCGGGGAGTTCTTCTTCATTACTTTAACATGAAGAAAAGTGCTACCGAAAGTCTTTAGTATTTTAGTAGAGGTTTATGGTAACCATGCTCTAGCTGAAAGAACGTGCCAGAAGTGGTTTGCACGGTTTAGAAGTGGCGATTTCAACTTAGAAGACAATGAACGACCCGGACATGAAATCGGGTCAGACGATCAAAGGGGACCTCTACCGAACACAATTAATTCGTTTGAAGAGAGCGATTGCGGAAAAACGACCAGAATATGCAACCAGACACGAATCCATAATTTTCCATCATGACAACGCTCGGCCACATGTTTCAAGACCGGTTCAAAACTATTTGGAGAACAGTGGGTGGGAAGTTCTACCTCATCCGCCTTATAGCTCAGACATAGCCCCTTCTGATTACTACTTGTTCAGATCAATGCAGAATGCCCTCACCGGAATACGCTTCACTTCAGAACAGGGTATCAAAAATTGGCTTGATTCGTTCTTCACCACCAAGCCGGAGAAGTTCTTTTGGGATGGAATCCACAAACTGCCAGAAAGATGGGCAAATGTTGTAGCTTCCGATGGACAATACTTTGATCATTGAGTGTATAACCATTTTTTCACAATAAAGCCTTAATTTTCGAAAAAAAACCGCATGAATTAATGCATACTCCTATTATATTTATATATATATATATATAATAACCTACATTCTTCACCGTATTATAAAACGTCATTAAAACGAATGATTTAATTACACACAGGAACGTGTACAGCTATTTGAATGGCAACATCCAACATTGATTTTTTTTCTCAGAACAAAATGCATTAAAAACTTTTAAATATTCTTAGTTATAATTATTCTACTAATAAAAAATTATATGAGCTATTAAAAAACAAATGTAAAATGTTGATTAAGCAATCGAATAAAAAAATTCGAAAATGTTTTGGATACCTGACCTAAACAGAAGGGTAGATTTGCAGATTAAAATGTGAATTAAATCATCGTGGGTAAATTATATGGTTAGAACAAATATCTTCAGGCTTCTGCATACATTTTTTTATACTGCGGGGGTTGCCGTTTTACGCTTGGGGTTGGCATTTTATCATTTTGGTTCTCTTTCATTACCACGGTGCGTGTTTCGGGGTGGCCCCGACATTCGGTGTTCATAATTTCCTTTTAATTTGATTCATGGCACAAAGAACCGAGGAATTGCTCCATAAAACTTGCACGTTTCTAGATTATCATCAATTATTTTTAATCATTGGTCTAGCATTTGGCACACACTTACAAACAAACGTCGTAAATAATATTTTGGAATGAGAGACACAGAAAACCTTGAAGGTTTTGCGTGCTAGATTATATATACGTAATAATATATATATATATATATATATATTGTTACGTCGTGCGCTGCCACTGGTGGATAGAATGCCAGAGCACCACGATACCAGCTAGACTCAGTCTGTGGGTTGATATAGATTGGTGTCGGAATGCCTGTCTCAGATGTATGGGGGAGGTCTGAACCATGCAAAACACATCACAGCACTAAGAAAAATTTAATCACATAATATTGCCCGACATTGCGAGCACGAGCAGAGTCTTTTAACTTCTTACGCCTTAGTTCCATTCACTGAGTGAGGACGCTATTGTTTACTAAACTGACACTTCGGTTAGGATCGAGGTTGGACTGTCACACGAATCACATTTGGCTGCCATGGTGTGATGAGGCAGCCGGAGTCCCCAATCGCTACGAGGCCGGACCAAAACATCTCTTGACTTTGGGAGGCTTCCAGCTAGCGCTATCTTGACGTTCCGGCGTGGACAGTGCTCGTCCCGCCCCCATTGCACGCTCGCCGCCTACCCCTCGTTCCCGTAGAGTCCCTCCTTACATGACATTTACGAGCAGAACAAAGCCCAATTATCTCTTGTTCTCCCGCGAAAATAATACTCCAACTTTGTCGATCTCCGTCGCCATTTCTATATTTTCAGCAGAGCGCCGTCCGGCGCTCACTCCACACACCTTTCAGCTCGTGCGCTCGCACCGAAGTCTCTGCTACTTCCTCCAACCTCCAAGTCCGGCCGCGCCTACTCGCATCGGTAGATGGCGCCCTGGGTCTTGGCTCGTTTATTCGAAATGTCTCAATATATATATATATATATATATATATATATATAGAGGTGAGACAGGGGGTCTCAGATTTTCACTGACACCTTCATCAGAGACAAGAGAAATATGAGTTCTCAACATCATGATAAAACTCACTTTTTACAAGAAAATTTATCTCCTCCACTTATGGAAAAATAAAATAATCAATTAAATCCATTTTTCAAATATTAAGATAGTGATAAAAATTTTAGCAATATTGAAAAGTTTGATGTTCACTAAATCGAATATTATGAAAATTAAAAGTAAACATTTAAATTACAATCACATTTATGTTAGCTGCATCATAGAACAAATTAAAATACTTATGGAACGATAAAATAACAAGGAAAGATAAAATATTGTGACATTACAAAACTAATGTCTCGTTCAAAATCGCCCCACCATTATTTTTAATGCCAAACAATTTAGTAATCACGAATAACGCCCTCGTATTGATAATGCGAGTGTACTTCAAGGTTATAGGGTTGAGATTCATGTAATTTTTTGCTTGTAGCTATCAGATACGCGGCTTGCTGCTGCAGCTAACGAAGCTATTTATCAAAAATCCAACATGTAACCGTAGGATAAATACTTTGATTATAATTCAATAAGTAGTGCACAATTTACTATAATTTGTTTTAACCTAATTGCATGGTAAACGATTTTTTCAGGGAACGAGATTATTTCCCTTCGGCCTTCATTCATTTTCAGTACATTATTATTCTATAATTATTTCTACTAATTCTATTGCGCCGGCTTGGGATGCCGAGATAACTAAGTACGACGATGGGTCACGGAGATGCTCTACTACGATGAAATGTACACGGACGGGCATGGATTTGACGGTTATGTCATCTTTGATAACATTTTGAATCTTGTTGTCACCAGCCTGCCCTGAAGATCGTCGAACTCATGCTCGACCCGACAAAATTTTGGGTTATTTCATTTTGATTGAAATTTGTTCTAATTTAACCTGTATTTTTTTAATTATATTCCATTAGTTAACGTAAAACATCTTTTCATTTATCTCTCCCAGGTATTATTAATAAATGTTCCTAATTTAAGGCGAAGGCAGAATGTGGCAAATCAAGGTTGGAATGCGTTTCTGAGGTGAAGAGCCCACCGTTGTTGTGTTCTCCACTTACTGAAGACGTGAAGGGTGAAAGGTAAAGAGGTCAGAATGTCTTTTTTTACCCTCATAATATTTATAGATTAAATAAATAACTCTTTCCATAGAATTTAATAGTCACAAGTTGTCACCTCGTATTATCATCTAAATTTCACACATCGGTGTGAAGCGACCATCTTAACAAAACTCTATTGTCAAAAAATAAACACAGAATTGCACAATGCAGATTACTTACGATTATTTCCCACAAAGGTACACACGTATTTATATTTATTTACCTTATAAACAAAGTTGGATGATCCGGGATTTAATATTTATTTTAGCCCGCCCCGTCTGGAAACGTCAAAAATCCGCCATTTTACAATATTCCGCGCAGCTATTGACCAATGCGTAGTATCTGTGTTACAGTAGTGCAAAAAAAATGTGGCGCGCATTCAAAGTAAATTCGTGACCCTACTTTCGTTACATTATAATATACACTAAATTACAAAGGTAACAATTTAATCATCAATTCCAACTTCTACGTCAAGTACAATACGAGACCAACATTGCAACCTCACTGCATATCATTTTTGGGTAGATCTGAGTTATGAATTCTACAACATTGTATGTCTTCTTGGGCATCGAATGGTATATTTAACAACCATATAAAAAAAAAATACTATTAAACACAATTCATAGGTGATCTTACCTGTAACAACATTGTACGAGTATATCATCCAAGATGGCCAACGCTCCGTCTCCGTTGTTGCAGGGGAGGTCTCATATCTTTAAGATGTAAATTATCGAAGTAAAGTGATTAAAAGATTATCAAGTTCCCTCTAAATACCAATATACACCAATTTAATCCAAATATAGCACGAATATTTATTTTTGTATGTAGTTTTATATAAAATTATTAAAAAAATCATATTCATTTTCAGTTCTTGCAAAAAGCGCGAATTCCATCATACATTATAGCATAAAAAAAAAGATATTAAATAACTCATGCACAATTGTTTATGTTTATGCTAAAAAAATTAATGTTACATAAGATATTTATTAAACACATTGAAACTCCTTAAATTATCAAAACACTTGCATGTTGTCATGCAAAAAAATTAGTAAATATGAATTAAATATATTAATTAGAAAATAATATACAATGTGTCCAAAATTTAATAAAAATGAATTGATAATTCTGGTGTCTGCTATCAGATTACTCAAAGATCTTTGAGATTCCGTAAAAATAAGGTAGATGACTCTTTAAAATAATGGAACGATTAAATATATTAATACCAACAAAAAAAAAAGGTAACATATAGGTTCGAAAATTTGTCGCTAAAAATATCGTCGCAGTAGCACAGTTGGATAATGCACCTTCCCCGGTTTGGAAAGAGATCCAGATTCGATTTCGGTGACGCAACAACAATGTTTTTCTATAAAATTGATTTTATATGTATATCTTTCTAATTAATATTTAAAATATCACAGACCGATGTTTTGAATAATTACAATTTCACAATAAGAATGTGTTCTAAAAAAATAAAAAATTGGTAGTTTGAATTAATGTTAAAATCAGAAAAATAATTAAGTATGCCTATATAATTAAATATATGTAATATATAAGTAAATTGTACCCTGTGTGAATTTAAATCGTTGTTGTCCTGCAAATACTATTTTCAGGAATGCTTTCTAATTGAAGGCATTGTGTGCAGGGTAATTTCACTGCTGGAGCTAAATCATAAATTTTGTGTACTCTAGTTAGCTTTATTTGCTGTTTAACATAAGGCCACGCGAGAAATGTAGGTACCCTTTATATATCCGCCTTGAGTACATGATTCAAAGTCGTAGTTACACCGTGGTGTCGCTCTCGTTTTCCGCGCATGGTTACGTTCAACATGATAACGTATCCCATTTGTATTTATCTATATGAGATACGATAAAAAATGATGCTTGAAATCTACCAATAAAACACAATATTTTTTAAATATTTTACTTCCACTTAAAATATTACTAATTTAATTAAATACTCTGCTTTATATTTTTAGTGCGCGCCATACTCTACTTATGGGATCACCAGTGCGCCTGCACAGTGAGGCAGTTCCGTTACTTTTGACAGACGATCGATGGGCTCTGTTTCTTGTGTTAAAAATGTAAAATCCTTGATTATCTGGCCTTGTTAAAATTTTAAATATAATTAAAATATAAATACTGTTTGCGGTATGTACGTCGCTAATTTGCATTGTGAATTTCTCATGTTCTAGAAACACAAAGTTTCCTTTTTGCACATGATGTCCTCTTACTGGGGCCATATATTAATGCATACGACGTTCTTCTATAGATAGCATATTATTAGGTACTTAATATCATTTAAATGTCCCTCAATTCACCCACACCAGGTCAAAATGGCAGCAATGGCTTATCAGAAATGGAATATCGAAACTGACTCGCGGAATATTAAACTAAGTACAGCATCTCAAGACCTTTGTAAACTCATGAAAGTAGTAATACCTTATGCTGTAGTCCTGCGAAATGCAGATAAAAATTAAAGACAGACGACGTCTGCATCAGTAAAGTTTGAAGACTGATTTTTTAACCTTAACCTGGAAATATTCATCTTTCCTCGTATGTTATCGGCTGCATTTAATTATTATTGATTAGTTATATGCAACGTCCATGTTTCAATAATATAAACACCAGAAACTGATACTACTTGTGACATTCCCATATAAATTATTTGTCTAATTTTGCATTTTAAATATATATATTTAATTTAATGTTATTGAAGTTGAAACATTTTAATGTTAAATCCATTATTTGGTGTGTTTTTTTGTTGTATTTGAATGCATAATCTTTATTCAATATGAGTACGGAATCAGTTTATATAAATAAATTAACAAAATATTTTTAAAGAATGCACTGTAAATAATTATCTTAGTTTGCATTTACATACTTCATCAATCTAGTGCACTTACAATTGATGCAACTTTGTTAGTTTATTTTCATCTTGCCTAATTTATTTGGTAGAATATTTTCTAACAGCATAAAAATTTACATTTTTAGAATATTTTATAAGATCTTGTGGTGATCCTGCACGCGCCCATAGACATGTCCGTGTAAAGACTCACCTATCAACCGTATAGGGCTCAAACCAAATTGACCAATCGGAAGACGCAATAAAATAATTTGCACCAGAGACGGACACTGCCCAAGCAGCTAGCTACCACTCTTCCGCAGACCATCCTCTCATCAACAGCATCTCGAGCGACCCACTCCAGAGTTTAACACGCATTTAACTATATAATTTATCACATTGATAAACAAAATTTTATAAGTGCTCTTTCATTAAATATCTTGCTCTAGTTATAACAACAGACACCCTACACAGCGACATATAAACAACACGCGTGAGACTTGAAGATGTCAGGAGCTTCAGTCGCACAGCAACAAATCCTTCAGACACAATCACAATTCAATCATATTACATCAATTACACTTTCATTACTTACACTGGTGACCCCAGACTTAATTATGTGCCGTGTCAAAACATCACTTCATAATAAATGGTCACATGCAACTCGCTAACATGTATAGAGAGTGTAGAAGTTGGCGGTAGAGATTTTGTTGTTTAAATATGATTTACTTGTGATTGTGTTGGAAGGTTTTGTTGCGGAGAGACTGTAGCTCTTGACATCGTCAAGTCTTACGCGTGTATGTCGCAGTGACATAACTACAGCAATGCATTTAATGAAAGAGCATTTACAAAACTTTATTTATCATCTCTAGCGCATATTGTCGTATTGCGTCTTCCAATTGATCGATATGGTTTGGGCCCTGTTTGGTTAACAGGTGAGTCCTTACACGGCCATATCTGTGGACGTGTGCAGGGTCACCACAATCTGTGTATTCATTAAGAAAACATTACATTGATTGATAATTACTTTGAAAATTATAAATAATACTTGTACCAATATCCAAATTTTTTTTTTTATTTCTACAAGTGACGAAGATTTTCTTTTTTTTTCTTTACAAAAGGTAAGGAAGTGGTTCTCATTAAGATGACCTACTTATCTCATGCTTTCAGCTGCAGTTACTGGTGGAGGTATCAGACCCCCATTTTACCCCTCAAAATGTATTTAAAAATGCGAGATATTTGAAAATCGATAAATGTCGTATGTGTTGGTTATGACACGTAAGAAGTGTTGACAGTTTTGACAATGATGAAAAGTTTGGTCCTGTTTAGTACAGTGTAGTTATTATTTTCTTGATAGATAGTTCTATTATGTCAATAAGGTACAATATAAAAATATTTTACGACCATCAGGAGAATATTACAGAAAACTCAAAATATAAAAACACTAAAAAATTTTAATAAAAGTTTGTTGCAAGTTACATTTGAAAATAATGAATAATGTATTTAAAATAACCGCACAGAAGTACAGAAGTGGATGGTTTACAAGGTTAACGAAGTCTAATCATAACATGCGACAGTTATTGGCGTTAAAAGGGAATAATGTGAACGTAGTTTATGGTAAGTATGTAGGTATTACACGTCCGAACGATTGTTAACCGTGAGAAAAAAAAAATTGTTGAACTAAACCTGTATCTTGAAAAATATATACATTTTGTTGTTAGTCGATGAAATGTAGTTGAAGTAATTTAGCGTTCTAGGCAGAGGAAATAAATAGCCTAGATTGGTATTGTAAAACTCGGTGTGATATATACGAGTATATGAAGTCTCAACAAGTTAGGGGAAGGTGGGAACTCCTAGGCGAGACTTTAGGCCCCCGACCCTCTTTACTATATTAGTAATTATATTGCAAAGCACAAGTTTTTTAGTAACTCTTTTAGCTTTTTAATCATTTTTTATAGAATCCAAAATTACGTGCAGGAACTGTAATTAAAATGGAGAGGATGTCACGAGCCGGAGATATATTTGCGAGAATTTCACGAACCGAAGTTCCTGTTTGCTCCTATCCATTAGTTATTCCGCTGAATAATTGGGTAAACGGTTGTTAATTATTCATTTTGAATAGTTCATTCTTAAACGGTACCTCTATATCTATCTGTGCATTATATGTATATGTGTATTTATTTAGACTTATACATATTTTTGTTGTAACAGTGGTGAATATATATTATTATATATTATATTGCAATTAAAGACTCGTAGTTTATTGCGTGGGATGGAGTAAATTCCACCTGTGATATATATAGCGTTGTCTTGGCTAATTTGCTGAACTGAAGTCTGTGTTAAAGTAGCCAGTTTTTGTTCATGCTTTTTTGGTGTTATTTAAGGTAAAGATTCGACAGAACTAAAAATAGAGATAAAAATGTAGTGGGAGTGTTGTAGATCTAGTGAATTATTAGAATAGGTATTGTATAATGATTATGTTAGAATTTTGGATAGCCTCACATACATATATTGCGAGTATGTTACACTAGTAAGAATGGAAGGAATTACGTTTTATTCAATTTATTTTTAACGATTCAATATTTAATTTTAGGAGAACACATTCTTATTGTGAAGTTATTATTCAGAACATAGGTCTGTGATATTTTAAATATGAATTAAATATATTAATTAGAAAGATATACATATAAATATTTAAAATATCACAGACATATGTTCTAAATAATTACAACTTCACAATAAGAATGTGTTCTCCTAATAATAAAGTTGTATCAATGTGTCCAAAATTTAATAAATATGAATTGATAATTCTGGCGTCAGCTACCAGATTACTCAAAGGTATTTGAGATTCTGTAAAAATAAGGTAGATGGCTCTTTCAAATAATGGAACAATTAAATGTATTAATATCAAAAAGGTAACATATAGGTTCCAAAATTTGTCGCTAAAAATATCGTCGCTGTGATATAGTTGGATAATGCACCTTCAACAATGCAACAACAATATTTTTCGAAAGAATTAATTTTATATGTATATCTTTCAAATTAATATATTTTATTCATATATATAATATTTAAATTATTAGAAAACCGTTTATTAGCGTTGTATCTTGTATCTGTAGATTCTAGGTATTTCACTACTGGCTTTGTTGTCACGGAGTAACACTAGCTAAGATATTTACACTTCAAAAACTTAACATATTTTCACAATATAGTAAACGATGTAATTATGTATATAACTTCACTATCACACCATTTCTCCGGGGGGGGTGTACAGAGAGGATAGAGCACCACACTATTTTGTCCTGACACACAATTCTCGCCTCATCCACATTTGTATATCTTTTCATCCAACCTCGTCGATTATTGAGGTTTCGATCCTGGTCATGCCAAGTCTTCGGTGGAAGTCCTCTCTTTCTGTTTCCAGCAACATTTGTGTCATATACTTATCTTTCTTATTATTTTCTCCTCATTCATCCATTCCATAAGCAAACCACTTAAGCGATAATTTTTTTAATCTTATTTTTCTATGTATATAAAAGCACAAAACAATAAGAATTTACATCAAATATTATGTTTGTGACTAGTGTTAAAAAATATATTTAACCTTGGCTTACATAGGCATTTTATACAATTGATATTGGTCCCAGAGGAGACTGAATACCCCACAGTATTACAAAATGAACACGAAAACGTTTTAAGTAATATGGTATCTGAAAAAATGTTAAAATTAAAACGATTAATTAAAAAATAATTAGATATATATCTGCGGTAATATAGTAAAAAATTATCTTAGCGGATTGAATGACGAATAACGTATACGACAGTTATACTTTTATGTATTATAGAAATACAATCTACTGCGGAGGGTCGATAAACAAAGTATATATTACTGAACATAGAATATAAAAGATATAGTGGACACGATAACTTTCGTATTTCATATCAAATTTCTATTGTGATCTCTATCACAATAGAATAAATATTTTCGCACTCTGCGCTTTCCTCATTCTATCCTTGGCTCCCACAAGTTCAGCAGGTCATCTCTGCATAGTTTGCGCACCCACAACTAAGTCTTATCTATTGTAACATGACTGTAATAAATTGTAACATGACTGAAATGTCAAAGTTGGATACAATTTAGAAAATGGATACATAACCATAATTATAAAAGTACGTTTATCTAAGTCTCTTGTTTTTTCCACATGCCTCAACGGAGTGGAAATATAGACAATAAAATCAAGTGAGCGAAAGGAATTTGACACCCTTGAAATGTGGAATGGATGCTTAGATTTACTTGGACATTAATGCCTCGCCTCAGGATTTGAGATCAAGAACAGCAGGCTGCTGAGAAAGGAAACCAACTACAGAATAAGTATTGCCAGTAATACGTGCACGTGAAGTGTGATTTCTTCTCTTATTTTTTACTTTAGAGTACAGCGGAGTAAATTGAGAAAAATGTTTTTATTTTTTCATCTACTGAAAAATGACTTTTTGAGTTGTCTTAGTATTACGAGATATATATTTTAACGTAATAGTTTATGGTTTATAAAACAAATTCAACAAAAAAAACTAGCCCGAGGCGGAATGCACCCAAAAAAGTGTTGTGTGCGTTGAGGGATTTTGAATGCCTGCCAAATAGCGAATCAATTACAATGAACATATCTACTAAAGGAGTCAATTAGAGAGATATTTATATATTTTATTACGAAAAATAGAAAAAAAAAAGCCTTGATTTATTTATATCCTTTAATCCTGGAAGTCTGTATCATAGTGGCAATATAAAGCTGTGTTCAATTTATATGGATTTTCTTCCACCGTGTCTAATAGGCTTCTTTAAAACGGCACGAATTAATAGCATAAAAATGATAATATTATTTTAGTTTAACGAATGTATTATACTTATAAAATATATTTTTTATTTATTATCTTTGTTTTATTAACCACTTAATTGAGTTTAAATACATCTACCGGTTTCAAAAAATACCATTTTCTTCTTCAGTAAATCATAACTTACTAAAAACATGTATTATTGTTTCTTTACCAGAATTTATTTTTAAAAAAACAACAATTATTTTAAAAATAAATTTAGTACCTAACCAAATTGTTACTTAATACAAATTTAGGTCCCATTCTAAAAGTTCTTAGGAAAAACTTTTAGAATGGGACTCGTAGTTAAATTTAGTTGGTTGTTCATAATTTTTTGATTAGTTTTACATGCTTTATTTAAAAAATAAATAAATAAAATAAAATAAAAAATATGAATTTTAACCACAAAGTTAATATTGCTAATTTTAAAAGTATTAAAATATATAGAATATTATGTTACAGGCAAAATTTGTTTTTGAATGACTAAGAAATTAAGGAGTTTTTTTTAATTTGTTTTTTATTTATCGATTACTTAATTTATTACAATTATATATGGAATATGACCTTGGCCAAGTCATAAATGTGCGCTCTTTTAACCTTATTTTTTTAATAATATTCTCACCCGCTTCGCATGTTACTTCAGCAATTTCATTTCGAATTATCCTGTAGCATCGGAATTGCAGTTGGCTTATTGGCGTAGACCTTTCCTTTCAAGTACATCTATAAAAAAATGGTCGCAAGCCGTCAAATCAGGTGATCTAGAAGGTCAGTCGATATCACAACTTTTTGACATTATGCGACCGGGAAAATTTCAAGCGTAGCTCGGGCTGTGTATGAGGTGGCATCGTTCTATTGAAACCACATGTATTGCTCAGTTTTCAAGCTCAATCGACCTAATTCAGCCTACAAGAAGTTTTCTAACATGTGACGACAGCGATCACCATTAACAGCATTGCGATTATTATTTAGATAAAAAGTTTTAATGACTTCAACACTTTGTTGAAGTGTTGGATGCTCCATAATTATAAATAAATTATAATCAACTACTCCCGACGACTACCAAAATTCGAACTGATAAATGTCTGCAAACCAAACAAAATCGGTCTGGAACATAATATCCACCGTGTATAGTGATGCCTTTCCATCTCATGTAGTTCGCTCAAGGATTATTATGTTTCAACTATTGTAACTTGACTGTAATAAATTCAGTGTACCTACATCGTGAGTACCCGTTTCATTCTATATTTACCTGATGCCTGATAGTCTGTTATACTCAACTCAGGTGCATATTCACCTAACACATACTAATACATCATAAAAAAGTGCGAAATTTGGTAAGTCAGATCAATACATTAATGTCAAATAGGCTCACTTCCAATAATTTTTCTACATATATAAATAAAATTATTTTTGCCGATAGAATATACCGCGTATCCCATAAATTTAAAATTCAATAACTTCTACGTTAATTTTTTTTTAAGATTAAATTATATCTTCCAATGAAAAAATGCATCGTTTTATATTTGTATTTTACCTTGAAACTCAAATGAGTATTTCTGAAACTCAATAAAAATATCGTTCATTTTTTATTGTTAGACGCTAATTTGTGTGCTCTCCGTGGATTGATTTTGGAACAATCAAAGATTCCAGAAGAACTAATACATCAAGAAATTCATGATCAAATGATACGTTTGTAGATGTAGGCGATAATCGAGTACATAACCTAGAAATCTTTACACGTCAGTAGCGCCCGACATGGAAATGATTTAAAATTATTTCTTACCAGAATTAGGAGAATATGTTGTGCAATCTGAGTTTCAACAAGTCACTTGTCATACAGCGAGAGTTATAATAAATCTCCTCAGAAAGCACTTTGTTCGCAAAATCGCTTGATATTAAAAAAATTATGACTTTAGATGACCTCTAAGATTATTAGACCCTTTCTCTGGAGTTATCTAAATGAGAAAATTTACATAGATAAACCACAAGGTTTACAATACTTAAAAGAAAGTATTCATGCTGAAATTTTAGAAATAAGTACCGAAACTTATGGAGTTCAGGTTTGTGAGCGTGTTCTAAACCATCGTTTAAAACATGTTATTTTCAAAACTTAGTACCTGTAAAAATCTTTGAAATATTAAAATTTACTTTTATGGTGGTCTATCGCCTCCACAATCATCAAACACCGCCGATGACCTCTGAACGCATCTAGCAGATACCCGAGTGTAATACTAGGCTCTCATCCGCCGCAAAAACATGCAAGTACCGACAGTAACATGTGCCAATACAATGCGCCCGCAGGCGTCCGGAGGCTAGTCACTCTTCTTATGGCTGCCTCCCCGTCAATATCTCTAACAAACTCTCCTCGACGTAGACTTTTTATTGCATATTTATCTAACTGTAACTATATCGCACAGAATTACTCGTCAAGGAGTCGCCATATAATTGATACGATAAGACACGTGTCAATTATTTAAATGTGTAATCATCGGCGTGGCGCCAAAAAGCTGTGGGATAGATTTTAGGAAAACAGAGACGTCTTAGTAAAACGTCACAAGTGGCGGCCTGTCGCTGTGTAGGTACTTGCAAATATGACTACATTTATTGTTATGAATTTGAATAAAAACAGAGTATTCTGCTGGCGGAAGCCATTCTCGATTTTGCCGCCGTCGTGTATCGATATTGAACATCTTTTGTGTTTCATTTATTTCGACTTCATAATCATCATCATTATCACCGGTTGAGAGAAACTGAGATCGGCAAACCACCTATGTCTACGTTCTTGTTTCCTGTACGGGACAGTAAATGTGCTTCAAGCATCAATGAACTTGTGTAAGTAATTTATCTTATTCATACTTTGTTGGTCTTCTGATGCTTACAATATATGTACCAATCATCATAATATTTAATCATAATCGAATTTTCTATATTCCTCATATTTTGTTATTATCAAAATCTTCTTTACTTTGATTTTTCCATATTTTTTTCATAAAAACAACATATAAAATAAACTAATGAGCTACTCTGTATCATAAACATACAATTAAAAAAATCTACTAAATACTTGAGATATAAGGAATATTTATACGAGGTACATTTGTATCTCCCTCCATTCCCTACCTTAAAAACATTTGGATAAAAATATTTATATCGATTCGTACTTAGGTTTTGAGATAAAAATTGTATTGATATTGTTAGCGAATGAATCCTGTATAATGATGACGCCTGCAGGGTTGGTCGCAGGGGTATCCAATTATATGAATACGTCAGAGCGGAAAATAATCCGCTGGCGTTCATTGGATTAAAACTCGCATATTTATTTGAGAGGGGAACCGAGCTACGCCAGTGTGTCGTTAGTGGAATGCAGGGCCTAATTCAGTTAACACCTTTTTAAAAATGAGTTGCAAAAAAGTATGTACTTAATGCATTCGGATAATATCCGTTCAACTTAATTTATCTCAATGAGATTGATGTGCTGACATCAGTGACTCAACTATTTGGTCTATCCATTGTTTAAACTCTAGACGATCTAATCTATTCTATCTATTTCTAACGACTACAACTTTTTTCTAAGATTGATATATTCATGAGCTTGATTATCTATAAAATGCACCTACAATATTTCATTTCAAGTCATTAATCCTCTCCTTTTCTCTAACAGTTAATATTTCTACTCTACTCTATAGAAAAATATCCTGAGCTCTAAGGGACATCTACCCCATAGAGAATACCTGAAAGTTTGAGATTATATGTTTAAAAGTTCTGATTCTTTTCTAATATACTATGTATATACGGATGTACATATATACTATAACATTACTGTATAGTATTATCTCAATCCCAGGAATCTAAGAATCGTGGAATTTATGGTAGTAATCCGTGCGAACCACAATACTAGCAGGCGGTTGATGAGTACATTTTTTCTGTGATAAACGAGCAATACGCTCGCTTGAAGAACTCTGCAAGGTTATCAGAATGTAACTTTAATTTATCAAAAAAAGGTAAATATAATCATAGCGATATTTATGCAATCTGTGATTTACTTAAACTAAGTGTGTATCATCCTAATACCTTGATTCTAGGACAGCCTCTTTTTTTTGCATGGCGATTTCGCTATGGCGGTTACGCGCACGGCGACGCCGCGATCAGACATTTTTAATTGAGCCGGAAGGAATACCTTATACTTTTATTTAGTTCTATTTAAACCAAACAATCTACCATTAGGGACTGACAGCGGAGATGATGGCTGGACGGAGGAAACTGTACAAAACTTACATCACCGTTTAAACGGGAGAACGCTATTGCAGCGCCACAAGTAATATATGTATCTTCGTATTTGACTAATTCGGAGATGCTCGGTTTGAAATTGAACCATGTGACTTCGTCCTTCGATCGAAATTATGGCATAATTTCAACTGTCAAGATGTGTCAGAACGATTTGTGAATGTCATTGTTTCTCTGTTAACCTAAACGTAAATTAATAAGATGTAGATTTAATCACCAATTTGAATCTAGCTTATTCTGCCCGTGAAAGTTAAGGAAGAATCTCCGCGGGAACGAACGGGATGCTACAAACGCCCACGCTATACCATCAACATAGCGCCTTTTGGAAGCCTCCAGAAGGCGAGAGAAACTTTGGTCCGGCGATCTATAGCGATCCGGGACCCCGGCTGCCACATCGCACCACGGTAGCTATGTGTCATTAAAGTAACATTTTAACATTATGTTGGGTTTTTTGTGGTTCTTAAATATATTTTTAATGTGATTAATGTGAAAACCAAGTGTTTTTATTGTTTGAGACCATTTCCATTCATCCGAGCTACCACTCTGACACCTTACACACAGACACCCATAGACTGAGCCAAACCAGTGGCGTGATGCGCTGACTGATCATGGTACTCACCCGGTGGACGTACCGACATAGGACGCGTACGTCACAATACACATATTAATTAGAGGACTGTGATGATGAAATATGAACCCATCGACTATAGTATAAACATCCAGTGTATGTTCTTAAATAATCAAAATAAAATAAATAGTTTAAATCGTATTATAATTTAAGATTTACATCAGCTCAGCTTACCGTAAGTACGAAATCTACGGCTCAATATTATACAGTTGCGACCCTGTCCCGCGATCAAAATAATGCTCCCCCCATTTAGATTTATGCTAAAATCATTCAGGGGCAATCAATCTCAATTGATGCGCTATAGCACCGGACGCTCGAGGGAGGGGGCGACGTTTTATACGCGGCGGGGTGGGGGTACAAAACTCGCGGCGATAAAACGAATTGAACCTTTATTGGGAACAAGGGCTGGCGGGGATGAGAAGGGAGGTTCTTTTTATGTCCGAATAAAATTTGAATCGGGAATTTGAGAGATGGCGACAGGTGCATGGGCACTTGTAAGGATATCATTATTTCGCTTTAAAATTTACTCAAGGGTGGCGATCATCTCGATTCTTTTGAAGTGATCAAACATAATTACAACGGTCTGGAATTCTTGTGACAAAGCTGTTATTTGCAGTGACGCATCGTGGTAAATATATCGTTTATTTCAATATCGTTTAAATGCTATAATGGTTTTTTTTTTCATTACTTATATATATATATATATATATATATTAATATGTTTTGAAAAAAGTTAAAATTATCTTTACTAGAAGGATCAACAGTTTGTGAGTTTAAGAGTGTTTGGCTTTTTCCAACTGCATTTTATTTAACGTTTTTTATTGTGGAAATAATTTTTAAAATAGTCCAATAATTATGTTAACGAGTGGATCCAAAACTTTTGAAGGGTGGATTACCTATTTGAAAGAAGAAGAACCAGAAGAGTGGATACAAAACCATTCAGAACTTACATCTGACAGTATATTCATCTATTTTAAAGTGTGCGAAACACCACTGACGTTAAAATAATATATTAAAATAAAATAATGTGAACCCATGTAGAAAAGAAGGCAAATAACAATTCATATTTAAAAAAAAATAATAATAATATCTTGTAAAATTTGTGTAGTAAATTTAATAATAATTATTTCATGTAATTTTAACATGCAAAATAGATAAGTACTTTGTTTTTAAAAATATATGGCTTAGTTATTTTAATTTTGTATCTTACAGAATGAATATTTACGTAATACAAATCCAGATTCTCTATAAAATCTTTGTATCAAATATATAGGTATTCATTCATTCAGGTATTCCTCAAAAATATTATGCCGATTTAAAAAATATAATTAATAAAAAATAATATTTTACTAATTTATGCCAGCTACGGCACTGCTTTTGCCGCAGTGATTCTGGATCCTACTAATTACTCTTAATTTAAATTAGACATTACAATAATAACTTCATTGAATAGTTTGAAATATTTTTATAAATTAAGAAAATAATTAATGTAATTTTAGAAAAGGCTTTTGCAAACATCAACATTATACACTGTTAAACTCACAGACTACTAAATATATAGATGATATGAACTAACGCAAATTCCTTGTTCCAATGCTTTCAATTTGGTAGCACCCACGTGATCGTTTGATACTACTTACGCAATCAAATAGGTCCGCGACTTTTTTTAAAAATATTACTCGATTGGAACGAAAATTTAAACGCTGACAATATAATATGCGTAATGTAAAAAATACATCTTGTTTATATAAAGATTTAATTTTCGAAGAGTAAATACTTTTATTGTTACATAAACGTGTCAAAAACTATTGTTTCCACAAAGAATGGGTACAGAATTACACTTTATTTCATGTCTATTCATTTACTGGTCTGTAGTTAAACTATATTAATTGCACTAGTAAGCGGTCTGATATTTCCCCAATAAGGGCATTCGGCTATGGGTAAAATATAATTTATCTTATGTACACTGCGCATTCGTGAAAATATTATTTTAGATATAAATATTATTTTGTGTCACCTTACAATAGATTTAATAAAAATATTAATTATAATATTGACAAGACTTGAAACGATTTTGACTGTTATAACATATAATAATAAAATATACTAGCTTTTTCCATCCGGCATTGCCCTGATTACATAATTAGTTATAATTTCAAACAGGGGTTTAGGAGAAGCGACGGAACATTGTTTTGCACAGGGTCCTAAAGAGTAATTATGTATGCAAAATTGTATAGATAACATTCAATATAATACACATTTATATTTTAAAGTACCGTTGAGGTAATACACATTTATATTTTAAAGTACCGTTTGTATATTTTACGAAAATGGCGCTAGGAAAATTACCCATTATTATTATATCGGGAGGTGTGGAAAGCGAAAGAGAATCCTTGTTTAGCGAAGGATTCTAAACAGTAAATACGCAAAATTTTAAATGAATGACATTCAATTTAATTTGGAACTGATGACGTTTATATCGTGTAACTGTTCAAAATTTGGTTTAAATCTGTCATAAAGTATAGGATTGTATAGATAATGGACAGGCAGATAAAAAATCCGTTTTGTGTATAGTTTATTTTAACTATTTTAAATGTAATTTCACTCAGCCAGTTAAAATGTATTAAACATTTGATTTACAATTTCATTGCTCAGTATCAGAAATAATATCAATACTAGTGAAGTTATATTTTACACACATTTATTTAACAGTTGTTACCGTGAAAACGTAACACATAATACATGTAGAAAAATCTGTACATACCGTAACATATATATAAATTCTTCCCAAAATATAATTTCATTAATTTAACAAAATATGGCGTGGTTTAAATGGTAAAAAAATGCATTTCCCCAGATAGGAAAAGATCTATGTTCGAATCTCGGTAGCAACTAAAATATTTTGTCGATAAATTGATTTTTTCTATTGGTATATCTCTCTAGTTGATACATTTAACTCTCATTAAAAATAGCACACAAATATGTTATGTTCTGAAAAAAACTGCAACTTTACAATAATGAAGTGTTTTCCTTAAAAATATATATTTCAAACTAAGCCAAGCACTTAATACTACCAGTTTAGTAGTCTCTGGTACTAGGCGAGTATCTTAATAAGTTAAGAGAAATATTGGTAGCATAACATATTATTTTTTCCAATACTTGATTGTTCTGCAATTCTGTGGGAAGCTTTTATGTAATAAGTCATTCTGTGGAATCTCCTAGTCAAACGTACTAAGAAACGTATATTGAGGGTAGCCCGATGATCTGGAGACATCACCACGACCGATATGAATAGGACCATAAATATGTAAATATGTTATTTAATAACTTTTAAACATAAGTATAAGTATGTATTCAACGTAAAGGAAAAAAATAAAACTTAATGTAATAATGTTTAGATTTGAAATAAAAGTATTTGTCAAAGATAAAAGTAAATTGTATTTTTTCTTAAATAAATTAAACTTTGTACAATACACACGTTGAGTTGTTCCGTCACTACAATAGTTTTGAGAGATGAAATCCCGCTCATCATTAGGTGATAACTAAACTAAATACTTTTTAGTGTCGGATTAATAGGAATGTGGACAATAGGGATGAAAAATTAAAGTGATGTTATTTTTTAATCTCTGAATATACGGTTTCCTAGTTGTTAATTATTAATCCTCGATAAGGTAACGAGTGGAGAAGTTAATTAAGTTTATGGCCATAAAAATAATGGTAAGGTTAAATAATTTGATTAGAAATTCCGAAAAATTATTATTTTATACGCAGCGGCGAAAATAATCTCGTATTTAAGTTTCTAGAAACTACTGCAAAAAGTTGAATAATTTTGTTGCACCACAAATAAACTCCCCTTTGAATAAATGAATGAATTGTAACTTGGAAAATAAGTGTGAGGCCGTATCTGCTATTCCCAGATATTCCGTAAAATATTTTATTTCATCCCTTAAATCTTATAATATCTAATCTTATAATCAGTGTTATTGAATTCTTTGAATAGAAAATGAAGGTAATTTCTTGCTCAAACTAAATCCTCGTCGAAAGTCGAATCCATGCGGAGAGGTTCTTGAATCTTAAGTGTCATAAAGTACAGTTTGTCAATGTAGCACAATCGAAACGGCAAAGTGCTAAATCCAATAAGGCTTTGAATAAGGGTGAATAAGGATTTTATTTAATTTGTTCTCTCCAAGGGCTGATTGAATTCCACTGCGAGGCTTCCCATAATGTGGCGTTAAAATAAGGGTAAATAAAACGTAACTATATATCGCAACACCCTCACTACTTTGTCAAGGAAAACCTTATTAAGGAATTCCTTTTGGATAACTTTACGTGGACATTAAACAGCTCAAAACTAAAAACAAAAACAATGTATGGTTTTACTTTACATGTGCGAAAATATCAGTTAACTGAAAACGTTTTTAATTTATATTTAACAATTAAACGAGGAGAAATATTTTTTTTAATAATACAACGGTAGGCAGAATAAATAATACACTAAAAAAAATTCAAGTAGCATAAAATAAGAGTACAGAATACATAAATTTTAAATAAATACGAAAATATTCCGAAAGCTAGTATTAAAAAATACACGAAATAAATTTCATTTTATAATTGTAAAATGTGTAAAACACACTTCAAATCAAATTTCAAAAAATGTAAATTGTATTGACACTGAAAGTATGCATGAAAAAATACGACATTATATTTTAGAACTTTACAAAACTGTATATATTTAGATGTTTTATGTAAGAAGACATATTTTAGTTACTAATACGTATATGTTATATGGTGAGGAAACCAGGTGTGTACCGTTTAAACTGCAAAAAAATCTGAACAATTTAAATTTTTTTTTTCCTTATTCTTCTTGTGAAGTTGAAATTTTAAACATCATACGTATGTGATATTTTTAATTCAAATTAAATGTACTTATTAGAAAAATATCCGGTAAAATGCATTAACCGATTATGCTACACCAACACAGTGAGTTGACGACAACTTATATGTTGCACATTCAAATTGATACATCTGTCGTTCCATTATTTAAAAACCATATTTTTTATATGTATGAAATAATTTTTTATATTTATCAAGGTTCGAATCCCGATAGAAAGAATAATATTTTTTAGATAAATTGATTTTATATGTGCCTATATCTTTCTAATTGATACATATAATTTGTATTAAAAAATTTAAAAGCAATTAATTCCGTGTTTGTCTACGTTAAAGTGTTAACGCAACTTATATGTTCCGTAAGTGTTAAAAGTAAATATACAAAAACATGTCTAACGGGTTTCCTTTAAGGCAGGGGTGGAAATGATTTCAGGATAGAATTCGTTTTATTCGTTAAGCGTTTCTCAGCGAAAGCAGTCAAATGAAATAGAACGCAACACTCTTGTATATTGATTCACGACTCACGTCTTTTTCACCTTTATATTTAAAGTATTTTGCATGCTATCTTTTGAAAGATGCGATGTGATTAATATGAGAGTAGTGGATGCCCTAATACTCATCCACCACTCTCAGATCCGCTTGATAGTAGCGGGATGTATTGTGTAGACATCTGTTGTATAAGTCGCCAGAGCGGGTTATAAAAATGATAAACTACTTACGGTTAACACTTGATTTATTGTTGAATACAGTTTAAAGCGCCCTCGATGTAAAAATTTTACGCGTCGCTGACCGCGATCGTATTGTTGCATGACGTCGGTACTTGGTGTATTCACGCCTGATGAAAGTTTCGTTTCACGTAGCGGTATTGCCAGGGTGCGTTCAGCGAGTTCACGTTCTTACGCAACCGTCATAACAATAGAAGCAGAATAGATCACTTTTTTTTTTCATATTTTGTTGTCATATTTTTAAAAAAAGAGGATAATTTAATATTTTTTAAAGTTAACTGTACAACCCAGAAATACTTTTGAACCAACAATTTGCTCACAAGTAAAGTTAAAATTATTTTGTGACGCGGCATCATTTTTACCGCGAGCTTTCATATTAAATTCTTTAACCATTTGAACTATTTGCATTAAGTCAGAAAATACGGATTACACAGTCTCCTGAAAGCTCTTTGACAGATAAAGTGCTAGGAAATTTACAATGCTAAACATTTCTCTTTGAAGGCTGCTCATGCGAATAAATTATATTATTTCTGAATTCAACGATTCAAAGAATGATAGGATTTCTTGTTGATCGAACATTATTTAAGAAACTCAGTTTTCTAAATATTGAGTCAATACTCATCGCGTGTCAAACCATTTAACACATTAAAAAAAACCTTCATCATCGCGTGTCAAACCATTTAACACATTAAAAAAAACCTTCATCAACATTGATATCTGATTTTTTTTTTTTTAAACAAACTATTCCACTGTTACCACTTCAGTAAAGCATGTGATGGCATTATATTTCTCTGACATAGTTCACGAAATTTTTAGATCAGAGCCAGAAACGAAATATTTTGTAAGAAATTCATCTAAGCCTATCCCGAAAAAAAGTATTTTCTCAGAAGTACTACAAAATTACATAAATATATTTTTTGAATAGCTTACCCATTAAAAAATTTTAATAAAATATACACTTAGTATAGATAAAAGGATATAAGTAATATCCAAAATATTAACGCCGATTTTTTTTTGAAAATTTTATACGTGAACAGAAGATTTATCTGGTACACAATATTAAGCTAGAAATCTTCATTTTGTTTAGTTTAACATTTTAATTACCGTGAGTTAAAAATTCAATGTATTTATTAGAAAGATACACACATAAAATCAATTTACCGAAAAAATATTATTGTTGCTACCGAGATTCGAACCGGGATCTCTTCCTATCCAGGGAAATACATTAACCGATTATGCTACGCCATATCACAAACCTATGTTCTGAAAAATTACGTTGGTTATTTGTTCGTTCGAGTCATTCGTTTAAAGGTAGTGCATTGTATTTTTCATGAAAATTTATGAATGTTTACGCGGCTTGTTACTTCGATTGGCACTGCTGGGTTTCCTGGTTTATAATAATGTACATGTTTGTGTGTGAGTATTGGTGCCCTTTTTTTGAAAGCTAAGAAGACGTAACCGACAGGTGTCATTCTTATTACATCCCGTGCTTTCACCAGTCCAGCGGTCCAAATGCACCACCAGTGTGCGCTTCGGTTAGTCGAAATCTAAAGAAGATAACCCAGCTAAAAGAACAACAACATCGGACCAGAAACAGAGCAAATACAATACAAAGGTTAGTGCAGTTCGTATATTATATGTGTCCTTGTTGTTAATCGGAACTAGAGCCTCCAATCCGAATATTCGAACCCCGAATACGCTCATATTTATATTATAAGATTTTTAATATTTTTCTAAACGAAACAAAGGTTTACGAACCCTGGAAGTCATATGCAAGCATTCATTCATTCATTCAGGTATACAATTTTTTTCTCCAGAAATACCGCTATCAGCTATATGGAAGTCGGACAATAAAGATGTAAACGCTTTTGTCGGACATCTTTTGCATTTGCCTTTTTTTAAGTCTTCTGCTTATCTTGATGATTTTATGACAACAAGTACTTATAATACATTTTTTTGTCAACGTTGGAGTCAGATTTCTATTATTCTTTATTATTTGGCTTTCATAAACACTTGAGACGACAAACAAGAAGTTATATACAAAATAATGAAAAAAAACTTGCACGTGGGGTGTGAGATATGAAGTAATATAAACATATCTAAAATGTTGTCAGTTATCGAGAGAATACTGACTCTTCTTTATCTCTACGAAGAGTTCAAGTTCTGCAAATTATTAATCACGAATCTTACATTTTTGGAGAAATATTTGAAACATTTCTGTATTTATCATCCGAAGTAAATTATTCCTTTCTTAAAAATTTTACGAATATATTCGAATATTCGAATATATTATCATTAACTATTCTATATTCGATTAGTTGGAATCACGAATATTTGGAGGCTCTAACCGGAACCCTGGGAACCAGTTATCGAAGGCGTTTACGTAAACAACTATGATTAAAACTCTTTTTTTTATGAAATAACTGCTCAAATACAAGTATGAATTGTATTCATAAAGCACCATATACTGTATTTATATCTTTTTAAAGAAAATGTATATCAACGCATATAATATTGTCACACAATTAAACTAGGACAAATAGAATTAACTTAGTGATCTTCCAGAATGAAACGCAAAGCCTAATCACTTAATCACTAAGCAGCTAATCTATCCTTCGACCAAACAAACACGCATTAATTATTTATTCACATAATTAACTTCGTGTCAAAGCTAACGCAGAGACCCTAGCGCGCTGCATTATTCTAGGCCAAAGCATATCGACTCAACGCAGGTGACAATACATCGCAGTGAACCCAATCTGAGAAGCCAGCGAAAGCGATTACTTCTCCTCGTTGTTCTTTCAATTGTGAGTCAACCCGCAATAAACGGCAACATTTGTAAGCCCAGTTTTCATTAAATACATTCTTCTAATCACAGCATATATTCTCACTCGCACATTACACATTTGTAAGCACTGTAACATACATCAACGCGCGTGAGAACTGAAGAAAGATAGGGCCTTCAGTCTCAGCATGTATAAAACCTGCTGATCCGAATTACATAACCTTCAAACATCAGCTACTCCTCAGTAACTCAATAACTTGAAGTAGCGCATATACCTGATAAATCTAACTCTCATAAAACTTATTTTATTTTTGCATTAGGTCTCGCCACAATAGTTTTAACTATCCGTATTCATAGATTTATATTAGATATTTGACTCGATATAATCTCTGAGCCACGGATTATGCTCCCTTAAGATTTTTTGAAGACAACTCTCAGCTGTTTACACGTCACGTCGCAGAGATTTGCCGTCTCACAATTCAACCATTAACCATTGATCTTCCATTCGTCAGTTGAGTGTATTTAAAATGTATGTAATTTAAATTTTTATAGGTATATATAAGTGATATTTACAAACATACACTGAGTCTCACTGTCAAATCTAACGCCATATATATGGGTTTGAATACTTGTCTCTTTCTACCAATCTCAATCTGATTTCTAACACTTAAATACTTGTGTGTGATTTTAAGATTTATCCAAATTAAATATGTCAAATTTATCACATCTTATCTTATTCAGTTAACACGTGTCACAAAGGTTGTGCGATCAGTAGTCACTTTTAACTATAGTAAAAAAAGTGTTTGATCATTGGTAAAAATGCAATGGCTAACTAATTTCACTATCAAATATTGGATGGTAAAAATCGAAAATCGTTGATTTTATTTGTATGGCGGACTCTTCATAGTTGTTTCAAAAGTCACCTGTCATATTAATACTTTGAAAATTACAATACACGACAATTAATCATTCAATATCGCGCTTCATATTGATAAGAGTTCGTCCCATGATAATTTCGTTATTTACATTAATCGACAGCTTACATTATTAGACAGCTTTCGAACACAGAAGCGAACAAAGTCATAGATTTAAAGCATATTTCTTAATTATTTGTCTTTTTTTATTTATTTACACTCTATCCCGAATCGTGTTGAGAGTTGTTTACTCTCGTTTCGATTAGTCATAATTACATTTTTTTAAATTACATTCAGTCATTATTAACATCATCATCATAACACCATCCGGCGGTTGGCTCCGGTATCATAGTACCAGAGAGTACCAGTGAGACTCATTATCAAATTAAATTCAGCAGCCAGAGAGAAGCTATACAAATCATACACCCTCAAATGTGGAGGGTAGACGTCACATTTTTATCGCAGAACTCGGTCACAGTCCGGTAGAAATTCACCCTGTCCAGGTCGCAAAAAGTTGGAGAGAGAGAGCCATTAGAATGCTCCGTTAGGTCTCTCTAGCCACTACTCTTTCCGGCATCGTCCATCCCAGCAACCCCCAGCGAGAGACCCACACCTTAAAAATCCAGTAAATGTCCAAGATTATTTGTCGTGATACACTTGAGGCAAAATTTATTATCTATACTTTGACAGTAGTAAATTTGACGTACCATCAACCCGCTATGGTTATTACCACGAACGGTGGTAAAACTTACTATAGTTAAAAATTTCGATGGTCAACATTTACTACTTATTACACAACCGGCCTTAAGACTATATCTATTACATCATATGTGTACTTCTTGCGCTTTACTTTTGACTAGGAAATTTCAATTTCTTCATAGCACACAGCGATAGAATTTTTTTTCTTTAATCAACATAATATAACAGCGTACATAAATAGTAATGATTAGAAGAAATGATACTCTTAACTCACTCGTGCGATTGTAATTGATGTTCGATAATATATGTGATTGAAAACTGACTGTGATCACAGATTCATTACTAATACTCGTGCGCCGCACGATATCACAATACACGAAATAAATAAAAATTCATCATTTTTAACGTATTTACTTATATTATTCAAACTTCATTTGCATAAAAAACATATTCTAGCATATATAAATATATATATATATATATATATATTCCAACCTAGATCTCTTATAATCCGGGGAACGTGCATTATCCGATTATGATACACCAACACAGTGGATTGACGACAAATTTTCGAACATATATGGTACACTTTTTAAATTAATACATTTGTAAATAAAAAATAATGAAACACGAATCACAATATTCCCAGATATTCAATCACTGATAGTGAGTGTGACTCAAAGATATCAGTGATTGACTCACAGTTCGTGATTTTGAGCTCATCACTAGTACATAGTCGTTGGACAGTTGAAAGTTTGATTTTCAATAACAAAGTACAGGGTGTAATATAAGTGTGTATATAATATATACCAGAAACTCTATTCGTAATTGAAAGATTATCACCCCATTGTCTGAATTAAATTGATGAATGAGCGCCGGCTTAGGAAGCCCCAACAAAGAATTGATGTGTTTATGCGAGTGTTTTTGTTGGGGAGGGGGTTGTTAGTTTAAAAAACCCGCAAGGGTGATTAATGACTATTGTGTCTCACGAAACACGCCAAACTGTGTTTTAGTGTCGTGTTTTAATGGATCTGTTGTCCATTTTCGAGTATCTACACCTAACACCCACTCGATTCATGGGAGAAAAATATATCAAAATATTGTTCATAATATCCCTTTGTACACGAATCTATCACCGTGTTTCTATCATTCTGTTTTATGCTTTAGTGTTCATTCATTATTTTATTGCATGAAAAATTCACATTATTTTGAACAACGTATAACTAACTTAATTCATAAAACGTAAATTATGCGTCATTGATTTATTTGGCAGTTACTTTGCGGTGTAACGTTTTAATTTTTAAAAATATTTATATTTTAACTTTGTACTATACGGAATTAACTCGCGGAGATTGTAACAAAAAATACATTGGCCAAACTGCGAGATATTTAAATACGCGAATTAAAGAACATCGACGCTGTCTGTAAAATAATATTTTTTCCAAATTCGCTAACCATATCATTCAAATCAACCATTTTTTTTTGACAGTTCCGATCTAAAAATACTCTGCTCGGTACAATGTAAGAGATTAATAATGAAAAATCTTGAAATAATAGAAATCCATTAAAATTTTAATTCGGGGAATACATTATCGATGTTTCCAGGAAACCATAAAGCCACTCCCACTCTTACGTACCCCACCGTTCCATAGCCAACTGTTTTAAATTTAGTTAAATTTATACCTGTAGATGAGAAGAACTGCCTTCCCGAAACTAGTAGCGATTTACTCAAAAAATTGAGTGTGTAGTAAAAAGTCAAATTAAAAATTTTATATTTTTTTAAGTAAATTATGTGTATTATTGTCAGATTAATAAACTTGTACACAATATTAAATATTTATCGTTTTACTAGCAGATAACAATCAGCTGTTGGTGATTACTTCGACTATGTAGTGGCCGCTTCATGGCTTATGGTAGTCGCTATGCAGCCACATCAGAATTGATAAAACAGAAAAAAGAAAATAATATTATTTTATTTAATATTTACAAAGCCAACTTTGTAGTTAAAATCCATTTTTTAGATTGTTTACTATGTTTTATTTACCACTTAATGAATTAGATACATCTACCAATTTCGATAAATATCATTTTCTTTTTCAGGATGTCATCGACTTATCAAAAACATATGTTATATTAAAATATTAATTAATTGCATTAATTCGAAAGATATATATATATAATCAATTTTATCCATAAAATTGTTGTTGTTAAAATTCGAACCTGGATTTCTTTTCAAACCGAAGAAGGTGCATTTATCCAACTATGCTACAGCGACATATTTTATGACGACAAATTTTCGAACCTATATGTTACCTTTTTTCAAATGAATACATTTTTATCGTTCCATTATTTGTTCTCCTAGTGGTTTCTTTAAATGAATCTATTTTAAAGAAACAATATAACATATGTTTTTGATTAGTCGATGACATCCTGAAGAATATAATGATATTTTTTAGAAACCAGTATTTAATTCATTGAGTGGTTAATAAAACAAGTTGACAATCTAAAAAAATAAATATATATTAGTAAATTTTTCCTGACTTTTTGGGAAAAAAACGGTTAAATATGGAGACAACTGAGTGAAAATAAAATCTGACAACCGGGGATTTGAACGTATGCTCCCAAAGGAAAAAAATGAAACCCACTTAATCAGACGCCTCAGACCACTGAACCATGGTCGGTGATTCCGGTCGTGGCCGGTACTGTGCCGATTTTAGAGTATTTATAATAAAAGTGTCATATTTAAACGTTCCTTTTTCAGCGCATATCAAAAGAAACTGACTTATCAATTTAGTGTGTAGTTTCAATTTTGGTTTCTAAGCCATGACAGACAAACGGTCAGTCATCTGTTTATTTTCCGAGTTTATATTTTTTATCAGCATTATCCAGGTATATTTAATCAAAGCTTTGGGATGTTCAGAATATTTTTGTTAGGAGAACACTTTCTTATTGTGAAGTTGTAATTATTCAGAACATATGTCTGTGATATATAATTGAACGATTAAATGTATTAATATCAAAAAGATAACATATAGGTTCGAAAATTTGTCGCTAAAATATCATCGCTGTAGCATAGTAGATGATGCACCTTTCACGGTTTGTAAAGAGATCCAGGTTCTAATCCCAGTGGCGCAACAACAATATTTTACGATTAGAAAAAATTGATTTTATATGTATATATATTTAATTCACATTAAGTACAAATACAGTTTTTTTATCCTTTCTCGACATGTAAATTACGAGGCCATGACTGACACCAGTAAAAAGAAGAATTATAACAAATGGCGCAATTTAAAGGTGAAACAGCCGTTCTATGGTGAGCTACGATAGTAGTAATTAATATAAAGATTTAAAATATTAACACAATTTACCTTAAGGATACATACTCACAGATGAATGTAATAGTAGTATATGTTTTTAGATTTTCACAGGACATTATAAAATTCTGTCTGTAGTCTTTTAGACAATCGTATTGGCTAATGTTACCGATGCTGATGGTAGTAGTAGGAAGGATACTGTGAAAAATATTTATTCAAACTTTAAAAAAAAATCGTTTTATTCTGCAATTTCATAGTCCTTCAGTTTCACGCTATAAATATACAAGACGTCAATAAGTTTAGCTTTTTTTATACCTGAGAAAGGTCAAAACTATCCAGTATAAATTCTATGGTCACCCGCCGGCCGTGAAAATGTCCGACTGTCTCTTATCGTATGTGGTGTCATCGTTTCGCAATCTCCAATCGTTCCCTTCACATTGAACCCTTGTCCTCAATTTTTATATACTTAACCTTTTCCACGCGGCGTTTGAAAATTCTTTCTGTTAAGATTTAGGGGTAACTGAGTTACCCCAAAATAATATCGCACTATTTGAAAAGTTTGTTTTTGAAACATTCTTTTAAAATAGTTTATCGATTCATTGTCAGTGGTAACATTACACTAAATTATAATTATTCGCCACTTTTACTTTGCCGAATATGTTCCAATATAAGTAGATATACCTGCAATTACTTCAATGCTGTCAAGAATTCTACATTTAATGGCTTATTTTTTACTATTAATATACCAGAATAGTTTCTTTTATACTCTAGTCAATTTCTAATACGATCCTCCTACTCTTCACAACTACAATTTACAGTTGGTTTAATCTTCTCTCCATTCAAAAGATGACGTGCGACATTTAAATATATAACATATAGCATGGAATTTGTTGTTAAATATTTAAAAAAATATACAGATATTTTTAAAATTTCTGTGTTGTAAATTAGAATTATACAATTTACCCTTGATTTTCAAATAAGCTTACATATTTCAAAAGAAATATTTTATCAAAAACTCTTTGAAAAGGTTAATTTTTAACTACGAACGAAATCTCTGTGAAAAACGTTGGACATCCAGACAAACGTATCGTGATTGCGTTAAAACGGAGTCTGTCAGTTAATCCGACTTAAGTACTGTTTGAGACACGAAATTTCTTCATTCTTTGACGACGCTAGAAAAACATGTTTGCGCAGCTTTACGAAAACAACATTTGCGAAGCAATTTCAAAATTCAAAATATCCCGCCGTCCCCAGGGACGGAGTCACGTTCTCGAAGAAATAAACAGAAGGTTGAAAAAATTTTACGTTACCTAAATCGATGTTTCTAAAACTATCAATCACTGAGAACTGCTCGCAGACTCAGACATCGAAAATTAATTAGTCAAATCGTTAATTTTAATATACATTTGAATTCTTAGTTAACGTTATATAATGTTATATGAGTGATTGTAAAAGAGTACTAAGATATTTTTTGTTTGTAAATACGAGTAGACAAATCCGCATTTCAATCGTAAACATCTCGTGAATGAACCTGCAAGTGGAGTAATACAAAATACATATTTTTTTGATTTCCATTTTAATTTGTAAAAACTGATACGTAACAAATCATTAAAAACTGACTTGATCAAATCGAATATGATAATTTAATAATACAAATGAATTATAAAATTAATCGCCTTCTAATCAAATTGTCGGGGGTTCGAGCCTCTTTACAAGAGACAAATACGTTAGTCCTATTTTCAAAGCATAAGATAGTAAGAACATTAATGTAACATAACGAGTATGTATAATTTGTCAGCTAGCTAGAAATATATGAATACTCAATGATTACATTCTACAACTTAATGAGATTAAATGGTAGCTTCAATGCCAATATTAGAAAATACCGTATTAATGAAATGTTTTAACTTGTTTATATAATATTAAAACAATGTTTGATTTTTAATTCGGTTCGTTTGTATAAGTATTAACCTGTGGTTGTATCTTTTAATTATTAAACTGCAAGAAAACTATTGTATTTAACAAACGTCTCAACTATTAATTAATAAAGTTTATTTGGTTTCGAAGCAAACCGCTCAACCCTTAAGTAGCACAATAAAACTAATCCTTTAATTATATTATTACACACATTCAGATACATTTTATTTAATATTCAAATCAAATCCTTTTTGAAATAATTTCAGACTTATCCTTATTTTGGAATATTGTTTGTGGATGTCAAATTAGAATTGTTATATTACCAGTCACAGTTACTCGATTTTGTGACGTTATATAAGTTAACTTGATGTTATAATTATGGAGGGGCATACAAAAATGTTTTTCAAAAAAATATTTCTTTTCTAAAAGCACCAGGAAGACTAGGGCACACTTTGAGTGCCGCTGACCTTAGGCTTTGGCGCGTGACTACCTCAAAGTGTTGGAGAATAAACAACAATCGCGGAGGCAAATAAAACGCCCCCGGAGGGCGGTAATAACAGGCCTCGATAGTAGGGAAATCGGTATAAATCGACGCCATATTTTATTTTCAGCGTCACATCCGGCCGCGCCGGAAACAGATGCAGCGAATAGTTTTTGGCGGAAAGATGGTCGGGTTCGGGTATAAATCAGTGTTTATCTTATCTGCTCGGGGCGTACTCTCTCGCGAGGGATTACTGTCGCGCCCCTGCCCTCCTGTTGTGAATAATGCGCCCTTGTGTAAATAGCGCCCAGACAAAAAATAAGCACCCTCTGGATAGGACAAGGGGAGATATTTGATGGCGCGGGCTTAGACGTTACAATTACTTTCAGTTGGACAAGACTTGGCCTTGCTTTAACTTGTTGCGAAAACATGTTCACCACCCCTGTTTCAGCAATTACATTTTTTTTCTAATGAGAGCGAAATATTTAGTTACATTTTATTTTAACAATAATTATCACTGTGATGAGGTTTGATAATCTTGTAATTTTTAGTATTTTTTGTGCTGATTTCAGATTTAGTATTCGCTTGTTTCTATCATGTGTATTTTTTCTAATCAAGTAAGCCTACCTTAAAATGTAATTTACATACATTTTTGCGGGAAATGGAATATACGCGTAAAGCATCTTTTTCTACATTCCCACTTCGATTTTTCCCTGAGAACCTCGGAGACGTCAGCGACGAACAAGGAGAACGTTTCTATGTATCAAGAAATCAAAGACATGGAAAAGAGGTACCACGTAAGGTGAAATGCTAATACGATAGCTAACAACTGTTTTATGTGAAAATGAAATGAAACTTCCGAGGGACGAAAATCAAGGAAAATAATTTTTCATCCACAATAAAAAAGTTGAGGAGAGGAAAATTAAATTGTCATGTTTATGTTTTGTTTCCGTTATATTTTTCTGTTTTACATAATTATTTTTATACATAATGTATGGCTAAAATCTATAAATAAGTATTTTTAACGGAAGATGTACTTTTTATTTTGCCCTCTTCACATTAATTGATAACTTTAAGTTCATTTATACCATTATCTACTCCAATACAGAGTAATGTTATACATTTCAGTCATAAAAAATATTAAAATTTCTGTAAAAGTTCAAAAATAATTAGTTCAAAAACCTTAAGAGAAAAATAAACAGTAGATCTGAAATCAGAATGGAAAGTACTATTAGGTTCACCTTATTTTAATAATATTACATCATTCTGAAAGTTAAAAAATACAGCACTGTGGTATAGACGGCAATCTTTACAGTAGAACCAATTGTTACGAACATGATTAATAATATTATCCGAGAATTCATGTACACGTTGCATCTATCTACATATACACGATGCACCAAGTACAGACCGCCGCATTTACTAGCTAAAAAAGAACACCTGCACGCTTTTTTGCGACCGAATTCGCACATCATACTGTACTAAATAACACGTGTTCTTAGGTATGGTATAACGGCCTATTTATGCCGTGAAGCTGCCTGTATAAGGAAACGATGAATATTTTAGGACCAGTTCTGTGAAATAACTCACGTGTAACAACAGACGGAGTACATCCTGAAATCTAAATACATGACTTTTACACATCTCTATAATCATTATTAGTCAACTAAAATCATATAAATTTTTTTTTAAGTATCACCTTAAAAGACAACGACAACATGGAATTACAGTCTTTTTGCTGTATATAACACCAATAATAATTTGAATTTGTTAAATATATACCCAAAGTATTAAAGAATTATTTTTCTGTTAGAATTATTTTTATGACGTGGAATCTTTTTTCAATACGAATTGCCTGGAAAATATACACAGTCGTTTGTCTCCTAGTCCTTGGTATGCACAGCATACGACCATGTCTTGAAGGTGTCGAATATGTTCCTTTCATTTCTTTTCAGCATCCAGGGTTTTAATCTTCAGCATACCATGATGGAAAATATTCATACGCACCCATGATGTCAACTCGTGTTACCGTGAGGAATGTAATTTTTAAACATTTTGGGTAAATGAGTAAGTAATTAAAGTTTTTAATATCGTACTCCTTCGTTTTAATTAATCATTTGAAGTAAGAGTGTTCTTTTTGTCATCATTAATTTTATTGCACGATTTTCTCTGTTCCATTAAAAAATGTATTTTAATCGCGTTCGACATCCACAACTTACGTTTTATTTTGTACTGAAATATTAGATGTATTTTATTTTTAATATTTAATTATTGTAATCGACATTTGACTAGCTTTTTAAAATTATTTTTATTAAATCCGAAATTATTTTTGTTTAGAAATAGCTATGATTCTTATATTGCGCGTATTTGTGGAAATATTACAGGTTTAATAGGCTTGGTAGACTTGTATTACTGTATGGCTGCGTTAACCAGACTGACTTTTAGGTTGCTTAATATGGAGCTGTTCTTCTAATTTTGGAATAGGTTTATTCGTCCTCGATTTCGCAGCCTCTTCCGAGACGAGAGATCCAAGATAAATAAAATGGTTGACCTCTTCGTGACAGCAAAGAATTAGTTCTGGACATTCATTCAAAGTACCTGTTGACGCAAGTCGAGCTAACTAGGAATTTTGCCGACGTAGAACCAGATTGCACTTCAACCCGGAGCTGTCAAGAGGCTTTTTTATGGATCAAAATTGCCGCCATGTGTACAAATCAGGATCATGAAGAAGCAGTGTTCTACACCAGAAGTGCAGTGATATTTCTGTTCTTCACCATAAAGTGCGAGTCATGTGGAGGTGAAAATTCTCGTCCAATCCAGGCCTTAGATCAATGTAGGCCAGATCCATCTGCCATTATTCCTTGCTGAATCCAATTCGGTAGCCTCAAATAAAACATAATTATAATTGATACAGTCCACGCAATTTTAGTCCACAGCACCTTTGTCTTTCTTTTGTATATTTCAAGATCCAGTAACAATCTTTCTCCTTAAATCTTGTGAAGAAGTTTTGCCACTTCGTCTTTATTGGTAGCAATCATATGTAATCTATATACACATACATATCTATAAATTATGAGAGTAGAGATCGGCGTTCTATATTCCTCATCGACTAGTTAGAGGAAAGTATGAGAATCGCAGGTTCTACACCTCAGAAATGCATACCAACCTTATATCTGCCATATTCTGCCTTGAAGCAGCAAATAAAATACATTTTCAGTAACAAAATGAATTTATTGCAAATTAAACAGATTTATCACTCTAGTACAAATTAACAGTAATTCAAAATAGTTTTATTGTATTTTATTTATTTATTTAGACACATATAACATATTTTTTATTTATTATCTTAGTTTAATAACCACAATTGAGTTTAAAAAACATCTACCGGTTTCGGAAAATACCTTTTCCTTCTTCAGGATATGTCAAAACTAACTAAAAATATAGCATTGTTTTTCTATTTATCCAGAATCTATTTTTAAATTTTTAAAAAAAAAAAACAACAATTATTTAAAAAGTAAATTTAGTACCTAACTCAAATTGCTGCTCAATACAAATTTAGTCGAATAATTTTTAGGAAAAAATTTTAGAATAGGACTCGTAGTTAAATTTAGTTGGCTGTTTAGAATTTCCTGATTACTTTTACATGCTTTATTTATCTCCAACGATTCCAAATTATTTAATTTGTGACCTACACCGTTTATATGCAAAATTGACAATCCCAATTTTTTATCAAAACCATGACTATTTTCTATCAAATGATTAGCAAATTCTGAAAACCCACTATTGTTCAAACATCTCAAATGCTCCTTTACTCTTATATTAAAATTTCTACCCGTTTTACCAACATAAAATGCAGCACAATCTTTACAACTAAGTTTATAGACGCCAGAATTGTTAAATTTATCATCCTTGTTCTTAGAATTTATGAATAAATATAATAATATAATTTCATATAATAAATAAATATGAAATTTAAAAATAGATTCTGGATAAATAGAAAAACAATGCTATATTTTTAGTTAGTTTTGACATATCCTGAAGAAGGAAAAGGTGTTTTCCGAAACCGGTAGATGTTTTTTAAACTCAATTGTGGTTATTAAACTAAGATAATAAATAAAAAATATGAATCTTAACCACCAAGTTAATATTGCTAATTTTAAAAGTATTACATATAACATATAATTGAATTCACTGCCCAAAACAATGGGAAACTTATCTATCTGCAAGTAATTTCTCCCACGAACCATGGCAAGCTGGCCAAAATGTTGATCGAATGGTACATTAGATTTTACTAATTCGATCTCCCAGAAATAAACCCCTCAATATAGTTATTCACGGCATCCCTGGGGTCATTGAAGCGCAAACAGTAGCCGATATCCTCGCTGTAGATTACCCAGTTTTAAACGTCTACAGAATGAAAAAAGGTCCCGGAAGGACCGTGTTACGGCTCTTGCTGGTGTGCCTTGAGAAATCTGACGTAGCCAAGAAAATTAACATGGATCTCTTAAGACCATCATAAGTTTTAAAACCTCGGTCGAACGCCTCAGAGCCCATGCTCGTCACGGTCAATGCTACCGCTATCAAACCCACGGTCACTCAGTCGCATGCGTTAAATGTGCAAGCGAGAACACTATCACCGACTGCACAAAATCGCGCGACACGCTGGCTACCTGAACCCTATGCAGAAGCCCACACCCAGCCAGTTACAAGGATTGCCCAGAACACCCATTAAATCGCCGCCCGATCCGTAGTCAAGTACACTTTCAAACAGTCTTTAGTCGCTCCTGGAGCGAAGCAGTAAATCGAAATAAATACGACCTAGTACAGAGACAAACATCCTCAAACTGGAGATCGACAAACGTCCCAGATATGCGCCCACAAAATTCCTAGCAATGGCGCCTCGACCGTCCCCCCTTTATCCCCCATCCTCTCCGCCGGCATAACTTCATTCTTCCTCTCATATACAGCCACAGAAAACTTAACCGCTCCCTAACCCATAACATAGAAAGAAATGTTCATTTCTACGATGAAAGACCTGCATTAGATGAATGAACAGACATCATATTCAATAAACCATTTCCAAAACTTAACAGCAAACTCACCCTTTATAACGCTGTAACCTAACGGCTACATTCCTGTGAATCCTGATTTTAAAATGCATTACCCAACTATATTCTCATGTTCTCAAGCTGACGAAATAAAAACTCAAGAATAACGGGTAGAAAAAAGGGGAATATCTAATTTCCTGAAAAAATTGTTCATCATGCAATTAGGTCGAAACAAAATAGAATAAATAGTGCACTAGTGATTGAATAACAATTAAAGCATTTACCCTTCGGTTACATCTTGATTATTTGGCCGATCCGGCAGCCATGGTACGTACGTCTACCACCGAATATAATGACAGCTCTACGCTTCCACCGCCAAACGAAAATTACCAATACACCATAGATGACTACCGATTTATCCTTTACCATACTGTGGTTTAAAATACTCGTGCGCAGCCATGCTGTCAACTCGTGTTACCGCAAAAAATTATAGTTCTATTAGCCTTTAAAAAAATTGACCATTAAATATTTTAAAAATATGTAATATTATAATTTGGAGCATTCAAGTTCTGAATATGAGGTTGAATTGTATAATACAACCTTTCTTATTATCAATCTTCATTTAGTTAGTGAGAAAGAGACACCATTATATTCGTATGTTTGTTATTGTTTTCACTGTGAAATTAATGTGTGATTTTTTTCTGCCTTTCCACAAATAGTATTTTTCTCAATGTTTTACAACAGAATTGATTAAAACTAATTATTTTTCACTAGTTATTTCTAAGCGTTAATATTTTCCTTCAAAATAACTAAAATATGAAGAGGATGTTGTATATATTTACCGAAATATTACAGATTTAATTAGAGCGGTAGACCTGTGTCACTGCACGGTTTGGAAAGGGTTAACATCGTGAAGATCGCGTGTATTACCAACCTTGCCATAATTATAAATGTACTTGGCATTAAAAAATATCGATGGGGTGGTTTTAAACATGATGCCAATTATATAACATCATAATATACATACATTTATAACATTAATATAGTACTTTTATAATTTTGTTTTGTTGGATCTGGCCATCTTCTCTTGAACTCCGTTTTTACCTCTCTTGACTTTCATTAAATCATTATTAAATTATTGACCTATACGTTGTCATAACTTTTTCGTATTACAATATCACGACTCTGTATGGGCTTAAAACGTAGACCCCGAGAAAAAAATATGCCTTCAAGATATGGTGTTGTGGTCGACTGCGAAACGAACGAGTATCAGATTTTATCAGATCTTATCTTTATCATCTAATCAGATTTTGATTAAACTTTTCCGAAACATGTGCCTGCTGGATATTTCAGCTGACTTTGATAACCAGCCAAAATTGTGACAGTTCAAAAATTAAAAAAAAAAACTCTCACGCACACAATCCACCAAATTCTAGTGGCCAATGCCGAAAGCAATTTTTATATCGGTATATTTTGTGAATATAAAGACACAGAAAAATAAACTTGAATCTTTTACGTTGTAATTGAGTTTGATCAATTGACAGTTTTTATCGTACCGATGAATTTTGATTGATATGTCTTTAAGATTTCTATTGATATACAGCACAATATGTGAAGTATAATTTACATCTACATACCCGCATATAAACACTTGATAATTATACACCAATATCTCGAGAGATTAGCCCTGTAATTTTCACTTTGAAACCCCAATTTATTTGCAATTAAATCGTGGTAATATTAAGTATGCCAACAATTTAATGATCAACATGTACGACCCCTATGTTAAGCGCTTTACTATTAAGGGTAGGTGTAATTAAATATTTTAATAAATTACTATATCTACTTGAAACCGAAAATGAGCCGAGGTCCACCTTAATATATGCCTATTGAGGTGTTATTATTAACTAGCCTTTTACCGCGTCCTAAGATATGATGAACAGATAGCATCACGCATATTTTTTACAATTGGTAGCAAAACTAATAGCTAAAAAATAGGAGGCCTATAATCAACACTGAACGCAAGATGGCAAAAGAAAAAGATTTATAAAAGTAAATATAAGTATTAAGAAGAACACATTCTTATTGTGAAGTTGTAATTATTCAGAACATAGGACTGTGATATTTTAAATACTAATTAAATGTATGAATTATAAAAGTATGCATATAAAATCAATTTTTTCGAAAAATATTATTGTTGCCACCATGATTCGAACCTGGATCTCTTCCAATCCGGGGAACGTGTATTATTATTAACGTGTATTAACCGATTATGCTACAGCACACAGTACATTGACGACAAATTTTTGAACCTACTTTGAGACGCCAGAATTAAAAATTATTTTTCATTAAATTTTGTACACATTGATTCAACTTATATCTATCGAATTACTCAAAGGTATTTGAGAGTAAAAATAAAGTTTTCAAATAATGGAACGATAGATGTATCAATTTGAAAAGTGTAAGGTATAGGTTCGAAAATGTGTCGTCAATGTACAGTGTGCTGTAGTATAATCGGTTAATGCACGTTTCCCAGATTAAAAGAGATCCAGGTTCGAATCCCGGTAGCAACAACAATATTTTTCGGTAAAATTGATTTTATATGTATATCTTTTTAATTAATACGTTTAATTTGTATTTAAATATAGCTGCTTTTAAATGATTTTGAATACACATATTAGAATTAACGCAGCTTAAGCTATTATAATAAATGATACGATTATGATGGGATGATACTTAGGATACTGGGGTAATTTTCATTTAACTAAATAAATTCAGAAAGCTAGATTATTATCAAAAAATATTTTGTCTTCCTAATTGAATTATCTAATTTGTTGTAACTAAATTACGTAAATAAAAGTTAATTTAAAAAAAACAGTAACTGATTCGAAATATTTCGCTTTTTTATTGAATGACATGTAGATATTTTCTACTAATAATTTATACAACGGATCAATATTACAAACTTTAAAGTAAAATAAAATATTTTAAATTGATTATCAGAAGATGAATATTAAGGAAAACACATTCTTATTGTGAAGTTGTAATTATTCAGAACATAGGTCTGTGATATTTTAAATACTAAATTAATGTACTAATTATAAATATATACATATAAAATCAATTTTGTCGAAAAATATTGTTTTAGCGTCACCGGGATTCGAACCTGGATCTTCATTTCCAATCCGGGGAAGTGCACTACCTTTGTGCTATAACGCCAGTATTTTTCTTGACAAATTTTCGAACCTATATGTTACATTTTTCAAATTAATACACCTGTCGTTCCATTATTTGAAAGCCATCTACATTATTTTTACAGAATCTCAAATACCTTTGAGTAAACCGACTTGCAGACGCCAGAATTATCAATTCATTTTTATTAAATTTTTGGACACGTTGATACAACATATATTATTAAGGAAAACACATTCTTATTGTGAAGTTGTAATTATTCAGAACATAGAATATATTTATAATGTATTAATTATAAATATATTCATATGTATATGTTTATAATTAATACATTAATTTAGTATTTAGAAGATGAATAATTAATATTATGAAGATTATTATAGAATTCAATGTGAAGCAACTTATGAACCATCATCGCATTTCGCTTGCGGATTGGAATGACGTATTCAGTACATATTTGTACATACCTTTACTGACTCTCAAATACCGAAGACTCATTAACAGATCATCTTGGATACTGGCCTTACATCTTACTATGCAGAGGAAGATAGAAAGCAGCAGAGGTGTAGGTAGAAAGAAATTGTATAGGCTAGGTTCAGAAAGCGGCTCAAAGTCTGAAATTATGGTGATCTTATACATCTGGCGCAGGATGGTATATACCAACATACAACAATTCTGACATCAAAGAAGAACAGTAACTCTCATCGACAGGTGAAGTATTAAACTAAATACACACAAACATAGGAGACAAGGCTCAGGTGATAGATATACAAATAATTATGTAATGACAGAACCCAGGGTGGGGGGGGTAAAGTTACAAGGTGGAGTGGTGTTAAACAATATTACATAACATAACTCATCTCCTCTTATTTCAATATTCCCGTTATAACCACCCCTCTTCCACCAGTAACTCCGCCCCCTCCTTTCTCTCAAAACTCGATTAGTGCAAATAAACTCAAGTAGAGTTATAACATTGTTTTATTTATATCCATCAATTTTGATGATTTCAGTTACTTACTTGATGTCACTGTTTTTACATATTCTTGTAAGTTATTTAACAGAAATAATCGATAGTGGTATGCATCTCCGAATTTCCTGCAGAATGCGCCCAAATAAATTGCCTCTTGAACTATGTCACAAGGTAATTGTGATGCATTAGCATGATTGCACAGTGGAAAAAATATTCCGTGCAGGACACGTATCCTTTCGAAGAAACGTGACACTTACAAAAGTTGCAAATGGAACCTTCAATATATATCTGGGGTGACAAAATCGATAATTCACTTCGCCCGAAATAGGGTGATCTCAGCCGTCCCCTCAATTATTAAGCCGAAGACAGAAACAATACGTGGAAGCCAAGTTACCTACCTTGTTAAGGTCGTATCGTCAGCTCACAAAGCCAGAATTATATAAAAAAATATCCAGCAAAATACACGTTCTTATAAAAGAAGGTTTGTTATCGATAGGGTAGTCTCGTCTCACTTATTTGTTTATTCTTTAAATCTGAGTAAATTTGAAAAAAACTACAATTTTCATCTCATTTTTGTATCACACATGAAAATAAAAATACTTGTCTTTTAGTTCTACTCCTTTAATTTCCGTGAGACGCGTTTCGACTTATGTCGACATTATCAATCTTACCATTTTAAATTCAATAACTTGTATTTATATGAAATCTATTAAAAAGGGGGCAGCTATATAATTTTAAGTACTTAAGATAATAATGAGTGTCTTGTGTCAGACATTCTATATGACCAACCCATCGAAGTTGTCGCTAACTGATAGTGGTTTCTAACTAACTAACTTACCATCATACCGTTTCTCATCGGGTGTAGGTAGAGAGGAAAGAGCGCCACACTGTTCTGTCCTGAAACACAATTCTCACCTCATTTACATTCAAATATCTTCTCATACAAGCTCGCCGATTATTGAGGCTTCTAACAAAGCTATCCTCCAGTATCTAGTTTTCCTGGTTGTGCTCAGTCTTCCGCGAACGTCCTCTAGGTCTGGTGCCATCAACATTTGCGTCTTATATCTTTCTTACCATTCTCTGCTCATTCATCCGTTCCTTGTGACCAAAGCACCTAAGTAATCCTTTTTTCATCTTACTTAATATACTAAGATCAGCTTTACATTCTTTATTTATTCATTCTTAATACTGTTATAAATGGATCTCATTTCTACTACATTCAGTCTACTTTAGTTCCTCTTCTGCCATACATTAGTGTTGATACCAGGAATCCATTATGTATCGCTAGTTTATTGTCATCTGTGCGTTTATTTTTCTATTTTATTGTTAGAATTCTTCTCAAACATCGTTAGTGTTGCCTTTCTAGTTTTATGTAAGGTATTCGCGTTGGGAGACATTAGGGAGCATTTGAAGTACAGATTTTACAGCAATATTTGTTTAATATGTTATATTTATGACGTGGTTATCGAAGAGTTCCTTTCTGTGACACCCACCTGACTAGACACAATGCAACCTTGATTTTGTTACCAGGTGCCTGAGTGCTTGATTCGTTATTTAATATGTTAAGGTGGAGATTTATAACGCATCATTAAGGAAGCAATGTCAATAGTAAAGCATTGATAAAAATGATTCAAATATAATGTATTTATATTAATTGGAAAGGTAGATTAGAATCGCAACTTTCGATAAACTGTTTTATATTACTTTTCCAATCTGTATCTTTGACAAAGATCGAGATATTGAGACATATGGCAAGTGGGCGGTGAAGCGGGTGGTTAGTAAAATGTGATGTGTAGGAGAAAGTTACGTTAGTTATACGATAAGAATATTATTTTTAGGGCTTGACTCTTAACATTAAGGGCCTGGTTGCTTAACTAGAACCTTATTGCTATGGGGATCGCATAGATTTGCATGCTCCGCGCGACATGATCGTAAAACACTGGCTCGTTTAGCCTCCTCTTGTAGGGAAGGTTCTCCCGCTTCACATCGTTATTTCGCCCCGCAGTTGTGTATGTCGAAACATCAGTTTTCTCCGAATCGATAATAAAACATCCTTTTATATAAATATAAACGAAGCATTAAAAATACAGTCTCGATAAAATGTTATTACCAAAAAGAGAATTGTTATATCTTTAACCATTGATATTGACTAAAAGACACAAAGGTGTGCGAGATTGTGTCGTCAGAATAATATCCGCCATGGTAATGAAAGTATTTATTCTGAATGCTTCGATACAATGTAGTACAAGTCAATAGAAGATGGTTACAGGTCAACGGTTCGGAGACAAGAGGCCGCGCCGACCGCGGTGTGATACATTTATCTCTTTCACACACTCATCACTCATATCATCCTTCACGCGCTCATGCATTCGTACCATGGATACTATTTACGCGCTTTGTTACTTCGATTGGCACCACTGGTTTTCCAGATTTATAGTAATGTGCATGTGTGTGTGTGTGAGTATTGCCGCCTTTTTTTCGCAGACCCAAGAAGACGGTAAACGATAGGCGTTTCAATTATATCCCGTGCTTCGACCAGTCCAGAGGTCCAAATAAACCACCAGTGCGCACTTCGGTCGGTTGAAATCTACCCAGCTAAAAGAACAATAACATCGGACAAGAAAGACAGCAAATACAATAAAAATGTTTGTGCAGTATACATATATAATTTATGTACTTATTTTCATATCAATCAGAAACCTGGGAACCGGCCATCGAAACGTTTTTTATATATAGCTTTGAATTGAAATCTGTTGATTGTGGTAATTATTTTTTATATAATATAAATGCTGGAGATAGTTGTTACGCATACTCCTACACACAGACTCCCTTCTTTCTAACCTTTTTTTTCTGAGCATCTTGCGAGAAGATAAGATTGTTATGGTGGACCGCATTAAAGGAACATTCCTTATCAGTTGGATCAATCAAATAGAAGAGGCAACAGGTACTTCTCTCTAATAACTCTACTATTTGCAGGATGCCGAGAAAAGTGGAGGACCATAGCTATGAGGGAATTTATCGAGATCACGATCCTCAGTCATGAGGAACCGATACAGATTCTTTGTGTCATTCTATGTTTATAATAATTTGATTTTTTAAATATATTTACGTGTATGTTCGTAATTCTTGTCTAAATTTCCAACGTATACTCGTACATTCAAGTTGTTTATGTCAGTCTATCCACCCAGAAACAAACAAAATGTCCTGTCAATTATATCACGAGAAAGTGTACAGTTATCACGTCAAAGAAAATAAATTATTTTTCTATCGTGTTTTGCTATTTTTAGTTGGGGTTACCAGTTTGGTGTTTTAAATATGAAAGGATGACTTTCAAAGCGTGAAAAATGAAAAGTGCAATATCTCGGGTTTGTGGTTACTTTAATCGTCCGGTATAGTAACACTATATAAAAATTGAGGTAGGTATGTAATGAGGCTTATGGAAGACACCAGCTGCAAAAACAGAACGGTTCTCTCGTTCCCTGCGCCCGGCAGCCTAGCGAGATGTTCACCTAGCGGTCATCCGACACATCGCGTCAATGCTCGGTCGGCTTCATGGTAGGGTGATACCTTTCACCACAGTATAATATATGACTTTATATCATTACTTACGAGTTATTTCTAGTTATAAATAAAATTAATTTCAAGATTTGCAGTGTCATGTGAAGTGGTGTATTCAATAAATACCTTGTAAACCCGTGCTATCATACCACCTCTGCATAGAATATGTTCCTTACAAATTTCTTCACTGTTAGTATCCACAATGAACGTTAAGCCGGCCACACATGCAACGGTATACCTGACAGAGTAAACATGACAAGTTAACCGAAGCTCAACTTTGGCCATACACGTAAGGGTGATGCGGCAGCGCTAGTAAGTCTTCTCGTCATCCTACGAAAAAAAGAAAGAAACTAGCGACAAAAGTGATGTTAACCTTTACCATACCATGATATAAAATCCAAACGCAGCCATGCTGTTAAGACCGAAAATAACAGTTAGAAAAAAGGTTTTTATTAACTTAAATGGCTTTAATAGCACGAATTTACTCTACATATTGAGCATTCAATTTTGAAAAAATGATTAATAACATAATTTAGAGCATTCATTAAGTCCTATACAATGCATCTTTCCTTCTTATCTCTCTTCGTTTAGAAATAGATAATTATATTTGTATGTTTGTTGTTCTTTCTACTGTGAAAATAATTTATGATCTCTGTCGTTCATATCAAAATGGTATTTTATACAAAGTATTAATTTTAAAATGGATTGAATGGAAAAAATATTTGTTTTTGTATGATTCCCTTTTCATAATTGGTTTTTCACTAGTCATTCCTAAGCGCTAATATTTTCTTTAGGATGATCTAAAATATGAATTTTATGTTGCATGTATTTACCGAAATATTATAGGTTTAATTATTATGGTAGACGTGTGTTACATGTAGGTTTTCAACTAAAATGGTTAGAAAAATAATAACGTAAAATAATACTAGTCAATTTTCATATTGTGTTATTATAGATACATATTTTTAATTTTTTATTATAAACAAATTCTTACATCTAGTACATATTGATCTTATACATATGTATATATGTTGATAGCCACCCCCATAATTCAAGATCTTTCTTCTTTGAGGGTACATAATTCTACTATTGTTAGTTTTATTGTCGAATGTATGAATAAACTCTCCTTTTATTTTTATATTGTTGAATGCGTAAATAAATAAATAAACATACCAAATTCATATTATTAATTGTTATTGTCTAATAAATTACAATAACAAGTCTTTTTGGTTTATTTAACAAACCAAAAATAAATTTATTTAACCTCCTTGGAATTTTGTGAAAAATGTTGTTTTGTCAATTAATTAAGTGGTTAAAATATAATTTTAAATTATCTAAAAATATTTTTTAACCACAGTTAAATCAACGTTGCTAATATTAAAAATTATAACATGTATTTTTGCAATAGTTAGTGCTACAGAAATCTAGATAAAATAAAATAAAATTTGAGAGTCACTCGGATGGAGCGACTGATGTTTAAGATTATGTATATTAGAAAGATTGATTTATTTGAGAACCAAGAGCCCTAATCCCCCTCAAATTCTCACGCATGTATATGAATATCGCAGGTGTTAATAAAATAAAACAAGACTTATAATTGGCTACGTTTTTTGTTGAATTATACATAAATAAATGTACACTGTTTGAATATTAAACTGTAAATTAAAGTTCGTGACTAGCGCAGCTCACCGAAGACGGTACCGAGAGACGCGTCCGAGAAGGACCAAGGGAAAAGTGCTCGCTTTAGCTGACTTCTCGGACCGATTGCGTCGCGATGTATTGTCATCTGACTTATGTCGGCGGCGTGGAATGGCTGTAAAATGTCTGGTTTGATAGCCAAATCTGAGAAGCACGAGCAGTGCCTTCACAATCGAAAAGATATCTATAAAAAAAGATTTTTTTTCCCCTTTAAAATAATCATAAACACAGCAACAACAAACCAAAAACTATAGAATACGATGCGAAATGTTCCAATATTAAAAGTTCGGTAAAAATGAGTATTTCACATCGTTCTTTAAGTAGTTATTAAAATTAGCTTAATAATATCTTCATGCTAGATTTTATAGCACTGAGATACAGCTGAAGAATGTGGACTCGCTGCACAAATCTGATGAAGTGATACATTATATCACCAGTAGCGTGCTTTTGAAATTTACGACTATCGAAGACCGCTCGGACACTCTACTAGAATATAAATATAAATTAAATTCACATATTTCAGTCGTATTTTAAGATATTTTGTTTGGACATAATATGAGATGACATAAATAATATTTCATTCGATTTTTTTAATGTTATTCCGATTTCTCTTTATAAATAAAAAATAAAACATTTTTTCGTTTTTAACGAATTATGACTTTCAAAAAAGTTTAACATCTACCATTTTTAAGCGATGAAATAATTTTTTCGGATGGTTTAATTCTTAAAACAAATGAGATAAATCACATAGAAAGATACACAGAATATATATTGTCACATTATGAATGTGACGTAAGTACTTAATTTATAATGTAAACACCCTGGTTATATGTTTTAACGCTCGGTGAAAATCGCCAAGCAATAGTCCCAATGTTGGCCGCGAGGATCGTGACGGTCGCCTCGCATCGAGGAACGCTCGCTGGTCTTGGTGCATTATTCTGCTCGCAGCTTCGAGCTGGATGGGTCGCCGGAAGGCGGGGCCTAGGATCACCGTCCCATTAATCCGCGTACTCTATGTAAATTTTGTAAGGATGAAGATCTCCAATCAAACCGATAATTGCTTCAGGAAAGAGCCAACTAGTCCTGGTTATTTAAAAACTACATCGGCCTGGAACATAATATTCACTCAGTAGTTATTGTGTCAACAAAATACAATATATCTATCCCAGTTAATTTAAATACAAGGTGTGACAATTTAATTCTTGAAATGCACCATTCCAAATTACTCGTGACGCTACTTTCAACGCTTCCCCTTCTGCATCCATACACTGACATAGACGGCTTTTTTATTTATATTAAGTACATATTACACATTATGTTAAATAATCTGTTATATTATAAAATCTTAATAACATAACCGATGATAAAATAACCAGAACTCACGGGAACCTAAGTCAGGTAAATAGGCGTGATGATCTAATAGGGTAATCGCTTTTTATTTTCAAGAAAGTCACAGTGAGTGCACGAAATCATCAGCTTGAATTTTACCCTCGTATTCTCGTTTACTCGTTCAAACACAAATACTTGCGTGATTTCAATAAAAATACGCCTCCAGAGATATCGTTGACAACGCGGTCATTTTGGGAATAAAATTGTCATATCCCATATATACAAATCTATATATGCGTACATGGCAATAGGAGGATCAAATTTTAAGACGCAGAGTTAATGGATGGTCAAAAATGATCTTACCCAATGTACGTTTATATTTTCATATAAAGTTTTAATACACTCTGTATATGTTGAAAATTGTCGTAATACAGGCTCCAGGTATCCCAGTCTATCATCAATCAGTTATACTCCACGTGGATTTAAATAATTTAAAAATATAAATCTTTGTAGTTATTTTTTTTGAGACATTTTTTCATGTTACGTTAATTAAATAATAATAGCAGCATCCTAATTTTATGACTTTATCAATATAGGCGATAGATTTAATCAAAAATTGGCGTTTAATTTCCATTTTTTTCAATACCCATCTCGAACGCTGATTGCTAAAAGAACAATCTAATTATCTCATAAAGATACCTCGAAGCAGGTGATTGGATAATCATTTCAATCTTAAAAGCATCCGGTACAATGCACTTTAACATAAAATCTGGATGGAGAAAAACACGAACAACATTTTTGAGTACACGTAAAATAAACTCTCGGTAGCAAAAGGGTACAACGTGTTACAAAATATTCAATCACGATTTAAGTTCTTTACACGTGATGCCAACTGATGTTGTATTTGACAAATTTAGTATAGAAACACGTAATATCCGGGATAGTGTTTCTGTGAATGTTAATCTACATCAGACGAGTACTGAAAAATGTACCAAATAAATCGTGAAGATTATGTAAAAATGTATTATCATTTATATATAGAATCTTTCTGAAACATTTGATTAAAATGCTCATTTTAAATAGGAACAACATCAAAGTGCTTTTAACGGATTGATGAGATAACTAACTAAATAAACTGATCGTTATATGAGGAAGAGGTAAGAAAGAGTTAAATCATTGTTAAGTTTATCTAAAATAATAATGTGATATTTTTACTCATATTCAATTACTAACGGGGTTCAGATTTTTTCACGATGGTATTATTTATCTGAGTTGAATGAATGAAGCCAAAGGAAGTGACTGACTCCGTGAGAATAAATACAATTTTAAACTTGAACGAATCAATTATTATTATCATTGTAACGTTCCATCCCATTCCTCGAAATGTAAGAGATTTTTTTTTTTAATAAACAGTATCAAGACCAACGGTTAGTTGCCACCAAAAAAAATATTATACATAAATATGAGACAAAAATATTTACGTTCCTTGTGCCTAATCTAAACCATATCAGAGATTTAAGCATCTTAAAAATTTCGCAGTTGTGCGTTTATTTCGATTAATTAAAATATTTTATTGATTCCAACTTTGGTACGTGTTTGATGCAAAATAATTAAAGATCATCAAACTTCGAGCAGCCGAACTATTTGTTGTTAGATAATTTAGGATCTGAAGCAAAAATAAATTATAATAATGGGTCGATTTCTCAAATATTTATTTGTAATCGGGACGAATGGAGACCAAGGGGGAAATATAGACACTCGTTATAAAAAAGTTTAAAGTTAAGACTTTAAACTTTTGTTTAGATTATCATAATACGCCTTACTTGAAATATTTTATGTTAAAAAAATTACTTATTTTTTTACCTACCGGTAATATTACTATTACGATGGTGCCACATAATAACATTTTGAATTATTAATGGCTCAAATTGTACTAACTAAGTAATAATTGTTTTTTAAACTTATTTTCATTATTATTATTTCATTTTTTTATTGAAAAATGTTAATTTAAAATATTCAACAAGTTCATAAACTAATTCTAATGTTTTTTTTATTTATTTATGCCTAAGTATCAAATGTGTTTATACTCAGACACGTAAATGCTGCATATCGATACCATCCACGACGTATTTTTTAACTTTTATTTAACGAAGCAAATCTCATTAAATAAACAAAATAATCAAAATATAAATCGCCTGTCTTTACAATAGTTAATGAATGTGTCACGTCATGAGTCCACGGAGACTGGAATTGGAGTCGTGAATAATTAGTATCTTGAATGGTGCTTTCTAAATGAGATCGGTCGATGAACCAGTTTTTAAATAAATTCACTCAATTGAATTTGAGCAAATTCCGACTGAAAATAGAAGCCATATTGACGTAGACACTATTGACGGTACCGACAATATATTTGGACTAAAGTTAAATCGATTTGTAACAAAAATTCATGACGGAAACGCTAACGTCATACCCAATTAGTCCGAACTTGAACTGCCTTATTTACTATAAGATCCGTTTCACTTCATCTACCTCAGCAACTGATATTGATTTGGTAGAGTAAATCTTTCATAACTTCGGTTCAAGCAGCTAGATTAACAAAAAAACTGTTTCGTTTAATTATTACTGTAATGTATATTTATACATTTTTCTTTTTCTAAAGTGTAGTGCATGCCAATGAACGCCGACAATTGTCGCACGATCAGACCTCGTTGACCTTGAGACCCGCGCTCTTCTGCACTTATGCACTAATTCTTAATATCTTGTTTATTCTTTTCGATTTATAATAATTTATAACACAATACAGACAAATATATATCGATAATTTAAAAACAAAAATAAAATGGTATGGTATTTTTAAAATCCTCACTAAAATAATATAAATATATTAATTATACAAGAGGAAAAGATAGACCGAGACTGCCATTCAGGAAGAAGGATAAACTCAGAAATCTATGATGTACAGTGCGATGAAGATCTTCAATGAATTGCCAGATGATATGAAAAACGAGGAGAAACTATTATATGTGGATTCAAATTGAAACTAAGCAAATATGTTCAAGATAAGTTTTGAACATTTTGATCTTATTTACATTAGATTATATACGCATATGCACTATATTAAGAATAAATAAATAAAAAGACACGCTGACTTTAAATTTCGTTCATCTTCTTCTTTTATAAAGTACAATCACAAGTAGTGAATGATGATGGAATCTGACGAGATGGAATGGGAGAAGAAAATGGTTGGATGAGTAGTTGGAAGGAGTTGGTGAATAGAATAGGGAATTGGAAATGAGGGAAGGACAGAATGAGGATAAGGGAATCCTTCGATAGCAAACCAGGGTGACTTACAAGATAAGGAGGACAGCTCGACTTATCAGATGATTATGGTCCCTGGTATATTCTGAAGTTCATCCCAAAACTTGAACAGCTTGAACCAGCGATTCCGATGAATCCACCGCATACTGTTCACTGAATTTCACATACATAAATCTTCTGCTATTCCAGTAGATTCAATATATGACTCACCGAGAACCACTTCATTTCCGCAAACTAGTCGAGCTGGAGAACAAATGTAAACTGATTGGGAAGGGGCAAAACTAAAACTGGTGACAAACTTAAAAATAATAATTTTGATTCAAGTCATCGAATATAGGTATGTTTGCCTGTAAAAAAAAATTAGGAATACGGGACACTGTTCTTGTCGGTACAATGCTATCCCTGCGTCTACAAGAACAGTATTTGACTATGCCTCTATCCAACAATTTTCTTTTATCAGAGTTTTTTTTTCTTTTTCCTTTTTACCTCTTTATTCTCACTCTTTTCAGAACCTCATTCTTAGAACACTTTAATCCAAGGTTATTCTTTCCATCTTTCCATAGTTACCATATATAGAGAGGATGTTTTATGTACTCCCCTAGTTGCCCCTCTGTCCCTCGGCGCCTGTGTATTATTATTTATCTTTGCTAATATTGTATTATTATTATTATTCTGTGCATTGTTTTAAACGATAAAGATTTTAACATTGGGTCATAGGTGAAGGATGTCTTGGTTGGCGGCCGTGCGTCGTTGCTTGGACGCTTATGCACTGAACTGCGTTTCTTAAAAATTATACGGCTATATCTAAAGTGACCACGCAGCTAAACTAAATAGAAAATATATCTGTCGAAATTGGTATCGCAGTTCCCCCCGGCAAGGAAAATATTCGGGTTCAAATCCCAGTTGTAACCAAATATTATTTTTATAGATGGATTTTTTCTATAATTATTTCTAATTAATTCATTTAATTTGTTTTTTTAATTACTTATGTCTACAAATGCGATATTTCAACACAACGATGGAACATATCTCCGCGCTGTCAATATTCTTCAGTGGCAATAGTAATATAGGTATTGAAGATATTTTTGATTTGCGCATGGATAATCCACCGACTGTATTGATTTGACGAAATACCGAATAAATAAATATTAGTTTGTTAGTTTGTCTGTTGACAATGGTTGGAGTACGCAATACCAGTTAGTCATGCATGATCTATAATGAACCAACAAACGAAGCCTTGAGATCGAAGCGTTTATAATTGTAACTTAATACCGGGTAAGTACTGCATAACCGGTGTACCGCACAAGCAAAACAAGATTACCAATCTTGCAGTCATAAAAAATCTAAAATAGTCAAAGTAAAGTGAGAATTTAAAATGTTCTGACCATTTCAAAGTTCACACTTATCTAAGATAGCGTGACTATCTGTCAACAATGGTGTTCAATATTCAATGGTGTCTTTATTGGGAAGTATACAATAATCTATTAGAGTCGGTTCAAAAAAAATTCATTAAAATATTCGGAGCAGGTTTAAGCAGAATGTTGAAACATGTGGAGATTTGTTGATAAACAATAGATTGAAAAGTCTCAATATGATGCGCAACAATGCTGATCCAATGTTTCTGTACAACTTACTTACCGTTGCGCCGTTTCTCTGCGGTGGTAGGCAGAGTGGATAGAGCGCCACACTCCTCTGTTCTGACACATAATTCTCGCCTCATCCACATTCATACATCTTGTCATACAAGCTCGCCGATTGTTGAGGCTTCTAACAGAACCATCCTCCATTATCCGGTTTACCTGGTCATGCCAAGACTTTCGCGCACTATTTCTGTACTATTTCTGGTGCCATCAACATTTACGTCGTATATTTTTCTTACCATTATCTCCTCATATGACCAAACCACCCAAGAAATCTTTTCTTAATCTTACTCCCTACACTAACATCAGCTTTACATTATTTCCTTATTTATTCATTCTTTACTCTGTCATAAATAGATTTGCCACATATATGCTTAAGTATTCTCATTTCCACTGCATTCAGTCTACTTTCGTTCCTCTTCTGCCGGCTCCAGCCCTCACTTCCATACATCAATGTCGGTGCCAGGACTCTATTGTGCACCGCTAGTCTTGCCTCGGTTGACAAATTCCCGTTAGATATAATTCCATTCAAAGCGCCGTTCACTTTATTCCCTGCAGTCACCCTCCTTTCGATATCACTCTCAGCCTTTCAGTTTCCATCAAACATACTTCCCAAATACACAAACTCATCTACTTGTTCCAAACATTCATTACCTATAAGTATTTAGCACGGTGTCTTGCTTTCCTCCTTCTCGAATACCATCACTTTCGACTTGTTAACATTCATGAGGTCGTTTTCCTTGCGTACATCGTACATCCTACTCACTAGACTCTGTAGTTCTTATTAATTATTCGCTATTAGTACTGCATCATCGACGTACAATAAACAGCATACAATCAAATCGCCCATTTTCGCTCCTACAATTATAGATTAATCTGTATAAGATTGTTAATAATATGGTCGACAGCATACTCATATCTAAAAAAGCATAAAACATTCAGATAGAAAAATTTATAGACCTATTATTAAGAGAACACATTCTTATTGTGAAGTTGTAATTATTAGAACATAGGTCTGTGATATTTTCAATACAAATTAAATGTATTTAATTAGAAATATATACGTTGTGGGGGTAGATACCTGCGTTCTACCCTTTCACCACCAAGATCCGCGTGTTCTTCACCTCAGAAAAATATACCCACCTTATTTTGTCACATTCTGCCTTCATCCTAAACTGGGAAAAATGTATAAGTAACACCTGGAGATGATAAATAAAAAGATGTTATACATTATAAAAATGGCTTCTAATCAGAAAAGCAATATGAATAAATTAAACAAATAAAAATACAATCTACTTTAACTAATCTACATTTCGTCGGGTTGGGCGCTATTATGACGTTCTTCAGGCAGGCAGGTGACAACCAAATGTTCCACTAGATGGCATCTCCCCGGTTATGCCATTCGAGCATCCCACTTCCTTGGCCTATCATCGTAGATGATCCTTAGCAATCAGGCCGACGCGATTTGATCCGTAAGCGGAATTGTAGATGACTACATCACATCAAAAAGTAGCCTACAGCGAGGCCAAGAAACCATTGGAGATAAACCAAAAGTAAAAACCAAAGGAAAACTTGTCGTTTCCTGTATTATTTACCATATGATAAGATTAACACATTAATAGAAAATTATGCACTAGTGATTGAAAAACATTTACCTTTTGGTCATAGTGTATCGCTCACAGTCACATTTTATAACCGTTGGCCGTAGCAATTAACCGCCTAATTTGACAGTTCTCCTTGATGATTTGAAAAAGAACCATAGATGGTGACCGTCTTTATAACTTTCAAAACAGATTGCGATACCAATGCAAGGGCAATTATTTGTGATTTCGAAGTGCTTGGCAATAAGACAAGAGATGGGGCAATTTCGAACGTGACCTTAATTTAGTGTCACAATAGATAGATGTAGTGTTGTTGCAGGCGATCTCAATTATTTTTATATTACCATATATAACTACATTATTGGGTATTGTTTATGCTTTCTTGTATTTTGAAAGCATAAAAAATTATCAAGACACAATAATGTAGTTATATATGGTAATATGAATTATGCATTGACAATGAAATATAATGTGTTATATATGAAAATGAGAAGTTGCAGTATATATATAATATATATATATATATATATATATATATATATATATATATATATATATATATATATATATATATATATATATATATATATACTATATATACTGTCATTATATTTCATTGTCAATGCATAATTCATATCCACTTTAATGTTTATAGGCTGCGGTGGGATGTCAGATTATAGTGAACGCAAGTGATGAGTGCTTTTACCATATTTTTAATGTAGCTGGTTTATTCTGACCTTTGTTGTGCCACTGAACTGTTAATGCTCTGTATAATGTAAAATTTAATTTAATTTAAAAAATATTAGAGAATGGCGTTAGGAGTATGCCTATTGACTGTACATGAACGATTGTCAACCATTTTTAGAATATGCGGATTACCTAGACATTGAAGGTAGTAGAAGGGGTGTTGCAGAAGCCTTAATTTCATAAAAGGAAGTTGCAGCAGTTGGTCTGCGAATAAACATGATAGTGAGAAAGCCATAAAGCAACAATAAAGAACAAAAAGGTGAAAACTATTTCAATAAATTGTAGTCGAATACTTAAAATATCTCGAAACGAATATTAATAATTCGAACACAATGACAATGTAGTTAAAAACAAGATTGATGCAAGCTAACAAATATCAATATAATAATAACATCTTTAATTTATCTAGCGCTTTCTATGCAATTGCTATTAATGAAAACACATTTTTGTTGTGAAGTTGCAATTTTCCAACAAAATTCTGTTGTATTTTTTTATAAAAAATCAATGAATTAGAAAATATATATCTATAGAACAAATTTTCCCAATATTTGAATATATCCAAGAACACACAATTACTGGATTTTCACCTATAAAGGCACTGTTATTAAACAAAAAATAGATATCTCATAGAGACGAAGCTACTTTTTGTTGATGGAAAAATACGACTTAAGACCTGTCATCGGCTGGCTTAAGTGATCACTTTACACAATGTAACGTTCACCGTTCCACCCAAACAACCTCAATATCTATCAAATTTTTTAATGTTGTGCATATGTTAATATGTAGTAACACTTCTAATACCACTACACTATCGCCATATGTGGACTAAACTTTATATTTATTTCCCTGAAACAACATATGTCACAATGAGAAGCTAATTATTTTTTGAAATTATTTAAAGCAATATTCTGTATCTGTAAAATTTTTTTAAAACAATATACTAGAATACGTCTGAAAACAAATATAATATATACAACTTTAAAAAATTTGATAGATATTGAGGTTGTTTGGATGGTATATTATTTGTAGGTGAAAATCCGGTAATTGGGTATTCTTGGACTTATTCTAATATTGCTAATAATATACTGGACAAAATAATAAAACATATAAATATCTGAAAATATTGATTTTTCATGCGTATTTTAGTATAATGTATTAAAAAAAACATTTTTCCTTTAATGAAAAATATCTTCGTCTTTATGAGATATATATTATTTGTTGAACAAATATTCGGTTAACAGAGCAAAAATTGTAGCGCGTTTTTCCTGGTAGTAAAAGGTTCAAATCCTTAAAGCAACCGAATATTTTTTTCGACAGATAGATTTTCTATGTATATCTTTATAATTCATTTATTTAATTTGTATTAAAAATTGTTATTCAAAGTTATGGACATAATTTTGTGAAAAGGTGCATTTTCAGTATATTTTTAAATAAAGTATTTGATGCATTGTTCTTTATGACAGAAAGCAAAAAGTTCTACGGCCATGGGGCCACGGGTTTGGGCCTGCCACTACCCGCAATGCCCGTTCACTGAATTTAGACTTCTGGTAACGGTTGGTCGATTCTTCAACCCTTCCTGCGGCTGAAGTAAAAGCTCACCCGAGAGTTTGACATCTACCATTCAAGTTATCTGGGATGCAGAGTTCTTGGAGATTCAAAGGCACTGTTTCCTCTTGTGCATCAATCAGTAAATTTTAAATTTTACTCTTTCAGGGAAACGGATCCAATGTAGTTAACGCAAAAGGGATGATATGTGAGCAAATTTAGAAACGTCATATATTATTCGTGCTACTCTAAATAAAATATTTATAACCTCAAAGGACTACGTGACAGTGGTCAGCACCACAGCTATCACGGGAAAGACATCTAAAAAGATGGGGCGACAATTTTGCGAAAAAAGCAAGAAAACTTGACGTTCGTTACTGAAGGACTACCTATGAAGATAGGTAGTGATGAAAAAATGCCTGCTTGAGAAAGCAAAGATCTTCACGAAGGTGGTAAAGAAAATATATGAGACGAGTTTTGAAGGCAATAGAAACAGAGAGTGTCTGCAAAAGATCTAGCATGATCCGATAAATCTGATATCGGAAGACGGTTCTGTTAGTTTCTCCAACGATAGGCGTGCTTGTAAAGGTGTTTGAAAGTTTACAAGGAAATAGTGGTGTGCCAGGATAAAAGATTGTGAGGAATTTATTTTTTGTCATTTTAAGTCATCTGTAGATGTCGCTTTAGCATTATTTTAGTGAATGTATGGGGAGCACGTAGCTTTGTATCATCCTGTCTCAAATTTATATTATTGTCATGGTTGCATAGTATTTTCTTCGAGCGGAGGAATTTCGCTCGATCTTGTTCAATACGACATCTAATTTCAATAGAAGGATCCTAGTTTCCATTTAATCTTCATCCCATGTAGATTGTATTATTTACTATTTCACTCTTGTCTATAAATGTATATAGTTAATGATATCAAATTTTTTATTTTATTTTAATGTAATGGTGTAAAAAAAATATAAACAAATAATTTTGTTATTAAACAAATACTAGATATATCATAGAGACGAAGCTATTTTTTAATTATATTTATTGGACATATTCAAATATTATTAATAATATACTGGTCAAAATTACAAAATACATAAAAATTGAAAAATTGATTTTTCAGACGTATTCTAGTATAAAGTATTAAAAAAAAATTACAGATAAAGAATATTGCTTTAAATAATTTCAAAAGTAATTAGATTCTCCTTGTGACATATATATTGTTTCAGGGAACATGAATATCATATTTAGTTAATATATGACGATAGTGTAATGGTATAGTAACATATATACAACTTCCAAAAATTTGATAGATTGAACAATGGGTGAGAATGGTGAACATTATATTTGTATAAAGTGATCACTTAAGCCAGCCGAAGACATGTTGTAAGCCCTGTAATTTACCCATACTTCCATATATTTACATTAAATATAATAAAATAATAACTTCATCTCTATATCTATTATCTGTTTAATATCAGTGCCTCTGTAGGTAAAAATCTAGTAATTGTGTGTACTTGAATATATTCAAATATTGCAAATAATTTAGTGTTTTGTTTTAGTTTTTGAACTATTAGTAAACGTTTGCTTTAGAACATTATACATTTAATTTAAAAGCAAAACCTCAGTTTGTTATTGCTTTTGACGATATAAATGAAATTATACCAAACTAAATAACGAGCAAATACATGCAAATTTTTTTTATTAATATTTGCTAATAGAACTTTGTGGTTTATGTTCAATTTAATCTTGATTATTTTAGTAAATTAATTGATTAATCCTTCTTCTACATTAGCAAAATTACCTTGTGGTAACATATTATATAAATAATAAGACTTTGTTTAAACCATTGTCAGATATAAAACTTACCACTGTCTCTTTTCGTCAAGTGGTTGTTTTGTTTTTGAACACTTTATATGAATTTGAACATATTGTGTAGTAGCATATACCACCTTTCATTTACATAATTTTTTAAGGTGCATACACGGAATACGTGTCACATCAATATTCTTACTATTTTTAATTAAGCAAAAATAGGACTTGGCAGTTTTCTGAAACTAAGTTTGAACCCACGGCCACTAGATTACTAGGTGAGTGTCATAACCTCTAAATTAATGTGCTAATATTTTATAAATTAATAAATAAAAATAATATCTATACAATATTATTGACTCTAGATAAATGTCTTATTTTTCTCTTGTATCATTCAATGTTCAATACTTGTCGTTCATCTATGAAAAGGCGTATCTCCTTTTTTGTTAAAATTCAGTTACAGCTGGGTTACATTGCTTAAATGTAATCCATTCAATCAGCATATCTGAATTTTATTCTAAAGAAGTAGTATTACGTAGAGACATGTTGACTATTACGTAGTTTGGGGAGGAGCAGCAAAAACAATATTAGAGTCGGCTAAAAAAGCCCAAAAGACAATTCTTAGGGTAATCCATTTAGGGTTGTCTATTTAGATATCCATCAGATCTTATATTTGAAGAGTACAATGCCCCAATATATGTTGAGACTCGTCCAATATTTTCATGCTAACAACAACTCACCCCAAGCAATAAATCATGAACACAACACAAAACAAACAACGAACACCTACACGCCAGTTCCGAGAGCAACAACGGCATTTTATCAAAGATTCTACATATTCTTAGCTTTGAAACTGTACAAAACACTCAGCACCAACTATAAATCGTTCACTTCCAATAATATTTCACAAATATATGATCCAATTGGGTAGAGATCAATCAGAATAATCGCTATCCAACATTCTAACATGATCATTATACAGAGCCTACACTAATAATACACTAGTTCTACAACACTCTCACTACATTTTTTTCTCTATTTTTATTTTTATTCCTGTCGAATCTTTATCTTTCTTGAATTAAATAACACCAAAACAGCACGAAAAAAACTGGCTACTTTAATACAGACGGCAGTCTAGCAAAGTATCTAGGATAATGCTTTCTATATCAGTGGTGGAGTCTATTCCATCCCATACAATAATCTACGAGTATATAATTCTGTAATATAATTCTTTCTTATGTTTATCATGTTATATTATAATATATTCACCTCTGTTTGTTATTGTCACCTTTTTCACCGTTAACAAATACCTTTTTCCACACAACGTCAACACTCCTTCGCGCGCGCTTTTTCACTCGTTCTTGCCGCGTCATCCATAGATGATGTCGCACCATCGACAATCCTTTGCCATGGATCATCACAAACCACACGCCCTCCTGATGTCCTCATCACCAATCAACACTCATAATCATTGAGCCACTGCGGGGGCCGCCGAACCCTGGTTCCCCGTCTTTGTCCTTCGGATTTGTTTGGCACATCATCTTCTGCTGCTATGCCTTCATCCAGCTCCACAGCCTCACTGAGCTCCTCATCGTCTGCATCTTCTGATTCGCTTTCTTCACTGTCGTCAAACAGTCGTCTAATGTCCAGCACATGCCTTGGCACACCGTCTATCTCTACGTTGTTGTCACTCACAACCCGAGTGACAATACCAGGCTGCCACCTTGTGGTACACCTTGCATTGGGCGGCTTCAAAACTACAACATCGCCTGGGCGGTACGAGGATTCCTTGGTTTCTTCTAGTTCAGCAGGTGGTACGAGTGGGTGCCGCCACATGTAAGCATGCACAATGTTGGCAGGCGACGTCTCTTCTTGACCCGGGTGGGCAGATGCTAAGTTGTACCAGAATACAGCTTGCAGGGGATCGATCTTGCTCCGTGCCGCAGTCCTCTTTATCGTGCGGTGATGCCTTTCGACTATTCCATTCCCTGACGGACGATAAGCGGCTCTGAACCTCTGGCGAACACCCCACTCCCTACACAATTCTCGTAGCGCCAGAGAACGGAATGCTCTACTATTATCGAGTAAAATTTCGTCCGGGGGACCTCTTTCTCTAAAGACTTCCTTTAAATTACGGACCACATCTTCACTGCTCTCGGCTCTAATTTCTTTCCACAAGGCAAACCTACTCGGCCCACAATCGATGACAGTGAGGTAGCACTTACTCCCAAAGTGTGTCGCATCAACTGCGATCCTACTCCAATTGCGCTCCACGTTCAACACTCCAGAGTTGTGCCTATCAGGCGCTGGATCTATGGTCCGGCACTGTATACAGTTTCTTACGCATTCCACCACTTCCTCTCTCCGAACGTCCGGGTTCACCAGTCGGTTCAGATGAAGAGTCCTGTCTACACCAAAATGATGTTGCTCATGCAAGCGTTTCACATCAGAGTTTTCAACCACTCCCACAGCCGCCACATCACTTCTGTGCCAGCTGCGATCAACTCTTGTCAAAGGATCTGCCTTGTTTTCTATTGACTTAACAAGAGTGATGGTCAACTCGAGACCATATTCGTCCACCAGTTCTTTTATCAGTCCAAGCTTCCTTTTGACTAACATTTCAGACATACCAGAAACTCTGATCCGGTAATCCTTCATCAAAACAGACGTGACCCATCCCACCACTGTTGCGGAATCTGACATCAACTCCATAGCTCTTAGTTCCCATTTCAATGCCAGCGTTATTCCCTTAACAACAGAGTCAAGTTCTGCCACATTGATATGACCAACGTCCGTGGTCTTTCTTAACCATGACATATCTTCTACAACTTTCCCATCAATTTCCACCATAGCTCCGAACGCTAATGAACTTGCGTCGCACCACACTCTTCCCGTCGTAAGATCTGCAGGAACATTCCAAAAACCCTTTACGGGATCATCGCATTTTACTTTTTGGATCACCTCACTGAGAATTCTCTGGGCATTTTCTCCTACATGTGAGTCCCATGTATCCCCAGAACATGCTCTTTTCACAAAACTACAAGCAACCCGAAGCCACCCACACACCGGGTAATGGCCAACCAACTGCCCACAGACAGAAAACAATTGCCTCTTCGTGAGCTTTGTAGCTGATTCCAGTTCAGGAATAGTATTCCCACGCCTGAACACCAGAACTCCATTTTCTCGCTCAATTCGAAGCCCGAGAACGCGTCCGCCCTCCAGATCTAATGGTGGCTTTGCTTCCAATCCATACCTCCTTAGGTGAGCCGCTACCTCCTCAGCTGAAACCACTGTCTCGTCCACTATGATGTCGTCAATGTAGCTGTCAGTGCCTCGCTTAACTCTCTCGTTTCTTGACAAGACCTCTCTAACTATTCTTGTCATGATTTTGGGAGCGCTGTTTAACCCGAAACCCAATCTCGTCAAGCAATACACTCTGTCTTCAAATTTCACAAGTTGATATTTCCACAGATCTTCGTCAACGCGGATTTGAAGGTACGCCGACCTTAAATCCAGGAGTTTAAGTAGCTCACCATGTCTTCTCCATCTCCTGAGAGTTTCATCACATACTGCAACCTCTTCCCCCGTGTGACTTTGCACATGGTTGTTTAGCTCTCTATAATCAAGCACTGGCCTGACCTTTCCCTTGTTCTTCTGAATGACTCCCAGTAGTGGTATAACACCCGTGCACTCCCCGGTCCACGGCTTTAACCAGCCTTCCTTCATCCACCTCTCCAGTTCGTCCTTGATCGCATCCTTCACATCGTGCTTGTGAAGACTGGAATATGATGCAATGTCATTCATTAAAGCTACCGGTCCTTCTTTCCACGCCCATCTAACCCACCACTTCTGACCATCAAACCGTGCTTGAAAGTCCTGATCTTCGATACAGATAGTTTCAGGTTCAGCTGCCGCATTTATAACATGGCAATCAAGATTTGTTTGTACACTCGAAAAAATCACTTGGTCATCATTCACCGTTACTCCTCCACACATTTTTATGAAATCCATCCCAATAATCGCATTCACGCCATCAAACAACTTGTTCACCACCACACAACTAACCCACACTCCACTGGATTGGGCCCTTCGCTCACCATTTTTCACCCCACACATCACGTCAATGCTGACTACAGCTTCGCCCACACACGGCACTTGACTCCCATCAACACTAATCAACCTGCATCGGTTCCCGCCACTGCGAACGTCACACCTAATGGAACTAGACAGCACTGTTCTCGAACACCCCGTATCCACCAATGCTCGCACCAACTTTCCTCCCACACAAATCTTCACAATCGGTAGCGCCGTTAATGTTGACGAGGAAGAACTACCGGCGCACCAGCTCTTCCTTTCCCGTTTCCCTCCTTCGTGGGGCATTCACGTGACACGTGTCCTGTTTCACCACATGTCCAACACGACAGAGCTTTTTGAGTACAATATCTCATAAGGTGTGGCCCACCACACTTGAAACATTGCCTCGGTGTCCCACTCGATTGTCTAACGACCGCAGCCGCGACGCCCGGATCGTGCAGTTCAGCCATCAACGCCCGCGCCCGTTCGAGCAGGGATGACAGCGCAATCGTCTGTACGCCTGGCAACGCCCTGAGCTCACGTGATATCGTGGCCGGCAATCCCACAACAAATGCTCGTCTGAGCAACTGGTCCGTCACCACACCCGCCAATTTGGCCAACTTTCTCAGCTCAGTGAGATACACGTCGACAGGCTCATCTTTCCACCTTCGCTGGGCCAACTGCTCGTACGCCTGAAACGGGTTCATTGCGAATGAATCGCGCAGGGCTTTTTTGATGCACTCAGCATCTTTTTTGTCCTCGTCTCTCAATTCGCTGTAGACGGCAAACGCGGACCCTTCCAAGAATAGCGGTATGACGGTTGCGAGATCTCCGATATCCTTCAATCTCGCCACCAATTCCAATTTCTCCAACCACTGAATGACGTCTCCTTCACCGTCAAAACATCTCACCAAATCACCAATTTTTACTGTCGCCATCGTTATAAAATAGCCGAAATAGCTTGTTATTGTCACCTTTTTCACCGTTAACAAATACCTTTTTCCACACAACGTCAACACTCCTTCGCGCGCGCTTTTTCACTCGTTCTTGCCGCGTCATCCATAGATAATGTCGCACCATCGACAATCCTTTGCCATGGATCATCACAAACCACACTGTTACAACAAAAACATGTATGCCAGTAAAGTCTAATAAATAAATAAAACCACTCTTATTTCGATGTATCATTCTTACAAATGATAGTAATGTGTAATATGTATAGAATAAATTCACCTTATACTCTCTTTAAATACAAAAATCTCAGTGTGAATCCTAGTTCTCTAATCATAATATTATTGTAGCAAAATTCTATTCCCTTTTGAAATCATAATTATCATAATCATAATCATATCTTGCATCTAATTAATGACTTAATAAGTCATTAATTAGATGCAAGATTTGAACAAAGTGACAGGCGTAAAATGACTAGTCTACCATAGATCAAAAATAGTTTCAGAGACCCAAAGATGAAACTTTCATCAGTGTCACCCTTATACCACTTTACACTGAAGAAACATTATGAATGCGAAAGAGGCGTTTTGTTACTGTATCTTGAAACGTTTTATTTCATACGTAAATACACCCCGAGCTTATTTTAGAAACCAATTAATAAAATATGAGTTTCATATTTGGGTCACTAGTAAAATTGATTTTTCGGATGCCAGTTCAATACTTAACTCAGAATTGATTTATATTGTTTTTCTGTCCTGTCCCCAATAGATTTCAGTGTCGAGACAATCCGGAAATAAATTCTCAGGATTTCCATGGTTTTTTGCTTTCTCGAGTCCCGGGACATAAGACTCAAGACTCCAGAATTTTTTTAGATTTTTTTTAATTTTAAACAAGTTATTTGAGTTAATCCCATTTGTCCATTGACATAGAGCAGGTAGTGACCCAGCGACAAGCAGTGCATATATAAGCATATTAAAAAAAAATTAAAGTTTCCATAGTTTATATGGTCAGTCATAAAAATTTGCATTAAGGACAAATTAGTTCTTAAATTTTTACTACTAACAAAAAAAATCTAATTATATGGTTTGTTTAAAAATATCAATTCACATTATTTTTCGTAATAAAATTTATGTGGGAGGATATTATTTGAAAACCTTTATTTAACTTCAATTAACTTTGGCCAAATACGTACGTTATTGTCTTTCGTTTTAATAATTTTTAATTTTCTTTATTAATTGTATTTTTTTGTATGCTTTCTATTTTGTATTTAAAAAAAACTATCAACACATAGTGAATCAATAAGTTTTATATCAAATAGTTTTTATTTATTTTAATATTATAATTCTTATATATGAATATTTATTAAAATATTTTTTCTTTTAAATTAAATTTAATTAATGGTCTCGATTCTCGGGAATTCCCAGGGTATGAAAATAAATATTGCTTCTCAAGTGTGAGAATTAAAAAAAGTCGAGAATACAATCGAGAATCTCTAATCCATAAGTCCCTGATATAAAACATAATAGTCGCGGAAAAATCATGTTACCGCACGTAGCGCACGTTTTGTTTTAGCTCCGTAGAGAAAGGGTTAAGAAATGTTGGTATTATGTTGACAACGATTGAAGGAGCATCAGCGATCCAGCAATAATTTAACACGGCCGAGAATAAATCTCATCTCCTTTGTGAAGCCACATCCGCCGGAGTGAGTTTGATTGGTTGCTGGCGTAACATGAGCGCTCAGTCCCCGTTCCGGCTGAGGGGCCCCCGCGGTCTGGTGGTTCACGCTCCGGTTGGCGAACATCTTAACGAAGACGTTGCAGGTCAGCAGATTGGTCTAGAACAAAGTTAACGGGACTCCGTGACCCTGGAGAGAACAAAAAACACGTCTAAGATCTGAAGAAAACTTGACTATCTACATGCTTGCGACACTTGCGACCTGAATACGCGTATGTAAGAGAACCTTCACGTAATACTGTTTTATACAGCAAAATCAAATATTAATATTCATAATAATATTCCCTACCTTTTATCTATGACTTACTGGACTATATTGGACTCGGCCTATAGTATTATTTCCAGCTGATGGCTGGCAAGCATATTAGCCATCTATCATCTTCTTTTATTATCTATGATCATCTCGAGTCATATTCTTGGTTATGATATTAACCGATCTTGTTTGCGATCTAATATTTGTCAAAATCTGCGCGGGAATAATTCATCGTAACCAAAAATTTTTATGTGTTCAAAGTTGAGCGAGAAAACCATTCATCCGATTCCGTCTTGACTTAAATGCACATTATACTCATAAAATAAATGTGTTTATTATTGTCTATCCGCGATTTTTACGTCATCATCTAGATTACATTTTTGTTCATTTTGACAGCTGACAGTGCTACTTACAAAGGTGGAATAATTTGTATTACATCGAGATTTCATTTATATCAGGGAAAACGCGATCAGGATTTTCATAAAAACTATTTTTCAATGCAGAATATATAATTTTATAATACAGCATTTTTTTTCATATTGCCAATAAATATAAAGTATACTATTTGATACATTTATATATTAAGGGATTCCCGCATTGAAATATAGATTCTATTGAAACCTTTACTACCAATGGCCACGTAGCGGCCACTATTGGCCGCAAAGCGGGCATAATAGCCGCCCGAAGGGTCTACCAGCAAACAGTTGGTCATAGCAGATTGCTTATCTACATATATATATTATGTGGTCTTTTTTGTAATTCATACACCTATTATTCCATTTTTAAAAGCAATATCTTTTTATTGCAGTTATTCCCAAACACCATTGAATAATATACGCTAAGAGACGCCAGGTTCGAATCCATGTAGCAACTAAATTTTATTTTTCGATACATAGATTTGTTCTGCAGATATACAGAAAAAATCTATACATCGAAAAAAATTTATATAAATTAATAATTAATAAGAACCACAGAACTATGTTCTGAAATTGTAACTTCAGAAGAAAAATGTATTTTCATTAAAAATAAATAATAATGTGTACGTCAGTGTACTTACTCGTATTAATTTATTCCTGTATTTTTTTTACTTTTTACTTATACGTTATTTTTTTTAAATAGAGCCTACAATTTAGAGCTCAAATATACTATTAACCCATTGAGCGTCAGATAGGATTATTCTAAATTTAACGGTTTTTGAAATTATTAGAACTTTTGTGATTTTCAGCAAAAAAGATTAAAAACATTTTTTACTAGCCGTAAATAAAAATCTGTTAAAATTATGTGGTAGATACATTATTACAGCAAATTCGTGTCAAATTTCAGTGCGGTAGGTTGAGTATTTATGTTACAGCGGTCATTTTTATAAAAACTGGTTTATAAATCACATAAGTTTGAATATCTTCTAAATCGTTGAATTTCGGATAATCCTATTCGACGCTTAATGGGTTGCTAGTATATTAGAGACGCTATAGGTAAATTAAGATAAATATTGCAGTGTTAGAGCCCTTTGTCATTTCACATTTATTTTTTGCGGACTGCATATTTCACACTTTAATTTTAATTATTATTATTATTATTATTTATTTATTTACCTATTCCTGAAATGGCCACGTAATCGCTCGTGACGTAATTCGTAACTAGTGACGTATTCGTGTTTGAATATGTCAGAACAGGCCAGTTGTTTGTTTTCAGTCCTTTGCCATTTGGAAGGTAACAGGTATTCGAGTGTGCAGTTTAGCATAAAAATGGGCGTTTGAAATATATGTAACGGCTTATATAAATTTCTTTAAAATGTAAAATAAAAATATATTATATTTTTACATAATTGACTTTATTAATCATGAGATTTATTCAGGAAAAAGAACTACATTTAATAATTAATTGATTAAAATAATAAATATAATTTTTTAACTGTTATTACCTATAACCCCTAATTGTTATCGTCATTTTTTTATAAGCAATACATAAAATCACAAATATATTATTTCTTATGAGTTGATGCAGTATCGCCCTAATGAATATCAGATTTCTATATACAGACACAAAAGTTTGGTCCGTGTTTCTGCTACACAACAATGCCGTCATGTTTGTTGTACGGCAATCTCGAAACCCCAAACAGGGATAAGGGAGCTCTAGGGGTTGTTACATTACCTTCACTACAAATATTGCATGATACTATGCAATCAGTTCGGTTCATATGACTCTAAACAGACGTGAGAGTTGCATTTAAATTATTAAACTAATGGTATTATAAAATATGAAGGTATTATGAAAATACCCTTTAGTAGTATAAAAATCTAATAGCCTTGTTCTAGCAGATTTTGATTATGATATCTCCCGTTTCATTATTTTTTGTATTCTTACATTGTTGAGGGTTTAAAGAGGATTGTCTTCTGCATTTGAAAGAATTTATTTTAAACAAATTCTTCAAAAATTAATCTTTTGTTTTTTTAATTCATATTTTAATAAATGTTTGTATATTTTTTACTAGAATTAGCGTAGCATTACATACTGATCTCGCGTGCGTTTATTCTATATATATCATAATATTGGAATATTGTGATATATATAGAATAAACTCATTCTATACTAAGTACAATTTTTTTATTGTAAAATATATTCTGATCCTTAAACATATGTATATTAATTTTCTAATCTTTTTAACAACTTGACAAATTTGATTTCACTACTACTTAGGTCATTCATCATATATATCGATTTGACACAAGCCTGAGTGATCTCATATTCGCTGAATGTTAGTACTCACTTCGGCTGGCGTGTTACTTAACCGTTTATTATTTATTATATTTACAATGTACTTGCAATGCTTGCAACTTGCAATGTACTTGCAACAACTCTCCACTTCCAACTTCTTTCTTTTTTTTCTTTATTTACTGAAACCATTTCACCAATAGATTAATTCCTACAGCACCAATTCATACATTTTTATTTCGTATCACAAGTTTTTGTTGTGTTAAAACCAACTTAGTGCTGCGTACTTGAGATTTTTATTTCATTGAAATCCATGATTATTACGTTTACGCTCGTAGATCTTTTCGTAGTGGTATAAAGGTACGTTAAATATAACTTACTGATGAATTGATATAAATAAAGCAATGTTATAACTCTACTTGAGTTCATTAGCAATACTCGGGTTTCGAGAGAAACAGTAACTGTCATCGACAGGTTAAGTATTAACGCTTTAACTGCCAACTATATTTGAAATGAAAGACACCACATAGGATAAGACTAGGTTTTAAGGGTCTTGACTTATCTATCAAATGCTGGGAACTGTCATTCACACATATGGCAAAATGATTTAAAAACATGGCTTCAATTCCTGCAAGTTTGCAAAGATCAATAGTGCGTGTTAATACGCTTATAGCTTGGCGTTAAAAACAAAGTTTGGCGTGTTAACGCGCTCATGGTATTTAAAAGATTAAACTAACTACACAAAAATATAATAGACAAGGCTTAGGTGGTTTACATACGAGTAGGTAGACATAGGCGGTAGAGTTTCTGTGTTTACGCGCTTTTATACTTCGATAGATAGGCCTAGTATAAAATTTTGAATAGGTGTATTCTATTTGTGTGGATTTAAAAACAAAAACAAAAGCGAAGCTGCTACTGGAAAGAGACAGTTTTTCGGTTCGAACGGAATTATTTACGGCGGCTGGCGGCGTTTTCGGAGGCTGGTCAGCAGAATTAAGAACTACTAGACTACAAGGAGAGCGACATCGGCGTCTACCAGCCCAGGTTAATAAAGGTTGGTATATTTTTGATTTGCATAGATTGAATTACTGTATTCAACATTACCTATAGAAAATCTAGGACTAGCTATCGAAGTATTTACGGCTACATACTGTTCCTCTCGAAACTCAAGAAGTGCTATTAAGCTCAAGTAAAGTAATAACATTGTTTTATTTATATCCATCCATTATGATGAAACTTTACAAAGTTAACTCCGATTCTATCAATAATGTAGTTTGGTAAAAAAATCAGTAAAAAGTGAAAACTCGGAGAGTGACTAATAAGTTGAATTAAAGAAAGGAAGCAACTGAAAGCGAAATATAAGGTACAGATCAGAATATCCGATAGATAGGGAGAGGTTTTTATATAACGGAGAACGGGTGTGGACTGACGTAAAAAAAGCAAACGACATATCACAAAAATTGTAGTATCTATGAATATTGGAGCAAAAATGGTGATTTGATTGATGCAGTACTAATAGCGAATAATGAACAAGAACTACAGAGTCTAGTGAGTAGAATATACGATGTATGCAAGGAAAGCGACCATGAAGTCGAAATTGATGGTATTCGAGAACGAGAAAAGCAAGACACCATGCTAAATACTTGTAGGTAATGAATGTTTGGAAAAAGTAGATGAGTTTGTGTATTTGAGAATTATGTTTGATGGAAACGGAAAGGCTGAGAATGATATCGAAAGGATGGTGACTGCAGGAAATAAAGTTTTACGGCGCTTTGAATGTAATTATATCTAACGGGAATTTGTCAACCGATTCAAGACTAGTGAATGCAGTGGAAATGAGATCACAGAATAAATAATAAAGAAATAAGGAAATAATGTAAAGCTGATGTTAGTGCAGTGAGTAAGATTAAGAAAGGATCACTTAGATGGTTTGGACGGATGAATGAGGAAAAAATAGTAAGAAATATATATGACGTAAGTGTTGATGGCACCAGAAATAGAGGACGTCCGACTTGGTACGACCAGGTAAACTAGATAATGGAGGATGGTTCTGTTAGAAGCCTCAACAATCGGCGAGCTTATATGAGAAGATGTATGAATGTGGATGAGGCGAGAATTGTGTCAGGACAGAAGAGTGTGGCGCTCTATCCTCTCTGCCTACCCCCGTGGAGAAACGGCGTGATGGTAAGTTAGTATGTAAGAAAATTTATTGAAAATTGAGATATCTAATTTTTCAAGGAATCTCTATGAACATTTTCCTTATTGGATTATCGAGAACTTTAAGTGTTTCTTAAGGAACTCTTATCATATAACCATTAATAATATAATATAATATAATATAATATAATATAATATAATATAATATAATATAATATAATATAATATAATATAATATAATATAATATAATATAATATAATATAATATAATATAATATAATATAATATAATATAATATAATATAATATAATATAATATAATATAATATAATATAATATAATATAATATAATATAATATAATATAAAATAATATAATATAATATAATATAATATAATATAATATAATATAATATAATATAAACATAACCATTTATTCTATCTTCATTATTTTAATTTTTTTAATATTGAATTATTGTATCTTTATACAGTTTCGAAAATAATAATTATAATATTACTATTTTTAAAGTTCTTTATTACAAAATATTTGTTTTACAGTTAGAAATCCGCTACATTTTTGTATTGAATCTAGCGTTTTATTTTTATTAATTTAATCCTTCAGAATGGGGTTCTCAAACAAAAGAAAAATTACAAGTAGGTACGCAATGTTAATTAAACGTGGGGTGAAAGAACCACTTCACCCCACACTTTAAACCCACCCTTTCTGCTTGTACAGTGTAAAAATACTTCTTGTTTATCAGTTTGATTATATATACTATTTTTTAATTAACTATGTTTATTTTTATTGTAGTGTAATAACATTTGTTATTTTTTAATATGTACCTACTATTATTTAATACAAATTAAATGTATTAATTAGAAAGATATTGTTCTACCGGGATTCGAACCTGGATCTCTTCCTATCGGAGGAAATGCATTAACCGATTATGCTACACCAACACAGTTAGTTGACGACAAATTTTCGAACTAATATGTTGCACTTTCTAATATGTTTGTCGTTTCATTATTTGAAAGCCATATTCTTTATATTTACGGATTTTCAAACACCTTTGAGTAATTCGATAGGAGACGTCAGAATCAATTGATAATTCAGTTGTATTAAATTTTGGAAACATTACTACAACTTGTATATTTTTAAAAAGAACACATTATTATTGTTCATGATGTGTTGTCGTGTTAAGAAAAAAAATACTATTATTTAATTTATTATGTTTATGATTATTATTATGTATATACTATGATTTAGTTTATATGATACTTTTCTTTGTTCAGCTCTGAAGAAACTTCAGTCGTCATATTTTTATGTATTGTGTATTATTTCAGTTAGTATATTTTTTTTTCTCAAAACAAAAAAAAAATTAAATAAGTTTGGTATTTCTTTTTCAATAAATGTAAATTTATTTAGTAGCAACATTTCATATTAATAACGAAAACACACTTTGTTTATACCGCTGTCTATTGATTACTCAACATTTTTCGGGACCGATGGTCTCTTCTTCATAATACAATGTATACTAAAATTAAAATTGCAAGTATAAACATAAACAAAACTGTAAATATAAATGATGGGTGAGGATAAAAAAGACGGGAAGGGAAGGGGAGAAGGGTGGGTAAACAATTAGGTAACTACTGTGAAAACACATTAAAGAGGTGGTTATTTGCAGAAAAGATTTGGTTATTAATAATATTTAATTTTCTATTAAAACTATTTCTTATTTCTAAAATTTCTAATTTATTTATGTGTAAAACCCCTTATTTTGTATGTAAAATTTCTAAACACTTGTTAATGTCAAAAGAATGGTTCGTTTCCAAAAGATGATTGACGAATTCAGAATAGTTGTTGTTATTTAGATATTTCAATATATTTTTAAATAGCAGATGACATTAGAATTTATTTCTTGCAGTGGTAGTAGTTCAAAACACAATAATGTATATCTCGACGCTGGCTGTCGCGCTAGATGCAAAACTTCATCGGAACAAGATTACGTCATTTTGATACAAAGCCTTAAGTTGGAGACGGTGTATCGGGTTGATCGACGAAGTTTGATCCAAAGTTTTCCTTTCTTCATCAGAAACTTCACCAGGAATCTGACGAAGCTGCGACCGAAAAACCGGGCCATGAAGACTATAAAATAAATAACTTTCAAATGGAGTAAATATCTGCCTACCTTTTTTCTTAATTATTATACTTTCCTTACTTAAAAAAAAGGTCAAATTTTTGTATGTGATTGATTATATTCGTAATATACGAGTACATAGTAATGTTGAATTTAACATCAATTTTTAATCGAACATTTCAGCGTTCATTATCAATTATATATATTTTACTATATTATGAATGCTTACAGCGGAATAGTTAAATATACCTTTGGACAATTTATTTTACACTATTTCGAAGTAACATGGTTTTGAAAAAAAATATAATTATCTTTTTTTACGCTATAATTTGTAATAACACCGTTAAAATAGGACTAGTTTATAAAATCTCCGTTTGAATTCAGCTCTGTTGAAATGTGTGTTTTCTAAAGGTATGTATGAATTACAGGTAAAATTGAAAAATTTCATAATGCGAGGGTTGTCAGTAGAAACAATCTTGAATCGACGATTAGAATAACTGAAATTTAAAATTGTACGTACAATCATACTTATAGAATGTAGTAAATCATTTATTGTTTATGGTTAAAATATTTTGGACGTATTGTAGATGAAAGTTTTTTTTATAATATATTAGATTATAAATAAATAATAATAATGTTTTTTATTCTTATTTTATTTTTAAAATTAAGATTCTTGTTTAATCTAACATACACTCTCCTTCATTTTCTACAATGTTTTTCTATTTTTCATGTAGAATTAGAAGGCCCCTCTTCCAAATTCATTTACATATGATGAAAAATACTCCTTCAGTACTGTTCTGATCTCGTCTACAGAATTCATATTTTTTCCATCTAAATGATTTAATGATGAAGACTGCGGAAAAAATGATAATCATGGAAAATATCCGGCGAATATGGTGGGTGGGGCAACGTTTCTCATTCAAGATTTTATATTATCATCTTCGCTGTATGTAGCTGTGATAGAAGAACATCATGGTTTATGAGAAACCCATTGACCCAATTTGCTGACTTTTTCAATGGCACGCGGGTGTCGATGAATGGTTGGATGACCAAATAAGTTTATCTTTTAGTTCCTCAACAGTTACTATCGAATTTTGTTCCATCAGGATTTACAGGACGTTCTCGTCGAGCTCTACAGAGGAGGCTCGTCTTCTAGGCTGTAGTTTCCGTCTCGGAATTTCAAGAACTACCGTTTACACTGTCTTACGCTTATTGTTCGATCCTCGTGTACTGCATTAATATTCCTAGCACTTTTTGTTGCGTTGTTACCTTTATTGAACTCATTAATCAAAATATGTCGAATATGCTCCATTGTCAGTTTCATTATAGCTTTGAAAAAATAACTAGTAAAGTCGAACTGCACCCTTCAAAACATAAACCAAGAAGCCCAACCACCTCCGACTTTTAGTGCATGTAATTGAAAAGAATGCATTATTTATGGGATATTTTGTGCACATAATATTAAATTATTAATATTATTTTTTATTTAATATTCGAATACTCTCGTAACATCCTACATCGCAATGTCAGATAATTCGGTTGCACAGAAGAAGAATAGCTATCTCTTTACAATCGAAGATCCAAATTTTAGATCGTTTTGCAACTGGAGAAGGTTCATATCCGCAGGGAAATATTTTGACTCGAATGGAGCTACCTGATAACCATTAAGAAAAATGAAGAGGCGATTCGAAATTCTGTTCTTCCTGGAACAAAATTAGATGTCGAGTCGTATTTGTATACCAAAGACGTTTTAATAGCAAGGATAAGTTTTAATCAATTATTATCATACTGTGATTTCTTTAGAATAAAATTTTGTTTGTATCAAATTTTAACACCTGGAAAGAACCTTGTGTTTTTAAATGGTTTTTATTTAAACGTTTTTTTTAAAAGAATAAATCAACCATATTAAAGGGAGTTAGATATATTTTAAATATAACCAATATTTATAAATGCAATGCGATAAATGTAAACTTTTGAAAATCTTAATGTAAGGCTACAGCTATTGGCCATATTTTACGGGTAGCAAGATCGAATTAAGAATAAGTTTTATTTATTTATTATTATAATTGAGACCACCTTAGCAACAACACTGTATATCGTTTTTAGGTAGATCTGCGTTATGAATGAATTTGTATCGTATTTATATTTTATTGGGCATCGAATGGTATATTAAACAATCACATAAAATAAATAATAATACTATTACACACCATTTCTAATTGATCTTACCTGTAACAACACTGTATATCATCCAATATGGCCGACACTCCGTCGTATATCAATATTTGTAAAAACGGATATACAGGTTGTTGCAGAAGTGGCTTAAATATTTTTTATTTAGAAACAAAGGTCTGAAGTAAATTTAGTCTCACCATAATTACTATACTGAGCTGAAGTAACGGACAATAAATTTCATAAAATTTATATTTTTACATATCTACTTACCTAAATGATAATTAAGCTTTGAAAAAAGGTTCTAGCACAAATACAAACGAAATATTGCGTAAGCGAAAATATATCATGTTTATCGTAGTACCTCTTGTCTTATAAACTCGCCTTATATTAGGATTAAAAATCAAATCATTTTATATACGAGTATTTAAATTGGATGAATTATAAAAAAATTTAAAAAAATTTCTTTACCATCAAAATGGATGGACATAAATATAACAATTTTATAACTACTTGAGTTTATTTGCACTACTTGACTTCCGAGAGGAATAGTATCTCTCATCGAGAGGTGAAGTATTAAACTCGAAAACTTGAGTATTGCAAATAAACTCAAGTAGAGTTATAACATTGTTTTATTTATATTTATCTATTATTTTAAACATCTCGCTTCTCTTCCCCTAAATTTCAATCTAGGGTAATCGCATACTCTTCACGGTGTGACTATATATTTTATTTAGTATCTATGAACATTAAAATTTACATGTTTAAAAAAGGCACCACACTGACGTGTTTTAAAATTAAAGTTTACCCTTACACATCAGTCATTAATAACAAATTTTAATTACGTATCTATAAAAAGTATTTAAAATGTTATAAATTGTATTTCTTCTTTTCTTCCGAGTGAACTATACACACATATATACATATGTACGCGTGGTGTTTATTAGGAATTTATTGTGTTCGGTTATTTTTAAATCACATTAAAAAATAATTAAATCATAAATCTCAAACTGAATTAATTTTATTAAATTTTCAACATCCCCATTTGCGTAATAAATTTATAAGAGTACCTTAATGTATTGTACAGCGTCACATCATAAAGTTTTCATCGAAATAATTAGCGGAAATTTTGCGAGGGCGCGAGTCTGCGTAAGCGCCGACGCTCGCTGAAGACGTTTTCTTGCACACAACACCGAAAAGTGCAAACGGACCCTAAATTATGAAATTAAACTTTGCTCTCAACAAAACTCGTCGTAAGACAAATATCCGCCACTCCAGAATCGTGGGAGTTTATTCCATTTCATCCGTGAAAATGTGTTCAGTAAACATGAACAGCGAGTGAAAATCTCGCTCCGAGGACAATCTCTATTCAATGTCACTGCTTCTTTACGTTTTGTTATGTTTTACACTTCTGTTAGCTGGGTACGTTTGTTTACTTATTTCGCTGTATTCCGTATGACAATTCTCTCCGTAATAACTCTGTTTACGATTCCAGATTTCAGCGAATAAACGCGCGAGAGGGCCGTTATCCGAATTACATTTTACAATTCGGTCGGTTGAATCTCGCTCCAAATTGCTCTTAATGAGCAGGCAGCCGCACAGAACGCGGGCAGCAGTAATCGCGATACGTTCAACCAGCTTAAGACTAACAGTCAGTTAATACCCACTTACTATTCTCTCTCGGCGAGTAATGGTTTTTTTTGTGAATTTATTTATATTCGCTGAAAAAAATACCGAACAATTGTTTCAAATATTACACACAAATATTACCGGATATTACAATTGTTTCAAAAAATAAAAATGTATTAATCGCGAATATAAAATTCATCATATACATATAATATTATCAACAGGTTGTTAATGAACCTAGTAGATAGTCCTATTAAGATATATTAACTTTTCACTAGCCATTGTCTACTATTGGAACTATGGAGAGAATGGTGTTCCTTATGTCAAAATGTTGGTGGGTCAGAAAGATTTAACTACTTGTTGGGTCCTTGTGCGAGTGTGTGGTCAGAGCAGGATGAACAATAAAATACTATTTTTAACTTGTTATGTTTTGCAAACATGTACTGAGATTATTCGGGAATATTTTCATACTTCAAAAAATCATTATGATAAACATTTTTGAATGATAGCATTAAGGTCTAATATTTTATATTTCATATTTTAATAATGGTGTCATTCCTCCGGTTACGACCTTAATTCTTTCTGTAAGACTGTTCTCAAATCGAGTTGTTCGAAAATTGAAAGAATTATTCCAATAATAATCATTATTTTTATTGTTAACTTCGTTTTATTAACCACTTATTGAGTAAAAAATACGTCTACCGGTTTTGAAAAATATCATTTTCTTCTTCAGGATGTCAATAACAAATAAAAAAAATATATTATTGTTTCTTTAACATAATCTATTTTTAAAAACAATAATCAATTAAAAAATTAATTTAGTACCTAACTTAAATTGTTACTTGATATAGAATTACTAGAATTATTTTTAGGAAAAAATTATAAAATGGGACTTATAATTAAATTTAGTTGGTTGTTTATAATTTTTTGATAAGTTTTACATGCTTTATTTATCACCATCGATTTCAAATTATTTAATTTATAACCAACACCGTTTACATGCAAAATTTACAATCCCGATTTTTTATCGAAACCATGACCATTTTCTATCAAATGATTAGAAATTCAGAAAACCCACTATTGTTCAAATATCTCAAATGCTCCTTTACTCTTATATTTACCAATATAAAAAGCAGCACAATCCTTGAAAGTAAGTTTATAGATACCAAAATTGTTAAATTTATCATATTTGTCTTTAAAATTTATGAGTAAATTTTCACTATTATTATTTGTATAAAATGCCGGTCTAATAAATAAATAAAAAAAATTAATTTTAACCACTGACGTGAGTAATTTTTGCGTTCTAGTATTTATAACTTTCACGTGTGATTTTACCTTTTGCTCGGCTAGTCAGCTTTAGTAAAGACATTACTTTTTCATCTCAAGTTTTATGGGGATTCTACTTATGTCAGTGTGTATGCATGATTTAATAAATGAAACAAAGTTTAGTGGTACAATGAAAACATGAATATTTTATCCTATAATTTTCAAATATTCTAGAAGTTTAGAGAATTTGATCAAACAACCTGATGAATATAATACAATAAACAGAAACGGCAAAAATAAAATTGACAGAGAAAATAATGAGCCTATGAAATGTTACATAAAACAATGTGGTGATGTCAGAATTTCTACATAATGGAATAGTGTTGTATAAAAACTAAGGTGATTTCGGTTCTCCACTTAGAACTAGATTATTTTATTATGGCTTCCTTGATTAAAGAGTTTATTTTTTTGAAAAAGATAGGGCGATATAATAATTAATTTACTGGAAGGCTGCAGGGACTCTATATTTATATGTGTTTGATTTTGAAACACCAAATATTCGAATGAGAAAATGCTAGTTTGATAATTTAATAGCAGCAGAATTTACTTAGGAAGACGTTAGTTTTGCATTTACGGCTATGATAGTATTTTTTTTACTGGAAAACAGGATTTTATAGAATTTGCTCTGGATAGTTTGGTTTGATAAATATAATTTAACAATGTAATTGACAAGATTGTTCAATGATTTGGTTTTTTACAATTGTACACGTTTTGGTTTATAGAATTTGCTAGAACACAAACAAATTTGCACATTTTATAGAATTTGCACTGGATAATTTGGTTTGTTAAATTAAATTTAACAATGTAATTGACAAGATTGTTCAATGATTTTTTTTTTACATTTGAACACGTTTTTTAGTTCTGTTAATAAGTATAAATGATTCTAATTTTTCAAATGCACTGTTAATTATTTTTGTATAATGGAATGCATTTTAGTCCATAGTAAATTGTTCTTAAATGAGGTGGTACACTGATTTTACTTGGTTAATGGGATGTGAAGATTTCAGTATCACCATCCATATTTTAGTATTTTTTCAAGATCGGTCCATACCGATTAAAAGATATTTATTTTTATCACTCGGTCATCACGTTTGGTTTTATTTAAAATTATTAAACGCTTTTGGTTGATCCTGGTTTGGATTTTAAAATACCGGAAAGTAATAGATACTTTATTCTAACACTGACTCTAAATTTGATAGAATTTATATCGTAAGCGTACACTTTGGATCGCGATCTGTACCGGAGGTATCTATGTACAATTGATACATCAGATAATATAAATTTTGAACTTCTCCCTGACCGAAGTGGCCAGGGAGAAATTGTAGGACACTGTTCCGGATGAACTTCACAGTTCCGGGATGAACTCAAGAATGAATGGGGTGGTCTTGCATCGTTTTTTTCATTCATTTTCGTGGTGGGGGGTTTACACACGTCACCAAGCTAGCTAATAACTTCAGAAATACGAAATAATACGTTTTAAGAGATAAATAATTTTTGCCGACAATGCGCTTGTTTAAAAACAGAGCTTTGCGCAGTCATCACCTCGAACTGGAAATATATATAATATCTTTAACAAGTGAGGAGGCTGAGGAGTAAGTTGCCAAGGTACCAATATTAGATCAATACTAAATGTTGAAACTCTCAAAACATTGGCCTGATATTCCTAACAATTGTTTCACATTCAAATTATTATTTTTCAATCATAAATCACATATACACACAATAGAATCTTACTTAAATATCTTACATAAATTGTACATATTTGTTCATTCTGCCTTTTTTTATAAATGTAACATTACTAAACAAACAGTATTTTCTAATCCTGGGATCAGATGATATAATATTATTGATAATATCATTACAAGGCAAAACGCATCTTAAGTAAATTAAATGAGTAAAATAAAAAAACAAGTGTTTTATTTTGAACATATGTGAAAATGGTTGAGTCTGGATCACCCTATATAAGAAAATATATTTATTTGTTTATTTCTAATTTTTTAATACTATCATTAATATTATTTTTCAATCAATCGAGTGTCTGATTGGCGGGGAACAATGTTTTGAAGTGAGACTTCCGGTGAGAAATGGCAGTTTAGAAGCCTTCCATAATCTGGCCGCGGGCGGGCCGAATTACGAGCAATTTAAGGAGCAATTTCGGCGTAGAGGAATCCCATTTTCAAACTGTTTTCGCTCTGATATTATTTCAAAGTACGTATCCTAGTGGAAATTGCTTTGAAGAACACTCATTTCCTCCCCGACTCGGCGATGGCGGGCGGAAACGACTGTGAGATGTGTCGGGCTGTAGGCTGTAGGCTGCGGGGTTGGCTGCCGGGTGCTGCGAGCACTTGTCAAACACAGGCCGTTTTTACAAAGTAAATCAAAGAGAGAGACTGGCGACTAAGTGCTCCGGAGCGGCTCCCAGGAGATGCTGTCATGTCTTCTAATAATATCAAACGACTCTGATCTCACAATCACAATCCTTCCTCGGACGAGTTACAAATATTGTTTTTTATCTATGGTGTTGTACAAATACAGTCATTTCTGTAAGGATTTCGAAATAATCAAATTTATCATAATTGATAATGATAAAAATATAATTCGTTATAATTTTGATGGAGTTTCTAACAAAAACAAAATTTAAAGTATTTAAAAAAAAATTACATTATTACATTCTTATTCAAGACTAAATAATAGGCTTACGATAACTATAATATGATACAAACATTCTTGACCGTAGTCCGTCTATATTTGTATCTTGCAAACACCGCATATGCAGAAATTAATTAATAAATTAGACTATTTTAGTAAATTATTGGTTTGATTCATGCGTAAATGACAATCATGATACTAATAACAAATTTTGTTTAATTTTGGTATAATTTTTAGTAAAGATTTAAACGAGCATAGCGGGCAAATGTTAAAACTAAATGTGAAGCAGTAAGAAACAATAACAAGTTCTTTATTCGACTGACATGTTCGAGAATATTTTATTATATGAACACCGAGAATATCGTGAATACGAATAATTTACTAATTAAATAAATTACTGATAACGATTACGATTGCAAATGCAATCTCGCTTACCGCGAGGTTGTGACCGTGCTAAAGAGATGACACCGCGACTCTACCTTTGTATAGTGATTTTTGGCATTAAACTAGTTAGATATAGTGGACATGAGTTGTATTAATACATTAAATCAAAAGTTAATATATGTATGTAATAAATGTCAAAGATTGCGACTTTAGATAGAAAAGGTGAAATAAGTTTACCAAAAGTTTTAAATGGATATTGACCAGCTCATCTGTCTATTATGTTTAATCTATGCAAATGGGAGGCTACTTTCTATTGTCCAATCTATTGAAATTTTTCTTATTGAATGCCAGGGTTCACAGGGTAAATTCATTTGTATTATAAAATATGTATTATTAAAACAAATAAACATTTATTTGATGCTTTAGTTAAAGTAAGGCATAAACAAGATACAAATTGTATCAATATTCTACTATTTCAATTAATAAACGCGCTTGATCTATGAAAATAATATGGTTGTTCGAGATGAAGCTCAAACTCCTGACCGCGTAATACTTTTATGTATATTATTTGTAAATAACTAACAATTCGACACTCATTGTTCATTAAATCCTAAATTATCTACTATAATAAATATATTTTTCTGCACAACACGGGTCGTTAGATAATAAATATTTTCAATGGATTGTTAGTAAGTCTGGGAAGACTAAACAAACAAAAAGTAAAGTTTTTCGAATTGGCAACGCATTTTCCAGCGACAGTCAATTTGACAGCTGACAGCTGATTCGTACTCCGCTTAATTTGGCATTTCACTATGAGTAGACTTACGCCAGAACAACGCTTTAAAATTGTGTAAATTTATTTCTAAAATCGTGGTTCAGTTCGCGAAACTTACCGTGAGCAAAGTCCATTTTATGGTCGATATAATCGTCCATTCGAGCAAGTAATTCAAATAATGGAATCAATTAATTAATAATACGCATCCGTAGAGATGTCGTACAGTGCACACCGAAGAAGCTGTATAAGAAGCGTAATACTGAAGAGAACCCAAATAAGTCGATTCGCCATCGTGCACAGCAATTTTTCGACTTTTTCGTTCTCCAATTGAATGGCACTAATGTGGAAGAGCTTTGGTTTCAACAAAACGGCCCAACATACCACACAACGCACGCCACAATCAATTTATTGAAGGAAACATTCGATGAGCGCATAATTTCGCGTAATGGATCTATGATTCTATGCCTTTAAGATCGTGTGATTTAACACATATGGATAATTTTCTGTGGAGATATGTAAAGTTGCTAGTCTACGCCGATAAACTACAGACGACAGATGACTCGAAAGCCAACATTCGTCGCGTTATTGCCGATATACGTACCCAGCTGTTACAAAAAGTGGTTGAAAATTGTACTTCCAGATTGCATTTTATTCGAGCAAGACGCGGCGCCCATACACGCGAAATCATATTTAAACACTAACGGTATAAAATTATCTTTCCAATAAAGCCAATACCATAGCCATTACCATGATTGTTGTATGTTTTATTTCATTTTAAAGTTCTAAACCTCTAAAAAAAACAACGTTTAGAAGAAGCGCTAATAATCATTACGAATATGTATGAAGGTATATGAGGTAATAGTGACAGTGTGGCCAGGACAGAATGGTATGGCGTTCTACTGCCACGGTAAATGACGTTAAGTAAATAAATACAAATGTCTAAAATTATTTTAGAAAATTCATCAGAAGTAATATTAAATATTTATAAATTTACTTATGGGTAAAGTTAAATTTCAAAACCACCCTCTTGACTTTGGGATGTTCGGTAAACACCCAACAAACCTTTATTTCGAATATTGGCTGGCAAGTAGCTCCCGACTAAGTACCTACATTTATCTTTATTTCAGCAATTTAGAGAGCCCCTTTGATTGGATTAGATTGAGAGTGATTGATTTTGACGCAAAAAAGGTGATGAATTGGAAATGAGTTTGCACTGAAGTCGATTAAAATGGCAATTATGTTAATTTAGTGTTTTATTTTATCACTACCATTACATAAAAGTAATTATTTTGAAAATAAACTTTTCAGAATTTGCTTTAAAAAACATCAAGGAGGACTAACAATTATGTTCGTAGAATACTTATCGTGCGTATTATACTGTACATGACCATATGAGAACAAACTGTTATTTTAGCATTCTGTCTGGAGGTTATGATCTCGTATGAATCATGTTCTGCCTGATATTTGAGAACGAAAGCTGGATGTTATGTACAGTGTAGGTACAGTACTCCATCATACATAACCATTTTTGTTAAAGTCTTTGCCCGATCTCGCTCCGTATTTTATCTATTTCCCAAAATCGAGAAAAAAATTAATGATCCTCAATGGGGATCACAAGCGAAGGTAGAACGGATTACGGCGGTTGCTCTAAACAGCCTCACGGAGAATGACTCTGAATTCTGCTTCCTGTAATGGAAAAAATGTTGGACTAGTATATTGCTTCAATGGAACGTATACTATATTATGTAGATATAATTTTTTTTTTCTAACATAATTGTGAATAAATATTATTTAAATATATTTATTATTATATTTTATATAATACATATGAAATATTAGCTAATTTTCCTATTAATTTGAGTTCAGTACGTTTGTTATGAAAAAACCAGAATGAATTATGTGTTAATAATATTTTTTATCATTATAACTTTGCCATTTACGCAATAAGTTGGAAAATAAAATAAAATATTTGGTTTTTATAATTAAGGAAAATTTATAAAATATGACGATATTAACACACAATTTTTGAGAAAAATATATAAATACTCGTATGATTTACCGTATTTTAGTAGGCGTGATAATGCAAGCTATTTACATATTAAATTTATTTGGGTCATCTCTATTTCTAACGGTATTGACTAACAGATCACACTGTTAGCGAACGTTATTCTGAATATTTGGCGTCAACATTCAATCCTTGCATATGGTAGTAAAATATATATTTTAAAACTAAGATAACTCACAAGCTTCAAATGAACAGTATACGAAAGAAGTGATGTGGAAACCACTAGAAAAGTTTGATAAATAAGCACGTAGATTACTGTGCAGACCTAAGTTAAGGATGCCATTATCACTGCTAAAAAGCATAAATCGTAATAAATAACCATTTGATAAAGAATATCAATAGTATTCACGAGACAAAAAATTACCTAAAGTATGATCATAGTCTCAATGGATAGGCAAAATTATCTGAACAGTTGGAGTGACGTGGCAATATTGACAGTCAAGGGTAGCTTGTATCTAGCAAAATAACGATAATGTCTGATGATGATATAAAGGCCAATAATAGAATGTATTAAATATTAAAAAAATGAATTATCTGAAATCTAAAATAATTTCTAGATATAAATTACGACTAAATTACTGTACAAAATTAGTTTAATAGATTTTTTAACTTTGTTTATAATAACCACTTACTTACTTACCATCACGCCGTTTCCTCGCGGGGGTAGGCAGAGAGGACAGAGCACCACACTCTTCTGTCCTGACACACAATTCTCGCCTCATCCACATTCATACATCTTCTCATACAAGCTCGCCGATTGTTGAGGCTTCTAACAGAACCAACCTCCATTATCTGGTTTATCTGGTCGTGCCGAATCTTCCGCGGACGACCTCTATTTCTGGTGCCATTAACACTTGCGTCATATATCTTTCTACCATTCTCTCCTCATTCATCCGTTCCATATGACCAAACCACCTAAGTGATAACGACTTACCGAGTAATTTTAAAATACATATTAAGTATTTATTATAAAAAAAAATTTAAGTTCAATTTGTAAAAATTAAAAAAATATATTATTATTTTATTTATTAATATCAGTTTTATTCTTGGTTAAATTATGATAAATCGTTACTACTGAATACGCTGTTTGTCTGATTTTGTCTCAAATACAATTTTTAACACAAATTTTAACTACACATTGGTAGGTTCTTCAGTATTATTTGTTTGATAAATTTATTAAAATAAATCTTTTTACATTACGGTGAAAAATGATATTTACTTAATGTAATTTTTGGTATTAAAAAACATCTGTTAAATACCAGCTTATAAATATGTCAAGATTACCACAATTAATTTGGCTTAAGAATTAAAACATTCTTTTCATGTATTTCTAAAAAATATATGATCTAATTTTTTTTTGCAATTTATTTAGCTTTATGAAACACAAATTACATAAAATATTAGTGTAATTATATTAATCAGTACAGGTCATTTCAATAATGGCAGTAATTTAATACAATTATATCATTACGCCGTTTTTCTGCAGATAAATTAGAACAATACACACTTTAATTCTGACACCCCGCTGTCGTTTAATCCAGGTTGATATATCTTCTGATGTATTGTATGCTCGTCGGTTATTGAAGCGTCCTATGTGTTTTGAAGATGTCATTAATTATTATATTTCTGTTATGCCATCAACTTTACTTCAAATAACTTTCTTACCTACCTCTCCTCACTCTTGCGATCCACATAATGAAACTACCTAAGCAACCATACTTCAACCACTAAAGTATTAAATACTTTTAATAGATAATGTACATAATACTTTTATAATTAGCAATATTAACTTGGTGGTTAAGATTCATATTTTTTACAAAGATGATAAATTTAACAATTCTGGCGTCTATAAACTTAGTTGCAAGGATTGTGCTGCATTTTATGTTGGTAAAACGGGTAGAAATTTTAATATAAGAGTAAAGGAGCATTTGAGATGTTTGAACAATAGTGGGTTTTCAGAATTTGCTAATCATTTGATAGAAAATAGTCATGGTTTTGATAAAAAATTAGGATTGTCAATTTTGCATATGAACGGTGTAGGTCACAAATTAAATAATTTGGAATCGTTGGAAATAAATAAAGCATGTAAAAGTAATCAGGAAATTCTAAACAGCCAACTAAATTTAACTACGAGTCCTATTCTAAAAATTTTTTCCTAAAAATTATTCGACTAAATTTGTATTGAGCAGTAATTTGAGTTAGGTACTAAATTAATTTTTTTAAATAATTGTTGTTTTTTAAAAAATTTAAAAATAGATTCTGGTGAAGAAACAATACTATATTTTTAGTTAGTTATGACATCCTGAAGAAGGAAAAGTGTTTTCCGAAACCGGTAGATGTTTTTTAAACTCAATTGTGGTTAATAAAACTAAGATAATAAATAAAAAATAAGATAATGTACACTTCGCTATAAATCATAGCTCATTATTTAAGGTATTATTTGTTATTAACTAACCGAAAATACATTAAACAAATAATAGATATTTTAAATATATTAATTAGAAATTTATACATATAAAATCAATTTTATCAAAAAATATTGTTGTTGCGCCACCGGGATTCGAACCTGGATATCTTTCTTAACTGGAAAAGGTGCATTATCCAACTATGCTACAGCAACAATAGTTTTAGCGACAAATTTTCGAATATCCATGTTAACTTTTTTTGATATTAATATTTAATCGTTCCATTATTTGAAAGAGCCATCTACCTTATTTTTCAGAATCTTAAATAGCTTTGAGTAATCTGATAGCAGACGCCAGAATTATCAATTCATTTTTATTACATTTTGGACACATTAATACAACTTTATTATTAGGAGAACACATTTATTATTATTGTGAAGTTGTAACACAGACCTATGTCCTGAATAATTACAAATTCACAATATTATGGGCTCACGACCTGTCTTAAATGATAATTTTACGCCATTGTGTAACGTTACATTTAACGTCACCATTCCACCCAATCAACTTCCACATCTATTACATTTTTGAAAGTTGTATATATGTTAATATTTGGAAACACTTCGAATACCACTACACTATCGCCATCTATGGACTAAATTTGATATTCATTTTCCTGAAACAGCACATGTCACAATGAGAATCTAATTATTTTAAGCAATATTCTTTATCTGTAAAATGTCAATGTTTTTCAATTTTTTTATATTTTCTTGTTTTGACCAGTATACTATTAGCAATATTTGAATGTGTCCAAAAACACACAATTACTGGATTTCACCTACAAAGGCACTGTTTAATAACAAATTATAGATATTTTATAGAAACAAAGCTATTTTTATTAATGGAAAAATATGGAAGTATGGGTAATTACAGGACTTACGACCTGTCTTCGGCTGACTTGAGTGATTACTCTGCACAATGTTATGTTCACTATTTATTTATTTATTAATTCTGTTCAATTTGATACAATCAATTTTCCATGCAATTATTACACGTTCAGTTTTTACTTTTATCATTTTAATTTACTTACTTACTTTTATCAAATTTTATCAACAGGTTTTTAATATCATTCATGTGTTCTGTCTCAGATAGCTTCATATTATTCTTCTTCAATGAAATTAAAAGCGTTGAATTCAGTTTACCATTAATAATTATTCCTCACATCACTTAAAAAAAAAACTGTAAAATTAAAAATTACACTAGGAACAACTAAGATCGTGGTAATATATATCAAATACCGCGTTTATTTTATTATATTTAAATGTGCTATAATAGTACGTTGTATTTTTTATTTATTTATTTTTAATATAGTGCATATATAAGTATTTTTTATATGCTCTAATATAAACGAGATCAAATAGTTTATTTTACTAAAACTTATATTTTACTTATTTGCTTAGTTTCATTTTGAACCTATATAATTTCTGCACTTTTATGGCATTTCTTTAAAAATCTTCATGCGTAATTCAAAAAACTTTATTTATCGAGGATGTGAACGTTGTGTTATTATATTGTAATTATATTGTAACATAACCAAAAACAAAAACATATTATGTTCAATTATCATTTGAGGGCGTAGTCACCATCAACGTCAATTACTGCTTCACATTTGCTTTGAAGACGATCGATTCCGTGGACGAAGAAGTACTGGTTTTTTGAGGTAATCTACGATTTGACATCCTTCATCAACTCCTCCAAATCGTCATTGAATTTGCCAACCTGCCAATCTTTCAGAGAGCGGTTAATGCAGTAGTCCGTGGGGGCCTCGGTGGGAGAGTAGGACGGAAGTGGAAGTAAATCACATATCACGCTAGCGATGGATTCGATCACACGGAGTTTGACATGAGGGCGAGCGTTGTCGTGGTGGAAAGCGATTTGGTTCTTTTTGCGTGGTATTTTCAGCTGAATGTCAGTATAAAGGTGATAAAGCCTGGTCAGGTAGATACACGTCGCTGTTGATGTCGCACTACCTTTAGCCATTTCTTGACATTCGACACTATTGACATTTATCATTGTCATTCCACCAGTAGCAGAGGAGAAAAACGTCGCAATAAAAATGACGGAAAATTATGCATCAACTTAATATAATACCTCGCCAAATTAGTTGTACTTCATAACGAAGCAAAATTCTACTTACATTATATAATTTCTATACGACTGTCTATTAGACAGTCCGTATCGCGTCATCTTTTTCTTCTTTAATGGTATCGTGGGACTCAGAAGTCAAAGAACTGCAGTTAAAACGGCACGTTATACATCCCTTGATCTCCTCTCCTACCTCTTTCCGGTCTATCTTGGTATTATTTGTATTTGTTAAGTTTGTTTTATTAACCACTTATGGTTTCGTGGTTAAGTGGTTAACAAAACAAAGTTAACAATTAAAAATAATGAATTTTAACTACAAAGTTAATTTTGCTAATTTCAAAAGTATTATTTTGATATTATCCACCCATCATAGTCTTAGTCTTCCCCTTAGCCTCGATACTGTTGGCTTGTGTATGAGGGCTTTGTACATGTTACGGTACTCATCTGCTTACGCTACATGTCCCGCCCACTACAGCCTCTTTTTTGTCACCTATATTAGATTATCTGAGGCGGTATACCGTTCCTAAATTTTCCGGATTTTTAATCGCCTCCATTTTCCGGTTAGATTACCACGTATTGGGCCATAAATCTGGAGCAAGACATTATTTTTTTTTAATTGATATTAGATAACTTTTATTCAACATAACTTTTACTCTAATCTTTTGCAGCATTTTTAATTTCTTAACCATAAAAAGTCTGCTTTATAACATATTTTATTTCAGTACCGATAAATCGATGTTTATTAGCGAAATAACTTTATTTTAAAGCTTGCATCAATATAATCATTTTTACATAATTAATAGACCGTCAAATACAATAAGTTTTAATAAAGACTAAAGACAAGTAAGAGGTAAAGAAAAAAGTAAAGAACATTAAAGTAATAGCATATTGAAGAAACGGAATAAAAAGCAACAACAGGATAAAAGCAGGTTTAAAAAAGTATATATAAAAACAAGTAAAAAAGTATATATAAAAACAAGTTATGGTAAAAAAATCAGAGTATAATAAAAATATTTTTATTTCACCCCTAATAACCTTAAATGTTTATATATTGTACCTTAATGTGTCACACTTAATAAGGATTATCTACTAGGGTCCTTACAAACATGTTGATAATCTGTATATGTGAAAAAAATTGTAACTGAATTCACCTTATGGTGGCCCCAGAACGACATATTTAGTAAAATATTATAAACTATAAACGGCACTTCGAAGTTATATGTCCTACCCCATACATCCCCACTCTACCCTACCAGCTAAATAAACACCTGGTAAAAATCAGTATAAAAATACGTTTCATTATTACTGTTATCAATTTGAAAGAAAACCTTGTACAAAATTTACTGAGGAATTGAATGTAATAAAATTTAAAATCTCGGTATTCTACAGTTAAATGATATTAAAAAGCATGTGCCTGAAATGAAAAACTCAATTAATATTTAATCCAATATAAGCCGCCCTTAAATTCTCATCAAAATCTAGTTAGGATTTTATTCCCGTATAATATTTATGAATCGCTGAAGAATAAGCCGTCGACGTGAACGGAATTGATGAGTTATTTGGGTTTACACTGTACTTGTATACAGTAAACCCCCCGGTCGATTGCTTGTAAACGGACCGACTGTATTAAACGACCAATGAGGAAATCTTGTAAATAAAATTGTACTAAACAACAAATTAGATGAATCAATTAGAAAAAAAAAAAAAAAATATATATATATAAATGTCAGTTACCACTGGTATACGTTACTCATAATGCTTTACCATAACGTCATATAAATATATGGGCACATATATATATATATATATGTGTGCCCATTATTATGAAAGTGGTCTAAGTCAATAAATTGAAAAAAATAATTTATCAATTAATATACTATTTTAAGCTTTATATTCAGTGTACTGTTACGACGTTCAACGATATTCCGCTAGTGTTTATTTTGATAATAAAGTAAGTCATTTCAATCAAAAAGTTATTTATTTCCTTATAAGTTACATGCAAAATTTATGTGTCGAAATAAATTATAAATCTAGTAGACTAAATAAATTTTGAATCATTGTATTGTGTGATATAAAAATATTTTTTAATCAATTCAAACGCAAATCTTTAAATATCTCGAAACGAAAGAAACATGACTCAGATTGGCGTTTCTTCTAGGTTAGATCACGTTTTTTGTAGGTTTCCTTGGGGAAACCCGGGTCAACTCGACTGTGTTGGATTTATATCTCCTACAAAAAAGTACGGTTGTACCAGAATTTATTGTTAGTCTTGACAATAGCGTGTATTAGCATGCAGAAACATCGGTCTTGGTAACCATTTACAAAAAACGCGATCTAACCTGGAAAAAACATCAATTTCATACACTAGTGTTCGCGGGAACCATAAATTAATCGTACTCATATAATTTCCTTAGTTTTTAATAGATTTCATTAAAACGATTTCAACTCAGGTAATTTTTTTTAGTTAGGCTGATCAAAAATTATATAAATCACATCTCTATTAATATTAAACGTTTTGAAACAAGAAAAAAAAATTACTCCTTTCCAACATATATCTACTAATAATCTAGCCGATTCTTGCAGTCAGTGTCGAAAAGGATTTTCTTATACACTACATACAGATTCACATTCTTTTAGATGCGCCACCGGTTAACTTCTTTCACCGGTCCAAATATTCGTCGGAGAATCTTATCTTCAAATACTTGGAGAGCCTTCCCACATTTTTCCGTTAAGCTTCGTGCATCACCCCAGTATTAGACTGTTGGTTTGATAGTCTGGGTGGAATTTAAACATCCAAGAGTGCCATTTGGATCTCTGCAGGGTGAAATAGGCGCCGTTTCCTTTATTTATTCTGACATTTCCAGCTAGATAGCAATGCAAAACAAAAATGTATTATAAAATATCTAGTACCTAAATGTATTCACTGCTGTATCGCGCTATGCTAGATCTAATCCAATTTATGCGATCATGACTGCTTGAATCGTATTTTTAATATGTCCCAAAATAGATTAACATCAATGGATCGGTTTCTTGGAAAGACTTTATTTCTTCCTACAATTCAGTATTTATATATAGATATATTCAGTATTTATTTTAACATTCGGACTGATTATGTGTGGTTATGATTGAAGAAATGATTACTGTGAATGACAAACATCTATATATTTTGAAATCCGAGCGTCAATCATGCTGGGTGGAGGGAAGACTGTCAGTCGGAATGATCGTGTAGTGGTACACGTCAGTCCACTCTTCAATAATAGAAGATGGTGCAAGCATTGACGTTAACGATCCTACCAACTACGAAGATGTTTATTGATTTAGTTAAATCAATGTAAACGTAACAATATAAATATAAATATAAACTGTTTGAATAAAAATAAATAAAACCGTTATTTTCATTTGGTCTTACATTCATGTAGTCTTGGAGAACAAAGAAAATTACCTGACGTGTTTCCATTAAAACTTGCAAAATAGTTAATTAATGAAGATATTACATTTGAAAACTTGAGATGTTCGCAAGAAAATCCAGTTGCAATAAACCAAGGTAATCAGAATAATCGTTAAAGGTTTCCTCATTACTGTATTTTGTCTAATTAAAAGTGGTGTAACCACCATCTTGAGTAATTTTTCAAAAAGTCATCTTCGGCCAACGTCTGCGAAATCTCACGCAACAAATTCAAATGTGTGTATTTTTGACGTTTTTTAAGCCATTATTTTTCCCAGATTTTACGGTTTACTTTTCTTGATGTGGATAGAGCTAATATAATTGCCAAACACGCCTTTTCTTTTTACTAATCTTCATAAACTGATCTAAAAATAACATCACTCCGAATGACAGTCTAAGTTTCCTCGTCATTCCATGACATGATGTCAATCTGATTGAGTCGCTGTGAATGTCATTCTGAATGATCTTAATACACCTCCACAATTCTTGGTGTTGAGCCTCGCTTACAACTGACTCCGAGGTATTTTCAGTCATAAGCTCTTGTAGTACTCTTCCAGATTTTCTTTATTATAAAGATGCCCAGGACAATTTCTTTTTATAGAATGTCATATTGATGTATAATGAGGCAGAAAAATTGTAAAAATCTTTTGTTTACAATTGTAAATAAAGTTGCCACGATTGAAATTGTTGCAGGATTTAGGCATTATGGGATACGTAACATTCTTCTCCAGCAGTACATTTGGAAGGTGTCTATTTTCCGCTTGTCACCATTGCGAACTGCCAAGTCTCTGCTGCATACATAAAAATTGTAAAGAATTGAATGATGCTGTACTTTGCAGTGAACTTGGTGGGGCGAAGAAGTATTGGAAGGTATAAAATAATTATATTCGTGCTATATTTTGACAAACCATCATGCCGTTTCCTGCGGAGGTAGGCAGAGAAGATAGAGTGCCACACTATTCTGTCCCGACACATAATTCTCGCCTGATCCACATTTATACATATTCTCATATAAGCTCGCCGATTATTGAGACTTTTAATAAGACCATTCTCTTGTATCTGGTTTACCTAGTCGAATCAAGTCTTCCGCAGACGTTCTCTATTTCTAGTACCATCAACAATTGCGTCATATATTCTCCTCATTCATCCGTTTCATATGATTAAATCACTATGAGAACTGTTAAATTTTAGATTAATGACAAAATAGTGATGATGTACGATTTTTTGAAGTAATTATAATTTATATTTTTATTTGTTAACTTTGTTTTAATAACCACTTATTGAGTTTAAATGCATCTACCGGTTTCTAAAAATACTATTTTCTTCTTCAGGATGTCTATAAAGTAATAAAAAAAAATTATAGTTTATAATCACTTCAACCAGTTATTATCTCTCTTGAAAGATTTTAGATAAAATTGTTTCTATACATTGAATGGCTTGATATATTTTTCTTTAAAAAATATTAACGTGTACCACATCAATATTTTTACTATTTTCAAACTAACTAAATGCTATAATAATAGCACTAACTCGGCCACCAGATCACTAGCCCAACAAGCAAGCCAACTAGAAGTTTTAAATTGATTGTATTAAGATGTTTTACTTAACACACCTCGAAGTTCAAAAACTCTTTAATTTTATTTGTATAACTATTGTTATGAATGAAAAATTATAATAAAATATTTACAAATAGATTTTTTGTTAAAATATTTTTTATGAAAATAATAAATACTTCCAAGGCAGATTGGCCCAGAAAACTATACACAGCAGATTCTGAATGCCTGTGAAAACCTAATAACAATAATATATACTGTTGGTAAATTATGCGTGAACTCGGTTATGAAATCTTTGATACGTTACGAATCTATTCAAAAGTAGTGTTCATTCATAGAACACTTCGAATTATACAATGTATTTAAATCTAGAAACTCCAAAATTGTAACTGCCGGTTATAAAATATTATTTTTTCATTTTTTGTTGCAGTAAAAGCAAATTTTTTTTTGCGATTTTTGCGATAGTAACTGGGTTCTTTCAAAATAACATATTTTTATTGTATTATTTAATTCACTCAATCCAACATATAAAAAAAGTTAATATACATTTTTCTAAATATATGATTTGTAATTAACCAGTTACAAGATTAATTTGTATTGTATACGTAATATTATACAAAAATATGTTACGATGATTTAATCCAGACGAAATGTATAAATACAAATATTACAAATTAATTAAAATACTGAAAATTATTAAATTAATATATTGATCAAACATAAATAAATACATTCAAGATATGGATACAAAAGAGAATATATATATTTTATAAATATAATTTTTATTTTCACTTTGCACTACCACACACACTTTTTTTTTTTTTTGAGTTGTATCACTAATTTCTAAAAGAGCAAGTCCTTCATGTTAGCTGATGTAAATTGAACTAAAATTAAATACAGTTGGTTATTGAGGCGATGAGGCACGTTAGCGTGGGAGTGGCTTTATTGTTTCTAAGAAACACTGATAAAAGCGTAAGACACAACTCAAAAAAAAAAAAAATACGTGTGTGCGTGCAATACAAAGTGAAAATAAAAATTATACATTTTTAAAAAAATATATATTTTACACCACGAATTAACTGCCAAAACAATAATATTTGGCGAAGTAAAAGGTCGTGAGAAAAAAATTGTTTACAAGTAGGTATTCAAAAATAACTCATTCGATTGGTATTGAACTGAGAAAGCATTTTCGACTGCAGGTTTGATATCTGCATGACATCTATTCTGCCGATAATACAGAGACGATATTACATAAATGGTCAATTTATGTAATATATTACCGGAACTACATACCGAAAGTAGATTTTATTTAATTTACCGGTATCACTGGTAAACCGATAAATTATAGATCTTACTTTATAATGTTGCGTTCTAATACAAACTTAATTACACATATTACTCTTCTATTCTAATACACACAGTGCATGATATTAGGTTGCAATATTTTTACAGATAAATCTATGAGTTGGGATCTTCTGAAGATATTGTATGAATATTGATTAATTTGGTTGGCATCGTATAATTACAAAATAAATTACATCTAACGCAACGAATTTAACATTTTTAATCAGGCAGAACCATTCGTATATGTGCAAAGTTAGCAATTAACAGTTAATTAACACGATTCAAGATTTTCAAGTAGGCTGCACCATTCGCATATTAATTTTATTTTATTTTATTGAGGGATTTTGACGGTGTAAACATATTATAACAAACATAATAACTATTTAACATGTGACACTAATAATGAAAATCCACAAAAATATTTAGATATGTATATGTATGTTTAGATGCAGAAAATTAATGAAAAGAAAAAACAAGAGGGAGAAGGGTGAGGAGGTTGCAACTATTGTTGCGTATATGTGCGAACATCGTCACCTAGCCAAAAATTAATAACTTCTTTAATATTAGCAAAATTACTTTGTGGCCTCATTATATAGAAAAAATAAAACAAAATACTTCGATAAAACCACTATCTAAGTTTTTCAACATGTTTCGATACCTATGGTATCTTCTTGAGGAAACTTCAGGAAAATGTATACTGAAGTTAAAAATACAAGCATAGATAAAAACACAACTATAAATAAGTAAGAACTAATATGAAAACATATTTAAAAGATGACTATTATATTATAAAGAATTTGGTGTACATTGTTTTCTGAAGAAGATACCATAGGTATCGAAACTTGTTGAATAATCAATAAATGATGGTTTAAACCAAGTATTTTGTTTTATTATTTATATAAAAATTAACAAGTCTAATTAACAAATAAAACGAATAGTACTTGTGCCAGATTATATTAAAGTCTAACATTTTCGTTGCCAGTCAGTTTTAATTGTTTGAAAAATTAAGTATTTGTCGCCAAAAAATTTATTGAAAAAAAATATTTTTTTCTTTTTTATCCGATAGAAGATACTTACCAAACGTACTTCACAAACGCACACACAACGAGGTATGTTGGAAAAATGCAAAACAACACAACTTTTCAGCGGTTCCATTTCGAAAATGAAGCCTTTATGGTATGAAAGCCTCCCGGTGAGAGAGGTGCTATTATCAGAAGCCCCAGGTAGACAGTATAGACAACAGAGGAGAAGTTTAAAACTCTACAAGGGGTGCATTAGCGAGTCTTTCGCAGAACAATTTCAAATACGGCCATTGTTTTAATCGTGCTTTTTAATATGCCACAGAGCAAAAAATATGTGCTCTTGGCACACAGTCTACTACCACACCTCGAAAGTATTCTCATATCAGATTGTAAAAATTATGTTTTTACCATTTTTACTCTTCTATTTTTCCCCTTCATTTCATTATTGACATACAGTAATGAATTATGCAAACTCCAGATCGCACGTCCTACGGAATAGAATACGACAATTCCGGTCATATATCGGAATCTCCGCAAGGTAGGGGAGGGAAGTAGGGAAACGTGGTACAGGATGAGGTCGCTGAGGTGATAAGGGTTCTAGTCGAAGAACCAGTGATCTCGGGAACCGGGATTCAGAAGGATTCGATATGGTTAATTTATTTTAAGTATATACCAGACATCAATTTAAAAAAGGAGATATTATTTTATTGAACGCAGATACGTCAAATTTATATTTTGCTAAGAACAACCAGGCCGTTTTCATACAAAATTCATAATAATAGCCTTTTGAAAATTTTGTTGATCGCAAAAACCCCATCTAAAAATTACTACAAAATAAATAAAATCACCAAAATTACTAAGTCAATTTTTACATTCTCATAAAAATTATACAAAATTTGGTACCTGTGTACCTTATTTATCATTTTAAAGGTAATGAATATTCAAGTTGTATAAATTTGATCATTTATCTCAGTTTAAGTTTTCTGTTACTGACTGCACCCTGCAATTTCTATTTTTTAATTATGTTGTTACTATTATAGGATATGTTGGGCTATTTTGTATTAAATCACTTCCATTTTTTGTGATAAATATATGTACCTATTAGTGAAAGGCAATCAAATATACATTTATTTTTGATTATCTTTTAACCCAGCATCACTTAATTCTGACAATAATTAAATTATTACTTTCGTATTCATGAAACAATTTAGTTATGAGAAATAGCATCCTGTCAGCTGCGAAACTTAATTAGTTCGTTTAATTATACATTTTTTAATATTTTCTGTTTTATTGAACCGGAACCAATCTACGTAATATTTAATATATTAATTATTATATTAAGATTTATAGATCTTACTTTAATTTATTATGATGTAACAGATTTTTGTCTAATATAAAATTTCAACATTTAATTAATATTTAAACATTTTATAAATATAAGTCTTAAAAAAATTATTTGAAGTAAAGTCTCATTACGTTAGACATAAATTAATCTTTACACACATATTCACAAATAATCTCTCTCTCTTTTATTCGATATTCTAATGACTAAGCATCGCGGTTCCCTAGTCTGCTTCAACAGTACAAACTTTTTGTCTGCACTCTTCGCGATTCTGGGCCTTGTTTAGTTTGACTTATATATAATATTATAAGCCTTTCCCTTTGTCGTATTTTTTCAATTAGTTTTCAAGCTCTTTCAATTAGTTTTCTTATAGTCGTGTCGATTCTTTTAGGTATAGGTAACTATATGTTCAATGATTTCTAATTAATATATGTCATGTTAAAATCCGTTTTATTATGTTATATATTTCTTGAAAATATAAAATAAGATAGCCGATGAATTCATTACAGTACAAAGAAATACAAAAAATATACATAAAAAAGTTTTGTAATGTCAAAAAGCTTTTCGTTTTTTTTTATGTTTAAAATGTGTAAGTTTCAATGAAAAAAACCATACTCAAATTAATTGATAAAATAATTATGAGATTACTCTATCTAATCAAAATGGTTTTATTAATCGACATCATACTAGAATTGTATTATTTTAATTGTATAATATAATAATAAAATGTATAGGAAAAGAACAGTACTATATTGTAATAAATTAAATAAATAAAACTTTGAAGGGGGTCCTATGGGGCGGGGTGATTTCATTTTACTCAGAGTTCTAGAGTGCAACTGAGCAGAATTTAAACGCATTTTTTCATACGTCTCCACCACATATCTTTTAATCATTATATTCTATCTTCCTCCGTCTTGGCTTCTCACTTTTACTTATTTAATCCTGTAATATACAAAATAATGACTGTGTATCGCCTTCACTCATCTCACTGAAACTCAACATCCAACAGGTACCGGTGCGCGAAACGGAGCTCCCATCAGCCGTAAACCTATTCAATACCGAGTGCGTGCAGCAATACTATCGTAGCCAGCGGTGGTCAGCAGCGTCACTCTTCACATCACTACCTTTCTGTAGCAGCTCCAGGAATCGCCTCCAATAACAATTCTCGTAGTAACTACTCTATCCCGGTTTGCTTTTGTAAACTCTGAGACTACAATAAACCCAGAGCCAACGGTAAGTATTTTATTTCTGCCTGCGGCACTTACATATACACAGTACATTACAAGACTTTCAAACGAGCATGAGAGAGTAGATAAATTAATGTGGCATCCACTATTATTACATTAATCATATCACATCGTTTTAGACAAACATCGACACACATTCATCCGTTAACCCACATACAGTCATTAAACAGTCCAACCAACCCGCACAACCTTCCTGCTTCATAGTGTCGATATTTTTTTTTTTTCTTAAAAAAATAGATATGCATACACGGAATACATGTCACATCAATATTCTTACTATTTTCAAAATAAGCTAAGAGCTTGTGTTATGAAAATAGGACTATCTTGCTGGAATCCTGGAACGAGACGCGAACCATAGACCACTAGATCACTAGGCCAGCGTCTTAACCACTACACCAGCAAGCTACTCATTACTCCGTATCTGTAGATATTTATTTTCTGTATTTTCAGGTGCTGATTCAATTTGTATATGATTTATATGGTGTGATGATATTGTAGAATTCAAAATATTATTAAGGAGAACACATTCTTATTGTGAAGTTGTAATTATTCAGAACATAGGTAGCGCAAAAACAATATTTCTCGACAAAATTGATTTTATGTGTATATATTTATAATTAATTCATTAAATAAGTATTTAAAAATATTAATTACTCAGCCCATCTAGTACCCATGTAGCTATCGGGTGCGGTAATAATATTACATTGTAATAATGCAATAAAAAAAATTATAATATACATAATATGTTAACATGTTCGTAACAATTCCTTTACAAACGATTATCTGTTTCTTTTTCATTTTCCTTGTCTCTTCTTCGTTTATTACGCGGAGAATTTGAAAATAATCTCTTTTGTCTTTCGTACAACTTTTATAATATCATTTTCTACACTGACTCACTTTAAATTACTTTCACATCATAAATTCACTGTATTTTAAAATAATTTGTAATTTCACCGTTTACTGACAATCATTATCATACATGAAATAGATTTTTTTTTAAATATTTACCTATTTCTGCCTACCTTCGTATGGAATCAATTTGTTTTATTAAATATTCGATTCGCTGTTAATATATAAATTTTACAAGTGATTTTGACAGATTTAGAGTTTTTTCGTTCTGCGCCTAATTCCAAAACCCCCTAAAATGACTTTATGTGTTTTTGAGTTGTGTAAGCAAATGTACACAATGTTTATTTTTACATTATGTTTTAAAGAGATAATTCTGGAATATCTGTAATAATAGAATACAAGAAGCGTTATAATTTTTGAATTCATTGACTGCTTTCATTTTAGAGGGAATAGCAACTTATATTCTGTGTTTAGGCGCTTTAATACTTCGATAGATAGGCCTGATACAAAATTTTGAATATGTGTGTTCTTTTTGTGTAGATTTAAAAACAGAAAACAAAAGCGAAGCTGCTTCTGGCAAGAGAGTTATTGTGATTCGGACGGACTTTTACGGAGGCGATAATAAAAACATTTTGTATTATATATTTTCGGATTATCGGTTGTGTGAAGGTTTTCGGTGCAGCATATTTGAGAACCATCAGACTACAAGGAGAGCGACATCGGCGTCAACCAGCACAGGTTCACAAAGGTTTGTGTAATTTAAATTTACATAGATCAAATTACTGTATTCATCATTACCAATAAAAAACCCAGAACTAGTTTTCGAAATATTTACGGCAACACTCTGTATGCTTTGCGGCATTTTGAAACAAACCTGCTTTTGAATATGCAATATCAATGGATTTAAGTAGCTTTTGCGAGAAACAATATGTTCCGCATGTAGCTAACAAAAAAAATACAAAACAGCATATATAACTCTAATTATCTGAAATCCATTTTAGGGGGGTTTGGAATTAGGCCCTACTTGTATCTGTTAAGTTAAAACTCGTTAGTGGCTATACTGATTGTGATGCGATTTCTTCCAACGTATTAGACATTTCTTTAGAAATAATTAAGAAACTAAGCAGTATAGAAAAATATACCGCTCACGGCGGTATATATTTTTTTGTTTAATATTTATTACTTTATGACTCATGTTTGTAATCATTAACACGGTACCTAATAATTAACAATAGACATGAGAATACCACTCGCCGCACACCACCGGAACCATATTAAGCAAATGGGATTACTCGTCGGCCGTATCAATACTGAAAAGTTAACTGTTTACGACTTAACTTTGTATTGACTAGGATGGCATCTTTCAAGATCTCAAAGATCTCAGATTATTTCACAAATATTTATTATTATAAATTAATATGTAGGTATTATAATGTCGTAGAAATGTACGAGAAAAATATATTTCTATTATGTCACATTAACACGACATTACTTTAAATGATATATATTGTTACGTGTGCTCCTGCGGATAGAATGCCAGCGTAAGGTGTGTATGGTGTTGATATGCCTGTCTCGGAAGGACTGGAATGGTCTTTGACAATAACAACACCGATTCAAACATTAATTACACTCTACTTACACAAAAGTTTTTATTACACAAATTACAACTAACTCCCAACGACATCACTGTAGAATTTACTGACCCGGCGTCACACGCCAGGGTCAGAGTTACTTATTTATGATTTGAAAAGTACTGGTAGTGCTGAAGGCTAAGGGAAAGCAGCCGTTCCACGCCCAGTCCAGAACTTCGATGAATCTGCGCCATCCTTCCAGATAATTTGTCTCGCCACAGGTCAAATCTGGCACCTAGATCTCATCGGAGCCATCGTAACATTGGTTCCTTTATGTTTATAGATTAGAGCCCAAACTCCCCCAATTTACGACGGGTCTCCAGGCTTTATAACTCTGCGTCTGTCGCCATTATTTTTTCCTCAGGTCCAGGTTCGCACGCCATACCTCTGCCGCTTGTCAAAAAGTCTCCCCTTCTACTCTCGCCCACTCTCACTTCGACCGCGTTTGCTCCAGTCAGTAATGCAGCGCTCGGTATTTTGAAATGTAACATAACGATATATATAAATATACCTAATCAAATTATATTCACTAAAGAAAGTGCCTATTCACGGACATTGCGCTGTCACGCAGGGCAGATGGACTTACACTTTTCTCCCCTTCGTGGAGGTGAAAATGAAAAGTGGAGGTGGTCCTCCGGCGCTAGACCACTACGAGATTCAGATGATCTAGAGTCATGGGCATTTCATGAGTAAACTCTTCGACTTAGGACTGTCCGTGAGGCAGACGCCGGAGCACATCCTCTGAGACTGTGTGATTATGAATGATGCACATGAGATCATGATTGTGGGATTAAAAGGAATGGATCATCAGATCCCCCGGAACGATGACCTATTAGGAAATTAAAGGAATCTCTGACATTTCCGGGTATTTATTAGGGTGTAGGTATCCCGCTGGGGATTGCTGGAATGGGCGATGCCTGGAAGAGCAGTGGCTAGAGAGACCTAACGGAGCATTCTACTGGCTCTCCCTCGCACTCTTGCGACTAGACAGGGTGAATTTCTGCCGGATTGTGACTAAGTTCTGCAACTGAAACATAAACCTCCCTTTTTGGGGTTGTGTGATTTCTATAGCTTCTTTCTGGCTGCCTTTTGAAATTAATGTGACAACAAGTCTCTCGTATTGTAAAGGTATGGTTCTGGTACGACGAAACCGGAGCCAACCTATGATAGTATTATAATGATCCTAATGATCCGACTGAATGTAATAAAATAAATAAAAATATATGTAATTATGACGAATCAAAACGAAGGTAAACTCTCAAAACGATTCGGGATAGGGTGTAAATAAATATAAATATTCACGCACATTAAGACATGTGTTCTAGAACTTGTTGAGTGACGTATACATGAAACTCTTCTAGGTTAGATTTTGTTTTTTGTAGATGGTTTCCTTGGAGAAACAGGTCAACTCGACTGTGGGAGATCTACATCTCCTGCGAAAAAGTACGGTTGTACCGTAATTTTTCGAGGCAACGTCTTGTTAATGGCACGTGTTACTATAGAGAAACGTCAGCCTAGATATCATCAAAGAAAACTCCACCATTAAAACGCTATCTAACCTAGAAGAGACACCAGTTTAAATTGAACATATATACAGGGTGTAACAAACCTAAGCCACAATATTTTATGGGTAGATGCCTGACTAAATTACGAATCGAAAATGTTCAAGGAATATGTGCAAATTCTGAACCATTACGGAAAATATTATTGTTTTATTTTTTTACAAATTTATCTCAAGCTACGTACTTCGAAATAAATATTTTCGAAATGTATCCGTTATTATTAATGTATATCTTTGCTTCAGGTCCTAAATTATTTAACATTTTTATTTGGTATTTATTATAAAGGTATTGAATACTATTAAATTTACTTTATGTTGAATACTATTGAAATGTTTTTTTTTTAAATGCTCATATCTCTGACATGGCTCAGATTAAGCACATATTTCTTAAACATTTTCGACTCGTGATTTAGTCAGGTATCCACCCATAAAATATTTTAAATTATTCATATTTGTATTATATATAGATAATTAATTAATAATTATTTAGGACGTATAAAATAAAGTAATGCTAAGTACGGGGTGAATATTATGTCCAGACCGATGTTGTTTCATTCATCAAAATTTCAAGCGTAGTTCGAACTGTGCGTGAGGTGGCACCATCCTGTTGAAACCACGTGTGTTTCAAGCCCAGACAACCCAATTCGGCCGCCAAGAAGTTTTTACAGCATTGCCTCTTGTATCTTGAAAGAAATAGGGCCCAATGATTCCGCCGACCCGTATGGTGCACTATACACCAACTCTGCGTGAGTGTAAAGGTCGTTCGTTGGTGTATTAATTAAAAAGTTTCTGTACCTCAATAATGGCTATTTTGTTTATTAACAAAACCTGCCACGTCGAAAAGAGTTTGTTGAGGTGTTAGATGCTCTATAATAAATTATAATCAACTACTCTCTACGACCACCAAATGCGAATTAACTAGAAGATGAAATACATTTTTTTAATTTGGTTTTTATTTACCGATTACCTGATTTATTTTACTTATTCATAAGCTGTGATATTATTATTATTTAGATAAAATGTTTTAATGACTTCAGCACATTGTTGAAATATAAAATACATTACAATAAATTGTAATCAACTTGTTTCTACGACTACTAAATGCAATTTGTCAAATATTTTCCAAACTAAAATGGCGGCCAAACAAAATCGACCTGGAACATAATATTCACCCTGTACTACACGAAAAAAAATATAAATACATGGAATAACTGCATTTCTATACATCACGTAGAAAGAGATGTGAGAGTCTAATGAAGATCGCTGAGCTCATACTGGCCAACCTCTTCACTTCTTCGGGACCGTCCCGCTGTCACCGCTCCCCTCCTCCAAGCTGGCTCACGGGACCATTGTTTCACGCAGTCCATGTGTAACGGACCAACAGACCGCAAAATGATTCTCATCCTTTCCTTCGAACCGTGTCAGCCGGAAGTCAGTAGTCCATTCACCAATAGAATGGGTTTTTTTAAATTTCACATTAATCATATTAAATAATTCATAAAACATCATTTTCGTTAAAAAAAAACGTGTGCCTAGTATAAGTTTTATAGTTATAAAAAATATTCCTAAATTAAGTTAAACAAATGAAATAATTTTTTGACCTCCCGCGTGAAAAGAGACGAGCCACAAATAATAGATAACTAAAAATATTAATATATATTTGTTTAAAAATATCTTAAGCGCTTTTTAATACTAACTTGACACAAAATTCAGCAGGGTAACTATTTTTAAATGAAATTAATTATAAGTAATTAGACAAAATACTTGGCTTAAACCACTATTTATTGATTATTCTACATGTTTCGATACCTATGGTATCTTTTTCAGGAAACAGTGTGTACTGAAATTTAAAAAATGCAACCGTAAATAAAAACAAAACTATAAAGTGGTGAATAAATGTGAAGCCCTTAGAATGGTGGGATAATGTGTGTATATGTGTATGTGTACCGCAACACTGGTGCGGGTATGTGTGGCTGTAAAGACGGCGCTTTTATCTGCCGTTCATCGGCTTAATAGTTTGACCTATACTAGTGATATACCTTGTACTAAATTATTGTAATAATAGATTAATTGTTCTATTTCTTAGACTTTCACATTTTGAGGTGTACACTAAAGACGTACTAAGAAGTAAAATACGTAACAATACCTAATAACTAATATGAAAACAAATTTAAAAGTGACTATTTGCAAAGAGAATTTGGTTATTCTTACTTATTCACCACTTTATAGTTTTGTTTTTATCTATGCTTGTATTTTTTAATTTCAGTATATATTGCTTCCTGAAGAAGATACCATCGGTATCGAAACATGTAGAATAATCAATAAATTGTGATTTAATCAAAGTATTTTGTCTAATTATTTATATAAAATGTGGCAAATATTGAAGAAGATAATTATAAGTATTAAGAACACATTCTTATTGTGAAGTTATGATTATTCAAAATATCGATCTGTGATGTCTTAAATACTAATTTAATGTATTAATTGTAAATACATACATATAAAATTAATTTTGTCGAAAAATATTGTTTTTGCATTACCGAGATTCGAACCTGGATCTCTATTTTCCAATCCAATAACAAAATTGGTAGTGTACTTCCCCGGATTGGAAATAGAGATACAGGTTCGTGTCCCGGTAGCGCGAAAACAATATTTTTCTATAAAATTGATTTTATATAAATATATTTATAATTAATACATTTAATTAGTATTCAAATTTGTTATTAATAAGGTTATAAATGATAAATTATTTAATATAAATTAATGCATTCTAGTCTAACACAATAAATTTTTTATTGTATATATTTTTTTATGTTTTTCAGAAATGTTATGTACTAAGTAGATGTAAGAATATTTAATAATCTTTACAACTACATACAAATAAACGTACATACATCGATACACACGTCCAAGAAAATGAGATTATTCTGGATACAAATTTGGGCTGAACAAGATATAGAAGATATTAAAGGGTGTCACAGTGGTAGATAGCTGAAAAATCAGCTGTGACCGGGACTTGTGGTGGTGAATTACGAGCCGAGTCTCATCTGATTGTGGCCACTATATATCAATACGGACATGGAGGAAGAAAGAAGAAGAATTTTAAATAAAAATCCTCACATTTCGAGCAGACTATACGGGGTATTGTTGGCATGCATCAGTCATGCGTTCCGTAGCTCACAAAAATTGCCATTGTTTGCCGTTTGCTGGCTTTCGCTTTAAAGACAAGACAGCCATTGTGTTTTGTTTTGCTTCGCCTTTTTGCAACCAAATGGCACAATTATCCACTCGATTGTAAGAAAAAACTGCAGACCGCATGCGCATGCGCGCCGAGTGCCGTACCGGTGCATGCAACGTTTTCTTGTCTTTCTAAAAATAACTTTTTTCTATCTTATAAAAAATATACTATTCATTTATTTTGGTAATCACTATCAAAAGTTATCAGAATTTACACAGTAAATATTATTTAAAAATGCAATTATTTGGTTTATTTAGACTTAAATTAAGGTGAAAACATTTTTCTTGTGAAGTTAAAATTTTCATAAAATAGATCTATATAATAAATAAAAAATCTGTATACCTTTCTAGTTGATTAATTTTATTTGTATTATTTAGATATTATCAAGGAGAACACATTATTTTTGTGAAGTTTCAGAAAATAGGTCTGTGGTGTTTTTAATACAAATTAAATGTATTCATTTGAAAGATATCCATATAAAATCGATTTTATCGAATAATATGGCTTTCAAATAATGGAACGATAGATATATTAATTTGAAAAGTGTAACATATAGGTTCAAAAATTTGTCGTTAATACACTGTGATGCTATAGCAAAATCGGTTAATTCACGTTCCCCGGATTGGAAGAGATCCAAATTCGAATCCCGGTAGCAACAACAATATTTTTCGATAAAATGTATTTTATATGTACCTCTTTCTAATTCATACATTTAATTTGTATTAAAAATATTACACACCTATGCTCTGAAAAATTACATCTTTAGAATAAGATGTTGTGTGAATATGTGTTTTTCTTAAAAATATATTTGATATTCTAGCTAATAAAGAATGTTTTTTTAAAAGTATAGAATTGTAAAATGAAATAAAATACATAAAAATCATGGTGATGTCAAAAGTATTAACTTTATTAGAAAGATAACTTTATGCCATTAATGTATTCTGGAAGTCCAATTTTCGACCATTTTTTGGAACAGCTGGGGACGTATATCAGCGATAACGCGACGAATGTTGGCTTCCAAGTCATGCATCGTCTTTAGTTTATCGGCGTAGATTAGCAACTTTACATATTTTCACATAAAATAATCCAAAAGTGTTAAATCACACGATCTTGGAGGCCATTTCACAGGTCCATGACGCGAAATTATGCGCTCATCGAATGTTTCCTTCAATAAATTGACTGTAGTGCGCTTTATGGTATGTTGTGACATCATGTTGAAACCACAGCTCTTTCATATTAATGCCATTCAATTGAGAAACGAAAAAGTCAGTAATCATGGAACCATTACTGTGGACTATAGCGAATCGACTCATTCGGATTCTCCTCAATACTACGCTCCACTGCAGCAACAACTTCTTCGATATGCACTGCACATCTCTGCGGATACGTATTATCAATTAGAGTATATATGGTGTGAAAACGATCCATGGTTATTCGAATTACTTGCTCGGATTGAAGATTATGTCGACTGTAAAATGGACGTAGTACACTGTAAGTTTCGCGAATTGAACCACGATTTGCGAAATTATTTTGCAAAATTTGCAAGCGTTATTCTGGCGTAAGTCTATTCATGGTGAAACGGCCTATCAAACTGAGTACAAATCAGCTGTCACCTACAAATTAGCTAGTGCTGGAAAAAGTATTGCCAATTCGAAAAACAGGACTCTAAAAAAACATCTTTACTTGGTATATTAGCTAATTACACTAGCTGACAATTATATTTTTGGCATTAAATGTATTCATATGCCACAGTTTGCTGGGATTTTTGCCACTTATTTTAGATTCGTCTTAAGATTATCAAGTAATTTTTCCTGAAATAATTAATAAATAAAATTTTGTTAATTAATTTTTTTAAATGAGACTAACTTGAGTTGAACAGTTTACCGGGAGGTGGCTTAAGCTACCGATAACTTGGTAACTTGCCATCTATTTGCTAGACCAAACAAGCACATCATATTTACTAACAAGTAGATAACTGACAACAAATTTACAGTTTATGAGAAGTTGAAGTTTATGTTTTGAAGAGCTGTCAAGATTCAAGATCTGTTATGTGGTTCAGCAAGTACATCGAACGTAAGCATGATCACAATCAATATCTTTTACGGAAATGCATTGTTTAATGTTAATTAATCGGATATTTTCTTAATGGATTTCTTTAAATTAATGAAAATGAAGACATTTTGAAACAGACGATGCTGGATAATTTTAGTTGTAATGACAATGATGGAAGCGTAACCAAGTATAATATTATGGCATAAAATGTCACCACAATCGTTTTGCCTGTAACTTTAGAACCAAGAAAATAACTTTTCTTTTTCTACAGCTTATTATTATCTCCGTTCGGCGGTACTGAACACCGCGAAACGAAGCTCCCACCAGCCGGAAAGTCTCCCAGTACCGACATCATATAGCAAAACTAATATGACCAGCAACCGATGAGGAGGCCGTCTCTCGAACGCCACTATTCCTATCGCTGCCTTCCTATTAACATCTCCAGGAATCGCCTCCAAAAACAATTCTCGTAGTAACTATTTTTTTCAGCTTAATTTCTCAATATTTTAAAACTGTACCTAACAATAAATCAGGTGTCAACCGTAAGTAGTATAATACAAAATATATACATAATGCATTCCGCGACCATCAAACGGACACGAGAACTATGGATGAATATTGGGTCATGCAGTACTCTCATATGGAACGGATGAATAAGAAGAGAATAGTGAGGAAGATATACGACGCAAGTGTTGGCACCATAAATAGAGAACTGGACACGACTAGGTAAACCAGATACTGGAGGATGATCCTGTTAAAAGCCTCAATAATCGACGAACTTGTATAAGAAGATGTATGAATGTAGATAAGGCGAGAACTGTGTGTCAGGAATGAATAGTGTGGCGCTCTATCTTCTCTGCCTACCTCACATCTCACATACAAAACCTTCTGATTAGAGTCTTCACACACTTACACCAACATAAACATTAATCTATAATTCCGATTCTCAATCCCCATACTTCCATTACTGGACATATGTCTCCCACTTTATCTTCCATGATACCAGTTTCATATGGCTCTTCTCAAACACCGCTACGAGTTCTCTTAACACCGTCAGTATAGCGCGTTTGCTGGCAGCCTCTACTACTCCTGACCAGCCACGGATCTCACTGCAGGATTACTCCATTCCACCGTTCATTCTGGGCACATGTCCGGCACTTTAAAATGAGTAAGAAATCAAATTTTTTTACATTTATTTTCAACATTTTAAAATTTATTTTATGTAAGTAGGCGCAATCCTATTATATAATTACTCTACGTCGCATCCTCCAACACTGTGGTTGTCGTTGATTTAGTGTCATTGCCAGGTAGAAAAAATCAAGATATTCGACTGAGTAGCGCATATGTCGAACGTGTTTTTAATATTTCTAGGTTAAGATTACCTAAATGTTTTTTCTTTTATATATTCAATAACAGTACATAAATATATATTCAATTTAATATCAAGTGTACATAGTCTTTATTACAAGTATAGTAGTAAGTAACTAATTTTTACGACTAGCGTCGCACTGTCATATATGTAAATATCTATTGTTATGTATTATGTATGTATATGTATGTTAAATAATTATTTATAAAACCGTGATCTCAGTTTTTTTCTATGGAATGACGAGGAATAAATAATTAGAAATATATATATATATAATTCAAAGTTGATACGTAATAATACCGTTTGTACAATTCTAGTATCACCGATTACTTGCTGCTAGGCTAACATCTATTGTGGTGACTTTAAAATCGATATTTCAACTAAAACAATATAATAAGGGTGCACAATACACTATTGATAAAATAATATAATAACGGATTTCCACATTTAAATATAGATTCTGTGTGTCATCACTGGCCGGATAGCAGCCACTATCAGCTGCGAAGCGGCCGCAATAGCCGCCCGCCTGTGTGCTGAACAGAAGATGTTACCATCGTAAAAAATAATACTAAGTATTTTTCTAAGAGTAATCTAACCTAGTAATTTATTACGAAATGTTTTGTGGAGGGGTTGGGGGTGACACAACAATAAATATAAAACAATTGGGTTGAGCTCGCGCATATAGCATATGCACGAGCTCACGCCATTAAATAAATAAATAAATAAAAATTATTTGATTGACTGCTACTTTATACACAAACAAAATGTCAAACTGTCTTTTATTCCCGTCGGAAATCTAACGGAGCCCGGCGCGAAATACTCGCGCTAAATATTGTCACACGTGACAAAGGTTGTGACGTAAAACAGCGTTTGTGACGTCGCGCCAGGTTTTCGTCAAAGCAGCTGATGTGCCCAGTCAGGCGCTGCGCGACTGATGGATTAACCTGTCACGGTGTAGTACAGTGGAGGGCCGGGGGGGGGATACGTGCGACAACCCAAGCTACAACGCTGATATTATTTTAGGGGATTATTAATAAAATAACGGTTCAAACCCTTTACCTTTAAAAAAGACTTTTATCAAAACCAGATTCGGAGTGCTAAAATATCTTGTGAGACCCCGTTTCTCATAACAGGTTGATGTGAATGTTGATGCGCGAGACGACCTAACACTGTACCCTGCAATACATCCGAAACTGTCGATGAAGTCACAAAGAAGAGTAGCCCAGAAAAATTTACACAGAAGTGAAAACATGAGAAACAATCCTTTTGTTAAATTTTATAAAATTCGTTAAATTGTTCTATTTTTGGAATACTATGCCTGTTAGGGCGACGCCTAACAAATGTCGTCACAAGTATTAATTTGTTGATAAAAGGCGACATCTATCGCCCTTTGGAAATACATTGTATTAATTATTATTAAACTTTATTAACATACAAATTTTTGTTGTAACAGAGGTAAATATATTATAATGTAACATGACAAATATAAAGTATATACTCGTAGTTTATTGTGTGGGATGGAGTAAACTTCACCTTTGATATATACAGTATTGTCCTGGGTACGTTGATGACTGCCGCCTGTGTTAAAGTGACCAGTTTTTATCGTGCTGTTGGGTGTTATTGAATTCAAAAACGATAAAAATTCGACAGGACACATTAGTGTAGGCACTGTATAATGATTATATTAGAATGTTGGATAATAGCCATGCTTTTGATTGATCTCTATCCGATTTGATCATATATTGGGTCTATAATTGTATAATCTTATTGGAAGTGAAGGATTTTGAGTTGGTACTGAGTGTGTTGTACAGTTTCTGAGCTTAGGACATGTAGAATCTTTGATAAAATGTCATTGTTGCTCTCGGAACTGGCGTGTAGATGATAGTTATTTGTCTTGTGTTGTGTCCATGATTTATTGCTTGGGGTGAGTTGTTGTTAGCATGGAAATATTGGACGAATTTCAACATATAGATTTGTCTTATGTCTATGGCATTGTACTCTTTAAATATAAGATCTGAATGGATATCTAAAGCAATGAAGTGTTCACAGGAGAAACATATTTTTTAATTATTTTAACCTGGGGACCATTTGTTACCAAAGAAGAAATATTATCTGGAATAGACCAGATTCGACAGATTTTATTATTTTAATACAAATTAAACGCATCAATTAGAAAGATGTACATACAGATAAACTCTATTTATCGAAAATATATTTTAGCTGCCACCGGGGCTTGAACCAGGATCTCTTCCTATCCGTCTACCGCACTTCTCCGGATATCTATATGTATATATTTCTAATTGGTGCATTTAATTTGTAATAAAATATCACAGAACTATGTTTTGAAAAAATTATAACCTCTCAAATAATAATGTGTTCTCTTTAAAAAATAGATTTTATTTATTTAATTTTTGACATAGTGCATACATAAGCACTCCCATATAAATCAGATTAAAGTATTTTCTTTTACTGAAACTTATCTTTACATATTTGATCAGTTTCACTTTATCTATTCAATTTCTCATTCATTCTTATGTTTTCTGGCATTTCATTAAAAGTCTTCATCGCACTATACATCATCGATTTCTGATATTTGGCCTTCTTCCTGAATGGTAGTTTGTCTATCTCTTTCTCTTGTACGATGCTCGTGCGTATGTTGATTTGCATCAATTTTTCGTATAAATTCCGCCGATATTTTCATATTAAGGATTTTATAAATAAATACTTACCATCAGACAGAGAGGATAGAGCGCCACACTTTTCTGTCCTGACATACAATTCTCGCCTCATCCACATTCATACATCTTCTCATACAAGCTCGCCGATTGTTGAGGCTTCTAACAGAACCATCCTCCATTATCTAGTTTACCTGGTCGTGCCAAGTCTTCCGCGGACGTCCTCTATTTCTGGTGCCATCAACTTGGATCATATATCTTTCTTACCATTCTCTCCTCATTCATCTGTTCCATATGACCGAACCACCTAAGTGATCCTTTTTTAATCTTACTCACTATACTAACACCAGCTTTACATTCTTTCCTTATTTCTTCATTCTTTACTCTGTCATAAATAGATTTGCCACAAATAAAATACGTCTAAGTGATCTCATTTCCACTGCATTCAATCTACTTTCGTTCCTTTTCTGCCAGCTCCAGGCCTCACTTCCATACTTCAGTGTCAGTACCATGATTCCATTGTGCATCGCTAGTCTTGCCTCGGTTGACAAATTCCCGTTAGATACAATTCCATTCAAAGCGCCGTTCACTTTATTTCCTGCAGTCACCCTCCTTTCGATATCATTCTCAGCCTTTCCGTTTCTATCAAATATACTTCCCAAATATACGAACTCATCTACTTGTTCCAAATATTCATTACCTAGAAGTATTTTGCATGGTGTCATGCTTTCCTCCTTCTCGAATACCATCACTTTCGACTTCTAAACATTCATCATGAGGTCGCTCTCCTTGCATACATCGTACATTCTACTCACCAGATTCTGTAGTTCTTGTTCATTATTCGCCATTAGTACTGCATCATCGGCGAACAATAAACAGCATACAATCAAATCGGCCATTTTTGCTCCTACATTCATACATTCTAGTTCTTTCACACATTTATCCATATACAAGTTGAACAGCCATAGAGACATTACACAACCCTGCTTGACACCCTTTGTAATGTCAAACCATGTTGTGAGTGCTCCAATGATTCTTACACACGCAGAACTTCCTTCGTATAGGGATACGATTGCGCGTATAAGTTTACTATTCACCCCGTAATTAGAGAGTACTTTCCATAACTTTTCTCTTATAACTCTATCATATGCTTTCTGTAGAACTACGAAGGCACAAAAAGTTTTAGGGTTTTCGCCAAAAACTTTTCCGTCATCACTCGTAGAGAAAAGATAAATAAATAAATACCATTATATTAAATTAAAAAGATAAATAAATACCATTATATTAAAATATATTTTCAGCGTTCATCATATTCAGATCTTTCAGCATTACATTGATTTGAGTATATCTATTTTTTAGAATATTATTCTCATAGCTTTATTTTGCAACATTGATAATTATTGCATTTCTTCTTCACTAGTCAAAAAACTAAATGCTCCAGCAGCAGTTGATTACTGTTTTAAGACTCGGTACTAATGAATCTTCTGATCCTTCCCAGAAGTGAGATTTTTTTAGCTATCTTTTTAGTCACTTATCTTGTATTTTGCGATAGATTCAATTTTGAATCTATTATGATTCCCAAATATTTTATTTCAGCCACTTTCTTCATACTTTCACCATCTACGATAATTGCTGGTGTGATTGTTAATGTTTCATTTCCAATGTTCATGAATTTAATTTTATTTACATTTAGTTTTAGTTTATTTTTCTTCAGCCATATTGTTATATATTCCTCCGTACCTTGAGTTTTGTGCCACTTTCTTATTCAAATACACTTTGTTTCATCTTCTTATTTCATCATCTGTATTCTTCTTCTATTTCGTTGCCTGCTCTTGGCAAAAAAGTAATTACCATAGATGTTGCCAAATAGATAAATTCCGTAAATAGATAAAATAAATATATGAGACTTACCTCAGAGGAAAATTGACAAGAAGAAAGAAGATCTAAAGAACATTTTACGTGCATCAAACATCGGGATTAATTGTGTTTTGTGAATAAATGTGAAAAGTTGCATTACTCTTTTATATAATGAAATAATTTGTATAACTACCTTTGTGCGTTTTGGTCTTGTTCTCGTATATTTACATCTACCTTATATCTGCTTACATTATTGGTATTATTATTTTTTTTTTCTCTTCTCTCTTTTTTATTCACTTTTTTATATTTTATATATATACATTTTTTTTTTTTCTCTCTCCTTAAATATTTTCACATTATATGCTATGTATGTATTCGATCTTACTGTGTTTTGCTTTCGATGAGTTTTGGTTTTTTTAAATATTATATATATGTATATATATATATATATAATTTGCCCAAAAACAGGCTAGCCTAGTTGGGAAATGTATTTAAATGTATGTAAATATGTAAATATGATATATTTCTGTTAAAATCAAAATAAAATTCAAATAAAGTTCAACGTTCAAAGTTAAAAAATAAATAAAAAAATCAATGATCATCCCATCTGAGGTAGCAGGCGCTACCAGAGCACACACATACTCACATGAGGATGAGGATGGCTTCCTATCTTCTAGAGCCCAAAGGCACCGTAACAATATGTCAAACATATTGTAAAGGAAGAAGAAAAAATTAATTATTTTACATATTTGATAATGTTTTTTTTTTTAATAATATCTTACTTAACATGCTCTAAATCTGCTACTAAAATATTTCATAAGAATACGTACACAAAAGATACAATTTTTATTTACACAATATCATAAACGATTCTTTTAAAATATCGCAACCTGTTCATTCCGCTTTGAATTTCAAAATTATTTAAATATATAGCTCCTAAAATTTTTACCGGGCAATTCTTTTTTCGGGTCATGCTTCACGAAGCCTGTCGAGATATTGCTGCACTATTGAGATATCATATTATTTTAACAATTTTAGTATCAAAGCGACTAAATCTTGTATCACATTGCAAACTTCTTTTAAAAAAAATATTTCAAAACTTCGCGTGTCTACATAAGAGTTATATTAAATCTGACAAATTTTCTTAATAATATATTTGATTTAAAAAATAGACTGATGATATAAATATTAAAAAAAACTAATCCGGTTAACCCTTACCATACCGTGATTTTAAATATTAGTATGCAGCCATGCTGTTAACTCGTGTTACCGTAAGAAATTAGAGTTATATTAGCCTTAAAAATGTGAAGAAAATAGTTAATGCCATACATACTTTATGTATTGAGCATTAAATATTGAAAAATATGTAATATTATATTCAGAGCATTCATCAACAAGAAATTACATTACATATATATCTTTATATATCTTAATTTAATTAGTGAGAAAGAGACACCATTGTATTCGTATGTTTATTATTGTTTTCACTGTGAAATTAATGTGTGATTTCTTCCTGTCTTGCCACAAATGGTATTTTTGTCAAAGTATTAATTTAACAACGAAATGAATTAAAAATAATTGTTTTTTATAGGATTCGCCTTACATAATTGATTTTTCACTAGTCATTTCTAAGCGTTAATATTTTTCTTCAAACTTACTAAAATATGAAATGAATGTTGCATATATTTACCGAAATATTACAGATTTAACTAAGATTAAACTAAGATAATAAATAAAATAAAATATTACAGATTTAATTAAACCTGTGTTACTGCACGGTTTGGGAAGGGTTAAAAAACGGAATTTAAATGATCTGTTCACCCGATTATATTATAAGTTACTCTGGATCTAAGCGCGTTTAAACAATAATTCACGTTTCCAATTTTGCCAGTTTATGTCGTCTAGTATATTAATCATACTCTTCTTCTTGATGTACTTAAGGCTAAGTTTAATGGTCCTCTGTATGTTTGAAACTTGATGCGCCATACGTCTCGGTGTATACCGGTCTCTAGTTAAATATAACGATAGATCGAGATGTTTAAAGAGAACTTCGTCAACTTATTCATTTGGTCTATCTTTATCTTGCTCATGTTCCTCCAACTTTTCCTATCATCACGAGTTTATATAATATGTAGTCGAATGAAAAATATATCTTACTTTCATATTCAAGGCATGTGGAACACTTAGTATTGCCGCCAGGCGTTACTGAACGCACCCTGCAGATACCGATGCGTAAAAATAAACGCCATACACAAGAAACGCCGTCGTAAAACTCTATTGTAAACCGTGCTTGTCAATAAATCAAGTATTACCCTCGAATAGATTTTTTTCTTTTCTAACCTGCTCTGGCCACATGCACAACACATTCCGCGAATATCAAACGAACACGTGAGTGATATACGAATATTGAGGCATCCACCATTTACACGTTATGCAGTTTCGTCATTCACAAATCCTTATGGTTCGTTTATAATTCACCCACACCAACATCAAACCATAATTCAAAACCTCTTAATTTTTATTGCAAACTTTACATTGTTGTTTTTATTCATTTTAAAATAAATTATTAATTTGTTTTTATCTTGTGTTAAATTTAAGAAACCAACCGGTATCGTAAAATACCATTTCCTTCATCATAATGTCAAATAAACCATATATAAAATTCTTCTAACGTTTTTAAATTCTATTTTAAAAAAAAATTATTAAAAAAATTATTATTATTTAAAAAATAAATCTAGTGCTTAACTTAAATTAATAAGTCTAAGTATAGTAAATGGGCATCAGTGGTGGCAGGCCCAAAATCGTGGAACTCTTTGCCCTCCGTCATAAGAAACAGTGCATCAGAGAGTTTATTTAATAAAATACTAAAAACGTTTCTTTTAAAAAAATCATTTCCATGTATTTAAATATCATTTTTTACAATGTAATGTAAGATTATTAACAGTGGTGTTCCGACAAAGCCGCCCAAGACATTTCCGCGCGGAACAACCGCGTCAATGCAGCGCCGACAATGCTCACGCGCGGAACAAAACTAAAAAGTTATTTTTGTTAGGTGAGTGAAATTTAAACTGTTTATTGAGTACGTTTTAAAATTAGCAATATTAACTTTGTGGTAAAATAAAGATAATAAATAAAAAATATAGTGTGTTTTAAGTGTACCTCCTCTCCCTCCCTTCACAACTGCGGCCACGCTCCCGTCCGAAATTTAACTTTATTTATTTTTATATTTATACTAGCTGAAGTACCCGACGTTGCATGGGCTTTATGAAGAACAAAGATACTTTATTTAAGGGGATAGGGGTACTTTCTAAGTTAAATGTAGGCAATAATTTTCCTCTTATTTTTAAAGTCAAGTGTGCAAAATTTCATCAAGAAGTACCAAATTTCTACTTTAAGGGGTATGAAAGGGGATGGAGGTGGTTTATCGAAATTTCATCTAGACAGTCATTTTCTTCTTATTGTTATCGTCAAGTATCAAAATTTCATAAATTGCCAAAATTCTGCTTTAAGGAGTAGGAAAGGGGAATGGGGGTGAATTTTTTAAATCTCATCTGGACAGCAATTTTCCTTTTATTTTGATCGTCAAGTGTGCAAAATTTCATCAAGAAGAACCAAAATTCTACCTCAAGAGGTGGGAAAGGAGTGTGGGGCTAGTTTTTTTAAATCTCATGTAGACAGTGATCGTCTTCTTTTCTTTCCTTTTTCTTTCTCTTTGAAGGTCAAGTGTGCAAAATTTCATCAAGCTATGAATAAAACTGTAGATAATGTAGATATAGTTGTATAGAAACCGATCGACATAAAATTAATCTCAATTTATTGATTTAATGTTGAATTATAATTATTATTCGGTCACCTCGGCACGGGCAATCTAACAGCCAGCGAAGGACTTTTGTTCATGTTTTCATCCACCTGGCCCGCGGGACCAATTATTATTTTAAAGCATAAACTGGTAAAAAATAAAAAATGCGACCGCCTCCTCTGACCGAGGGTATGAAAAGCTGAACCACTCGAGCAGTGTCCTTTTCTCGGCCGGCAGCCAGTTTTGAGAATTTTTTCACGGTTTTATTAGTTTTTCAATACGAAGTTCAGTTGCTAAGTAAATAGAAATCATGTAGGTATAGTTGTATAATATTGGGTGTCCAGCGGAAAAATCTCAAGATTAAATTAAAATTGCTCGTAAACCATCAAGGTGAGGTATGCGAGAGGGGTACTGTACGACGCGCGTGATTTGCTGATTTGCTAGTCGCAATAAATCACTGGCCGGGAGTGCACCGCGCGTTCGCGGCTGAGCAATATTTAAAGTGCGGTGATTTATTGGTTCGTGCTCGTCGCGCTTTTTGTACTCACTTTAATATTCAACGAGTAAGTGATGGGCCGGGCACGCAACTTATCTGGTGTTATGTTCAAAGGTTCAGACAAGAAGGGCTAATAGTTAACCAAACTTCTCCGGGACCATCAACGTCAGCAGCGATGCCAGAACATGTGGCTCAAATTCGACGTGAAATTATGCGCAATCCGCGTAAATTGATAATAAGGAAGTTTGCAGCCTTTACTGGAAAAAATCAACAGTGCACATTATTTTGAAAAATATACAAACTGTAAATAGTGCAGTTTCTCCACGAAAATGACTATTATTTACGTGAAACCTTAACGAGAACAATGCTGGAACGTTTTGGAATAGCAAAAACGCTTTGAAACATATTTTTCACTGACGAAGCACATTTTCATATCGATGGCTATGTTAAAAAACCGAACATGAGATACTGGTGCCCCGATAACCCAAGGAAACGCCATCAAAAACATTTTCACTGTCCAAAAACGATAGAGTGGTGTGCAATTTTTGCCCGAGGGATAATTGGCCCTTATTTTTTTAATCAGCGAGAGACAGTCACCACTGACGTGTATTACCGAATGATCGACGAGTTTTTGGTACCGCAACTGCAGCTATTTCCCGAATTCAACAACAGAACATAATTTAAGAGCTAGAGTTTCAATGGAGAAGCTGAGGGGAATTTTTCCCAATAAATTAATCAGCAAGTACGGAGACATACCCTGAGCACCTCTATCACCGAACATTACACCATTTTTTGTGGGGACACCTTATGTCAAGAGTTTACAGTAACAATCCTCGAACATTCCAGGCACTATACGAAAATATCCGCCGTGAAGTTGCTGCCATTGAACCAACGCTTTGCTCTAGCATGTTCGCAAATTTAAGAGTCCGATTGCAAGAGCGTCTTGAAAGAAATGGACGGCATTTAGAAGATATTGTTCATAAAACATAAAATCCGCATCGTTAAACTTAATTTTGTATAAATAAAATATGAGAATAAAATTGTAGTTTTTTTTAAAATTGAAAGTTAAAAATTTTCCGCTGGACACCCTTTAATAGTCCTAAGAGGGCAACAAAAATAGTGTTGAAAACATTATTGCATGTCTAGTTTGCGTTAATCCTCATATCTTTTGCCCGTGACGTTTTACCAGTCTTCCAATATTTTCCCTACCTGGTCTATTTATTGTCATTACTTTATCTAAGCGTCGCTTTTTCTGAACTTGATCTTCTTCTACCACTAATATTTTTTAATAAGCAACGTCAATCGAATCGAATGAAACATCAGAAAAAATAACGTTTTAATTTTCTAACAGATCATAATTAAATTATTATTGTTTTAAATCAATATTAATTTAAATCACCTAAGAGAATTTTTTTCAACTATATGACAGTAGATTTCTTTAGAATAATAAGTTATTATAAACATTTTCAAAAGGATTTGACGTATCTTCGATGATATATATGAATTTTCAATTCAATTTTTATTTATAACATGTATTTTACGAATTTATTTATAAAATAACGTTTTAAGTTACAGTTACAAGATATTTAATTATACTGAAATTAATTATATTACAAATTAATTAATTCATTACTTTTGCTACCGTTTTCAAATTTAAATTTGCAAAAAACGCTTATTGGTTACATTAATATAAAATACGAAAAGTATGCTGGGACCATTATTTGTCGACTCCATCATCATACCTATTTAAAAGGTCAAAAAACCAATGACATTTAAATATATTTAAAATAAACAAACTTGTAAATGAAAATTTTTCATTTATCTTAGAAAGAGTGAAGGCGTGGTTATTTTTGGAGGCTTAATATAAATCAAAATGTTATTCCTGTTAAGACTACGCGAAGCGTTAAAATCTGTTTGAATAGATTTGGTATTTTATAATGTTTACTTTTCTTGTTTCGACATCCTCGGTGGTATGTAAGCCGACCAATCAAAGTATCCGAATTATTAATATACTTTACTTTTTAAGGGAATCTCACAAATTATGCGTAATAATATTTTCAATAAAATATTTTGATTTAATATTTAATATACCTACACATTTACTGTGATGTAAATATATGGGTTTTGAGAACCTTCTAGGGAGAACACCAAACAGTATAAATACACATAGCACAAACGTTTAGCTACTAGAACCAGTTTTAAAGTAAGATCGTTTTGTTGTCAATTTATAATTTTACGTATTGTATACGGTTATTTAAACAGCTATTTAAATACCTAGTAATTTAATCAATTAAGTCAATAGTTATTTAATCAGTTAATTCAATAGTTATTGAAACAGTTATTTAATCAGTTAATTCAACAGTTATTTTATAGACCGTTAACTAAACAGTTATTAAATCCGCTGTTTAATATTTTATCTAAATAATTAATTATCAGTTAATATAACAGTTATGTAAACAGTTATTTAATCAGTTATCTAAACAGTTATTTAATATATTATCTAAATAGTTATTTAAACAGATAATTAAATAGTTTTGTACACATTTATTTAAATAGTTACTTAAATGGTTATCTAAATCGTTATTGAGTTTCATTGTAACTATTATTGGTGATGAACGGTAAGAGTGTCGCAAAAACTGACACACTAGAAAGAAAACCTAAATTAATCTAGTTACTAATCATCGTCATAACCACAGTCGCATAACAATCGCTATCTTAAACTACTTTTCGATATAACCAACGTTGACGTCCGAACATTTTTACGATTGGAGTTTGAAAATCATCTCGTTGTAATTCCTTTAAATTCGGTAAAATATTAAAGTCGGATGGCGTCTGATTAGGGCTGTATAGAGAATGGTCCAAGAGCTCCCACCCAAATTTCTGCAACTTCTGCGACGAATCAGAAAGACTGGAAGCCTTCTAAATATGGTGCTCGAGAATGGTGAAAATTAGTTGAATGACAATGAAAATGATTTTGAAGAAGAATGAATACTTCAACATAACATAATGTTATTATTAGCACAAGGGTAGAAGAAAAATGAAGAAGACGATAGCTGAAGAAAACTCATGAACCGGTTGCTGTATTGGAGCATATATAGAAGCTACCGAGAAATAAACAACCTGGCACAGAAAGCGAGTCAATTAATAAAAAATACAAATAAATGTACTATTCCATAATAGGCTGGAAAATTCGCAGCCTCAAAAAAACTTACCAAAATATGGTTAAAAACATTTTTATTTTTCAAAAATGTCCTGAATCCTTGAAGGTCAGTAATGCTTGAAAGCTAGTATCTACTTTAAAGAAGTGATAAAACTGTTCAAGCCCTGATGGTAACGATTTCTTTAATGTATATCTAAGTGATTCATCTAATTTGCTATGTGTTAGTAACTTATAATATCATGGTGGCGACATGTTCATGTAGGTTGTATTGTTCGAATGACCTCTAAAAATAGTCCCACGATGCCGACCTTGCTCAGAACATCCCCTAGTGATTCGTGTTCGGAAAATAATAAAGCCGAGGACAACAGCCAGCCATACCATACTGTGAAACATGGCAGTTACGAGACGCCTTGGTAACGGCGTATAAACACTTCTCTACCCCTAATAGTGCGAACTCACGCACCTGTTCAGGGAGGAATTGATTCCACTAATCCCTTGAACTTTGTCATGTTTCGTAGGTCTGGTTCACTCACAATAATATATTTTAATCATTTAGGGGCGTATCATTGGGCCGGCTTTAGAAAATAAATTATAGTCTAGACGCTACAATAATGTGCTCCAATAATTTAATGTAATGATATAAGCGTCTTAAGGTTTATTAAAATAGGAATAAATCCAAGTAGAAAGGATGACCGAACAGCAATCACTGAAATCATTGTTGAACACAAGACTAATAGGTTGAAGGACCCTACTATACTTTTTTATGTACAAAGCCCTGTGCATAGACGGAAAAGACTGCAAAATAATAGAGAGCTCCAGTCGTCTCGGACCACCACATTATTCCAATAGTGCGTATGGGCGGGACTGTGCAATAACATCTATACCTTAAACAATCCCACGCACAGACCTTTACTGTGGCCAATCCAAAATACCATGGTAGACGTCATCCTCGTAATGCGAGATAGAAGAACAAAGCAAATATGGAACGATAATGCCTTCGAGGACTTATCTGTGTTAGAAATTCAGGAAAATAAATAGCTCGAAATCGGGATGAAAGAAAATTCTTGAGAAGATCAAGACTAGAGATTCCAACTATTCGACATCATCAACTACTCGAATATCGAATAGTAAAACTAAAAATATTCGAATAGTTTCAGTACATCAAAATTTATAAGAAAACGAGCTAATTTACCATAAACTGCTTATTTATTGTAGTTTTAATAATACTTTTTTTTTTTAAATAACGACGCATTGAACGTTTCGTATTTTAAATTTATATTTATTTTCGCTGCTCTTGAAAATACCCGCTCAGTTGCGGTTGACGTTGGTTTAACTGTTAAAAGTGTTTTAAATAATATGTCTAACGTTTCTGACCTTTTTTTGAAATTGTCCAAATATTTAAAATATTTTTTTAAAATGATAAAATGGTGCTTCTTCATTCAGTTTGCAATTCGGACGTCGATGAACTCTTCGAACAGGCAACAGGTATCTCATCCACGTCCGAATCAAAATCCTGAGAATTATTTAATATTCCAACCTTAGAAATTAGTGCGAATACTATTTGAATATTCGAGTATCGAATTCACAATTCACAATATACATGATGTAATTAAAGATCTATAGTGTTTTAATAACAGTAATAATTTACCTCACAAAATCTAAACTTTAGGTTGCAAATATCCTAATTATACAAAGTAAGGATTAATGATTTTACTTAGCCCTGAACTGTCGGCCTGAAAAGACATGTTCCACGATCATTTCAAAGTCATACTTTACCGATAAGGCATCTTCTGAAGGTGGGTAATGATATATACCTGAAATGTTGGGATAACAATAGTCTTTCTCAATACCAAGAGACGCAGGATAACCGAGAAACTTTATTTTTAATATATATATATATATATATATATATATATATATATATATATATAATAATATTAATATTATATATATATATATATATATATAATATTAATATAATATTTATATATATATGAGTATTTTTATAATTTAATGTTTCCGCGAGTTTTAATGCGTGAAACTAGCGTCTCTTCTGGATTATATCAATTTTTTTATAGATGATTTCTAAGCAGACGTTTTGCCACGGTATTACGTGCCATTTACAAGGCGTTGTCTCAAAGAATTTTGGTACAACCGTACTTTTTTACAGGATATATAAGTCTCCTACAGTTGAGTGAATTGTGTGATTATTATTATGTTATAATGATGAATGGTAACTGTGACAATTCGTAATTCGACGAGCAGTCACCGGTCCTGTCAATTACAAACACAGTTTATCTCATCTCTTATTTACATTGTTCAATATTGAAACATTATTGTGTCTTGTAAGTTATATTTTTGTAGCTTTATTAAATATCACTTGATGTAACCGTATAAAAGTTAGTAGGTTGGATAGAACACCGCACAATTCTTATTATACCTTCTCACGCACACTAGTTACTGTTTAAGGCTTATGACTTCTGACATTACCCTCGTTTAAAGTTTATTATAAGTCTTTCGTGCTCTCCCTCGATTTAGTTTACTATCCACATTTCTTTCAAGTATATTTTATGTATGTAAAGGTGTTTTTTTTTAGAATTATAGCACTTTAAAATGAAATAAAACACATACAAATTATGGTAACAGCCATGGAATTGGTTTTATTAGAAAGACAACTTTATACCGTTAGTGTTTAATAATGATTTCGTGCATTTGGGCGCCGCAGCTGGTTCAATTAAAGCGAAATCTGAAAGTTAAATTTTTGACCACTTTTTGGAGCAGCTGGAGTCGTATAACACGACAAATTTTAGCTTACAAGTCGTCTATCGTCTCTGTTTTATCGACATAGACTAGCGACTTAAATTATCCCCACATAAAATAATCCAAAGGTGTTAAATCACATGATCTTGATGGTCATTACGCGAAATTATGCGCTCATCGAATGTTTGCATTAATAAATTGATTGTAGCGCGCGCTGTGTAGCATATTACGCAGTCTTCTTAAAAACACAACTCATCTACATTAACCCTTCCCAAACCATGCAGTAACACTTTTTTATCATCATTATTAAGCCAGTAATATTTCAGTAAATACAAGCAATATAAAATTCATATTTTAGATAATCCTAAAGAAAATATTAGCGCTTAGGAATGACTAGTGAAAAACCAATTATGAAAAGGGAAGGGCACAAAAACAATTTTTTTTTATTCAATCCATTTTAAAGTTAATACGTTGGTAAAAATACAATTTGTGATATGAAAGACTGAGAAAACACACTATTTTCACAGTGAAAAGAACAACAAACATACAAATATAAATGTTTCTTACTCACCAATTAAATGAAGAGAGATAAGAAGGAAGGACACATTATATACGACTTAATGAATGCTCTAAATTATATAATTAATCATTTTTTTCAAAATTGTATGCTCAATATTTAGAGTAAATTCGTCCCATTAAAGCCATTTAAGCTAATATTTTTTTTTTTCTAACTGTTATTTACGGTAACACATGTTGACAGCATGGCTGCGTTCGGGTATTTTATATCATGGTATGGTAAAAGTAATGCCATTCGATTGGAAAACGAAAAAGTCAGTAATCATGGATCTATAGCGCTCTTTATTGACTGTAACGTTCTGGCCGGCTTCATTATTGAAAAAGTTTCTTCGGTGCGCACTGCACGACGTCTTTATGGGTGCGTATTATTAATTAGAATATGCGTGGTGCAAAAACAATCCATGGTTATTCGAATTACTTGCTCTGATATATCGACCGTAAAATAGACGTAGCGCACAGTAATTTTCACAAACTGAACCACGGTTTTCGAAATATATTTGCATACTTTGCAAGCGTTGTTCTAGCATAAGTATATTAATGGTGAAATAATAAACCAAATCGAGCACAAATCAGCTGTTAGCTATCAAATTAGCTTTTGCTGGAAAAATTGTTGCCAATTCGAAAAATAAACCTCTTAAAAAAACATCTTTCAAAAGTGGGTATGTGTATTAAATTATTTTAGAGTGTTAAAAATGCCGTAAAACTGAAAATAATATCAAAATAGTACGTATTTATTGAACCTTAACCTATTATTTTCAAAATTCCATCACTACACACGGGCGATGTCATCTTTTTACACAACATAGCCAACTTCAAAGTAGACTGTCCTGATTAACTCAGACACATATCCATTCGAGTGCTATTTAGGTCAACCAGAACTAATCTAACATTCAACCTTCCACATTGTAACATCAATGCCAAACAAAACTCATTTTTCCACCGAGCCTCCTTTTATTTCAAATCACACTTAAATGAATCAGATATTGTCAATACTTCAGTTACCACAATTAAATCAAAATTCGATGTATAAACCGAAATGGCCTTTATTTTATTTTTATTATACAGATTTATTCCCCATCTCATTTACAGTCCCCTTCCCTCACCTTACCGTCCCACGGGAAAATTGTCTTAATTTTTTTTTTTAACTTTTATATCTCTTCTTTTTATATTTTTTTATTTGTATTTTCTAGTTTTTCACTCATTTTTCTTATTAGTACTGATTTTTTTGAATTCCTGCATTAGAAGTGAAAATTTTTATTCTTAAAGTCTTTATAAGCTATTGTATTTATTTATTAAGTCTTACTATTCATATTGTTGTCTTACTCTGTATCTTGTATTTTTTTAATTCAGAGAAAACATGTTTGTCTTCTAAATAAAATAAAATATAATTATTTGAAAAAACTCTTTAAAATATATGAATGGTTTTGTGCACCATCATACGTTAGAACGTTACTGACATATTATTTTGATTAAAAAAAATCATTACGGTGCTTTACAGATATAATTTATTCTCTTTAGTTTTTTGTAACCAGTGGGATCCTCTTTTAATTGTGGATAAGATTATTTGAAAAGCTACGATTTTAGTCATTCAAAAAAATGTTGCACTATTTTCAAAAATAAAGAGTTCCATCTTTCTGGACCAACCACATAACATATGTACAGGGTATGGAAATCTTTATATATGAGTAATATATGAATGTGTATCTGATGACCGATTTAAGCCAAATTACTCTATAGAACTCTGCAAAAAACGTAGCCACTCACCCCACCTTTTCTCACAATATCAATGTGTATTATTTAGAATGCCAATCATTTCAAAGTTTTCTCAGTTGTACTTTAAGAAAATATGGTCACCCCCCCACCCGGATATTTAACCCTACCAATAGCTGGACCAAATTTTGCATACACGTTTACACTTTAGGGTCGGCGCAAAAATATTTCACACCGGGAACGGACTGCTAGTAGGAAATAAAGGATGACTTAAACATAAAACCTCTTCAAACCAGAATTTAGCAGTTCCAGTTTCGGTGACTTTGAACGCGTTTTATATATTATCGACAAATAGATCGATATACAATAATAGCAAAATACATACAATAAATCTCTTATTATGATTTTTTTGATAAATCAAGGTACTGTACTCTTAATAACCATCAGCTATCTTTCACAATGATGGTCTTCAGATGGCTGACGAGTCAAATCCTAGATTTACAAGTTATGGGCCATCTTGGATATGAAAAGACATTGGCTGCGGGCTGACTTCTGTCTTGTTTAATCATATCTTTTCTTTCGTTTTAATCCTCTTGATTGCAGCCACTGCATAACATTATCCTCCTGTCAGATCTGTGTCCTGGAGTCTTTGAAACTTTTTTGACCTCCATGTAAGCGTTAACTCTAGAATAGCTGTGAATACGTAATCTCTTTAGCATTTCGGTTTCAGGCATTCTGACTATGAGATTATCACAGAATAATTATGTCTTCTGGGTGTTAATGGCATCAAAAAATGTTGTCCAGAACGTCCTGTTAAAAACCTCAACAATCGAAGGGCTTGTATAAGGTAATGTGTGTATATGGACGAGGTAAGAGTTGTGTTAGGATAGAAGAGTGCGGCGCTTCATTCACTCTGTCTACTACCGCGACAAAATGGCGTGATGGTAAGTAAGTTAATTAATTCTTGTCATCGCGCTGATGTAAGTTTTAATCTTCAAAGTTAGATTTTTTTTTTAGACTTTATTGACATACATGTTTTTGTTGTAACTGAGGTGAATATATTATAATATAGCATGATAAACATAAGATATAATTGTATTGCAGTTAGGTATATGCTCGTAGTTTATTGTGTGAGATGGAGTAGACTCCACCTTTGATGTATATACCATAATCCTGGCAACTTTGCTAGACTACCGTCTGTGTTAAAGTAGCCGGTTTTTTTCGTGCCGCTGTGGTGTCATTTACTTCAAGAAAGATAAAAATTCGACAGGAATAAAAATAAAAGTAGAGAAAAAAAAATGTAGTGAGAGTGTTATAAAACTAGTGAATTATTAGTGCTAGCGCTGTGTAATGATTACGTTGGAATGTTGGAATGTTGGATAGTTATGCTTCTGATTAATCTCTACCCTATTGGATCATATATTTGTGTAATCTTATTGGAAGCGAAGGATTTCCAGTTAGTGCTGAGTGTGTTGTACAGTTTCGGAGCTAAGAACATGTAGAATCTTTGATAAAATGTCGTTATTGCTCTCGGAACTGGCATGTAGATGTTCGTTGCTTGCCTTGTGTTGTGTTATGTCCATGATTTATTTCTTGTAAAAATGTATTGTGAGATGTATTCTGTAATTTTTTCTATTTAAAAATTCATTATGTATTTACTTATACACTTGAAAATTATAATTTCAGAATTGTTTCGCCACAAAACACATTGTAATAATGATTATAAAATGAAAATAAATATGTGTATGGTAGCCGCTGGCACGCTATGGAATTAATTTTGTTTCATTTTTACAATTTTGGCACGCATGTACTATTCGTTATGCCATCTACTATATAAACTTTTAACCTACATCATATTACATCTGCTTTAATACTTTTTAATATTAAAAAAACAGTTGTTTAACAATCGTTTAACAATGTAAAATTACATTGTTATGATTTTTTATTAAAGTATGTGATATAAATCAGTGAACCTATTTCATTTTTATTTCATGATGGTACTGCAGGTATTTCGTATTTCCTCCTTCATGTTATTATTATTATATAATGGCCTCAATCAAATGAGTTCCTAGTCCTGTAATCTCATTTTTTAGGCACTAACTTTGATCCATAATATGGCTAAAGAATTGAAACAATCTGTAGGAGGGCTATCCTCTCCACCGTCGTCAGATATAGACTATACAACGAAGCACCCAGCAAGGCGGCACCGTCAAAACACGTTGTTTTGTTCATTGTTTGTTTTGTTAAATACTGTATTGGATATTAGTAATAGATTGATGCATAATTATCAACCGAGTTTTTCGCGACGTTTTTTTTTTTGAATTTGGTATTTATTTGCTGGTCAGGAAATTAGAAAAGCATACACATATATGCCACATGATGCTGTACCACTTGGAGAAAGGATGGAAAGCTTCTGAGTCATTTCGCGATCTTTTCAGCAAATGAACAATTAGCGAAAGAGAATATCGAAAGTGGTTTATTCAATTCAAAGCATAGACAAGTCAGGAAAGAGCCGATCTTCGAATTTTTATGACCAGGCTCTTCTGGCGACTGTGGAAGAGGATGAAAGTTGCACAACTAGAAGACTTGTATCTATTAAAATATCTGGTTTTTTAAAATATCTCTAGTTTTTGATTTTAGTTCTGATAAAAGGCAAAGATATTGAAATAATGATATCATTAGAGGCCAAAATTGAAATTTCGTACCTAAAATTAAAATCAAATTAGTAAGTTTTATGACCGTAAAATCCGATATTCTTATATCTGAGTAACCCCCACCACGAACTAATTAATAACTCGCTCATATTATCTATGCCTAAACCAATTCAGTTTACTATTATTTTGTGTGAAGTTTTGACGTTATTGAGTAATATATCATTGAATTAAAACCATGGCGACTACAAGCAGGCGTAGCTGTGTGAATCATCTAGACATTTTTTGTTATCTATGTAACGAATACACTTTGACAAAAAGTAGAAAACGTATTCCTGACTTTGTGAAAAGGGCATGTCTGCCCTATTTTGGAGTCCACTTGGGTGACCGGGATAAATCTCGGGATTCACATTTCATATGTAAAACATGCATAGAACATTTGCGACAGTGAACAATTGAAAAGAGGAAGTGCCTAAAGTTTAGAGTACCAATAGTTTGGAGGGTACCAAGAAACCAAGTATGAGAAACATCAGTGGGTGTTTTGTGTCCATCTAAAAATGATAAACTTCCTCCTTGGACAGCAAAGTTGAAGTTGGCAACCCTGAAAAAAATAAATTTGACAACTGAGAGTTTAGGGTTAGTAAAAATGGGGCGTTACACGATACAACAATGTGTTTTCATCATTGAACAATATCTCAAAAATAATGAAAGTTTAATACAAAATATGGTCGGAATGGTGTTTTAAGTTCATCAACTGTGAAGAGATTAATTGAAAAATTTAGAGAGACTGGATCAGTTGGAGACGCTAAACACACTGGTCGTCCAGAAACAAGCCAGTCAGCAATTATGCAAAATGGTCATGGAAAATTTCAACAAAACATCCTTGTTTTTTATATCTTTGGGATCTAAGGATTAGCACTGGGTTAACAGAAAATGACCTTTAAGAAATGTCATATATCAATGAAAACAAAACTTTATCAACGAACCTTGCGAAAGAGAAAATCATTAGCACAGAAAAAAAAAACTGATATTTTATGCTCCTCATATAAGGCATCTTATTAAAGATCCACAATTTACAGCATCAATGAACTAGATTGAATCGAATGCTTGGTGTTCATTTATTCAAGTAGTAAAAAAATTTCTTGGAAATTATTGGACAGAAAGTTACAAAAAATTAGTGTAAAATATGAGCATAAAAGTTCTCCACAACGACTTAGATCGGTTTCCAGAAAACCTAGGTGATTTTAGTGAATAACAGGGGGAAATATTCCATCAGGACATTAAATATATGGAAGATATGGATATGGAAGATCGATATCAAGCATGATGGCTGACTACTTGTAATGAAAAGTTTATTAAAGTTATTTTTAAATGTTATAATTCCGAGACAAAGTTATTTTTCAGACAGACCTTTGATCAGATTCTTCAGCACCTACCTTTTTTGAAGTCGGCCAGCTCAGTTGAATAGAACTTTTTTCTCTCTTTGGTCCCAAGTTTACTCGTGATTCGACTTAATATATGCTTTTTAGTGGTCAGGGTATCGAAATAAAAAGATTTATGTACAGTCGGTACATAATGACAAATATTCAAATCAGGTATCACAAACAGAAACAACATACTAGAAAGTCGTTTAAAAGAAAAATTTTAAGTGATAAGTGATGATAATATATTTATCTACTGTGTGAAATAAATACCTTACTTTGTATTTTTAACAAGCAGTTGGAGAAAATAGTAACAGTAATAAAGTGAAATGTACATAAGTTAAAAATAAGATGATTTTTTTCTAAAAGAGGCGAATATAGCTTATATCAAAAACTAGATCTGATGGCTATTTTGGATTCTGCACCTCAAAATTTTCTAAATAATAATGATAAATTTTTATAGCGCAATTTTCGTAAAAAAATTCACTTAATAAGCGTTTTACACATAAACTGTTTATAGTTTTACATTATCTTTGTATTTACAATTAAAAATTATTATTTAAACTTATGGAAATGATTTTTTGAAATGGTGCGTTTTTAGTTACTCTTAAACGCTTTTGAGCCTGCCACCGTAAATTCCCGTTCACTAAACTTAAACTTTTGGCAACGGCTGTTTGGCTCTACAACCCTTCCTGCGGCTGAAGTAGGGGCTAACATAGGACAATGTCGTCCATGAATACAAAAGAGGGAATTGATCAGCCGTTAGTGAACTTGGCAATATCATGTTCGATGCCGTTTTGAACATAACATTAAGAAATGAAGGTATCTTGATTCGGCTGGATTTAACTCGTTAGCGACGATGAAAGGAGAAATAAAAAATATTAATTTACGTTTAATGAAATTGTCTTCCATTTTTGATTTATTTGTAACTTATGAGGTTTAGTTTGTAGCGTTTAGTCAGATAAATTGAATGCAGTTTATTTAATTCAAATTATTCTGTAAACGTCGAAGTTATTGGTGATGAAGCTATCGGACAAACGAGCGTTACACGCGTACTGGCGTATAACACTGTAAAGCCGAGATGTCACTTTCGTAACAAGATTTCATTTTATTTGTCGGTTTTTGGATACGTGCTACGTTTTCTGTTGCGACTTAGATTGTTTTATACAAATGTTACATAATGCATCACTTATATACGTACATATATATATATATATATATATACATACATATATTATACACTTATAAAATGCATCACTTATACAATGAATCACTTATACAATACATTACGTATACAATGCACGTATACACTTATAAAATGCATCACTTATACAATGAATCACTTATACAATACATCACGTATACAATGCATCACTTATACATATTTGTTATACAATGTATCTCTTATTCAATGCATTTTTATGTTCCTTTCTCGGGAGGTCTTAAAATCACGACTCGATACTTGTAAATAATTCTATTATTGAAATATTACAGGTGCACAAATTTATAAGGTAGCGTGTTTACGGAGATGTTTTGAAACGAATAGACTTTCAGTTCTTTCTCGTTTAGATGTTAGATACGATCTGATCTCTGAAGGGTTGTGTTATAGTTTATAAAGATATTTGTTATACAATTTATACACAATGCATCACTTATACATATTTGTTATACAATTTATATATAACGCATCATTTGTACAATGGATCACTTATACAATACATCACATATACCATGCATCACTTATAAATACATATTTGTTATACAATGCAACTCTTATTCAATGCATTACTTATACATATTTGTTATACAATTTATATACAATGCATCACTTGTGCAATGGATCACTAATACAATACATCACATATACATATTTGTCATACAATGTATCTCTTATTCAATGCATCACTTATAAAATGCATCACTTATACATATTTGTTATACAATTTATATACAATGCATCACTTGTGCAACGGATCACTTATATTTACAATACATCACATTTACAATGCATCACTTATACATATTTGTTATACAATGCAATGCATCACTTATACAATTCGACTAATTATTGCTCACTCATGACCCGACTATAAATTACGATTAATTTTCTGTCAATAATAAAAATAGATCAGTACTACCTATTAGAGCAAAATAATTTATAAATCAGTATACACAAAGGCCTGCCCGTCATATTATCATACCAAGTAGTGCCTTTCAGATCGATGTGTTTAGTCACCCTACTGTTCAACCACCCTCACACACGCGGAAAGGTCGGCTCACGTGAACCCTTAAAAGGTCAAACGATTTTACTTTCCTAAAATAATCTAGATCATAAACACCGCAAATGTTATTAATGATTCATGCGTATCAATTCTTAAAATGATTTGTCCAACTATTTTCAAAATAGACAACATTTAAATCAACAAGTAAAATACAAAAAAAATTGCATTTTATCGCGTTTTTTTGTATTTGGCTTTATATCTAACAACAATATGCTTGATGCTTTCAATATGTGGTGTTGGAATCGTATGCTGCTTGTACCATGGGCCACGAGATGAACTCTGGTGATCGCAGAGAATATTCAAGGACAGAGGGAAAAAAATCGATCTTCAATAAGATGAATAGGTCATGTCCGAGATATGACAGTAGCTTCGCTCTACGTCATAGATCAAGAAAGAATGATTGTTGACGCAAGTCGAGTACCTACTCCCTGTGCATTTTATCCTTCTAATATAAACCTTAATATACCTTTCCCGCTCTGGCCATCTAATTACTTCGAGATTTCACCGACGGAGGAACAAATTGCATTTCGCCACGAAACAATCAACATCTATGTTTCTTTTAACGTAAGAGAGTAACGCCGTGCGTAACGCCAGAACCACGAAGAAGCGGTGTTCTACACCACCCAGAAGTGCAATGATATCTCCGTTCGTCACTACAAAAGTGCACGTCAACTGGAGGCGAAACTTAATATACAACCATCAAAGTAGGCCAGATCCATTTGCCAATATTCCTCTCTTGTTCCTATTCGGATTGCCACAAATAACTATTGATTTAATCGATACGATCCACGGGATCTTATCCCACCAGTGACAAAGCTTAATAGTAAACGTGGTAACTTTCGGTGTTAAATTCTCTGCTTTGTGTCTCGTGTAAGTTGGTCAGGTATAGTAATTAAACTCAGTCTGCTATACAACAATTCTAATTTAATTAACAATAATTTGGTATACTTATTAATACAATTGTTACACTAAAAGCAACTATTTACAAGAGGAAGACGCGTAGATAAGAGAGCGCTTCCAAGTGCGCTGTATTTTATAATCACTCTGCACACACACACATATACTCAAACGCCCATCTGTCAGATTTGACGCCGCTCTCCTTGCGGGCACACACACATATTTGTTATCCAAATAACGGATCTCACAGTAAATCAACCGATTTCAGAAAAATACTCTTCCTTCTATCGGTATATTTTAATGAAATCATATTGTTTTGTAAAGTTGCAATTTTAGAACATAGTTCTTTGATATTTAAAAGAAATTAAATGAATCACTTACTTATAGAAAGGTATACAAAAAAAAAATGTGTATTAAATTTTTTTTAGTTACGTATCACCGGAAATCGAACCCAGAATTTTGATGGTAAATAAATATCATTTATATTTTTAATATTTATTCTAAAATTTACATTGTGGTTTTAATTTATTTTAACATAAATGATTTGAATCTTTATTTTTAAATAATAAATAAAATAAAAATTCCAATAATTTTTAATCATTATGTCAATTACCTCATCTTTCATTATCGTTAACAATTCATAACGTTAAAATAAATATTATTTTGAAATTAACTTGTTATAAAATTGAATTTAAAAAAATTAGAAAAATATTAGCTGTATGGTTTTAGTTAATTTATTTGACATCCTAATGAAGGTATTTATATTTTCCGGAACCGGTTGGTGAACTAAATTCAACTCAAAATTAAAATAATAATAAGAGTAGTCTATACGTACATAGACAGTAACAGTATATGAATATTTGTTTTCCCCGAAGTAACGAAAAATTGTATATACGTCAAAAAATCATGTATAAAATTTGTAATATTGTACTATGTTAATATTAAAAATGTTATCCATATGATTATAAGTTCTTTACAGTCTGTTCCTCTATACAAATTATTTGAGGTGCTTGATGGTTTAGTTCAGGGGTTGGCTAATTCGCCTAACCTAATTATGTAATGTATTAATTATAATTGTGATTTATGACTAGTTATTGATGTACCTACCTACACTACAATATTGCATTAGTTACGTATAGAAAATAGACAATTATTTTTGAGAGTTGAAATCGTATAATCAGTTTTGAAGCACGAACCTCCTTCTCCTTCTTCATGTTGATTATTCAACATGTTTCGATACCTATGGTATCTTATTCAGGAAACAGTGTATACTGAAATTAAAAATACAAGCATGGATAAAAATAAAACTATAAAGTGGTGGGTAACTAATCAGGGACTAATATGAAAACAAATTTTAAAGGCGACATTTAGCTTCCTATTAACACTTTTTCTTATTTCTAAAATTTCAAATGTATCTAACTGTAAAAACCCTTAGTATTTGTATGTATAATTTCTAAGCCCTTGATAATGTCAAAAGAATGGTCTGTTTCCAAAAAGTGAGTGGAAAATTCAGAAAAGTTGTTGCTTTTTAGGCATTTCAAATGCTCCTTAATTATAATATCAAAATTTCTGCATGTTTTACCTATTTAAAAATAATTGCAATCATTGCGAATTAATTTGAAGACCCCCGAATTTTTTTAAATATCGTCCTTATCCTTGTTATATAATATATAATTCTTTAATTTGTTATTAGTGTAAAAAGCTGATTGTATAGAATTTGTAATATTTTTTATAGTTGAATTTACGGTATAATTATTTAAAAACCCGATTTTTCTTCACTATTTCGCACTATCAATAATCGCTAGGTAAACATATGAAATAACAAACTTTTTCTTGTTCTTTTTGTTTAACAAATTATCTTTTAATTTAATATTATAACCATTATTAATTGCAAATTGTTTAATAATATTTAATTCTATGTTGAAGTTCTTTATGGATGGATATTAACTAATCTTCTAAGCATAAGTATTTTGTTTAATTATTTATATAATATATGGCCACAAAGTAATTTTTTCTAATATTGAAGAAGGTATCATCATTTTGTTTAGATCTACAGTAAACTGGCCAAACCTTTGTCATATCGCTTTTATCTATAAAATCCGATTTTATAAATAATTTTTTTTTTTGTTAATACAAATGACTGACAGCGTTGGTAATTTGTCTTCCATAGGCGCATCGCTTATTATTTGAATTAAAGAGATATTCCTGCTCCTCTACTTTAGCTGCAGGAAGGGTTGTAGAACCGACCAACCGTTGCCAGAAGTCTAAATTTAGTGAGCGGGCATTTGCGGTTGCAGGCCCAAAAGCGTGGAACTCTTTGCCTTCCGTTATAAGGAACAGTGCATCAGAGACTTTATTTAAGAAAAAACTAAAAACGCACTTTTTCAGAAAATCATTTCCATAAGTAAAAATAACGATTATTAATTAAAAAAAAAAAATTGTAAAACTATTAACAGTTTATGTGTAAAGCGCCCTTGAGGTGAAAGTTTTTACGAAAATGGCGCTATACAAATTATCCATCATTATTATTATTATTATTCCGTGGGCACGTTATGATTTTCTCAGTCAGTTTTAGTTCAATATTTAAATTTAAATATTCTGGTGATAGATAAACGTGTAATGCATATATTTTTTTATCTTTTTCTCATCTTCGTCTTCTTATTTTCGTATGATAACACTTTTTATGGTTTTATCGAAAATAATCATATTTTTTGTTTTTATTTGGGGTTTGACAATAGAGTACTGTGTATCGTAGAGTAGAGTATGTTTACTTTCTTATGGGAGCTGCGGATGGGCAATCTAGTATTGTATTTTTATTATTCTGTGCATTGTATATTTTACATAATAAATATTTTTATATTGAGTCATAGGTGCAATGAGGGATGTTTTGGTAGGCGGACGTGCGTTGTTACATGGACACTGCACTGTGCTGCATTGCACGGTTGCCTGTTAGCGAAGGGTCCTTTTGTAAGTGTATATGGAGGCCCTTGCAATTGAACCAACTCCAAACAGTGTAAATTTATTTGAGTATCATTTTACAATAAACGCCAACCAATTTATGCCGTGTTTCATTTTATCAACCATCACCAACACCTGTACTCACACGCACGTTCCGTAACATTAATATACACTGCGACATTCATAAGCACGCTTGAGAATCTGAGAATTGCGACCCTCAGACATACCATTTACAAATCCTTCTGATATTCACAACCCTTAAACATCAGTCACTCCCACAATACAAAAACAATATAATCCCTAAATATCCATACTTCCATTCCGTGAACCTTATAAAGAACAAATTAATTTACTAATTACTAATAAGAATTTGAAAGCTTATCTAAGATTAAAAACTACTATCTATCTTATAAAATGAAGGTTTAACCAATCAATTACTAGCTAATTAAAAGCAATAAGTTTATAATTATATTAATTCAAACATGTATTACATTTGCGAAATATATTTTTTTTAAATATAATTTGATATTTGATTTACTTTAGCTCAGTTGATAGAGCTGTCCAACAGCAGCTCAATTTTTTTCGAACAAATCAGTTGTTTGAATTTTTCGGTGACATACACGTTGATTTTATTTTCGTTCAAATCAATAGTTTTCATCCCACATGCCTTGACATCGGTGGCATAAATGCCAGCCACCACTGCCCACAATCTCTTTTATGATATATTTATCTGACCATGGAAAAGTTATATACATGCGAGTATTTATTTTATTTCACTTGTATTTTTCTTTCTAGTACATTGTGGATTGTCTAAATAGAATTCTCAATAGTCTAGACTGGCTAATTACATTAAAATCTTTGCCTTGTTTAATATGAATCACATTTCAGGTTTGGAATTTATATTTATAATTAAATTCAATCGTGTTTCATAGATAAATAACGTCTTTAAACACAAACTATTCTCGCAACTAGCACATAAAAATAAATAATCTATAAGGTTTATAAAACAAAATTAATCAATTATGTAGGTATATTTTTTATTTTATTTGCTCATTTGATTTTAAAAAGATCAGTGTAGAGATAAAGACATGAAAATATTCAATTATTTTTTTCGTAATTATATTTTATATTAAATTATTATTGGTTGCTACCAAATATTTTTTCGTAAATACCTTTTTTCTGTATATTTTTCTAATTGATTAATTTAATTTTTATTAAAAATACTACATACTACAATAAATTATACACATAATAAACTTTATACTTTAATAAAGTTTTATAAAAAAAAAAACCAACTGGTTTCGGACTTCTCATAAACTCAAAAGAAAAAGGTTACAAATTTAAAAACTATGTCTTAAATATTGCACTAAACAGGTCGAATTTTTACATGTGGCAAGAAGGTGTCTACGCATTGCGCAGGGTTCTAAAGAAGATTAAATATGTCGTATAGAATTATATAGAGAACAAATCTACATTCAGTTTTATATATATGCTGTAGATATTATATAAAGTAAAAAAATACATTAACTATTCCTTGTCTAAATGTTTGGTTTAGATAATCTAGAAAGGTCACAGACGTCGCACAATATTTTTTTAGTCAATATTCCAACAGTACTTCCTTTTTTGCGTTTTTTTTTCCGAACGATAATTGATTAATTTATTTCATAAAAAATGTACAAAATGAATAAAACAATCTCTTCTCATTCGCATTTACCCATATCAAAGATATATTATTAATTTTCAACAATATTTTGTTTCCATACCTACATATGAATTTTTTTTTAATACAAGTTGAATTTTATAAACATGTACAGTGAATAAAATAAATTATTGAAAGATATAGTTAAAAAAAAAAAACATTTTTTAACTTCATATAATTTTGAGAATATGGTCCTTTCTCGGATATATAGAAAAATATTTTTTCTTGTAGAATTGAGTACCCTGATTTCAAAAATAATAATATATAATTCTGTTGCAAGTATTTAAAAAGTTACCTACTATATTTTAAAGATTATAAATTTTATCGTATAAAATGTTTTATCTATGGATATGACGATTTCACTTATGTTCACAACAATTAACATTATGAATACACACTCGACTCTAATGCGAAATATTTATTCTTATTTATAAACCACACTTTTTTCATAAATCTTAAACGATAACCATATAAAGTGTTTCTGATATCATAAATTACTATTGTAAAATTTCGATACTTGAAAGTGTAATAACTTTTTTTAATACTGTCTATTCATTTTCTACAGCACATGGAGCTGCACAATTTTTAGTTTCTTTTGCTTTAAGAATGTTCCCAAAAAAATCACTTTTCTTACAATCCTTTTGAAACTTTAAATACACATACTTATGAGTATCTTTTATACGTAGAAATTTTTTTCAATAGTTATTGCGGTAGTAAATTTGTAAATATTGACTATTAAAATGAGCATATTTAACATACGAACCATACCCCGATCGATGTTGTAGCGCACGTTTAATTGAATAGTGATAGTAATTTTCTTCTGATTGTTTTGGAAAACTGAGAATCATTAATTGAAAATTTAACGAATATCTTTCTGTAAAAATAATTAAAACAAGCGGTATTCGTTTTGTTATAAAAAATGTTAAAAGTGAGCTACTTTTGAATGGTTTTGACGTTTCCTTTTATAATTTGAATAGTGAGAGATTTTTGAACTTCTGCGCATGTGAGCGGAAGCGAGAAAGTACACTGTATCTCAACTGTTTTTTATTCTATTCATAGTAGTTTGTAGTAGTTTACATACGGGGGAATCTTCTTGAAGATTGAGTACGACTGCTCTTTGGGAACGTCCTTAAGTATTTCTGTCGGGGTTTGGTTTTGGAATAATATTTTGGGAATGATATAAACGAACAAAGCCGGAAAATGTTAATTCGAAATATAAAGCACTATAAAACAGTAGCAAATTCTTTCTTTGACTGACAGGTTTGACAATTATACATTATTTATTATATTATAATATATTTATTCAATTACAAGTAACGGTTGCGACTGTAAATGCAATCTCGCTTATTGCGAGGGTAATAAGTAATCGACGTGAATAACGTTTTGAAAAACATCTCAAATCCATGCGACCGTTTTAATCTAGTATATACCGTGTAATGTTTCAGTTCCACTTCAAAATAGAGACTCAAATAGTAGAATCATGTTAAAAATATTTTTCTAAACTACATCGTTGAATAAATCGCTCGTATTGGAAATAATTGAAACTATAGATCCGAAAATCATTTCAATTTCTTCCCCTACCACGTTGTGTGTTGAGGCATTAGCTCTCAAACCTTTCAATATCGTGAAGACATTATAAATATCAAAGGAGCTGTTTCACCGTAGCGCAAAGGCATAATTTAATGTCGTCTCTTAGGGGCGACGGAAAAACCAATCAATTATTTCCGAGAAATATTCCACAGTGACAAAGCTGTTTATTATAGTTTTACCGATATATTTTATGATTGGAATATTTCCTTTTAGGACTTAAGTACCTAATTTATTCAGTGATTTGCTTTGTTTTCTTGTTTCTAGAAAGTCAATGTGGGCCAATTACTTCATTGCGGATAAACAAATACGGAAAGAAAGAGTAGAGCTATATTCAAACAGAAAACCTTGTGAAAAGTATGAAATAGTTAGAAAATTTTTTTTTTTTATTATTTTTCGGTTACAGTTCGGTACAGAAATCATTAGAGACAATATATTTCATCAGTTAAGCCATATATTTCCTATGTGGCACACTTTGGTTATGACTGCATGACTTTGTTGAATGTGGTGACTGGATCAAGGTTATCGGTATTCTTCTCAGCGCCGTGTTCCTCTGACAGATCTGGAACTTGATGCACAATACGTTGTCATTCTTCTCGATCTTGAACAATGTTGATCGCAGCGTATAAAGAGGACCCTTTAAAAAAGGTCCTGGAAGGGACCCACCCTTTCCCGGAACCGTTCCAGAAGCTTAGACTATATATATTTAAGCAAAAAACGCTCTTAATAAATTTAAAAACGTTTCAGCGTTCTTTAGATGCTGTCTTAATTATAATTTAGAATAAATAATCCACACAAAGAAAACATATTTATAATGCAAAGAAAACAAAATATCAGTAAACAATTTATACATATGTGAGTTTACACAATATGGAATTATTGGGGAGAGAGAGAGAGGCACCATCTGCAGTAGGGACGAGCTCAAAATCACGAACCGTGAGTCAATCACTGATATCTTGAGTCAAACTCACTATCAGTGATTGAATATTTAGGAATATCGTGATACAATTTTTTCTTATTAAAAATTCTAATGATTTTCTTATATGCAGTAATTTTCTACTAATTATTCAAATTATTTATGCTTTATAAATAAATACGTTTGAAATTATGTTTTATTTATCCATATCGTGTATTGTGATATCAGAAACTGTGATCACAGTCACAGTTTTCAATCACAATCACAACAGTGAATCAATAGTAGAATTTTTTCTCTTCACTAGTCTGCTGGTATGCCTTTACTCAATTTTTTCTTCCTCTCTTAGCAAGAGTCCAGTGAAAAAATGATAAATATAAATACTAAATTAATGTATTCATTATAAATATATACATATAAAATCAATTTTGTCGAAAAATATTGTTTTAGCGTCACTGGGATTCGAACCTGGATCTTCATTTCCAATCCGGGGAAGTGCACTACATTTGTGCTATAACGCCAGTATTTTTCTTGACAAATTTTCGAAACTATATGTTACATTTTTCAAATTAATACACCTGTCGTTCCATTATTTGAAAGCCATCTACATTATTTTTACAGTAAAAATCTACATTATTTTTCTGTAAAATTGTATTCTGTATTTTTCTCTTTATCTTGCAGTAGATCGTCCTCTTGCGTTCTATCCCTCTCATCGTTTCTTCTGTAATCTTTAACTCCTAGAGGATAGAGACATTTATTCTCTTTGCGGTCCACACCACATCCAATATGTTTCATTCGTTTTTTCTTAATGTCCATGTTTCTATTCCATTTGGAGAATACCAGAGATTTCATCAGACGGATTTAGGGATTAACCGATTACTCCATATTTTGTTATTGATGTTGTGATGTCTTTAAATTTTCCGGTTGATTCGGTTGACCTATGTAAAGATTATAAATTGTAGAGATTACTCCATATTTTGTTATTGATGTTGTGATGTCTTTAAATTTTCCGGTTGATTCGGTTGACCTATGTAAAGATTATAAATTGTAGAGTAAGTCGGATGTAAGTCGGATGCCAAAGAAAAATAAAAAGATAACGCCTTTTTTTAAATTCCAATTCCTTAGAGTCTACGATACTCTGAGTACTCCGCATGCGGCTAAACCGCCTAATTTACTACTACAAGTGCATTAGCGCTTATTGCTTTGACACTTTTACTAACTACTTTATTAAACAATTTACTGGAAACTAAATGCTTCAAATTAATTAGACGACACTTTCTGTACAGTGCCGCCTTATTCTGGCATCATTATTATAAGGTAACTAAAATAAATTACGATTAGACTTAAAATAAAATTATTATTATTATTAATACATAGTCATTTAATTGAGAGTTCAGTCGACGCTGTCCGCTTCTGTATGTTTCTCAGTCCGGAGGATCGAGCGCGCTGTTTTTCTTCAGTAAATAATGCCTGGGCAGTTTATATTTGTACCTGAAAGACATGAGACTGATATCGTGCTTATGAGAGAGTGCCTTCAATGCGCGTCTTTCTTTTATAGCCTTCGTCGACCCCCCACCACTCCTACACGCGCGGGTTCATGCGCTCGTCGATCGGCATGTTTAACATTAATTACAAATCATACATATATTAATTGCAAGTACACAACAGATGTTATTATATTGATGGCAAGGAAAAATATTGAAGGGAAATTTGTACAAATTATAGCTTTCGACAGTTCACCGTGGCGATCCGCAGTAACACAAAACTTCACTGTTTAAATTACGCTACTTCATACATTGACCCCACTGGCTTCGCCAGTCTATGAACTTTAAAATATAGTTCAAGAGATAATGGAAATAATATGAATACCAGAAATGAAGGACATTTGCGGAAGTCTCTGTATGACCAGATAAACCTGACACTTATAAAAGACAGCTGGAGGGGGAGGACCCACCCTTTTCTGGAACTGGTTTAGAAGCTAGGACTTCCTTTATAACTGTAACATTTTTCTTACCCATTTGTTAAATAATAAATTTTAAATTCATATTGCTTTGCAATTTATAAAATCGGCCATCTTTGTGCAGGTTGCTGCCGCACGCAAAACACATGAGTAGCCGCTTCTGTCATCTAGTGGTGAATGCTCGTCCGTGCTCCGTCGCCAGATACGTAGCTTACAACGGCTACCAAACGCGCAGGCGCAAGTGTTGCTATTATCATGATAATTATTTCCAATGGCTTTAATTCTTAAATGATATCAAGTACCAAATAATTAAAGTATTTGAACGTAATTTGTAATGTTACAATGCGTTTATTATAATACGACTATCCACAGCAGCCTGTAGATACTAAATCAACTGCGTAAGTACAAAAATTGGGCCCTAATGTAACATGGCCTCCGGTATATGTATTGATGCAATAATGATAAATTTTACCCATTAAATATATGAATATGTGAACGAAATTTGTCTTTTGTCTCATATAAGATTCATGCTTTCATGAAAAGAACAAATGTTTTTATGTATTTTTATGCACTCGCAAGTGAAAAAATCCTCCATTAAAATGTTGTAAATGGCAGCGGTCTGGTCCCTAATCCAACACATTAACCGAGAATTACTTTATATATACTTTTTTTGTTCTGTTAAAGAAAATAATATATATTTTTGATTGGTTATTAATATCCTGAAGAAGAAAATGATATTTTCGAAACCGGTAGATGTATTTAATTCAATAAGTGGTTAATAAAACAAAGTTAACAAATAAAAATAATAACTTCATATATCAATAATGTTTTCACATGGTTCCGTGATACATTATAAATGTTATAACTTCATTATGTTGAGGTGGATTTTAAAAATGGTTAGTCAATACTAGATGGGAATCGATAAAAAAAATTGTAGGACGCGGATTTTTTGACGCGTGGGCCCCAATGCACCGCATTGGCAGCATTGGAGTAGTTACGCCACTATATTGGATACTACAGTAGGTATAAACCATGCATTGACAATAAAAAATATTTATTATTAACACATACTCTACGGTGATGGGTCAGATTTGACCCGGGTGATTGTAAAAATATGAATCACGCTACAAATATTCGTTTAATGCTATTTTCCTTCTAGCTAATTTTTTATTAAATATTTTCAAATAATTTGAGATACAAATAGATGTTATCGGACGAGATTCAAATGACTTATTGATAAAAATGTAAAAAAACGCTCAAAAACTGACCTAAGACAGTCGGATTGAATCTCAGCTCTTTCGCCGGAACATATATTGTCAACATTTTCATAGGGTAGATAAAAGATACCAGGTATGCGTCCATGTATTTGTTTTGACTTATTTTCATCTGGCGGCCCCTAAACAATGACAGTAATATAATTATTTGAAAGGTGTTGCGCCTACCTGTAAGTTTTGATACTACCTACTCGGGTTCCAACGAGAAGATCACATGTTCAGTGGATGTTCATATTTTGGCTGTGTAGGGTGTCTGTTGATGCGTGAGAATATGTAAATTATTCGTAATATTTTTTAACTTTTTAGTAGAAACATTACGGCACATCAAGTCATTTAATTAAATCATATTTAAAATAAAATATCTATAAAAAATCTCCCACAAAACGGTTGAAAAACCGAAAACTTGTGGTGGGTCAAAACGACCCACCACCGCCGGACGTGTTTTCTTTTGATCCACAGGGCTGTAATTGTTAAGGAGAACATGTATTTGAAACTAATCATAAATACAAAAAGACTGCACTTACATAAAGAGGGAGATAGAATATAAAATTACATGTTAAAGAGAGAGACAGAATATAAAATTATATACAAAAGAGAGAGACAGAATACATATACAGATAGACGGAATATCAAGGGAGGGAAAATACAGCGTTGCTTGATATTAAATTGATTTTAAAAGAAACATACCTAATATGGGACTATTTAACTATATACGTATTTTGTCTCTCTCTTTCACATGTAATTTTATATTCTATCTCCCTATAAGTGTAATCTTTTTGTATTTATGATTAGTTCCAAACACGATGAAGTTTGAGTTAAGCAAAACCGGTTGACGTATAATAAATTTTGTGGTTTCATACAAAGTGATTGTTATTTTATTTAATATTAAATGTATTAATTAGGAAGATACACATATGTATAAAATCAATTTTATCGAAAAACATTGTCGTTGCTACTGGGATTCGAACCTAGATCACTTTCTATCCGGGGAAAGTGCATTATCCAATTATGCTATACCAACACAGTAGATTGGCGACAAATTTTTATAAATCATATATTTTATATGTATATCTTTCTAATTAGTACATTTAATTTCTATATAAAAACAATGTACATAAAAATGAGATGTTGCTACATATAACACACGAACAAATTAAAATAATATATATATATATACATGTACATAAGAACATAATAACACATAGGTACTTAAAATAATTAGGTATAAATAAATATTTAGCACCAATGGTAAAAGATGTTGGGCGAAATTTTTTCATAGCTTAGTAATGAATTGGAAAATATGTCGATGTCATTATATAATACAATTTACACATTCGAGAAATAGCTTTGGTCGTAAAAAAATGTAATCTTGAATATCAGAAGATTGTAACGCAAAGCCGGCTTAGACTATCTGAACAAGATATTTTTATGAGTGCGAAAGAATTGATCTCGGAGCCTGCGTCCTACAATTTATGCGCGCGGATACAATACAATTATGTACGGAAAGATGTTAATCTGGTAAGTGACAGCTTCTCCGTGACGGCAGAGCAGGTGACATTATTCTCGCAAGCAGCACACGTCTTATTCGATTTAACAACAGATTATGGACTTCCGCACTAGCAAACAAGATAAGATTAGAATCCCTTTGCTTCCTTTATTAAATTTTCCGCGCGAACTCGGCAACTCGATCTCCAGCCCCCGGAGCGAGCAGGCTCAGGCGGGAGCAAGTAGAAAGGTACCGGATCGTGTAGCTCGATACATTCAAAGCCTTCAAAAAATCAGTCATGTCTAGGCGTGACTAATTTAATTACAAACGTAATTTTATTATTTAATCATGTTTTTTCAAAGTACAAAAAAACAATACTTTTCAGAAACCGAATCGCATTGTGATATTGTTAACCTTTACCATACCGTGATTTAAAACACTCGTACGCAGCCATGCTGTCAACTTGTGTTACTATAAGAAATTAAGATTTCTGTTAGCCTTTAGAATGTGAAAAAATGGTTAATGCCATTTAATTTACTAAATATTGAACATTAAATATTTTTTAAAAATGTAATATTATAATTCGGAGCATTCATCAAGTTCTGTATAGAATGTTACATTGTATAATACAACCTTCCTATTTATCTATCTTCATTTAATTAGTGAGAAAGAGACACCATTATATTCGTATGTTTGTTATTGTTTTCACTGTGACATTAATGTGAGATTTCTTTCTGTCTTGCCACAAATGGCATTTTTGTCAACGTAGTAATTTTACAATGGAATGAATTAAAAATAATTATTTTAGTAAGATTCGCCGTACATAATTGATTTTTCACTAGTCATTTCTAAGCGTAAATAATTTCCTTCAAATTAACTAAAATATGAAGCGTATGTTACGCATATTTACCGAAATATTACAGATTTAATTAGAGCGGTAGGCCTGTGTTACTGCATGGTTTGGGAAGGGTTAAAGAACTTAGAAGCGGTTATGAAGAAGAATTGGAGAGAGAATTTTACTGATTAATGCCTATGTGGGCGTATAGCAGATGAATTAAAAGAATATGTTATAATGTTCATTTGAAGATGATCGTGGAGTGTGTGTGTAAGTGTAATCTAGAAGGCAGCAGCGAAAAAGTGCAGCTCACGAGTGGGTCTTTCGTTATTGACGCATGGTTCTTGTAGCGCGGTAACGGGCGTATTTTTACACATCAGTATAAGCAAGACATTCAGGGTTCGGATAGAGCTCCATAAACTTCTGAAGAATTTAGAAAAACATAACGCACATATCTTTAGAAACTTAATTATTATCTAATCATCCATCCACTTCTACTTATTTAGTTTACTTTTTGAACTCCGCCATCATCATTTTCACCCACATACCTTAAGAAGATCGGAGGCCCAGAGGGTTATCTTACATATTCACTTGTATTTGTTGTTGACCAATCATGATCCAATTTGTTTTCAAACAGTTATTGCTAAGAAGATAAGTTATTTCTCTGGTATTCGCAAGACATGTACAATCAGACGTAATTGAGATCTTTTATCTTAAGTGTAGAATTAGTGACTTTATGTCAAGGGTCTCCCCAATCTCAGTACTTCTCACTTGGTCCAATATTTATACTTCTGCTACATCCCTAAGACAATGCCTTTGGGTAGTATGAATTCTTGGTTTTCATCATCACGAACACGTTAAAGTGCTATGTTAAAACCTATTCACAGCACTAAAATCAGTCCAGTCACTTTGTGACGATAGACGATACTTCATTTTTCCTCCTTCATTTTCACTGACATATTGCGGCCTCAATCAGATGAGTCCAGTGTCTCTCCAGCAAGATAATGAAAGGAACCCCAAAGGGTCCCACTCTATCTCGTAATCCTTTTGAGAGTTAAGTTCCGGCAGTTAGTTACTAAAACCTTACAGCTTTTCTTCATATTAACTTCAGCCAAATGTAACGCTTCTATTCTTCATTGAGGCACTCTTCCAGGTTTTTTTTTCTTGTTTCGTTTTGATTTATTTCTAAACAAAACTGCGTGCTCGAGAATTGTATTTTTTGTAAAATGATTTCCAGTTCTACCCTTGTACTGGCCACAAGCTTGAATTCATTACCAAAACGTAGATTGGTGATTTTACTTCCACCAATTATAAAATCTTCCTGTCACTCTTTCCGTACTCTTTTCATGACGTATTCTGAGTAATTGTTAAATAGCAATGGCAAAATATTAGAATAAAATAATTTGTATAAAATAAAATAAGTATTTTATCGGTCCTTGTGTATTGTGATTTATTAAAATGCCTACACAGAGACTGAGATTCATAACACCGAGATAATAAAATGGTACAAAACACAGCCACCGGGCGACACAGACGGCGGGGGTAGGTATTCATGGATGCAGTACAATGGGAGACATCAGGGTAGGACCGGTGCCATTGTGTTCCGACGATGAAGGAGACTAATGGTGCCGAAAGTGAGGCGTTCTCATCATGAGGAATGGGTCTGATGAGCGTTTCACTTAAATCAGCTCCAACAATGGTTGTTTTTGTTAGGCTCACTGAATGATCCAAATGTTATTATTATTATTATCATTTATTACAGTCGCATACATAATGCCAACCTCCCTGGGTCATATCCCAGTACTGAAGCAAACATTTAACTCATTTTTACATGTAGGTGCTGGTCTGTAAAGAAATAATTATACATAATTGCATCTTAAAAGTCCACAATAATTTTTATTTTATTTCTTCTTTATTACATATATATTAATTTTAATTTTATTTTTTGCCAAACTGCATGACGGTTTTACGGCGAGAATTGCCTTTTAAATAGGTACATTTTTTTTTTATAAATAAAATATTAACAGGGGGAAAAATTATATATGGAGATGTTAGATGAATTACTCAGAAAGATATAAAGAATAAAATATGTATAAATACAATAATTACATATAAAGAAAAAATCTTTCTTTCGAAAAGATTAACAATTTTTACTGGGTGTAACAGATCTAGTCCACAGAATTTTGTGGGTGGATACTTGAATATAATATTATATAATACAACAAGGAAATAAAAAATTAGACAAGAATGTGTTCCTTTGCTTTGCATTTTAAGGGGGTCACTGGTCAATGGGGTCGCATCATTTTTTTAAATGTTTAATAGGTCTTTATCGATTTTGTTAATTATTCTTGGCACAGCACTTCTCTTGTTCTCTCACCGTACACGTTGTTCACGATCGGTACTCGCATGACAATCTGGTTAAATAGCTACAGTGAGGATCAGTATTAATATTTCCATTATTATAGCGAATATTATAGCATTCATTCCACAAATTAATTAAAATAGTAAAAGTAAGTTATTAGATTGGCTCAAAAGTAAAAATAAATTAAAACAATGTTAAGAATCCACAACAGTTCATTCACCCAATTTGCTGTCAACTGAGTACTGTTGCTCGCCCACACACTGCTTTGATTCTGGAAATGTACGATGGAAGCAACCTACATATTCTCATTTATGGGCATATACTCACAAAATATTACATTACTGTACATACGTAGTTCGCAGTCAGCTAAAATGTACCAGGTAGAGTAAATCATCGAAAATCGACAAATGAAATGAAATCTTATTACGAAATTCATAATGAATAAGATTGTGTGATTATGAATAATATTCGTGAGACCATGATTGCGGGATTAGAAAGAATAAGTCATCGGATTCCCGGGAATGATGACTTATCAAGAAATGAAAGGAATCTTAGACATTTCTGTGTGTTTATTAAGGTGTGGGTCTCCCACTGGGGGTTGCTGGGATGGACGTTGCCGGAAAGAGCCGTGGCTAGAAATACCTAACGAAGCAACTGGCTCTCCCTCGCACCTCTTGCGACCTAGACAGGGTGAATTTCTACCGGAATGTGACGGAGTTCTGCGACTGCAATACATAAATGTAACGTCTACCCTCCCCTTTTGGGGGTGCATGATTTCTATAGCTTCTCTCTTGCTGCCTTCTGAATTTAATGTTATAATTGTACAGGTATGGCTCTGGTACGATGATACCGGAGCCAACCAATGATGGTATTAAGTTGTTAATAAATGAATATAATGAATATAAAAAAAAAAGTAATATTGATAAATCAAAACGAGAGTAAACAACTGTCAAAATGATTCGAGATAAGGTGTAAATAAATATTATAATAAAAAAATATACGAAACGAATGAATATTACTTTAAATACAGAGGTTACCCTTTGCCTATTTCCATGCTATTTTAAATACTAATTAAATATATTAATTAGAAAGATATACATAAAAAATCCATTTTAACGAAAAATATTGTTGTTGCGCTACCGGGATTCGAACCTTTTTAAACCGGAGAAGGTGAATTATTTAACTATGCTACAGCGACAGTATTTTTGACGAAAAATTTTCAAACCTAGATGTTACACTTTTCAAATTAATACATCTATCGTTCCGTTATTTGAAAGCCATCTACATTAATTAATACATTTAATTAGTATTTAAAATATCACAAACCTATGTCCTGAATAATTACAACTTCACAATAAGAATGTGTTCTCCTTAATAAGATCTATATTCGTCCATTCTTTACACTATATATACAATTTTTGCACTTCTTATTTGGTACATAAATCTTGCCTCGATCACTTTCTAACATCTTCTGATGCACTTGTCTATTGGTGAAGCTTTTATTAGAGCTGTCGTCCAATACCTGCTCTATCTGATTCGCTCTCTACACCTTAGTCCTTACTATACTCTCCACATTGATACTAACTCAAGGACCTTTTCTTAACTACATCGATGAATTTTTGACTTCAGTTCCATATAACAGTAACAGACCTAATCCACAATATATTATGGGTAGATACCTGACTAAATTACGATTCTAAAATGTTCAAGGAATATGTGTCTAATCTCGACCATGTCAGAGATATAAGCATTTAAAAAAAATAATAATTATGCAATTATTTCAACTAATTGAAATATTTTATTGATTCTAGATTAGGTATATATTGAAAACAAAAAATTAAAAGTAATTTTATATATAATGATTTAAGGCCTAAATCAAAAACATAGATATAATTTCACAAATATTTATTTCGAAGTACGATTTTGTAAAAATTTCTAACAATAATATTTTCCGTAAAATTGCAGAATTTGCACATATTCCTTAAACATTTTCGACTCGCAATTTACTAAAGTATACACCCATAAAATATTGTGAACTAGGTCTGTTACACCCTGTAGGTATATTAGTATTAATACCGGATCTCTTCTATGTACAAAATACACAAATGTAGTGGAATTTTATATAAAAAATGAGCCATGAATATATCAAAACATTTATTCTGCATATCTGTGAGCGTTTCGCAGACACATTCATGAATCTGATTAAAAGAGTTGAAATTATTTCCTTTTTACCAGATTAACTCGGTTACGTAAATCAAAAAATTTCGACCTTGTTTTTCCACAAAAAATTCCACTGGAAATAAACATATTCACGGTAAAAATTTTGAATATATTTTATTCCACACAAATCGCATTCGTTCTGTCACGAAATCGAAATTACTATTCATCGCGTGATTTCGTCGGTGGCATTAAATATTGAGTGATAGACAACCACAAATTGTATGTTGACAACACTTTCCCCATCGCCGTCACCATTTATAATCCTACTATCAATTCTTCTTCTTCTTTTTCTTCATGTGTCGTTTTCTATTGAGGGTTAACGATCAGTGAATGCTAACCCTTCGCTTACACAAGACCGTCCTCTCAGCAAAAGCTCACGTATCGGTCTTATAGTTTGGCATTTTTACTCTACAAGGCGACCATTGCATGCTGTGTTGTAGCATTGCAATAATGCAACAAGACATGACTACCAGCAAAATATCATTTACTTTTTGAACATTGCAGAGAAAGAATATATAAACAACAAAAGATATTAAATAATTCAAATTATTGGTCAAACACAAGAATACACTAATGGAACAAGAAGCACAAAAAAAGATCATTAATAATTTTGGCACCGTTAGACAGCCATAAGATGAAACCAGCACTCTTTTCTAGTATCAGGATATTACAAATAACAGTTTAGTCTAGACACCAGACCGACCACAACCGACAGGAATCGATTCTGGTACAAAAAGAGCACACGAGGGTTGGCCCTATTATAATTCTTCTAAAAAGCTCCCAACGTGACACCCACACCTTAATGTACTCCCAGAATAGTTCTAAGTTACGTTCACCTTACATTTGGTCATTATTCCGAAGGAGAGCGATGAACCAAACTTGATAATCCTTCTATAACATCACCGTCATTTTAAACATTGAACCACATTTTGAGGACATGCAGTCGTGATTACTTCTACTATCTTCTTCTGCATAATAAATTGTAAGAGATCATATTTCTCATTTCCGAAAATGTGTTTGAAGTGTAGAGCTTTCCTTTATTTGACAGTTGTTATTAGTTCTCTTGACTTATTCATGCATCTTAATATGTCTTTATTGGTAATGTAGTTAACCATTGCATTTTCTGCAGTAGTACTATGGCTTCAATAGTATTAATTATTAACTTTATTGTTTAATTCAGCGGTAAGACGCTCACTTAATACATCATATCTAAAATATTTCAATATGAATATATATATTGGGACATGGTCGCCTATACGTGACTGGTAATCGTCAGGATAGGACGCCATGCTTTCTCACTACCGTTTTGCTCAGAGGTTCACATGATGGGCGTGAGTCTTTGGTTACAAAATTTACTATAATGTCTTGCCTATCACTTCAGCCATCCTACTCAGGGAAAATAAAAGATTATTACAAATTTTTATCACTAATTTAATACAAAAAACTATTAAAATAAAATATCAAAGAAATAGCAATCACCAAACATTACTGCATAAATTTCGACTTAAGTAAGAGTTGGTCTCGGCACTTTTGCCACATAAAATATAAAGTTTACTATTAATTTTTACCAAAGCTAAGTGAACAAAATTGTTACCTGACAGTTTGTCAGGTCAGGTATAAAACAGAATAACATGACAAATTGATCGGTTAACCCTAGCTAGAAAACCGTGAGTTTCAAATTAAATAGAGAAACAAATATGCTACAAAAAATACAACTTTAAACTCCTTATACACCAAAAGAAAATGAATTTTTACAACCAAAGTGTTTGCAATAGTTATTGTCCATTCCTGCAGAAATTCACTGTCCTCGACAATTTGGTCCGTCCAAGCTGTCAGATGAAAAAAACCGTTGCAAAAAATCGCGTCCCCGCGTGAGCAGTGTTGCCAATCTGAGAATGTTAATCTCTACTTGTTCTGCGCGCGATAGGTACCAGATTTAATGTTATAATATATAAAACCTATTATACCTATTATATACATTATTAATATTTCAATAATAATTAAAAAGGAAGTAAATTTATAATTTTCAACGTTAGTAAAAATACAGAAGCAAAACAATGTATTAAGGAGAACACATTCGTATTGTGAAGTTGTAATTATTAAACATAGGTCTGTGATATTTTAAATATGAGTTAAATATATTAATTACAAAGACATACATATAAAACCAATTTTGTCGAAAAATATTGTTAGAAAATAAAGCAGATGGCTTTCAAATAGTGGAACGATAGATGTATTCATTTGAAAAGTGTAACATATAGGTTCGAAAATTTTTTGTCAATGTACTGTATACTCTAGCATAATCGGTTAATGAACATTTCCCTGATTGGAAAAAAACCACATAATTGATCCATAGAATTGACAGATGATTTTGTTTGTTTTATATTTCAATGCGACACGGATAGCTGTATATGTTAATATGCGACTGATCATGACAACTCTGAATAAAGAATTAAAAAATAGGACTCACTTGATGGTCTCCCAAGGATCTCGACAATCTTAATTATTTTAGGAAAAATAATTTTTCCACACATTTTGCTTTATTACGATTATAAAATATATAAATTAACGTGTAATGAAACTAACGCAATGTAAGTGAACTATTTTTTAAGTCTGATAAACTATCCGGCAGATAAAATACGCGAATTTCGTTTAACCCCAGAGATAAGAAAAGTTAACGAAAGATAACAATTTTTCCTTTTTTCGTGAACTAAATATATCATAAATACGCACGTGACAAAGGCTCCGTCATTTTGCTATATTAAAAACGTGTTTGGTTAAAGCAGCAGCGATATGGAAAAAGTAATACTACACTACATTGTGTAAAGTTCGCTTACTATATTCCATATTAATCCATTATTAACGGCACCAAAGTTATGTTCCTTTGTCGCAACTTTCAGTTTACGACGTACTCAGCTAAAATACTGAAATTATTGTGATATTTCTAACGGCTCGCGTGTTTTGCGATAAATAAAACAAAGTGTTTCGACTAAAACAGAATTGAAGAGCGATTTTATAATTAGAACCTTAATGTAATGACGTAGTTGTTTAAAAATTCCGACAGCTAAAAGATCTACAAGTCTCTTATTTTCCGTTTCTGAATCGATCAACAGCGTTTTGCTCTAACCTCTGTATTTGCATTCGCTTAAATTATTAAGTAAATCAAGGTGAATACAAAAATATATAAACACGAATGATAAGTCCAGTTGGGGGTGGTTTATTAATTCACGTACATAATCTATGTGATATGATGTGGCTCTGTGCCAAGGCTCTTCTCTTCTGCCGCTTCATAGTCGATCAACAGAATTTCACTCCGACCTCCGTACTTGCATTTCACCGAGTAAATACTACGCGCGTAATTACTATATCGTCGCTCAATAAACTCAGTGCTTCTCATATAAATAATATGTTTCAAAAGCTCATGTATCATGTATGTATCTAAATATCCTTCACTTCTTATCAAGTAAATCGGCATGAATATATAAATATACAAATATGAAAGATAAGGTGGTTTATCATTCCATGTGCATAATCTTTGTAACCTGATGCAACCAAACACACATATACCATACAATAGTGAGTCAGTAAGTACTCTGTGACAAACAACCACTCTTCTGCTGCCTTGAAAACGATCAATAGCGTTTCGCTCCAACCTCCGTATTTGCAATCCACTTTTTTTTCATAGTGCCCTTACAAACCCCGAAGAACCCACCCTTTCCCGAAACCATTGCAGGAGTTTGAAACTCCTGGTGGGATAAGATCACGTGAACTGTATTGATTAAAATTTTGTTTTAGTTGAGGCAACCCGAATTGGATTCAGAAAAAAATAATGGCAGATGGATCTGGCCTACTTTGATCTCAGTCCTGGGTTGGACGACAATTTTCACATCCACGTGACTCGCATTTTTGTAGTAAAGAACGGATATATTACTGCACTTCCGGATGGTGGAGAACACCGTTTCTTCGTGGTCACGATTTTTACACACGCGACAATTTCGATCCACAAAAAAATCCTCATGACCATTCCGCGTTGAAATGCGATCTGTTCCCACGTCGGCGAAATCCCTAAGAAATTAGTTGGCCAAAATAAGAAAGATATATTAAGGTTATTAGAAAGACGGAATGCACATGGAGTCTCGACATGCATCAACAACTCCCTTTATCGATTCTACGCTACAATACTGTACTAACGCTATTTTAAACTATTTTAATATAAGAGCAAAACCGACACTAATGATTAGTCCGTAAGTCACGAATTAAAACAAAGTTATGAATAAAATTAATCTAATCTTCCGATGCCCTTTAAGTGCTGTCTTTATTTATTATAATAACAGATACATGCAAACAATATTAACATTAAATATAACAAAGAGTACAAGAAAAAGCAAAAACAAATATCGTATGCACAAAAAAAAAAATAGTGCTGGGAATTGCCCCCGAAAAAATAATAAACAAGACAGTGGACCACGACAGCCATTTAAAGGCCAGGTATTTAGATTTTCCCAAAGGAAAAATAACGGTACACAATTACGACTTGAGTCTCGCTAATCAAGGCGCAGGCCAACGATATCTCTATACAAATATCACCCACGAAATCATTGTATTCGAAATTCAATCAATTTAATGCTTCTGTCAATTGCGAATGCCACTGTCTGAACGTCTTTCTCTTCCTACCAAGGTAAGTACATAAATATACGAACACAAATGATAAGCAGACTTGGGTCGATTTACTATTCTACATACGTAATCCTTCTGATCTGATGCAACCAAACACAATTTGTACACCATACTTTCAAAATATTATGGTAAAAACAAATTTAAAATTTCAACATTGTGAATAATTTGAATCAAATGCACGGACAATGGTGACTAATAATAACTAAGTTTAGAAATGTGACATAGCGATATTTTTTTCAAAATGGTTTGTATTATGGTAGTGATCTAGAGATATAATATCTATAGAATTTATGGCACATTAAACTTTAGGATAGTGAAAATAATGCTTGCATCATTCCACTATTATATATAGGACTCCCCAAGGAGTGCTAATATTATCTTCGACAAATATGTTTCGCCCATTACCACTTCAGCGAGAATTTTTTTTGGGAAATAGTTATCTTGGTTTTCTGGCGAATTTGAATGAAAGGTGCTCGATCTCTCAGAAATGTTTCGAGCATTGCTTTTTTCATAGCTATTTGGGTAACTTTAATTGGTGAATGGTATCGACAGTGGGGGTCCACGTATCGGCTCCGTATGAATAAGTAAATACCGGAAGCAGGCTTTTTGCGTGCTTGTAGGTTTCCACTAGATCCATTTATGACAGAGTAAAGAATGAAGAAATAAGGATATAAATATAATCTCTTTTTTGGAGAGGTAAGCGAAAGAAACACCATGTATGTGTATAACCTTATGTATGTTTGTAACCATGTACTTTAAAAATTGAATTTATTTTGCCCATGTATTTTTTTCGCTAAATTAAATAAATAATAAAATAAAAATAATGTAAAGTTGATTTTAGTATAGTGAGTAAGATTAAGAAGAGATCACTTAGGTGGTTTGGTCATATGGAGCGAATGAATGAAGGAAAAATGGTAATCAAGATATATAACGCAAATGTTGAGGCACCAGAAGTAGAGAACTGAGGATACTGGATGATGGTCCTGTTAGAAGCCTCAATAATCGGCGATCTTGTATGAGAAGTTGTATGTATGTAGCAGTAAAAATTTACTTAAATAAATCCAGACAATCTGTAGATAGTTAAAATTATTGTAACCTGTCACCTATCTCATATACGTCCTCACGTATTTCAATATAATTACGATCTATAAAACACTCTTCGTTACAAAAAAACGCGAGGGTATTCGAATGAATATTAGGGCATTAATATCTCACATAAATCAAATCAAATACATCATTTTCAAAACCTTCTGAATGGAGTCAGATATATTTACATCAACATAGTCTACATGCATAGTTCTTCAAACTCCTACACAAACACGGTATTACTAAATGCGTGATGAGAAATTATCACAATTAAACACAGTATTACTAAATGCGTGATGAGAAATTATCACAATTAAACACAGTATTACTAAATGCGTGATGAGAAATTATCACAATTAAACACGGTATTACTAAATGCGTGATGAGAAATTATCACAATTAAACACGGTATTACTAAATGCGTGATGAGAAATTATCACAATTAAACACGGTATTACTAAATGCGTGATGAGAAATTATCACAATTAAACACGGTATTACTAAATGCGTGATGAGAAATTATCACAATTTGTATAGTGTGTGATGTGAAAAATCACACCCCTGTGGACGCCGCATTAGAAAATTAAAATACGCGCGGTGGCCCACATGGCCACATGATCTGGCATTACAAAATCTTCGTGCCAATGGAACGCGAGCGAGCGGTCCCCTGGCGACGAATGTGAGAAGCTTGACACTATCGGCCACTTCTGAGCGAGACGGGACTGGAAAGGCTGCCACCGCGCCAGACCTTAGCCCTGGCCGGCAAAATGAAGACTTTGGAAAGGAAAAACTAGCCGGGGGGGGGGTGGCTAGAATAACGGACTCAGTTGGGGATCGTCCGAAGGAACTAGGTGCCCGTGAACTTCGCCTGGCTGAGGCGACATCCTGAGACGCACTGTCGGCTGTACTGCACTATAAAAAGTTATATATATATATATATATATATATATATATATATATATATATATATATATATATATATATATAAAATTAATGACATATTTGAATATAAATACAAAATTAAAATCTCAGAGATTTTTTTTGGACGAATGTTTTGCCGAGTTTCGTCTGTCTATTTTTAAATTAATAAATCGCGCGATAGCTTGTCACAAAATCAGTCACGAAGCTGGGATATTATTATATTTAATAAAATACAACCATAATTTAATTTGTGAATTGCGTAGGAGTTACTCCAGACTTTTGCTAGGTTGATCAAAAAAGAAATAAGATATTAAAATAGCGTAATTAAATTTTTCGATCGCAAGTCTATCGAATCTTAAAAAAAAAAAAATACCGAATTTGTAAAGAGATGCATATTATGGGTTACGTGACTTAGGTGTAGCGCGTAGTGTGTGTCACCAATAAGGAGATTATTCAATGTTGAATATTTTCCTGACTTCAAATCAGTTTAGAGGTTATGAATTGTGTTATATGTCTTGTTAAGATAATGAAACGTATCAGGAGATATATATTGTAATCCCTCAAATTGGTAATCGTTTTACTACTCGCCGCGTTTACATTCGGTCAGCACTGATCCGCGCGTAAGTACATCTGTACCGGGGGAACGACACCGAACGGCAGTCACTTCTCCGCTAGGAGGCGCGCGGTTTGGTATGTTGCGCGGACCGGCCGCGGCGGCAAATCCAAGTCGTGCTCGATCAATCAAGAAATAAAAGGATGAAAATCATATCTTGTGCATACTAGTGCACTATTTGTGTAATATTATAATATCTAATTTTCATTGTATTCTCTTCTAATGCAGAAATGACAATTTCCTTTTTCTGGCCACGGAGTATATGACCCGGTATTAGATATCGGTATTACAATGCACTTGGGATGGACAAAAATTTGGAATGGAGTAATTAAAGGTACCCTGGCCATCCATCACCGGGCATATCCAGCGTGACGACCGCGATTCTATACTTTGGAGGATTGAATGGATGTGAGATAAGATCCCGTGGACAGTATCGATTACAATAATGATTAGTTAACGCAATCCGAATTGAATTGAAGCGACGAATATTGACAAATAGATCTGGCCTACCCTGATCTCGATCCTGTATTAGACGTCGTTTTCACATCCAATTGACTCGTATCTTTTTAGTGAAAAACTGAGATATCACTCCACTTCCGGGGGTATTTAGAACACCACCTCTTCGTGATCATGACGTTACGCACGGCGCTGCTTTTGGACGGTAAAAAAGAACACAGATCTTGACAGTTCGGGGTCTTAAGCCATTCTGTTCCCACTTTGACGAAATCCCTAAGTCATTAGTTGGTCAGTGCGGAGCAAGTGTATTAAAGTATTTATTGGAAGGACAAAATGCACAGGGCGTAGATACTCGACTTGCATCAACAGTTCTTATGGTAAAGATTTGCATTACTTCATAGTAGAGGCTTGCTGCCGGAATTGAATTGATTGTGCTTCGGTATTCATTATTGTACCACATCCTTTGTTATATTGTATTTAATACCGGAATAGAGAGATCGTTATAATTTGATATTAGCCTTTTTATTAAACAAACACAGTGAAAAATTACTTATCTCATTATAGTTATAATTCCCTTACAGTCCGAACTACACAACACTTTATAAATGTACCACAGGTGAAAGAGAAAGGACGTCAGCTGAAGGTAAGTGAGCAGGACTCATTCCAGCCGATCCCACACTTTCATGATTACTGATTGATCAGCTGGTGACGGATGGAACGATGCGATGGCTCGCTTTGTTCCACATTGAAGACAGAGGTTAAAGGCGGGTATCCTGCGCACATATATATATATATATATATATATATGTGCGGAGGATACCCGCCTTTAACCTCTGTCTTCAATATGTCGCGTGTATGTTCCTAGATATTCGTGTGGAGTATGACAGATAGTAAAATAATCAGGTACTAACTAACTCGGAGGTTGCAGAGTACTACGCAATAGCTGCTGGCGTAGTCGATACTGAGAAGAAAATAAGCTAGAATGGCGTCCTGCATAAACTTGCGCGCGGATAACAAATTGATATATATATATATATATATATCTTACCTTAAAGTAATCTATTTCCTTTACTCTACAAATTTTATCAGATTTCATTTAGGAGGGGCATGAAAGGTATACATAGAACGGTTTTATAATAATATAAATATATATACTCGTATATAAGTATTGGTGGATATAATACTGATGGCTACTTCTATGATGATGATGTACAGACCATTTCATTTACATGAGCAATATATTTGATCACTATTTTTTTTTGTTTAAAAATTTATAACCTTTCTTTTAACTTCAGCCATAGCTTTGAAAAGTATTTTAACTTTAAAAAACGATATTAATAAATATAATATTACTAAAATCATGAAGAAAAGCAACTCTATTGTACACAGCGCTCAATGTTTGTTAACGATGTTACAATTTGGTATATAAAATCTTGAAGCCAAGATTACGAAGACAAATCCGCCTTAAACCAAATTAACAAAATGTTAAAAATAATAGAGTTATAAACTATTCAATTTGCAGTACATAGGATCAATTATCGACGTTTATGAAACATATTGTGTTAATGAAATCAATTTATTTGAAATAATATATTTAATTTACCCACATGCTTTGAGGCTTGAGCTTCTATTTAAAATCAAGTTTTATATCAAAAATACAATAATTTATTACTAAATAATATTTATATCGATCCTTTTAAAGTATGTTTTTAATTGTTTTTTTTTTTGATTGATTGATCACCGATAAGAAAATATATTTCGTACATGCAAGAATTTTCTATATTAAGACAATTTTGTGGCACGCTGAAAATAAATTTAATGGTTGCGGTTTTTCTTATAATACTTGCATTTTCTTAATTATGGCAAATAACATTTAGTTTATTAGTTTTACATTAGTGTTAAGGTTCTATCTAAGTAATAGTTAAAAAAAAAAGTAAAATCGAGTGTATAACTTCTGATATAAATGAATAATAAAAATCCACATTTTCGTACGACGCAAGTGTTGATGGAACCAGAAATAGAGGACGTCCGCGGAAGACTTGGCATGACCAGGTAAACCAGATAATGGAGGATGGTTCTGTTAGAAGCCTCAACAATCGGCGAGCTTGTATGACAAGATGTATGAATGTGGATGAGGCGAGAATTGTATGTCAGGACAGAAGAGTGTGGCGCTCTATCCTCTCTGCCTACTCCCACGGGGAAACGGCGTGATGGTAAGTAAGTAAGTAAGCACATTTTCGTAAAAATCGCGAAAATATGATTTTTTTTAACGCGCGCCCTTGGATCATATCTTTAATTAAACAGCAACCCGGTTTTAAACTACTTTTTATCTTCTCCAATTTCATTCCAGTAATATAAAGACCTTCATTGCAATATTTGTTAACGATCATATATTTTGTTTTAGTTATATTAAGTTTTAACCCAAAAGTCTCACATGCGTTCACTACTTAGTTCAGCAGAAGTTGTAGATCTTCAATATTACTTACTAAAAGTACCATATTATCTGCGTAATGCAGGTTGTTCACATTTATAATAAATCCTTGAGTAGCTTCTTGAAAAGCCTCATTGAATATTTCTTCTTAATATAAGTTGAACAGCAGGGGTGAGATAATATACCCCTGTCCCACGCCACTCTTTATTTATATTTCATCTGTTACACATTGTTCTACCCTTACTATTGTTTTCTGATTACAATAAAGTCCCGTCATTATAGATAGGGTAAATCTATTTATTTACTAAAATACGTTATGTTATATGTTAAAAAATATTTAATAACACTAAAATCATACATTTCCTATACTTACGAGGGTGGTTTGATAAGCAACTAGGTTCGCATACTAATAGATGGCGCTAACGTCATCGGTATATGTAGTCACAAAGTTCTCTTCTTACGAATACATAATAATTCTGACAGTAATTCATTGTTTTATAGTAGTGTTTCGAGTAACAGTGAAAAATTAATAAAATTGGAATTCGTGGTGTGATTAAATTCTTTTTTCAATTCATAAGAGAATTTTTCCTACAAATCTCATGTCTGTTTTGTATAAAATAATCAGTAGGATATACATACAGGGTGACCCAAAGAAAGAAAGAACATCTAGTAATACATGAGTTATTTCAAAACATAATATAATTAATTATAATTGTTAATGAAATTTTTTTGCGCAATATTTAGCCAATCTGAAATCATCTTAACACCCCATATTGCATAATCTACTGGGCTCAAATGTGAGCTATTTGGTGGCCACATGCCTGGCTCGATGAAATTAATATTCTCACGTCGAAGAAAGTTGATTGTATTTTTGGCTGTGTGAGATGGAGCTCCGTCCAGCTGTAATGTCTAACTATACTCCAAGATTTGTTTTGAAACTCTATGGTTATTTTCCTAGCACCCCAACGATTTTCAATTCACAAATTTTTGACGAGAATACGGTCTTCTGCAGCGATTTTTGTCATTCTGGGCAACAATTTGAATAAGCCAAATATAAACAATGAAATAAATAATAATCAAAGATGGCAAAATAAAACGTAATATAGGTAAATAAGTAAACTATTTATACTATTGTTGATATAGTTAAACTAATTTTGATGTAATTATATCACATTTTACGAAATGTTCTCACTTGTTTTTGGCCATCCTGTATATATTTCTTTTAAAATTTATTTCTTCTCTATGAGAGTAAGACTCATATATAGAGAAGGAATATTTACGAGAGTATATAATTTATATTTCAGTTAGTCTGTATATATATTTTTTGACTTCAGATACAAATTTATAGTAGTCTATTTTTCTAATTGAGATGGGGAGATTGTTAAAAAGTTTGATGCCTTGTGATTTTGGATTGCGGTATATTTTAGTTTTGGAATATCACTTTGGTCTCTAAATCTTGTAGATCGAAATTCGCTTCGAATATTTAATTTATTTTTAATTTTAAAAATGTGTTTGATTGAATTTTTTGTACATGTCTGTCTATTATTTTAGATACTTTGAAATCTAAGAAGAGTTGGATACTTGGATAGTAATTTATTGTTTGAAATTGATACCTTATTCCAATATGTAATGTTTCGATTTTATTTAAAATGTATGTACGCGTGACAAACAAGCGAAAACTATAATATTATTCATAAGAAAAAACATAAAGACGTTATAATTATTCGTTATAATTTTAAGCCATCTTTTTCCAAGATAAAACACATTTCAAAATGCAAAACAACTTACAAACATTTTTACAATTTTGCTGTTACAGTAAAAGTTCTCCAACCTGGTCCCGCGAAATTAATTATCAAGAATAATTTATGCACCGGCCTTCTCAAAAAATCTCGACTCGGAACGTTCTTGAAGTTTTTCATTTGTTTACGTACCGTGTCTAAACATATACTAGTTTAATTACAGCCGTCTCTGGGTGGAGATTTTTCGCTCTACGGAACTCCGAATCTGATTCCGTTCTAGGTGACCGTGAACGGTCAGATCACTCAAAGAACACGTGATCTCTTTCTGTATATGTCTTATATTATTTTATTTTTCACACACAGATTACCAACGGGTCATTAATGACCCTGAAAAATAGTTACAGTATTGTGGAGGTCAATCTCATTCACAATCATTATCACCGCCGACGGCCCCTGTACGCAACTGGGTGGACAATAAGGCTTTCATTAGCCTCATAAACACGCCCGGTACCAACAAGATAACATGTGCTAATAACATGCGCCGGCAGCCGCCCGGTAAGCCGACTCTTGAGTGTCACTCTTTTCGCGACTGCCTTTCCGTCAAGATCTCTAGTAAATCTCTTTTCGGTGTAGACTTTTTATTGCATATTTCTCTAACTGTGTATATGCTCAAAAACAATAAACTTATGTCTACTGTTAGTAGTTTTTCTTGTTAAATATGCTCTGGCACACACACACACACACACACACACAGTTTTTCTTGTTAAATATCACACACACGCACGCTCGCGCATACACTACACTTACATACACATACACATTCCGAAATAATATTAAAAAAAACTGGATGAAATATATGGGGCCCTAGGCGCTCACATATACATAACCTTATTATTCTTACAACATATGTACCGATTAATAATCGATTAATAATAATAAGCAAAAAATTGCAACGTCGCATATCGCCAAAGTATGGTATTAAAGTATAATGTAAAAATATTTTAAGATAATTAGGGGTGAATTATGCAATCTCTGGGTCGCACGTTCCGCGGAATGGAATACGATAATTCTGGTCATAAATCGAAATCACCGCAGGGTAGGGGAGAAAAGTAGGAAAACGTGGTACAGGATAAGGTCGGTGAGGGGATAGGGGGTCTAGTCGAAGGATCATTGAATTTCGGGTAAAAGGAATTCGGAAAGACTGCTCGCCTTACCTTGTATAAGACGCCTCCGTAATCCCAGCAGTCGCCGCCGAGATCACACAAATGGCACGCGGATGAGCCGATCTCCGATCCCAATTAAATACGGCGATGTCACAAGTTCATCCACGGTACAAACAAATAATATTATTGTACATATAAATCACAGGATCACAAACAATACAGTGATGGTACGCTGGAGCTGAAAGGTCCACACCGCGAATGCTATCATGATGTTGATATTAAACAAATATCGGTCAAGTTGACGTCTGCTGGCGCCAAGGTTACAATTCACACTGAAAAGACGAGCATTAGGAAATGTATGGATGAGAATTTGGAAGCGGAAATGTGTCACGGCTGAATAAAAAGACGCGCCAGAAATGTGTTTTACGAATTCGGAATTTTTATGACTAAGAGATTAAAAACACTAAAAAATTTAACAAAAGTTATGTTGCAACTTGTGGTATGGTGTATGGGTTCCAAATCAACGTAGCTAATCACGTGACATGCGACAGTTTTTGGTAATAAAAGCGAACATGGTTTATGGTAAGTCGTCATCCATGACTAAGGATAATGATTACCTTGAGCTCCCGCACCCGTGAATACTCCTTTACTTTTCCCGGTATTCTGCAGATCTTATGTCTGTCATCAAAGAAGTGCGTGTTGCCTTTTCTTCTTAATTATTCCAATGAGTGAGGAATCTTCTTCTTCTTTTTTGTCCTTCTACGTAGCCTACCACAACAAACTTCTCCAAGATGCACAAAAATTGACGGATTCGTCTTAGGTTGAGGGTTTAACCTTAATGTTCAGTTCCTATGCCCGTCTCGACACAGAATTTCTCTAGTGAGACGGGCACAGTCCAAACAAATTTTTATATGTATTATATAGTTAATAATAAATAAATAAATAAAATGTATTAATTAGAAAGATATGGGTACATATAAAATCATTTTTATCGAAAAACATTGTTGTTATTTCCGGGATTCGAACCTTAAACCGGAATGGAAGAGATCTAGGTTAAAATCCCGGTAATAACAACAATATTTTTCAATAAAATTGATTACCGGGATTCGAACCTGGACCTCTTCCAATCTAGTTCAAGGTTCAAATCCCGGTAGCGACAACAATATTTTTTTTCTTTTACAAATAATTATTTTCCTGCATGTTGTGGAGAACTTCATTAGTAAGGAGTTCCTGAAGAACTAAGACATTAAATTTTTTTTTTAAATATATGTAATTTATATTTTGACTTAAATATATATAATTTATATTTTGACACACACACAATTTTTGAGTTAATATCACTACTAGTTTTGGGAAGAGTAGTCCTTCCTATCAACAGGTGTAAATTTACACCAAAATAAATTTATGTAGGTATATATATTTTTTTAAATTAAAATGATCTACTATGAAGTTACTGCCAAACCAATCAATGATATTAATTGGGACATGCATTCGTTTCACCACATCTCGAATATTTGTCATCAAGGATATTTGTTTAATTCCTTGTCCTGGTTCATGTTTAACTCTATTCAGAGCTATGGAGGACTTCAACGTTCTAACAAGTCGAACTTTTAAGTTCGTTTAGTGGTTTTTCAAATCTTGGTCAACTTCAATAGCGGACTTGACTCGCTTCCTCCTTTTCTTGAGACGAGAGATTCCAGATAGATAAAATCATTACCCTCTTCATAGTCAATATTGATTCTAAGAATTTGCTGAAAGTGATCTACTTTGGAGTATTAAATAAATTCCAAAATATTTTAAAAATTATTTTATCACATGGGTATCAATGTACAGTAAAAAACCCAATTCGACACATATTAAAAAATATTAATTATCAGGCGAAAATGGAAACGAATTACATTCAGGTCCAGTGACGTGCGCGAAATGGCTACATTATTCAGGCAGGCCGCGGCCGCTCGCGTGTGCGAACGTGTATATCTATTTCCCCATTACACGTACACACTGATATATTACACGTCATCGAGTAAAGTAAGAATAAAAATTACGCCTATTATTATAAAAAATGTGTTTTTAAAATATAAAAAAATGCTAATTCAGCACTGCACTGCACGTAATTTTAGTTAATTAATTAGTCAGTAAACAGGTAATAAAAAATATTTATTTGAAATGATACTCAACATCCAAAATCAAGTATGTAAACAGTTTTTTTTTTCAATACCGATAATTGAATACTCTCAAATTTAAACTATTGCGTTAGAGGTCGCTTCGCGGCCAATTTTGACCGCTACGCTTTTTCGATAAAATTCATTATTTGAATGTAGAAAATAAAATACAATTCTATACCAAATAATATAAAGTAGACCTAACTTTTCCCTTGAATGCCTTCGACAGCTTATTGTTCTCGGTTTTCCTATTAATAATATGATCACATATGCAGAATGAAAAATCACCACTAACCTAGACTGATAGTAGCTGTATCTCTGCGCTCGTGGGTTGGTCTGATGTATTGTTCTTCTTATGCTTCGATCTCCGGGTGTTATTCCCGCCGGCCGAAATACGTTCTCCCGGAGCTACTTATAAGAAGATGTTTATCTGGAGAGGTACCAACCGTAATTATGCTCCGACCATGATTTGACAGCGATCCTTCGGTCGCGATGATATTCACGCTACATAAATGAATCATACCAACAACAAAAAAAACCAGGGTGACAATCGAAGGAATAAGAAAGTGCGCAAACACCAACTTTACCAATAATAACTACCAAAGAATTATAGTATTAAAATATAATATATTTATTAAGAAATTTACAATGTAAGTTAAGTGTTAAGATCCATAACTATTGAAGCTAAATAAATTAATAAATTACTGAAGAAATTGAAGCTAAATAAATTAAATACCGTATGTAGCAAAAAAATAATCATTTTATAATATTCAAAGCATTTTATGATAATTAAAATCTAGCATGAACTTATAATAATTAATGAGTTATAATTTCGAAACGTTGAATTGGAATCATTTTCAAACACAGTTACGGACACAAGTATAAGCAGTAAATATTCTACAACATGAAGCGTTGGTTAATGAACTCGTCTGGAAGACTGCCGCGAGAGAAATGACGCGCTAAGGCCGGCTCGCTGAACAGCTGCGGCAAATCATATTATTTTATTTTGGGGATCGGTACCAGGCGTGGTTTTGAAGTTGATGAGAATCCTCTTTTGCACCCAGGTATATGCAGGGTGCGAGCAGATTGTAGAGGCGATAGACCTCCACAAGAGTAATTAAAAGATATATAAGTAGTGTTAGAGCAATTGTGATTTTGTTTTTTCCTCCTACTCCATTTAATGAACACCTTTTGAATGTCTGAAATAAATAATTAAGCTCTCTAGAAATAACTTTTTTTAGTAATAAAAATGTATTAGAATTTTCTTACTTTGTTATATATTTTTAATGTTTTTTTTTGTTGTTTTATTTTATTAATTAATTATATATTTACAGATCGTGTTTTTATTTAAATTGTAAAGCGATACCCTCTTCTAGCTTTAAGAATTTCTTATTGCATCGCACAGAACCGAGTAGGTGCCATATAATTGATATGATAAGACACGTGTCAATAATTTAAAGGTATAATCATAAACAAATACGACTTAGACGTTACAGCGGTGGCCTGTCGCCGTGTTGGTATTTGAAAATATGACTATATGTATTGTTATGAATCTGAATAAAACATAGTATTCTGCTGGTGGAAGCCACTCTCGATTTTGCCGCCGTAGTGTGCCTATATTGAACATATTTTATGTTTCGTTTCTTTCGACCTCATAATCATCATTATCATCGTCGGTTGAGAGAAGCTGAGATCGATGAACCATCCTTGTCTACATTCTTGAATGAATGAATTATTTTTGAAATAGAAGCCTTAACATGATTTTGTAAAAATCATATAAAACAAAATTTTGTACACATTCCTTGGAAATTTTAAATTCGTTATTTAATCTGCTATACAACTATAAAATATTGTGCACTATGTCATTACTCCCTGAATATGTATATAAAATGGGATACTCTTTAAGACCATAAGCACCCTTTCCTTCCTGTGCCTTTCGTTCCAAATTTTACTCAGTTGCACTCTATGATCCTGACCACCCTGCCTCACCCGCCCGGACATCTCACCCTCCTCCTGCCTGGGCATACCTGCGCTAAATAAAGATACACTTACTCCATTTCATGTTAGCCGGCCATGGACCGTTAGTTTATTATAAAATTATACGATTAGTGAACCGATGTGTGGGATAACTTTTACCGAGTTATCGGTAATTGAAAAAGTCGGTAAATTTGTAAATTCCAACTCTATAGGATTTATATTCGCAAACACTGAATAAACAGCATAAAACATAAGCAACCGGCCGACAGCGGAGCAGGATCTAACTTTTGTATTTTTATCTACTTATAATATGTAAATATTCCGAAGCGACAGAAGTGCAAACACAGCAGAGTTGCCGGAACTTGAACAATACCCTCACAGATGTCTCAGCATCCCTGGATCCTGGCCGAATTTACATACATTCCCCGTAAACTTTGCCTCGACTACTCGCCATTATCTCCTATCTCCTCAATTCCAAATCTAGGTAAAACGTGTAGACTGACATTTAGTTGGGACAGTTTTCCCAGCTTAGAGAAGAATTAAACCAAAAAGGTATTTTCCGTAAATAAAGAAGGAAATTGTAGAAAAGAGAGGGATGTAAATTCACAAATCTCTGCGCCGGGGGTAATTGAGGGAATGAAAAACAGAAACCGTTCTCACAATATTGGCCAATTCTAATGACGTCAACAGCAAAAATCTTTTCTTTTAGTTATTTTTTAACCATACTATTAAGTATGTAAAATGATAATGTTAGAGAACGCCACTGCTAAAAATGTTGACCAATATTGTTGGTCGTTCAATGAATCAAACGTGTTTAATTTTATCGTCTGTAATAATTGATCGCGACAAAATTATAAGTTGTTAAGTTGCGGCCCGTTGTATTGTTATCTACATTTATATGGATACCGGACGAACTTGAATGGTTGTCGAGTGCATAGCTACGTGTAAGGCGCCAGCAGAACTCCGCATACTCAAATTTACCATCACTAAACATACTATTCATTATATTATTTTCAAATTTTTAATCACTTACAATGTAACGTAGATGTCTATCGCCTAATTCTCCGTGAATTTATTTCCAATGTCCAGGTTTTGATGATAGAGGTGAAATCTCTGGTTATTTCTAGAACTTGGTTGTTCGTGATCAACCTAGGATACTTCGTCCTTTACATACCAACTACAATTAGTTTGTCCAGGTTATCTTCAGATTTTCAATTAATATTGATACGAGGGTAACGAGAGGGCTCAGTGAAAGACAGTGGAAAAGGTTAAAAATATTTTTAATACTTTTTATATTACTAATTTTATAAATCCCAATTCCACTTTTTATTATTATCTACAATACTTAATCGTTATTTTTTCACTGTCAAATGCTGTAAATAGTAAAAATTTATGCAAAAATTCATTGCTATTTAATTAAAACTCAAAATAATAAAAAAGAATAAAAAACGTAAAATTTTGTCCGGCCCCTGGGACATTCAAACCTAATTTGATTCCCTAAATACCAGAATGGTAGCCCGGTTAATTATAAACATGAAATGAAATGGCGCACTATTCCGGAAATAAAGTGAGAGCCTGTTATTCCCACTTCAATAAAACGGGACCTTGCCCCTGAGAGAATTAGGAGCTGTACAATTCTGTACAATTTCCGTACAATTTCGTATTACTTCTGTACAATTTTGTTTAAAACTTGTGGCCCTCGACTTCGGATTTGATTTATTCTTCATTAGGAAATGAATCGTTCCGCAGAACCTTCAGTTGTTGAAATTTTCATATATCGTGTCCAAATACATATTTATCATTATTAAGAAACAGAAAAGTTAAACTCGATATTCATTTTTAGAAACCTGAAAAAACTTTGTTTTTCTGAACCATCTTTAATACAGTCTAATACTATGATAATTAGTGCCGAGTTGTGTCATAGATATTCAGATTATTTAATTAATATGATATTAATCAACAAATAATGAAAGGTATCCCGCGGATAGCACGATGAATAAACGTTTCAATACCACAACATATCCAATCACTTCAAGCTTTATCTACGGTAGTAAATAAAAGATTATTCCAATTCATTTTCTTTATTGTGTTTTAAACATAGGCAAACGAGGATATTTGTTTTTTGTTATATCATTTTATATTTATGGTTATTCAATTTTGTTACATATTTAAATCATTTAATATTTCTCTTTATTCAATTTTGTAACACGAGTTTTAATTGTTAAAATTAAAATTGTTATGATTAAATTGTTAAGATTAAAATTGTTATGATTAAATTGTTAAGATTAAAATTGTTATGATTAAATTGTTATGATTAAATTGTTAAGATTAAAATTGTTATGATTAAATTGTTAAGATTAAAATTGTTATGATTAAATTGTTAAGATTAAAATTGTTATGATATAACGGATGAACCCATCACCTTCAGCACAAACTTCGGCCTAGTTAATCAATTAACATCTCGTACATTGTGAGTTAAGGAGCCGGTGGCTCCACACCTTCACCGCCTGGTTCAGTGACATGTATAAAATGTGGATCGCACCGAGTCAAACCTATCAGAACTTCTTACCTTACCAATGATTACCCAAATCTACATTCGTCCAAAATGATAAATATGTTTTTTTCATAATAAATAAAAACTTGATTGTCAAATGAACTAAATTTAATACATTGAACTTCACTTAACAACAACTACGAAATTGTGACCAATTTCATATCATAATTTATATTTACGATAGCTTAAACAAATATATTTACAGACCAAATACACTTCCGTTCCATATTGCACGATTGTACTTTCATCCTCCGGGGCCGCGCCGAGATACATAACTCAGTGCGCCAAACTCATTAGTAGTATGGCTTCTCCCTAAATTGAGCTTGACAGGGCCATATCTTTCCCCATCCAGAAGCATCAGGGTCTTGCTGGGCAGGATCTAAACCATCTGCCCAGCCTGACAATAGTCCCATTTTAGGTCACGTGCCTACTCCAAGGTGAAGAAAACCCTGGCAGGAATTAACCTTCTGCCAGAATCGATGGTAGATAACCTATCATGTCGCCATATAGTATTAGCTTCGCTTATCGGCTTGGAAACAATTTTATATCCGTATATCGGACTCTTTCAACAGATTTGAAATATTTCCGCCGCGACCGAGTGGCAGACATTACCGCCGCCTCACTAGCCCGGGCCCCGACCGACGTCTGACCGCAGTACTCTGCCTTCCCGCCGCCCGGACGGGCATGCATAGAATAAAAATTTCCTAAATTAATTTAGTTATCGGGACGAGTACCAAAGTGTAACGTTACAACATATGTACTTATTATATTGTATCTGAAAGGTTAAACAAATTCAAAATTAAATAAAAAGTCAGCAATATGATAGCCTATAAAATTAAATTATCAGAGGTATAACTTTATAATGAGGAGGACCTGGAAGATAACTTGAAACTTGTGGAAGTACACCGCGAGCCATCTCTCGTCCGATTGAGAACCAACAAGAATACCTGCACAACATATGATCGGTATGCATGTTTAATGTATAAATCAGGCTTAATGGAGTGTGGACTTGACCTATGGGGGTGCAAAATGCCTCAATCTACAAAGTATATCAAGGATGCCTGCTTAAGCTACGTTTGCCCGGGAGGTATTTCAGAAGTCCACAAGGAAACCTCAGAGGCGCTTAACTGAATATGAAATCGTCCAGTTCTACTTTAACTATCTTATACCTTACATACGAAGAAAAAGTAACAATTTATTCATCGCTTAACTGTTTTCCTTTCACGGGCACTTTCACAACTTCTGATAAAGTTTTGTTTAACTTACTCGACGAATACGATTAATAATTTATTTCTCGAATGCTAATTAGTGCTACCTCATAAATAAACTGACGATTAACGTTAACTCGCTGATATCAAGATATTTGAAAATCTGACGATAATACAGCATACAACAAGGATGACTTAAATTATTTCGGATATTTTTTTTCCGGATTCTTTGGAAGAAGAATTTTGTGTGATTTTAGCACCTTACTTAATATATTGTATTACATCAGATTTTTCCAAAAATATTAGCCGATTTTAATATTATCTATACTATTTTGAAAGAACTTTGCCAAAAGGGCAATATTCGTTAAATTGTTTATGTATGACGAAAATAAATCTGTTGTATGAAAGAAAACTATATTTTATTAGGAGAACACATTCTTATTGTGAAGTTGTAATTATTCAAAACAAAGGTTTGTGATATTTTAAATATTAATTAAATATATTAATTAGAAAGTTTTACTTATAAAATCAATTTTATCGAAAAATATTGTTATTGCGCCAGCGGGATTTGAACCTGGATCTCTTTCCAAACCGGGGAAGATGCATTATCTAACTATGCTGCAGCGACAATATTTCTTAGCGACAAGTTTTCGAACCTATATGTTACCTTTTTGATATTAATAAGTTTAATCGTTCCATTATTTGAAAGAGCCTTATTTTTACGGAATCTCAAATACCTTTGAGTAATCTGATAGCAGACGCCAGAATTATCAATTAATTTTTATTAAATTTTGAATACATTGATACAACTTTATTATTAGAACACATTCTTAATACGAAGTTGTCATTATTCAGAATATGGGTCTGTGATAATACACCTTCCCCGGTTTGGAAAGAGATCCAGTGGCGCAACGACAATATTTTTCGATAAAATTGATTTCATATATATATATATCTTTCTAATTAATATATTTAATTCATATTTACAACTATATGTGATTTTTTTACATAATTTTAAACTTGGGTTCTACGCATCTCAAATGGCATACGATGTTAACCAAGTACGGGATGAAGGAACCACTTCTGAACTAATCAAAAAGTACAGAGATGTATATCTGAAAGATGAAGAGGCTCGAAGACGTCGTGCTACTATTAAAACGACGAAGCTTTAAGTGGAAGAAAACGATTCCAAAATTTTTAAAATTAAATTCCATAATTTTTATGATGGAAAAGAAATCAAATCTTTTTAACATATATGTAAAGGCACATATCTATGAGTCGATAAGGGTACGTGCGTACTGGATGTACAGAGTCTTAAAGAACGAAGGCATTCGTTCGTTTTGCAGTATACGTGTGATGCTATATATGCGACGGTATTCATGCGACCCCAGCACCACATCTCGAAGACATCGAGCATGTTCCATTCATTGTTTCTCAGGGTTCATATTTGACTCCATTCAGGGCTATCGATAACACCAAAACTTAAATCCACTGCATGTTTAAATAAAAAAAAGTTTGCTTTGTATACTCGCGTGAGTTATTAAAGGATGTACATAGAAGTTAGCTGTTTATAAGGAGGGGATGGAAAGAATCAATGAGATCAAACGGAGCGCGGCGGATCGGGACTCGTGTCGGTTCGAGCAACAAGGCAGGACTGGCCGCAACATCTGAACCTTGGGTTCAAATGTCGCCCATATTGTCGGTCAGCGAACATTAAACATAATTAAAAAAACATAGCAATTTATTATTGGTTTATATACAGGGTGGAGTTTTTTCAAAACATAATATAAATAATTATTATTATAAGTTGAACTGACGAGCGTGGTATACCAGGTTCTCTTTTTATTTCCCGTGGACTTTTGTAACTGTGCGGATTATCATCTTGCCTGAAGATTTGCTCACTCACCCGCTTAATGTTCTGTTGAGTTCTAACAGACCTCGGTCTACGACTTCCGGGCCAACGTTCCATTGTACCGTCGTTATCAATTTGTTTCATAACCCGACTGATACTACCTATACTCCAGGCTTTATTTTGAAACTGTTCGATCATTTTTCTAACACTCAAACGTTTTTCAATTCGTAAATTTTTGATCAGAATACGGTCTTCTGCAGTGATTTTTATCATTCTGGGCAACAATTTGAAAAAACCAAATATGAACAATGGGAAAATTAATAATCAAAGATGGCGACCGGAAAATGTCGAAATAAAACGTAATATAGGTAAATAAGTAAATTAGTAAACTATTTCAGCTATTGTTGATATAGTTAAACTAATTTGATGTAATTACATCACATTTAACGAAACGTTCTCACTTTTTTTTGGGCCATCCTGTATATAACAAACTTTTCCTTACGAATATCCTTCAAAATTGTCAAGAAGTTAAATCATATCGAGTGTGTGATTACTGGCGATGGTAGCGGCGAACCAGAAATCGAGCAAAGAGACTCGCAGATCTAAAATTCAGTTTATTGTGTTGTCAGTTTCCTGGCGCCACAAGTCTGCGTTGTTTTATTATTTCGCTTTTAATACCGCTCGGATTGCCTGCAACCGAGTTAAAATGAAAGCCTTGAAATAAGGGAGGTAGTCTGAAAAATGGCTTTGAATGAAAATCAACGATTCCTTGTTAACGTCGGGAAAGACATATTGTATTGAATTTTTAAACGAAATATGCATTAGTAAGCAGACGGAGCGTATTACTTTTCCTTGATCGATTGCTGTCATAATTTTTTACTGTACACGATTGCTTTATTTTTTTAAAACAACTCAAATTACGTGGGGCATTTTTTAAGTAAGTACCGTATTTTAAAAATAAATAAAACCCAACTCTATTTCTAGAACACTTTACTTTCTTCAGGCGCTACACATCTTAAACTACTTATCAACATAGTCGACATCATTATTAAGGTACTTTTCATAATGGGGCACTAATTTTTGTATACCTTCCTCATAGTACGACGCCGCCTGGAATGAAAACTGTATCGTACTCCGTCTTCGAGTTCACTATCATCATCAAAACGCTTGCCACCAAGGAACCGCTTCAGATGAATAGGACAGGATAAAATAGGACACACTCGGCGATGAATGTCAGCTGGTTTCATGTTTCGTGCATTCAAGAAAAGAATCACTGATCGTATCTCACGGTCGGCGGGCTGATGAACATTTCAACCACTCACTACAAGATGACCACACTATGGGAATATCTTTAAGGTTGCATTTGGTGAGTCAAGCGATGAAGGAAACCATTGCGCATGCGCAACATCGCAATCGCAGCGCTACACCGGAAATATCCGCCAATATTACTTACTTTAAAAACGTACCTCGTTAATTATCAGCTCAGACCGTATGAAAAATGATTAAATATATCTGAAATACTAATTAAATATATTAATTAGAAAAATATACATATAAAATAAATATAACTGAAAAATATTGTTGTATCCCTGTAGCAGCACCGGGATACGAACCTGGATCTCTTTCCAATCCGGGGAAGATGCATTATCTAACTATGCTAGAGCGACAGTACTTTTGACGACAAATTTTCGTACAATACATCTATCGTTCCATTATTTAAAAGCTATCTACTTTGTTTTTGCAGAATCTCAAATACCTTTGAGTAAACCGATAGCAGACGCCAGAATTAACAATTCATTTTTATTAAAGTTTGTACCTTTTTTTATCTTTTGTAATTTTGGACACATTGACACAACTAATTAATTAGTATTTAAAATACCCCAAACTTATGTTCTGAATAATTACAACTTCGCAATAAGAATGCATTCTCCTTAATAAAGTATTATTGTTTTAGTACTTACTAACAAATTTTCCAATTTCTAAGAATAGAGTTAGATAAAACAAAAAAGTTCATCCACCAAATTAGTAATTTCAAATGTATTACTTTCCTTCGCAAGGATATTAAATATTTATATATATATATATTTTATGTGATACTGACATTAATTTATTTCGAAGTAAGTAGTGAAATCTTTTAATAAATAATAATATTTTACGTATAATAAACAGAATAAAATTGTGAATTTTATTGTTCAACCAATCGAATGACAAATTATTAACACCCGACAACTCCCGTGTTAGACTTATAAAAAGCATTATCAAATATATTATATTAGATTTTTTATTATAAAAAAATAATAAAGGTATTATTTTTATAATATAAATTGCTTATTTCCAAGTCTTGTTCTTTCATTCATTTTTTAACAATAATCATATTACATTTAGTTACACTATCGAACCTCTCAAACATAAATATAGTAAAACCTGTGTATATCTTTAAAATATACAATGTCCGATATTTTTTCTATTTTTTTTAATAGATACTTAAATCGTATTATAAAAAAGAACAAAGATCTACGAAATTCAGTTAACTGGGAAGTGAAATAAGGAAATTAAAAGCAAAAAATAAAATAATAAATAATTCTATAAACATTAGTATTTCTAAGAAGCAACGGATGATTCAGTAAATAAATACCATATTGCTTAAATGAAAGACACTTAGAAAAATAATATTTATGATTATAATATTAACTCTTCGCTCATACGTGATAGTATATTTATTTTAATACGTCCTTATTTTGAGTTAATTTTTGGTGGAACTTGATATAAATGAGTAACATATAACGCTTATACTTAAAAACGAAATCTACTTGACAAATTATAGATATCTCATAGAGACGAAGCTATTTATATTATATTATATGTGCAGTATAAAAGTATGGGCTTACGTCCTGTCTTCGGTGATCACATTACATAATGTAACGTTCACCATTTCATCTCAACCTCAATATCTATAAAAATTTTGAAGTTGTATATATCGCTGAATATCGAAATGTTTCTACATGTTAACATATTTCGTTTTTTTCTTCTTTATGAGAGCCGAGATTCGTGTATTGAGATGGAGTATATAATTTATGTGTCAGCTAGACTGCATACATATTTTTTGATTTCAGATACAAATTTCTAATAGTCCGTAATTTTTTTAATTGTGAGAGGGAGATTAATAATGAATTTGATGCATTGATAAATATAGTGGTTTTGGGTTGTCGTATATTTAAGTTTTGGAATGTCAATTTGGTCTCTAAATCTTGTAGATCGGAAGTTGCTTCTAATATTTAATTTATTCTCCAAGATAAATCTCATCCATGGACACCGGCCATGGGCCATTAGATTCTTCAACTTGAATGTCCTCCGTCTTTCAGACGTAATAAATTGAAACAATTGCAATTATCGGGTTTTTAATAAATAATTTATTATCTTTGTCTTTTATCAGTAAGTTAAATATATTATACAAACCAACCGGTTTCGAAAAAGCACGTTCCTTCATCAGAGTGATAAAAAACATAAACCATATGACAATTTATGTTTTGAAAATTATTTTTTTTTAACTGTAGGAAATTTGATATTTGTATCTGACTAAAATTGTTATGGTGATGAGAAATTTTGATAATGTGGATAGAACTTGTGGTTAAATCTACTTAATCTATCACCTCCAAAATCTGCATCCACCCTGCATTACTTGTGTGCGAAATGGGGCTATCATCAATCTCAAAAACACCCCTGGTACCGACCCCCAACAGACAACAATAATATGCGCTACAGCCACTCAGGGAGCGCGTCACTTCTCTCGCTGCCGTCCCCCCGACTAATTCACTAAAAAACGCTTCACATTGTAGATTTCTTACTGCTTGTACTTGTATCCGTAACTATGTTTAACTAACTTATTTAATTATTTTATAATTTGTCCGTGTACCCACATATAAAAAGCTTCAATTTTACTTGAATAGCGCGTGATTTGAAATCCTAATCAAGGCAGCCGATATTGCAATTATTTATACGTCCAATCTGCGACAGTAATAAATAGGTTTGATTCGTATGCAGCGTTGCACCCGCTGCATTTTTTGTGCATCGGAGTTGGAGAAAATGAATTAATGCATACAATTTCCAATTTGCCCTCCACCGCTGTAGCGGGGGGCGTGTGCAGACGTGTACGTACACGGCATGTACACGTGTAGGTGCACGCAATCAAATATTTCACTTTGCATTTATTCAAGCTTTTTGTTGCAAACACGTAGCGGCCACCGCGGAAAAAACTTTAATACGCTTAGCCACTGGAAAATACGAGTCCGAGCCTTCGTGATTGAAAAATATATTTTATGAATTTTTATTTTACCTGCGTTATTGAAATTTTATCCCGTACATTAATTCTGTAACAGAATTTCATCCTGATATAACTAAAAATAGTTATTTAACTTTTTATTAGGATAACACATTCTTATTGCGAAGTTGTAATTATTCAGAACATAGACCTCTGGTATTTTAAATATGAATTAAATATCACAGACGTATGTTCTGAATAATTACAACTTCATAATAAGATTGTATTCTCCTAATAATAAAGTTGTATCAATGTGTCTAAAATTTAATAAAAATGAATTGATAATTCTGGCGTCTACAGTATCAGATTACTCAAAGATATTTGAGATTCCGTAAAAATAAGGTAGATGGCTCTTTCAAATAATGTAACGATTAAATGTATTAATATCAAAAAGGTAACATATAGGTTCGAAAATTTGTCGCTAAAAATATCGTCGTTATAGCATAGTTGAATAATGCACCTTCTCCAGTTTGGATAGAGATCCAGGTTCGAATCCTGGTGGCGCAATAACAATATTTTTTGATGAAATTGAGTTTATATGTATATCTTTCTAATTAATATATTTAATTCATAACTTTTTTTTGAAAATGGACCCATATTAAATTAATCATTTATTTTATATCATTTGTTATAATTAATATGATTAAGACGTTTTATGTACGCATGGAGAATGAACTTCTGATGAATATCAGTAAGTTGAAACTTCATAAGTTTTGATCCTAGATCGCCCTCACAGCTGAATCTCTCCAACCAGATTCTCCGTTGTGGCAGTTTTCCAGGTCTTCTTTGGACAAATTTGTTCCCAGAATAATTGCCATTTCTAGGCAGTCACCCAAACGCATAATATGTCCGAATAATTGGAAGTCAGAGATGTAGTAAAATAATTAACATACCTTAGGTCTTGTCGTGGCGTTTATTTCTCGATTCCTAAGTAGCACAAATGGAACAAATAATTGTAAATTTAAGTATGTGAAAGTACGGAGTATAAAAATGTAACATAAGGCATTTTAGGAGTTGCAGGCGATCACGATCAGTCACGATAGTGCCCCTTCACCGAGCTATGCGAAGAGCCTCTATCGCCAGTGTGCTGCGTGGTTACAGCGTGCTACGCGGCGCTAGATGGCATTCTATGTCCACCTCATGATGACCATAAAAAACAAAAATAGTGCTGAAAAAATTCTGATAACCTTACCTACGAGTCATAAACCTGAATTATAACAAAGAAATTTGAAATTATGTCATGTCAAAAAAAAATTAAGTTTATCATAACTGTTATAACCATGAATCTTACAACTTATACGATCAGATAAATTACATAATATTCATCAAATTAGGGATATTTTTATGGCTTATCATACAAAGCATATGAATGATGGGCGAACTTTAAAATGATTGCTAAATATCTAATGGAAGCTGAAAAATAGGTAGGCTTAAAATAATGACAGGGCAATACAAATAAAGATCTATCTATTCTTGGTATCGGCAATTGGTGGCCTTGGAAGATAGATAAAGATCAGTGGAGGCGTATTATTGAGGAGTTCAGGATACAATCTGGGTGCCAGAGATTATGAGATGTAATCTAATTTAAGGAATAATGTAAGTATATATATATATAGTACTAATATATAGTGACCAACACAAGTGATGGATGGTGATGGAATCTGAAAGGATAGGTAGATAGGAAATAGAGAATTGGAATAAAGGAATTGAAATAGAGAATTGAGGAACCAGGATGGACTCACGGAACCAAAGGACAGCTCGAATCACCTGGTTGATGACGCCGTCTCGATGATCTTCCAGATGTTCACCCAATTTTTGAACAGACTCAATCCGGCAATTTTGATGAATCCACGCTGTTCACTGAATTCACATACACATACGCTGTTGCGTACGTTCAAAATGATCGCTAATAACACTGATCACAGTGTCAAAAATAACACTCTGAACTCAGTGTATTTCCGTATAACGAAACACCAAACCGAGTTGAGAACAAACACACGTAATTTTAATTTAGAAGTGATCCAAATAACTGAACACTGAGAGGACGACACTTCTTAAAGAATTACAATTTCAAAACAACCAGTCGAGCCAAAGGAACAATGTGCACTGATAGAAAATAGGCAAAGGGGTAGGAACAAACTAAAAACTGATGACCAATATATTACATTTAAAAATAATCATTTTTGATCAAGTATGGAAGTATATGTGTTCACATAATAAAAAAAATAATCCTTATGAATACGGAACGTATATAATAATACACTACCAGCATGAATGTATGGGACATATGTAACACATTTATATCCTTGAATTTCACCTTAACCTTAATAACTATAAAATTTTGGAAGTTGTATATATGTTACCATGTAGAAACACTTCGAGCATTTAACTACAACTAATAAGAAGCTTATTTTTTAGAAAGTATGGAAAGTATATATATATATATATATATTAAACTTTACTTATTTACCTGTACGAAATCGGTTTGATTTATTAAGTTTCTTATTTACTCTACAATTATTTTATAAATCTTGTAACTGACAGCACGTTGCTACCAATTTTATATTTCAATTGGATTGTAAAATATACTTTACAAAATAACTAGTTATTTTGTAATCTAAGTAAAATTTACTACTTGAGATATTCTTTAAATTTTAACTGAAACGATTATTGTTAAAACTGACCGAAATTCAATTCATTTCTAGAAAAATATTCATTTTTTTAAAATCAAATAACGCATATTTTATAAATGATTGTTTTCGTTAGCATAACACAATGAAAATGTATGATTCACTAACGATTCGTTCAAGCGGAAAGGCTTCATAATTTATCGTTAATTTTTCCACAAATACGTGGATTTAACGCACAACTGCCTTCCCCGAGATAGCATCTTAACGGAAGAACGGAACATTTTCCGAAGAAATTGCCTACTTCAAATTGGGAGCGGTGTAGGGGTGAAAGAGTGTTAGTTTATTGGAAATTATCATTAGTGTAAACTAAAAATAAATTTCTTTGAGTTTTCTTCGGAAAAAAACATTTGTGTCGATTCTAAATCAAATTTGGAATGACTTATTGCTGTTAATTTCCTAAATAACATTTTTACTATTGATTAATGAAAGTAAGTTATGGTTAGATGATTACAATCAAAAACGGTCATCCCCTAAAAACCAATTTTAGAAAAATTGGCAAAAAACTATTACGACTTTATAGAATTGACTAGTTTTGAAGTACAGTGAAATCTCAAATATCTAAACACCTACCACGAAACATTAGACCGGCATTTTTTACAAAAAATAATATAGGAAATTTACTCATAAATTCTAAAGATAAAGATAATAAATTTAACAATTCTGGTGTCTATAAACTTAGTTGCAAGTATTGTGCTGCATTTTATATTGGTAAAAAGGATCGAAATTTTAATATAAGAGTAAAACAGCATTTGAGATGTTTGAACAATAGTGAGTTTTCAGAATTTTTTAATCATTTCGATGTCATGGTTTCGATAAAAAATTGGGATTGTCAATTTTGCATGTAAACGGTGTTGGTCATAAATTAAATCGTGTGGAACCGTTGGAGAAAAATAAACCATGTAAAACTAATCATAAATATTATTCTAGTAATTTTGTATCATCAAGTAATAATTTGAGTTAGGTACTAAATTTATTTTTAAATAATTATTGTTTTTTTAAAAACAGATTCTGTTAAAGAAATAGTAATATATGTATTTGATTAGTTATTGACATTCTAAAGAAGAAAATTATATTTTTCGAAACCGGTAGATGTATTTTAATTAATTAAGTGGTTAGTAAAACAAAGTTAACAATTTAAAATAATAGATAAATAATTACCAAGAAGTACCTTCTTGGCAACTCCGGAACAAGTATTGAAACATTACAAAGATAGCAGCATTATGCAGAGACTGCGCTTCTGACCTTTCTAAGGTAAGGGGTTGAAATAATTAACACTTATTTTTCTTATTAGCGACCTCGAATTGAAAATAATGATGACGATGTACATTATTTATTTTTTCTGTCTCCTCTCTGGTTTATGGAATGTCAGGTACGCACATAATGAGGAATCTTCTATCTGAGAAGAAACGACCCTATCGAAACCGCTGGACCTTAATAAACTTGACAACCTCAGGCTCAGACCTCATAAACTTCGATGTTATTGTGACGACGCTAAATATTATCTTCATAAATTGAATCAGCTAGGACGCTTAAAATATTTGTTAAGGCAAACACATTCTTATTGTGAAGTTGTAATTATTCAGAACACAGGTCTGTGATGTTTTAAATACTAATTTAATGTATTAATTATAAATATATACTCAAATGTATTTGAGATTCCGTAAAAACAATGTAGATGGCTTTCAAATAATGGAACGACAGATGTATTAATTTGAAAAAGTGTAACATATATGTTCGAAAATTTTTCATGAAAAATACTGGCGCTATAACACAATTAGTAGTGTACTTCCCCGGATTAGAAATAAAGATGCGGTAGCGCAAAAACTATATTTTTCGACAAAATTGATAAATAATTAAATTACTATCATAGGTACATCAAAAAGTCATAAGTATGCGCTGGCTCTTAGATTAGTATTGACACTTACACGGATTTCTTTATCACTGCGCTATAAGCGAAACGTAAAATGCTACGCTATAAGCTCCAATTCTTTTGAAATTTGAAGCATTCTCTCCTACTCCCGTTGATACAGAAAAATAATCTTGTTTATGGAAAAAGTATTTTCAAATTATCGATGAACGAGTGTTTTTTTAATGCATGCTTCACGTTGGTTCAGCGACCAGTTGGCTTATCGGCCAGACAGTCACGCGACTAGCTTCCTGGTCAACTACTACTCTATCGCTGAAAATTTGTATTACTTGCCATTTCAAATTCGCAAAAATGCAAAATTAGACACGATTTTTTAATCAACTCTTATCTTATTAGTGACCCCAAATATGTATTTATTTGTAACCATATAATACAATGTAAAAATATGTTTGGACTGTGTCCGTCTCACTAGAGAAATTCTGGTAGTATAAATTACATTTATTACTGTATAACAGGTGTATATGAAGAACAATTTTAAAGTGGACTTAATTTTGGATCACTTTGTAGCAATAATTAATATAGGTATGAGTCAATATGTTTGGGTGAGTGCACCAATACTGGCTCTACCCATATTACGAATCCAAGTTTTAATATTATATATAGTTTCATGTTCTTGGGACAATCCAATTGGTTTAAATCTTTCAGCATTATATTAAATAGTTGTAGTTCCATTGGCCATATGTCGTGTGTGCTCTTGGGGTTTGTAGTTTATTTGTATTTATATCTTTGCTGAAAGTTAAAAATTTATTATTACTTATATTAGATAAAATATACGTTTATTGACAACGTTTATCAGTATTTCACATAAAAGGTGAAACCCAATAACATGTCTTTTAAAAATAAATTACTATTTTAATTGGATTTTATATAGGTTGCAGTAGGAATCACCCTTAAATTCAGTCTTGGCTACATTTCTAGACATTTATCTGTATTTTATTATACCCTTATTTCATGTATTGAATTGAATTTTATATTTACGGGCGCTAGACCCATAAAGATTATATTAGGATGCCTGTTACGGGATTATAAATACTGTAAAAATGTATGTGTTTGGGACATACATTTGTTTGCATATATATTTATTCTTGAACGAAAATAATGCACTGCATTCCACCCCTTCCTTTCCTCTCCCGGCACGCCGTCGAATCAATCGATTGGCGACCTTGAGTGAGTGCGGTATACGTGAATCTAAGGATTATAATATTATATAATTGAGACTTCGCGTCTATACAATGTCGTCTAAAGGAACCTAGATGAAATTAGTGATTTAAATATAAGTCCACGTTTGGAGATGTCTGCAGAGTCTGGATTGTGTTGAATGCCAAATTCCTTCCGTATCCTGACTTTTTCCGGCACTTTGCTTGAACGCAACAATATGTATAGTTTTGATATTAATAATTTATCGAAAGTGAATAAAATTATTTATTTAATTTGTATATCTATTTTTCTCACTCCTTTCCTTCCTCTTTCATCATTACTTGGATCTGGTCTGAATCAACAATTGTTCATTTAAACACTACATTCTTTATTTTTTATTAGATACCACAATATTATTATCCACTAGCAAACCCACTCTTGCCATACGAAAAGTCTAAAAATAAGCCTCACTACTCGAAATATACTGCAAAAACTGACGCGTAGAAATAAACCCTTCCAAGAGAGCCGCAACCCTCTTCCCATGCCTTCCAGTCTTACACAAATCCAACATTAAAATCTTTTGACCAAAGAGATTATATACAGAGAATATAAAACAGAGCGGTGACTATTTTGCTCTTACATTAGCATCGGTACCTACCATAGAAACGCCATAAGTCCAGAAAGTAAAATTAATTAATTACTTACTTATTTTTTAGTGTGTTTTCAGTTTTTCTACCTCTTTTTTACAATCCTTTTTACCTCGAAGGTGGCATAAAAATGAATACATTGATGCTTCGTACAAGTTTATTCAATTGAAACTTTGTAAGTCGTATAACGTGAAAACAGTTGCTCGTACAAAAAATTGTAGGAGACCTATTTTGTAGAAAATGTTATAATGTACAAATTTTACCAAAGCCATTTTGTTAGCCAACCAATAGCGAGATATTTACAAAAAAATATTTTTTGTGACATCGTATAACTTCTGAAGCGCACAAAATATAAATAAATGTTATTTAAAAACACAAAATATACAAAAAATTGACTAGCTCAGTATTTTTCTGCACAGCCTGTTTTTTTTTTTGACTAATAAAGATCTAATAAATAAATAAAGTCTAAAAGTAGATTACACAATATTATAACACTACATATTAGTATAAGATGGAAGTGTTTTCTGTTTCCTCCTAATTCCTAATTCCTTCCTAATTCGTGTGTAAAATATGTGTGTTACGTTAAGTTGTTCTGTGGTAAACCACTTATTATATCAATATTAAAAAATGTTTTTTATGGAAACATTAGTTATACTTTTATTTCTTTAACTACCCACTACCCAACAAATCTAATCTTATTTAATTTAGTAACGAATCTCTAGAAACTTGGTCGAATTAAAATCAGTGAATAAAAATATATAACTAGTTTTAACATTAAATTATCTTTGACGATTTTATAACAATTAAAAACATCTCAAAAAAAGACAACGAAACATTTTGAAATAAACGAAATACGATATAAATATCGACTAATAAATAAACAAAATTAGTGTGAAAATACAATAAATTTACGTAATTAGTTGTTTAGTGAAAATTGACTCATGGTGTTATTGTAAGTAACGCCCTTTACGTTCGGGCATTTTTGAGAACTGGCGATCATTGTCGAATAACCCGAATGCCGTTCCCCACATACCCCTACCTGGCCTCAAAGTTTTACTGTGTCCTAGTGTTTAGTTCAACTTTAGTGTATACAAACCTTTTTCATTTGGACAAAACAACTCCTGAACCAGCTATATAAAATTGTGTTAATTTTGATTCCAAACGTACATGGCATATGAATATTCAATACAAAGTAAAGTAATAAGTTTTATAAAAAGTATCAATTGGACGTCATATGTCACTTTGTACAAATTAATTAAATAGTTTGGACGATATTCGTTAGATGTCACCCTAACACTGGGGGTAATAATTTTTTATATATAGAGGTATGTTTTCCTTTACTTGGTAATAAGCCTTTCCAATATTTTACCCTTAGTTTTTGTCGGCACATAATTTTTAGAGGTTGTATCTGTATCTAAACATTACTCTCAAGCTTCTAATTTTATTTCAATGGCCTTCCCTTTTTTCTTTCCTTCTTTAATTGTCAACCATCGGCTATGCACCACTATCTCGCACCCATCTGGTGGACGCGATGATGAATAGGGCATATGATGCAAAGCGTCGGCTAGAGAGTTTAGATTCACAGGGCAGAATAGCCTAGAAAACTCTACACAGAAGACTGAACGGCAGTGAAAATCTGTGAACATTTTAATTTTTAAACAAATAAGAGATATCTCATAGAGACGAAGCTATTTTTTTATTATATTTTATGGAAAGATATGGAAGTATGTGTACATTATTACTTGTTTAATAACAGTGCCTTTGTAGGCGAAAATCCAGTAGTTGTGTGTTCTTGGACATATTCAAATCTAGCATTTTAATTTTTAGTAATGTTTTGGACATATAAATTGAGTGTATACATAAAATTAAGTAATTCGAAAATTTGTAAAAAATTCCATATGGTAGCTAAAATATAAGATTCAGGTATCTAAAAAATGTTTGAGAGGCTTTAAGGGTTTAATACTCCTACGAAACACTCCATTAAAGCATACATTGGAGATCAATAGATCAACTCACAAATTAATTTAAATGGGTTATTTGCTAGTAAGTTAATAAGCTCATACCTTAGTTCAAATACCCGTTGGCTTATAATTGTTTTAGAATTGATTAAATTACACTATCCATTAAGTCATCAGGTAATAATTAATACCCAAGCATTTTCGTTATTGCCTGTGTATATCTTCGAAGATTCGACTTCTACCTGTTGCTATTTAAATTCTTGGTATTTTATATATCCTTGGTTAATAGATTTACAATGTATTTAAATATCACAACACTAGATTTATTTACATAATGTATATTATTGTTATTCACAAACAAAACGCCTCACCACCAAATTCGAGATTTTAGACAAATATTTTTTTTTGATGTTCGCACCAAAATTATAGAACTCTCTGAGTTATAAGACAGAACAGAAAAGCTTTAAATAAATATGAGATATCTCATAGAAATAAAGGTATTTTTATTATATTTAATAGAAAATATATGGAAGTATGGGGTAATTACAGGGCTTACGATCTGTGTTTGGCTTAATTCTCACCAATGTTCACCAATTCTCATCCCTCAATTAATACAATTATCAAATTTTTAAAAGTTGTATATATATGTTAGTATGTGGACTCGCTTCATGTACCACTACACCATCGCCATCTATGAACCAAATTTGATCATTCAATCTTCATCTTTTTAAAACAGCATATATGTCATCACTATGAGAATCTGATTTTTTTTTAAATATTTTAAAGCAATATTCTTTATCTGCAAAATGTTTTTTAACATATTTTTCAATTTTTAAAATATATTTTCTTATTTTGATAAGTATATTATATTAGCAATATTTGAATATGTCCAAGAACACACTTCCATAGTCCCATATATTTTCTAATATAATAAAAAATAGCTTTGTCTCTGTGAGATATCTGACATTTGTTGAGAAGCTTTAATTGAAGCACAAAATATTTCCCGATAAAAATTTAGTTGTAGTTTCACATTCTGGAAGAAAACGTTCAAAATCTATCGTTATAATTTATAATACTAGTAGTTAAGCAATCGATTTCTGCTAGGCCCTGCGGGCGGATATTGTGGCTGCTTTTTGACACCTATGTTCATGGATAGACAATAATAAATACAAAAATGCTATTTGGAATCGAATGAAAAATATAACCAAAAATCGTTTTATTGATATTTCGAAAATTCTGTGTTATACTATAGGCAGTAAAGATAAGGAAGATGACACGCAATACACTTCTTTTCAAATTTAATTTAAAATATTTACATACTATTATTGAATATATACAATAGAAAACTATTACGTTATATGTGGTACCTACCGTGCGCGAGATGTGTTGGACTTAACATTCACATGTTGGCAACACTGACCGCGCAGGGAAAGAAATCCGAGCAACGGTATTTTTCGGGTGATAGCTAGCATTGTAAACGGACGGACAATTCGATCCATAAATCGTAAAAATTTGAATTCACATAAGTGAGGAAGGGTGAGAACAATTGTATATTTTTGACATCTGTGTTGTCTTGTATCATATTTGAACTTTCTGTTGACTAATTATTAATTGATAATAGTTGAGTAATTTCAGGATGGACGCATCCTTTCCTCATTTCACTCATTTTCTCATTCCTATTTTTAATTCATTACCTCGTTCCTAGTTATTTCACTTTTAAATTTCGTAAAAGTGATGTTATTGTTACCTTTTATTAAAACTTTTTCTGCGGACATGACGGAAGAGGAGTCATGCCACGACATACTGAATGCCACGGGAAGGATTTCTCCCGAACAATGGAGGAGGGGTACGAGTTGATCTGCCGCTAGACAGTACCCGACGAGATGATTTTTTCAACCAAGGGAGACGCAAGCAATCCATGAAGAACCAAATGCCAATAGATGATCCACCCTTCCTGATGTTTCGGCTAGTAAAAGTTACAAATTTTAACGGGTACCTTGTACTGGCCAAATTAAAATGAAGACTGTATCTCTGCAGCAATGGACAATTACTACGCGTAAACTAGTTACAAAAATGAATTTTGTTGTGTACTAAGAATTTCCAACTTATGATTTTTTTATTGTAGCATTTATCTTTCTTTTCATATTCTGATTTAAAACAAATAATTTCATATTTGTTTCTTTATATTTTATTTAAAACTAATGCTCGTGTAACCAATTTATTTTCCAAGTTATTTCTGTACTGTATCTGACCCGACAAACTACTAGGTGACATGTTATGTTCATTTGGTTCATAATAGTAAATTTCATTATTTTATTGTGGCAAAATTGCCAAAATCATCTCTTTCATCACATCACATTTTGTGATGGAACGCTTAATGATTTCTATTTTAATATTCTATTTTCTTGATTATTTTTGTGTTAAACTTCGTGATTAAAATTTGCAATAATCTTTTTATTTTTTCCTGAGAATGCTGGCTAAAGTGAGAGAAAAGATATTATGTTGAATTCTGTGAACCAGATCCACGCACTTCATGCAATCCTCTAAGCAAACCGGTGGATGTGCAAACATTGGGTCATATCATGACGACCACACGCCACAAAACATTAAAAACGTTAATCGTTTGAGATGTATGGGAAAAGTTCCGCCCCAACCTAGTATTCCGTATTGTGATATTAATTCAACCAATGCATGTTACATCATTTTAATAAATTTAAGAGTTTGCGAATTTCAATATTGTCTAAGGATATAAAAGTAGAATAAAAATTTATGTAATTTATTATTTAAGAGTGTTATGTGTTCTTTAATGTTTAAATTGAAACTTGACAATTATATTTGTTTTTATAATAATTAGAATTATATTTTTATATTTCATTGGTTGGCATGAAAGCGTGGACTCGTCTGGAATAGAGTCCTGGGCACCTTTCTTTCACCTGCAGTAAATTCATAGTGTTGTGTAATTCGGACTAGGAATCAAAGATAATCAATAAAAGAGGTTTAATTACAACAGGTTGAGGGATTAAATTCTAACATAACAACCCATTGACCCGAACCGTTTTCTTAATAGTCACATTTTGGTTGATTTTAACAAACAGCCAAAAAAGGTTGTCGACGCCTGATTTAGGGTCTAAAACAAAGAAAAAAAATAATATGTAAGTTTTTAATATATTTATATCATAGTACGTAAACATTAACATTTTGTAAAAATATCATACAATAAGGATATAAAATTTGTACACACAAGTACTCAGTTTTCAATTCGTAAATTAATTAGGTATCCACCCGTAAAATATTACACCCTGTATATTTATATACATACATGTAGGTAATGAAAACACTCCGTGCGTTCGGCAACAACCCTTCAAACTTTGCAATCACTTCACGAAACTGCCAAACATTAATTATCACAATCGTCCAAGTTACGATGTCTTCTAAATCTACAGTGCCGTCCATAAGCTTGAGCACGCGAATGAACAAATAAAAATAACGCATTGAAGTTGTATTATTCGTACTATGGCTCCCCCAGAACGTCAAAAATAGATCGTTAGAAAAGCTTTAAAAAATTTCAGAATATTTTATAGAACGTTCGCGAATGACTTGTAATACATAAGAACGTCGTTAGGGGTATTTAGTATATTTGTAGACATCAACGAGGTAGATAGGTTTTTATGGCACGCTTAGAATTTTCTGTGTAAAGTTTTCTGAGCTCTTCTGCCGTATCTCGGACCTTTCTGGCCGCCGGTTTCGGATCCATTATCATCGCTAATGCGAGCACCAAGGTTGTTGGCATTAGCACAACATGTGACTAAACTACCAATGCGATCTATTTAATATGCTAAAACCAGCCTTCTATTTACTACTAATTTGTTCATTCTCTAACTTATAAATAAATTATATATACGCTTAAGTGATCTCGTTTTATTAATCAACTAATTCATATTCTTCCAGCTCTAAAGTTTACTTTCATGTCAGTTTTGGTACCAGAACTTCATTTTATACTGCTAGTGTTGCCTTGGCTGACAATTTTCCATTAGAATTTACTGCAATCAATGCACTTTAGATGCAAATAAAAAATGTAGTGGTTTATCATCACCATTATCGTCTGGACAAGGCGCTTTAAACTTCCCAACTTTTTGACGAATCGAAACCCAGTATGTTTTTAGTTTATTTTATACAGAGCAATAATAGTTTAATAATACAATATAAGTTAAAATAAATGAACTACGTTAAAATATGATATAGTGGAACCCCGGTTTTACGTGATCGGAATTCACGTTTTTTCTACACTTGCGTGTTATTTCTGCAGTCCCGCGTCAATTTAGTACATAAAAACCCTATTTAACGTTTGTTTTTCCCGCAATTTACGTCAAAAATTTATTGTTTCGTTGTTATATTGCTTTTTACAAGCTGGAATCACCAATAATATTGCTTAGATAATATAAATAACATTGATGACAGAAATAAATTATGAATAACCCTTGCAGATTTACTTAAACGTTGACTCCAACATAATAACATCGAACGTAGTGGAAATTGATGAAATAGCAAACAGTCGCATAAACGAGAACTTGACAGAAGAAGAATCAACCAACAAAGAAGAAGTGTCTGCTCATTCCATAAACCCAGTTCTTACAGAAGATGATGCCATGAGGCATTTTGAAGGTCTCAGAGCATATTGAAAGAACAACATGCAGCAAAAACATTGTTTGATTTTTTTAATACCCCCAATTTACATTTTCCCTCTGTTTACATTTTTTTTTGTTGGTCCCTTCAAAAACTTACAATCGGGGTTCCACTGTAATAGAGTACAGAATGGTGCACGGTGCTGTACAGTTCTGAGCGTGTAGTCTAATCCATAAATCCCACTTGGTTATTTCTCCATACTGAGACTCCACGATGAATGGAATGAATAACGGTAAGTCAAAGGGTCTCCTTTGGAAGACTCTGGCCAAAGTTATAAAGACCTAAACAGGATCGAAGATAAATGCTAACGAAGAGATGCGGGCGGCATCGTCTACTATAGGGGCTGCAACATACGCGGATTGAGCATATTAGTATGCGAACACATTCTTATTGTGAAGTTGTAATTATTCAAAACATAGGTCTGAGAATACAAATGTAATGTACTAATTAGAAAGAGGTAAAGAAAGGACCTATTAAAATAAACTGCAAATGCGGGAATATAGAAAAAAGTTAAATCTTAAAATGTTTAATACATATTCTAAAAAAGATACATATTTCACATGTAAGTGAATGTATGTAATAATGATCGGAAAAGATCCAAGTTCAAATACCTGTAGCAACAACAATATTTTTCGATAAAATTGATTTTATATGTATATTAAAACATTTAACTTGGATTAATATTCATTATCATGTTTGTACTCGCGACGAATGAGATTGCATTTGCGATCACTATCACTACATTTTATTTATTTTGCTTCATATTTAGTCGCTTATATGTTCCGACAAATTATAGATATCTCATAGAGACGAAGCTATTTACATTGCATGGGAAGTATGGAAGTATGGGTATTACAGAGCTTACGACCTGTCATCGGCTGTCTTAAGTGATCACTTTACGCGATTTAACGTTCACCATTCCACCCAATCGACCTCCATATCTATCAAATTTTTGGAAGTTGTATATGCGTTACCGTTTACCGTGTTTACACTTTGAATATTTAACTACAACTTCGCTGTCGCCATCTGTGGACTGAAATTTGATATTCATTTCCCTGAAACAGCTAATTTATGTTCGTGTATATATTTATAATAATAATAATAATATTACATTTTTAGGTTCCTTTTTTTTTTACATGTATTATGTACATACATTGATAAATAATGTCTAACGGTCTGACGTATTACTCTTCCAAATTAATATTCATTAATAATACATTTTCACCTAGTTCATTACTATGAGTGTTGCGTAATATTTCAAATATCAGATAAACGAACCGAGGGTATGCATATAAAATTTGGCCAAGTAAATACAACATATCAGTAAGAAAGTAAGACATATATTTGCGTACCCTGCCTGCTACACTAGTAATTTACCATATTATAGCAGACGGTGTTCCTCCGGTATAACAGTAAGCAAAGTGCAATGATTAATGGGAGTATGCATTAATTCATGCGGTTTTCTAAGAGAGGGCGTTACTAGTATTATTTCGCGCCGTGTTCATCCGTGACTATATTCATTTGAAAGCTACTGTCATTGCGCGTCTTTTTCAGTATATGTCATTTGATTGAAGTGTAAACAACATTTTTTTCTATTCATTTGAACATGTCGAACTTTGTGCCAGAAAAAATGTTTTTGCGGGGAGTTCTTCTTCATTACTTTAACATGAAGAAAAGTGCTACCGAAAGTCATCGGATTTTAGTAGAGGTTTATGGTAACCATGCTCTAGCTGAAAGAACGTGCCAGAAGTGGTTTGCACGGTTTAGAAGTGGCGATTGTAATGCTCTGTATTTGGTGGGATCAGAAGGGTGTGTTGTATTATGAGCTATTGAAATCGGGTCAGACGATCAAAGGGGACCTCTACCGAACACAATTAATTCGTTTAAAGAGAGCGATTGCGGAAAAACGACCAGAATATGCAACCAGACACGAATCCATAATTTTCCATCATGACAACGCTCGGCCACATGTTTCAAGACCGGTTCAAAACTATTTGGAGAACAGTGGGTGGGAAGTTCTACCTCACCCGCCTTATAGCCCAGACATAGCCCCTTCTGATTACTACTTGTTCAGATCAATGCAGAATGCCCTCACCAGAATACGCTTCACTTCAGAACAGGGTATCAAAAATTGGCTTGATTCGTTCTTCACCACCAAGCCGGAGAAGTTCTTTTGGGATGGAATCCACAAACTGCCAGAAAGATGGGCAAATGTTGTAGCTTCCGATGGACAATACTTTGATCATTGAGTGTATAACCATTTTTTCACAATAAAGCCTTAATTTTCGAAAAAAAAACGCATGAATTAATGCATACGCCTATTAAAAAAAATATATATGTAAACAATTAATCAAGAAATGCAATTAGGTAATTCAATATACTATTGTAGCAGTTTTATTTTCAGGTTTGGACCTTTAAAGGTTTTTGGGCGTAATTTCTCCCCATTTCGTCGAGCCAGAACTGTGGTTGCACTTTTGGTGCTAGAAATAACTAAAATATGTATAATTACGCCATAATCAAAAGCACAAAGACTAAAGGCACATCACGACAGGAACAAAATCAATTCTATTGCTCGTGGTTAAGAATGTTTTAGTTTTCGTCAGCCTATAATTAAATTTTTAAATAGTGAAGGAATTAATATATCTGAATAAAGAATTATTATTGTTTGTCAATCTTTTGTTAGATAACGAATTGTACTTTTTAGTAAAATTAACCTTGAATAAGTTTCACTTAAATAGTGGGTAAGTCTTATTATCTCAGATTTGTATTATTTTATTAGGAGTTAACCACAGATCACCAAATACATAGACATGAACAAACGCTAATTCCTTGTCTCAATATTTTCATTTTGGTGTCATCCACATAATCATTTTGGTACCATTTACGCAATCAAATAGCTCCATGACTTTTTTTTTTAAATATGACTCGAATTGGAACGATAGGAACGAAAATTTAAACGCTGACAATACAATATGCATTAATATAAAAATACGTCTTGTTTACACAAAGATTTCATTTTCGAAGAGTAAATACTTTTACTGTTACATAAATGTGTCAAAAACTATCGGATTTATGTTTCCACCAAGAATGTATGTAGAATGCCCAAACTAATGTTCTAAACCCCTCTCATATATGTACATGTTTTATGTCCATTCATTTACTGGTCAGTGGAGTTAGCCTATCAATCTCGTATCTGTCTTTTAGAATCAAATTATTTTGAAATTTAATTATATGTATAGAGGTTAGCATGTTCTAGGATTTTTGAATTAATAACATAATATTATGTACATACAGATAATTCAAATAAAAATATAATGTATTCCTGATTTCATAACTTTTTGACTTACGAAATTCATGTTTAAAGAATCTATTATATATTTCAGCATTTACGAAATAAAATAACGGCATTTAATATATACATTATGTAATATAATAAATGAGACACAAAAGTTTTGTGTAGGTATTCATTTATTATATCGTAACTTAAAATTGTAATAAAGCCAACTTGACCTTCAGAAAAACATTACAATACGACCTTCAAAAAATATATAAGTATGAAAGAAAAATGAAAAGGGTTGTTATTACATCTTACCAAATATTATCGTAACGGGTCACCCAAAAGAAATCGCAACTTCCGAGAAAAATTCCAGAAAGAATAATCAATGCCAACAAGACGAAACCAATATAATCAGGGTTGAACTAGAGATGCGTCAAGTGCTTACACAAGTAGTGGCAAGCTCTGTGGAGTGTCAAAAATATTTAAATTATTTAATTATGTCATTTGACATAAATGTTTTTCTTTATGTAACTATTGATTCAGTATTATTGTTCCGAACTGATTTAAACCAAAATCGAAATTAACCGATTGTGATGTAGCGAAGTCGTGGCTTTAAACATGACGTTTATTACTTCATCATCAGAGTGGAATCTTAAGCTTAAAGCCTCTGAATATATTCAACTAATAATGAGCTCAAAATCACGAACCGTGAGTCAATCACTGATATATTTGTGTCACATTCACTATCAGTAATTGAATATCTGGGAATATCGTGATTGGTGATTCATTTTTTAATTGTATTTGTATTTGGTTGTGAACCGTTATTCGGTGCCTGCGCATTTGAGACGAAAATATTCATGAAGGAATGATGTTATTAGTGTCATCTAGTAGATTCTGATAAAACGTTTTCGCATTTGATCCGAAACACTGAGAATTTGATTCGAAAAATAAACACACATTTTTTTAAGCATTTTCATTCTCTTTGTGATCATGTTAAATTAAATATATATTTTTTATTTATGCTAGAATATGTTTTTTTTTATTTATGTCGTGTATTGTGTGATATGCGTGCGCATTAGTAATGAAACAGTGATCACAGTCACAGCTTTCAATCACTGATATTATCGAATTCCAATCACAATCACACTAGCATTTTTTCTCATCACTATATTGAACACTGTGCAAGATGTTGTTTATTCAATAATTTGCCTGATGTACTATAACTAACCATCGCATTTTAGAACAAATATGTAAATTCACCCCCCCCCCCTCAATTTTGGTGTTATCTAAGAATCAACAAAAAAGTGACCACACTAGTAGGTACTCGTCACCAAAGTGACAATCTATTTTATTCAGTATCCGTAACCGTTGATCTTACTTACATTATAAATTTAAAGAATAATATATAACTATTATCTACTTATATAAAGAACATTGCTATGTAATCGTTTTCAAACAAATTCAATTTTAAAAAGTCAAAAATATAGTTATACATTTCATTCGTCCCCTTCTTTCCAGTGAATTATACTCATAATATACACACATTCACGCGCGTGTGCGAACAGTATTTATAAACAGGTAATAATGAGAGTGGTAATTGTACTCACTCGACTTTTTGTTTTAATTAATTAACGTATTGAATTACCCATATTGTTTAATTGTTTGATTTTACCCAATTTCATCGTCTAATTTGAAACTAAAGAGAATACGAGCGATTGTAACTTATTCCCTGGCCTTGGTTCACATAAAAAATGTAATATCTTAAATTAGTCACTCATTTTATTATTTCTACAGGGTGTTTTTTTAGAGATATAGAACTTTAAAAAGATATAAAACACATAAAAATTGTATTAATGGCTATGGTTTTGACTTCATTAGAAAGATAATTCTGTACCATTAGTATTTAAATATAATTTCGCGCGTATGGGCACCGCGGCTGGTTCGAATAAAGCGCGATCTGGAAGTCCAATTTTCGAACACTTTTTGAAGCATCTGAGGCACCGTATATTGGTAAAAACGCGACGAATATTGAATTCCAAGTCATCTATCATCCCTGGTTTATCGTCGTTGACTAGCGACTTCACATACCCTTACAGAAAATAATCCAAAGATGTTAAATCAAACGATGTTGGAGACCAATTCAAAGATCCATTAAGCGAAATTATGTGTTCATCGAATGTTTCCTTTAACGTTCTGGCCGGCATCATTTCTGAAGAAATAACAGCTTCTTCGGTGCGCACTATACGATATCTCAGCGGATGCGAATTACCAATTAGAGTATGCGTGGTGCGAAAACGATCCATAGTTATTCGAATTACTTATTCCGATGGACAGTTATGTCGACCGTAAAATGGACGTAGCGCACGATAATTTTTGCGAGCTGAACTACGATTTTCAAGACAATAGACTCATGCCAGAACAAGAATTGTTCTGGCATGAGTCTATTCATGGTGACATGGCAAGCCAAACTGAGCACAAATTAGCTGTCAGCTGTCAAATTGATTGTCGCTGGAGAAAGTGTTGCCAAATCTAAACCTCTAAAAAAACACTCTTTACTTCAGGAAAGTCAAAATGCCGACTCTCAAATTACAATTACAAAATAGCTGTTTCCAAAATTAATAATTCTAAGAACACTATGAAAGTTATCCGTTCAGAATTTTATTTAATGTAGGGTGTATTTAACAAACCAAAAATTATAATTTCGCAAATGTGTGCTGTTGAATAATTAGTTCTTGTTCGAAAACAAAATTTCGTACGTATTAAATTGCTAAGGCAGCAGCAACGTAATACATTTTATAGTAAAATATTTAGTAAATTACGAGACTTTCCTTTAAAACAAATTTTTACTTAGAAGGAAGCAGATATTCGAGGAATTAAATTTGTTTAACAAAAAATAAATGTTTTTACAGAATAATAGAAATATAGGAAAATAAAATAAGCGCCATCACCCGATCGGGCAAACTAAAGAAATTTCAGCGAGATAAAAACTAACACTAGTCTTCCCAATCTTTCTGTATATAATAGATCAGAGACATGGACACTGAGACAACAAGAGTGCAGGGAGAGCGGTGCATTAGATGTAGTCACTGTCTCAACAGTCAGTCAACGTGCTCCTGACTGAGCGTAGTGGTCCTCTATTTTTCTTCTACAGCGCGAACTGCTTGCATGCACTCTTCGTAATCTTGGGTCTTGTTTAGTGTACGTGTAGCGAAAAATTTATCAATTTAATTGGAGATCCACATCTTGTCCTCTGTTCTAACACATTCCCATTAATCACCAATTTTTTCAGGGTATTACTATATTTTCTAGCAACATGGCTAAAATATAGGGGTTTGCTTTGGGTTTGTCGAGTCACTCGCAATAATCGCTAACTTTTGTAAGTTCTGATTTAATTAAATCCCTTTCTCTAGTCACAGCATATATACTCACTCGCATATTCCACATTCATATACACTGCGACATACATCCACACGCGTGAGAACTGAAGAGAGATAGGGCCTTCTGATCCAAATTACATAACCTTCAAACGTCAGCCACTAAATCCGAGTTACTTGACAACTTAAAGCGCACATATTTCGTCTCATATCATGAGATGTTCTTCTATAAAATAATTATTTTCCTGGGTGTTGTAGAGAACCTTTCTTTAGTACTGAGTTCCAAAATATTGGATACATTCGTTCTTTTTGCAATCCATGATATATTATACAGCGTGCGACGCCAACACCACATATCCAAGGTGTTGAGCATATTCATTTATTTCCCTCTCATGGTCTATGTTTCGAATCCATGTAGAGCTATGTGGTGATGTGACGTGGTGCTGCTGACGACTGTTTTGAATCGGCGAACAGCTTCATTTTATATTCAATAAATGCTGAGCAACCTCCATCTTCTTCAGCACAAATCCACACACGCTACAAAATTTGCGGATACAAAAGAGAGAATAATGGTATAAGGTCGAAAGCATAGACCTGGCGAATTCTGTAACTAATTGCTCACTTCAGGAAGTCATCAGGAATGCTGCAGATCAGAGTAGTTGGTAGCGAATAGTTTTGGCCGCGTTGTCATCATTATCATAGTAACCACGGTTGCTCTGCAAGAACATAACGGAGAAGAAGAAGAAAATATAATTTCGTAAGTTGACGCATATTCAACTAACAAAACATATTGCAGATAAATAAGTATTAATTTAATAAATGTTACATAATGTATTATGGCGTTACTCAAGTACGATCACTTATTTATTATTTTTATATGTGCATCATACATTTTATACTGTGGTATCACCAGATACTGCGTCTCGACAAATAGTAGCATGAAGTTAGATGGCGGAAATGGACGTTTCCGGATCGACCAAATAAAAAACGGACAACTTAAGGGAACTGTGAGCTCCGTTCTTGGGATAAAAATAAAAATCCCCGATCATATGGCCTTGTAAAGGGGTAACAATTAGAGAAATATAAATTCTCGTTCATATTGCGAGTAAAATGTGAGTTCCAAATTTGCATTGTGTAATTCTTTATTCTATAAACGTGAGATTCTCTTTTTACAAAGAAGATCATTTGTACGATGGATATCATATATTTTTTTTAACAATGGCTCTTTGCGTCGACGGTCAGGAGATCACCCTGGAGCCCTACCACCATATTCAGGACGTAATTCTGAAGGACGGAGTAGTTATTCTACAAAGTATCCCAGCCCAAGCTAAAATTTGAAGGATGGATAAATTATTCTACCCAACTCTAATAAATACCGATGAATTCCTGTCCGAATTTTGTGATGTCGTACGTTACATAATTTGAAGAAATTGAAACCGCCATCAGGTTCCTCTCTCTATTATCATATTTCTTTTGATAACGTGAATGTAATTAAGCTATATTGTTGTAGACATATTGTCACTCTAACCAGGACCTTGGCATTCAGAAATTTTTATTTTGTAAGATTAATTTTTGAATTACTTATGCTCTCCGATGAATCTATCGGTAGAATCACAGTAAAATAAATGAAAAGTTATGAATGTGAATAATATTATTTATTCTTGTGCTCTATCCGTTCAACAGGCGTTGGCTATTATCACTTTGTTTACTACGGCCCGGAAAAGCTCTACAACCATTACCTTACGTTCTTCTGCCATGATGTTCTATCAGCCATTACCATGATTTTCCAGGGAAGGTGTAATGAGGTAGTTTTTCGTTGCTTTCCTCATCGCAGGGTTACAATTGGTTTAATATCAAGCAGTACCGAAGTTATTTTCTCCACCTTGATTCAATACTGCCAGATACCGTTGCCCTAGAAAACAGCTAGCAGTGCATCTCTCTTGGTCTGATCCGTCATCTACCACCTGTCTGGCTTGGAAGGCCCTTCTGGTAGTGACACTACCGTCAGTATATCTCTCAGAATCCCTGGAATACTCAAGTCTCCTCACCACGATAAGGTAGAGATCCCATCGACGAGAGATTATTTATTGAACAAATATCAGATATCTCTTAGAGACAAAGCTATTTTTTTAATTATATTTAATGGAAAATTTATATAGCAATATGGGGTAATTACAGAACTTACGACCTGTCTTCGGCTGGTTTAAGTATTCACTAATTCTCACCCCTCAATCTCCACATTTATCAAATTTTAGAAAGTTGTATATATGTTAGTATGTGGACTCGTTTCGAGTACCACTACACCATCGCCAACTATGGACCAAATTTGATGATTCATTTTTCCCCTTTTTTTTAAGCATGCATTTAAACAATATGTGAGTATATTTGAAAAAAAAAATAGCTTTGTCTCTGTGAGATATCTGATATTTGTTTAATTATAATGCCTTTGTATATAAAAATCCAGTAATTGTGTGTTCTTGAACATATTCAAATATTGCTGGTTATTTATAACATTGAATTAAAAAGATATTTATATATATATAACTTTATTATTCTACTACATTGCGCTCCCATCTACAAACCTCTTATTCGAGTACATTGCACTCCCATCTACAAACCTCTAATTTGAGTATATTGCACTCCTATCCACAAACCTCTAATACGAGTACATCGCATTCCCATCTACAAACCTCTAATTTGAGTACATTCCACTCCCATCTACAAAACTCTAATACGAGTACATTGCACTCCCATCTACAAACCTCTTATTCGAGTACATTGTACTCCCATCTACAAACCTTCTATAAAATACATACTTTTTAACATGGTTTATTTACACATACCCTAGAAACCTCGTAAGAAACGCAGGCTATATTACAATTATGGGCATTCTAATTCCTCGATCCGTGCCCTAGAGCAATAAGAGGTTTCCGAAGAGTAACAGATGCCTGGGGAGGCATTCGCCGGACGGTATGGGCGCTGATTTCCGATTAATGGAATTTTATTGTCGGTTATCCAAACACTGCCAGGTCCTGTGACCTTCCGCGCCAGACTCCACGGACATATTGTGGTCGTTAATACCCATCTTCGGCGGGATTGTCTGTTTTATTACAGCACCCGTTTAATGAGCAACGAATCCTCTCAATTTATACGTTAATAAGAACTTACAGCAAACATATTGAAACACACGCGTGAAATTTCTGATTTGCGTGAAAATACAAATCGGAAGGGTTGAAAATAACTTTAGCAGGTGTTGCAAACGTATTTAAACATACAAAATGAAAAATATTCTATATATACGCTTTACCGCGCAGGTTTCATACGCAGGCAACGTGGACTACTTAATTAAATTAATTTTGAATATCTATTACATAACAATATATTTTTACCGTGTCCGCTCGGTACCATATGGATTAAATAATTACCACGTGAACAATACGTGTATTGTAAATCTGCTTGCACTACACACTATTTTATTAACGTTAATTCTCTTCAATACATCGACATTTACCCTTCATAGTCATGACTCCACACTATACAGTAATATTAAAACTATTTCACTTCTGTTTGGAATATAACGCGAATTTTCCATGTCTTGTCATGTCTGGAGATCTAATTTTTGACCTACGCATCTAGTCCGCAATCCGTATTCAGTGTGTACCGCCGTACAAGACCGCCACGAAAGATTTCGCCGCCGAAGAACGTTTGCAGTCTTACCCACATAAAAATGTTATTCACATACTCAAGGTTTTTATTAACCAGGGCTAACAATAGTTGGACTCTAGACTTTCAAAATCATTGCTTCATTTAGAGTATTTTATGACTTTCAGGGTATCTCCTGTTAGAAATGTTGTCTTCAATGTCGCGCGATTTGGCCAAAATATTGCAATTTTCGAATATTTATTGTTTTAAGGATCTCTTTTTCCTTATGCATCAAAATCATGGCAACCTATCAATCCAGCTATTTTCAGAAGTCATATATGGATCCACATCTTAAATGCTTGAGCATTATTTCAGTGAGTGTCGACAATTCCATTCCGTATAATAGTACAAGGAAAACATAGCATTGCATCAGTCTTATTTGCAATTTTAAATTTAGGTCATGGCTGCACAATATTATCTTCATGCGGAAGAATGCAGCTCGAACTTGCATTTAATTTCCCAATTCCCAAATCCAATTCTTATTTAAACTGCAACCCAGGTAATTTATTTTCTCTTCTTTATGTAAAAATCGCTATGATGATCGTGTATTTTGTCTTATATAATATGCCGAATATACGAGGGTGAGCCAAAAATTATCTACGCTTTCGCCATAACACACCTTCAAGATTATCATGCTGCCGTGCGTGCTTAGAGTTGGTACGCCTGCGGTCACATGTACAATATTTGATCCCGATAATTTACCTTCCAGCTATTACAGTTTAAGAATCTCCGCGCCGCTAGCAGTTTGCACCAAGGAAGAACAACGAACATCCGATGATCCGATTTCGACTGGAAGACTTTTATTACAATACGGAAACAGTGCTTTACCACGTAAAAGTGTATTTTGTAGATTTTGAAGTTTAAAAATTACCGAACGAGTATGATGCGCGAAGAGGAAGCAAAACTTTCGTCAACCTCCGAAACGGACGACAAGATTCAGTAAGCTCCAGAGATGATTTTAGCGATTAAGCGAGTTACCATCGGTGAGGTAGGACATCTGTCATGGTCTGCCTATCAAATCATCTACGACGAACTTGACTTCGGTAAAGTTTTATGTAAATAAATTGTAGAATAAAAAATGTAGATAATTTTTGACTTGCCCTCGTACCCACATTTTTTTTGTGTTTTATAAAAATAATTTTGCAATAGTGGATTGCGTAGCGTGGGTTGATCGCCACTGTAGTACCCAAGTTTCTCTCTCATTCTAGATTTTTACACAATTTTACTAACTTTCTATTTGTAATATAACCGGCTACCAGGTGGTGCAAACTAAAAGTCATAAAAAAGTTCAGGATCGCAAATGTTTATCTAAGATTACATTTATAAAATAATATTATTATATTTTGCCAGAGTTTCTCATTTAATGGGTTACATTTTAAATATTATATATTCAATTATTTCTGAATAAGAAAAAAATTAAATCGATTACAAATTTCACATTTATATATTAGCAAGTATTAAATGTACATATATAAAAAATCACTAAAAATAATTAACATATTTCAAAATTTTCGTAATTAACTTTGTGAAAGTCAATTGTAATTAACTTTCAAAAAATTTTTTAATGTTCTTCGTTCGTGAAAACGTAAAAGTACTACATATATGCAGAAAGGCGAGAAAATTAGACATTCTAGAAAATATAGAGATTAATATTAACAATAAAAATGTACTTAACATACAATCGCCCCCTATTACATCTCCTCTCCTATCCATATCAGCCCCACCCACAATCACTTTCACTTTTCACCGAAACTCCTCCTCACTCCAGGTAGTCGATAGTCTATCTTCTAGTTTAAGCTTTAGTTTATTTCTGAAGATGACGCGGTAAGTGTCGAAAACATTTTAATTTTTAATTAAAGTGTAGTGTGAAGTAAACAACGTTGTGTTTTATTTTAATAATTAATTAATTTTTTCAAAAGTTAAGAATTTTATTAAAAGTTAAATAATTAACATTAAAACTGATGATGTATGTAATATTTTTAAAACAAATTAAATGTATATATATAAAACTTATTTATAGAAAAAATATTGTTGTTGCTACTATTCCGTAAATATAAAGAAGATGGCTTTCAAATAATGGAACGATAGATGTATTAATTTGAAAGTGCAACATATAAATTCAAAAGTTTGTAGTCAACTCACTGTGTTGGTGTAGCATAATCGGTTAATGCATTTCCCGAATACGAAGAGGTCCAGTTCGAATCCCGTTAGCAACAAAAATATTTTTTAAATAAATTGATTTTGTATTTACTAATTAATACATTTAATTTATATTACAAATATCACAGACCTATGTTCTGAAAAATTGCAACTTCACAATTAGAATACTGTTTAACATAGTAAAATTTATCAAAAATGCAATTACTTTTTATCGGATCATTTCCATTAATTAAAAAGTGAGATAAATGTAGATGTAGTCCAATCAAAACTGTATGTTATAGCGTTTCAATTTCTCTAATTTTTGCAACATTTTCAAATCATAAATGAAACCTTTTAACTTAATTTTTCTAAGCAAAAGAATTTTTACTCGAAAAACATTTTAACGTAGAATAACTTTATTAAGTGAGCCCCTAGCAAAATATGTCGTGAAAGCTGCATTAGAAAAAGCGTGAAACAAATTTTCGTAACATTTTATAAAATCTCATTTTCGCCATGTGTTTTACTTTAAATATTTTTTCGAAGGATTGATTTTTTTATATGTATCTTTTTTATTTTTAACATATGCATCATATATATTTACATATGTTAAATTTGATGTTTCCGCGAGCACTAGTGTATGGAACTGGCGTCTCGTCTAAGTTAGATCGCGTTTTTTTGCAGATGGTTTCCCCACTGTAACTAGTGCCACTGTCAAGGGGTTGCCTCAAAAGAGTAATGTCAGAAATCCGAACTACAAAATATGCGATCTACACTAAGAGTTCGCCAGTTTCATATATTATATAAACTCGTATATATTCATATACGGAACTGGCGTATTTGTTGGGTTAGATCAACGTCATTTGTTGATGGTTTCTAGGCCGACGTTTCGACACGGTAATACGTGCCATTGTCGAAGCGTTGCCTCAAAAAATTACAGTGCAACCGTTTTTTTTTGCAGAAGATATGCCACAGTTGAGAAAATTTCATCCCTCAATATCAATTCTGAGTACATACATATCGGTGGCGGTCGGTGACGTTTTGTAGGAGGGATGCTGGATAATACGTTTATACCTACTATTAAATATACAAATCTATACACGAGCCCACAAACAAGATATAATTATTGACAAAAATAGTATTTCATAAATAAAAAATATATAACGTACCAGAGTTTTCATTTACTTAAACTTGAGCTTGATTCGACAAATTCCTCAAAACAATCAACTCGCTTCGTAATGTGTATACAATTCTGTCCATTATAAACATAAGTATTAAAGTCGTATTTTGTACGTCAGATGCTGTTAACAGTAGGTACAGTACTCTTTATTCAGTATTCGGCCTTGACAAGTGGAACTGAATGTCGAATACTTTCAATCTGTGTCGATACGGAACTAATGATAGGATCCACTGTTGCTGGTATCTATACGCGATTCATAGATGTTCGAAAGTCGAGAGTGAGAATGTTTCGACTCGCTACTGTCGTAGTATGTCGTAGCGTGTGTTATGACTGGTCTCTAAAGAACAATACGAATTTATTTGCAGCAGTGCTGTTTTTGGGTAGAAATAAAAATTCAAAAGCTTTTTGACTCTAGAACACAAGGGATGCGAAGCATCCAAAACATGTATGAAGCGACCGCGTCTAATACATATGCATACTTAACGTCAAATTGTAATAGTAATATTTAATTTTGTTTACAAAAATATTTACCCCTATTGAACTTTGTAATAAGCTAGTATGAATAAAGAGCTCAAGCTATTTATAAACGGTTATTTTCACGTCTCGCTATAGTTATTATCTACTACTATTACGCGGACGACCGGAGTTCGGTCCTTTACTAAGAAAGTTTTTTTTTATTTTATGTATATATTTTTTCTAATCAATATAACACGTCACATGCAAGATTTGTACGACAATTGAATCTGAGATATGTAACGCGTTTTTTTTAGTGACATATTTACTTTAATAGAAAACTCTATAATAACTATCACATTGGTATTCTATAAAATGACATTGAAAAGGTAACACATCTACATAATTATATTAACCCCCCCCCCATTAACTTTGAACGTGAACTGTCTTAATAACGAACACATGTAGTAGGGAGCATAACATTGCTACGTTCTGAAATGTAACGAACCCTCATAATGTGAAAGTTACCATATAATTTTTTATTGCTTTCTCTCTTCTTCAATTGTTATAAATCCTAAGTGAATACAAACGAATGGCAAATTATTAATTAGACATTATTGATGTACATGTTTTTATTGTAACATATTATAATATAGCATAATAAACATAATATACTCGTATAATTGGAAAGTTGGCGGGTTATCGGGAGATAAAAGATAGGATGGCACTTACTTGTGGGTCTCCGATCTCTGGAAGCTGGTTCGTTTCTCCCTGGTCCACCAATTCACAAGCGACGCAGAATTGTCTCGTAATTGATGACACTCGCGTTAAAAAAGTAATTGTTTTAAATATGTTAACGGTAGTAAAATATTATATATTAGCGGTAATTAATGTTAGCGGTTGTAAGCGGATTTACAGCGACGGCAGCGTACCATGTTCAGTTTCGAAAGCGGAAAGGCTCGTTCAGGCGTGTCAGTAGACTGCAGGAATCTTCTTTCTCCTTCGTGCCTAGGGACTAAGATAAGACCAGAGTAAAAGGGAAAAGACATATTTCTGAAGTCCAATGAGATACGCGCGCGTAGTACATTTGATGGCGCTAACAATAATTATATTGCAATTAAGTATATACTCGTAGTTTATTGTGTGGGATAGAGTAGACTCCACTTCTGATATATGCAGCATTGTCTGTGTTAAAGTAGCCAGTTTTTTTCGTGATGTTGTGGTGTTATTTAATTCAAGAAACGTAAACAAAAGTTAATATAAAACATAGAATGAGTACATTAGTATTATCTCATGATTATGTGTAAAGATAGTCTGTAGTATAGGGTAGTCTGTGTGTGTCAACCAAGTTCTTTATCCACTTACCAAGACGTAAAATGACACATTTCAATTTATGAACTTGTGGCTTTTCGAATACGTGAAATTCTAAAATATGTCAAAACTCAAGTTTGACTTTTATGGGTACTGAATAAAATAAATATTCGCTTAGGTAATAGTTATGACGCGTTTGGTCACATTTTCATTACAAATTTTCTGCGATAATATAATATAATTAAGCACTTAGATAATTGCCCCAATGAATTAATTATTTTTATTCTTATCATCGCGCTGATGTAAGGCTTAGTCGTCAAAGTTAGATTTTTTATTAGACTTTATTGACATACATGTTTTTGTTGAGGTGAATATATTATAATATAGCATGATAAACATAAGATATAATTATATTGCAGTTAAGTATATGCTCGTAGTTTATTGTGTGGGATGGAGTAGACTCCACCTCTGATATACGCAGCATTGTCTTGGCTACTGTGCTAGACTGCAGTCTATGTTAAAGTAGCCAATTTTTGTGGTGTTATTTAATTCAGGAAAGTTAAAGATTCGACAGGAATAAAAACATAATAGAAAAAAAAAATGTAGTGTGTGTTATAGAACTAGTGGCACGTATAATGATTGTGTTATAATATTGAATAACGATGCTTCTGATTGATCTCTACCCAATTGGATCATATATTGGGTTCATATTTTTGTAATCTTATTGGAAGTGAAGGATTTCCAGTTGATGCTGAGTGTATTGTACAGTTTCGGAGCTAAGAACATGTAGAATCTTTGATAAAATGTCGTTTTTGCTCTTGGAACTGGCGTGTAGATGTTCGCTGTTTGTCTTGTGTTGTGTCCATGATTCATTACTTGCGGTGAGTTGTTGTTAGCATGGAAATATTGGATGAGTCTCAACATATAGATTTGACAAATGTCTAGGGCATTGTACTCTTCAAATATAATATCTGATGGATATCTAAAGGGACGACCATTTATTACCCTAAGAATTGTAATGGGCGGGTCATATTACAAGACAAAGTATCCGAGACAAAAAACCATTTAAAAGACGTCCATCTCAATACATAGACGAAATTATTAGAGCTGTGTGAGTGACATGGAAAAGATTATAGGACAGAAGTAAATGGTAGTCATGGTCCTTCATCCAACTATGGATTAACATGGCTCATAAATAAATATGATTGTAATTGTACAATTAGTTGTGTAAAAATATACCGATTATAGAAATGAACCAAGAATCCTGGCGTCGTCTAACAAATTTCGGTCAAAATTAACCTGAGAAATATTGTATTGCATGAGTTGTCGTCGTTCTACTAGGAAAAACTGTCACTGAAAAGGATGCAATGGATAAATTTGATACGTATTAAGTTCTGCCGTAGTTAGGCAACAAGAGCAGTCTGCCGGTAATAGAAATCCCGCGAATTTTAAAAATGTAATTATTGATAAATAAATATTTAAATTACAACAAACCAGCGGCTTTACGAATACAATAAAGATATTTACTACTATACTGCCGTTGATTCAAGCGAAACGTGAAAACAGCGGTTTTTAAGTATGTTAGCTCTACTGGGCTAGTTACAAAGTAATCTTTTTAACTATTTTTTTTTATTTAAAATTAAATATGAGTGTTAAAATGCGATTTTTATAATACATAAATAAAAAAAGTATATTATATTTTTGATAATCAATGCATTACATTGTAACACAAAAAAAAAAACATTTCATAATATAATTTTGTATTTTTAACATTTGCAAATTGAACTTTGTGGTTTATTATGTTAAATTTTTTTAAATATTATTTAACTTTGAGTAATTTTAAAAATACCAACTGATTTCGAAAAATACCATTACCTTCTTCAGGATGTTAAATTAACTAGCCAGAAATATATATGTCACGTTATTCTAATGTTTTAAAAAATCTATTTTAAATTATTTTAAATTACAAATGATTATTATTTAAAAAATAAACCGAGCACTTTTTAAAAAAAAAATAATTAGGAAATATTTTTAGAATAGAATATGTGGTTAAATTTTGTTGCTTAAATGTTATAACATTTTGGTTAACTTTAAACGCTTTATTTATTTCTAATGATTCTAAATTATAAAATATAAGACCAACATTATTTATAGGTAAATTTGAGACCAACATTAGTTGTATGTAAATATAAGACCTACATTATTTATATATCAATTTAAGACTTACATTATGTATATGTAAATTTAAGACCAACATTATTTGGATGTAAAACAGGAAATCCCAAATTTTTATCAAAAGTATGATCATTATCTAATAAATGATTGGAAAATTCTGAAAAACCTACTTTACCAATATATAAAGCAGTGTAATCTTTACAGCTATGTTTATAAATACCGGAATTATTAAATTTATCATCTTTGTCTTAGTAATTTTCCTAAATTATTATTTACGTAAAATACCGGTCTAATGTTTAGTGGTAGGTATTTAGATATTTGATTCGAAAATTTATTTATGATTAAAATCCTACTCTAATAATTATTATGTTTTATCTGTGATCTATATAAAAATTGACCAGTAATATATTATTTTAATTTATCTTCTAAAACCGTGTCTATTAATTCTGTATTGTATCCGTTATTAAGTGCTAATTATTTTCTATACGATGGTAGATATTTAGTTTACTTAGTAAGTACTTTAGTAGGTACTTGAATCAATACTCAGCACCTAAAGTATTTTCGATTTCAAAAAGGTTTTGTATACCCTTGGTATTTACCTGCACTGATCAAAGTGAAAATAAAATGTATGGAAGTTTTCATAGTAAATTTTACTGGAGACCCACTGAATAAGTATATTTAAGAATATCTTTCCTTAACTGTTATTAACGGTTCAGAATCTTTATATATTTTGGGAATGTTGCCGGATATGAAGACACCATAAAAAGGTTGATGATTTAAGGAAGGGTGGAATGAAGCAGATCTCTTAAAAGGTCACCAAAAACATGAATTAACCTGGTTAAAACTTCGATCCAAAAGAAATGATACGATCCAAAATAGGTAGTGACTGATCATCCACATCGTCGCCCGCCGATATTCGCAGTTCTAGTATCACGACTGCTTTCATTGAGAGTAAAACGATGTTAAGATAAAAACATTAAGGAAAACACATTCTTATTGTGAAGTTGTAATTATTCAGAACATAGGTCTGTGATATTTGTAATATAAATTAAATGTATTAATTAGTAAATATAAAATCAATTTATTGAAAAAATATTTATGTTGCTATCGGGATTCGAACCGGACCTCTTCCCATTCGGGAAAATGCATTAACCGATTATGCTACACCAACACAGTGAGTTGACTACCAACTTTTGAATTTATATGTTGCACTTTCAAATTAATACATCTATCGTTCCATTATTTGAAAGCCATCTTCTTTATATTTACGGAATAGTAGCAACAACAATATTTTTTCGATAAATATGTTTTATATATATACATTTAATTTATTTTAAAAATATTACATACATCATCAATTTTAATGTTAATTATTTAACTTTTAAATAACTTTTAACAAAATTTTTAACTTTTAAAAAAATTAATTAATTATTAAAATAAAACACAACGTTATTTACTTCACACTACACTTTAATTAAAAATTAAATGTATTCATTATAAAGATATTCACATAAAATCAATTTTATCTAAAAATATTGTTATTGCGCTATCTTTATAATTAATACATTCAATTCGTATTTAAAATATCATAGACCTAGAGATTCAGATTCGAATTGCGGTTGCGCAACAACAAGGGTTTCGATAATGTATATCTTCATAATTAATACATTTAATTAGTATTTAAATTCAATATTATTAATTGATTGAATGAATTTAATATCAGGAGAACACATTCTTATTGTGAAGTTTTAATTATTCAGAAAATATGAAATATTAATTAAATATATTAATTAGAAAGATATACATATAAAATCAATTTTATCGAAAAATATTGCCGTTGCGCCACCGGGATTCGAACACGGATCTCTTTCCTAACCGGGGAAGGTGCATTATCCAACTATGGCGACAATATTTTATTCTATTAATGTGTCCAAAATTTTATAAAAATGAATTGGTAATCAGATTACTCAAAGGTATTTGAGATTCTGTAAAAATAAGGTAGATGGCTCTTCCAAATAATGGAATGATTAAATGTATTAATATCAAAAAGGTAACATATGGGTTCAAATATTTGTCGTTAAAAATATTGTCGCTGTAGCATAGTTAGATAGTACACCTTCCCCGGTTAAGAAAGAGATCCAGGTGCGAATCCCGGTGGCGCAACAACAATATTTTTCGATAAAATTGATTTATTAAGTACACCTTTCTAATTAATATTTAGAATTTGATATCATTAATCGATATGGTTATCTTGTCAAACTGTTGGACGCAGATTGCGCAATATCGTAAAATATTACATTATTGCGAGCTAAAAATAATTATGACTTATTAATCATCAGTTAGGCGATCGGAAAATGAATTTTTTATTAAGTGGGTGAAATATGTTTTGTCGAACGATATTTTCCGCACTGAAAACATCGCGAGTTAATACGCTATGCGAAATTCCGCTAAAGAACTGTTCAAGTACCTATATTCATACCTAAACACGGTCGCGTGACTCGGAACACTGCATTGAATAAAATCACAAGAAAAGTATAAAACATTATAATAAAAAAAGGAATAGTAAATATTCTCCCCGCTTTCAAAATGCAAACCTCTTTTGTATACTTGTCGAGATTTACTCGCTTCGCACTCGACGCTGCCGAGACAAAGATTGACTTTAACAGGACGTAATCACGCCATTTTCCCATACATCTCCCTTTACGTGTTTTGAACGTTTGAAGGCTGGTCCGACATACGACACGATATCAGACTGTGTTTAGTCTGGACGCCGACAATTTTTTGTGAAATTCTACGTGACCCAAGCAAAAAGGTGCTTAAACTGATTGTAACATTATATTCACCGCAACTATTGTACTGCACTTTTCGCCAAAATCACATCGATTAAGTTTTTAAGTGTTCTAAAACAGAAAAGTTACCTCAGCGTGGTACTTAGACAAAAAGATTCGTATTTTAAAATAATACAAACGGAATGAAACGCGCTTTTAATGCGTTGCTTAAATTTTGATGACCATTTCAAAATGTTTTAAGGATCTATCCGTATCTCAAGGCAGTTTTGGAACTCCAATGTTTTTTGTACTGTACTCGGAAATGTTCTGAAAAACTGTAAATACCAAAAAACTAAGAAATGGCAGAGAGAAGACATTCCGTTTTACGCTGAATGGCTTATAGAAAATTAGAAAAATATTTCGTTAAAATTTTCCTTTACAAAAAGCAGTCTTAAAATTGAATGTAGAAAATTTATTAAATTCATTTGAAATTTGAATTCCAAAAACTATAAAACTATTTTATTTGATTGAGGTTTTACCTCATTTTCAAAAAACCCATTGCGGCACTGGCCGCATGGATCGGAAATAATATTAGCTAATTGATGTGAAATTAATTTAATGATGAAGTCATAATTTCAAAAATATACTTACCCGATTTAAGTGCATAAAAATATTTAAAAACTAAATGTATAACATATTTTATATAGAAAAGTAAGGTCAATAAGGTCTATATCGAATAACCCATTATTTTCGTGATAACAATTTAACGTCCTTATATTCTAGTGGTTACGATACTCCCCTACTAATCTAGTGGTCGAGGGTTCGAGCCTCGTTCCAGGAGGCCATCAAGTTAGTCTTATTTGCATGGCTCAAGCGCTTAGCTTAGTTTGAAAATAGTAAAAATATTGATGTGACATGTATTTCATGTACGCATCTCTATTTTTTTTAAATAAAAAATGTCGGCCTCACTATACTTTTCCCGTACTGGGGCAGACAGTTTACATTTGAAGATTGATTAGTCATCCTGTTATATTAAAAAATATCTTATAAATAACGGATCAAAGTATACACATTATTAACAAATTTTTTGTCATACGATGGCTTCCAAATGAGTAGGTACCTGTAATAGTCTCTCATGAATCGTGTTGTCAATACCTTAGAGGGGTGACCGTACTTTAAACACTTGCTCGACAGAAGTTTTTTTCCAAGATTTTATCGCATGTTTCAAATGACTTTTTACACTTACAATATTTTTTTATATATTTAGATAGTGAATTATATAACTCGTTTAACTAATTTTATTTAAATTCTCAAGAATGTAGTATTTTTGCTGTTGTTCAATAGATAATATTAGAGCCATTTTGCATTAATGGGACATTCATAAACAAAACATAAACGAATTTGTAACTGATTTTCAACCAGAGCGAAGATTTTCAAATTAATATTGCTTTCACAAGCGAGAAATTTGTTTGAATTTATTTTTCGTACCACTGTATATCTTTCATTATGTTCTAATTTATTACGTATACCATAACTCTATTATGGTGTATAAATAAATCTATAATTACTACTATTCTCCTAAATGGAGTTAACAACTTTTAAAACTATTCGGTGCTTTTGTTTAATTTATTTATTAATATTAAACTAGTGTTTTTAATATTTTTCATTAAGCCTCCAAATTAACCTTTTTTAGGCAGGCTATTTTTAAACTAGTGGTAGCGTCGAATTCTGTAAATGCATTTATCTACAACCGAGCAAACAGCATAAATTCTGTACATTGCATGTGGCACGGCACTAGTCAAAAAGATTCGATTAATCAACTGCTCTTGAAATATTTTGGTTCAAAACATTAAAAACTTTTTTACAAATAGACCAAATATTACTTGTATATTTTGTTTTAACAACTACCGAAGTTTATTACTGGTGTGAAGTTCCAACAAATGTATGTGTTTCTTAGTATCATTACAGAAACCTTAATTCAGTATTTAGTACCTTCAATATGCGCTGTGGTAATTACTATAAACGTACATTTGAAAACTTCTGACGTTAGCAAAGTGTTACTGGTAAACTATTGTAGTTCTGTAATCGCTAGTTCAATATTCGTTTTAGGTTTCTACAATTTTCTTTGCAGTTATTTCAATATTTATCAGTAATACGCTGTTTATAATATGTTGTTTTTTTTTGTATTAATTTACTTCTACTTATTTTAAAAAACCGTAAATATATTTTTTAAAAAAAGGTACTGAATTCGAACTGTAAATCCGGATCGATAGGATCTAAATGAACGAATGGTGCAAACTACGGATCGCGCATCGCGCAGAATGGAATACGACAATTCCGGTCGTAAATCAGAATCGCCGCAGGGTATGGGAGGGAAGTAGGGAAACCTCGGTACAAGATGAGGTCGGTGAGGAGATAAGGGTTCTAGTCGAAGGAACAGTGATCCCGGGAACCGGATTCGGAAGAACTGCTCCGTAATTAATGCACAATGACACACGGATGAGCCGGATGTCACAAGTTCACCAAAAAATACGTAATCAAAACACAGTATCACAAAACACAGTGCTGGCGCACTGGAGCTGAAATTTCCACACTCCGAATGCTATCGCGATGTCAAGATCGATCGAACAAATATCGGTCAAGTTGACGTCTGCTGACGTCAAGGTCACACTTACAAGACGAGCATGAGAAAATGTATGGATGGAAATTTGAATACGAAAATGTGTAAATAACAACGATCGCAACTGATTCTAAAAGACACGGCAAAAGTGTATTTAAGAATTCTAAACAGATACCTATATAAAAATATGAAAAATAAAAAAAGATATCTTGCTTAATTGCTATAATGTATCTTGACGTAGCGATTGGATGACGCGCGCATGTTTGCAAGAATGACAGTATACAAGGGATAAAAGGGCATCCTGCTAGGGTGCGGCGATCTCTCTCTCCAAAATCGTAGATCAGAACACATCTTTTATATTATATCATACTTGTGAGATCTGTAATAAACTGTATTGTTGTACATCAAGTTCTTGACTGAATTTCCGCACACAAGAAGACACCATTGTTTGCAGTCGTAGTAGTCGAGTTAAAGATATAACACTTACCATCACGCCCATTTTCCCACAAAGATAGAGAGGATAGAACACCATACCCTTTTCTCCTGGTTCAAACAATGTATCATACATTCTCCACATGTGCCCAAGCGACCGCAAGTTTACTTTCGTTGGCTTCACTTACATATAAAATGAGTATTTTTTGCTATGGAAAATAAATATGCGGTATTTATAATTTTAAAATATTTATTAAATAACCTGAAATTGTAGTCTAATTTTTAAAGTATTCATAGAACTTATCAAGACAAAATTGAGACTAATCGTAGATTTAACTTTATTATTTATTTTCTACTTTGATTATTTCTTTGAATATTATGAGCCTCCCTATCCAACGATGCCATATTTTAGTACATATTAATAAAAAGTCGTTTTAACTTGATATTAAATAAGTTCTATATCTCCATCCTGTAGAAAATAAACACTTTGGACAGACTTAATGACAGGCTTTGGATGCATTTTTCGGGCATCTTGAGAGAAGGTATAATAGCTTGGAGTTGTTTGTTGTGGTAGGTCACATCGAAGTACGAAGAGGAAGAGAAAGATCCCCCCATCCGTTGGACCGTGGACCGACCAAGTCGATAAGGCAAGGATGCCGAGAAAAGTGGAGAAGCATAGTTTAGAGGACGAGGGCTCATTGAGATGACAGTCTTGAGGGACCGACGTGGATGATATCAAAAAAGTGCATTTACAAAGTTAAAATAACATCTAACACTATAAATACAATACAAATGTTAGCGAATAGGTAAATATTTAAAAATAGAATAGGTAAATACTTTAAAAGAAAAGCAATCATTACATTATGACAGTATTTATTTTACGTTCACAATACTTCCTTAATAGTTATACAACAAAAACAAATAGTGCTTATGACTTAAATGCTCTATTGAACTCTCTGATTTTTTTGAACATGGAACCAGTGGTATCGTAAACTGTTCGCATGCCTACACAATATAATCACATTACATGTTTTATTTAACGAAAATACTAATAACCGTATACAAGTAAATGAGTTCTATAAATCAGTGAAAGGCGGAATATTGTTACCTATTTAGGTCGTCACAGTTTCAAACACGTTGAACTAGAAATAAAAATGCGTCACGAACAGGGAACGATAATCTTGCTATCCGCGTGCTTCTATTTTATATATAATTATTATCAAGTTTGACTAGTTGGAATAGTCTTCTTTGTATAACCAACCTTGTGAACCAATAAGGATGTTTGGTATGTATAATAATTTGCTTTTTAAATACGGAATACGTGTCACATCAATATTCTTACTGTAAATTAAATATATAAATTAGAAAGATATACAGGAAAAATCAATTTATCGAAATATATTTTGGTTTCTACCGGGATTCGAACCAGGATCTTTTCCTATCTGGGGGAAGTGCGTTACCGTTATGCCACATCAACCATGTAAGTTGACGACAAATTTTCGAACCAGCTCTTTTCAATTTTCGATGCAGCTCTTTTAAATACATGTGTTATTCAATTTTTTTTAAATATCTCCTGGTTCTAATCTTTTTTCAATAAATTGATTTTGTCTGTACGTCTTTCTAATTGATACATTTAATTTTTATTAACGTACCGCAGAACTATGTTCTGAAAAAACTGCAACTTCGCAATAAAAATGTGTTTTTATTAAAAATATTCTTACTATTTTCAAACTTAGCTTAACGCTTGTGCTATGAAAATAGGACTAACTATGGGCTCCTGTAACGAGGCGCAAACCTCCGACGTATCGTAACCACTAGACCACAAACACGTTGAACTTACATAAGATGGATTTGTTTTTTTTAATGAAAAAAGGTTGCCGACTCTTGCTCTAGAAACTTTTCTTCACAATACTGCACCGTCATGTCATTCAATGTAGTCTTAGTATTAGGTTGATGCCTAATTATCCGCCGTTTTTTTCAAGAGGTTTCGTTATTAGAATTTGACATTTAATTGATATTTTTCAAAATATAATTCTTTAATATGGTTAGGAAATTAAAATGCGAATCGAAAACCGTATGCATTGTAATTAGTATTTCTATAACGTGTATAAAATTAGCACATTTTGAGGTTAGGTACAATTTAAAGAATATCTCTTTGGGTCTAGTATCTTATCATTTAAATGGGCTGTGGGTCAATGTCATTAAAATGGGGAACATTCCAATAAAAAGAGAGGATACACAATTTATTCAGAAATGTAATACAAAGTACAAAAATCAGAGTATGAAGGAAGTGATATTTAGTAAACCTGAAGATAAATGGAGAGTGACTGCACAGAAACTGCAGGGTACAGGTGGCGGTGGAAGGACTCCTGGTTAGACGAGGCCGACAGGAAGAGAAGAATGATCAGGCAGGCGACAGCAGAAGCGGCTAGCATGGGTCTGTAGTGGATGCCGGAGAATTGTATAGAATTATGAAACTGTGATGCAATATGTTTGGAAAGCATCGGCTTATGCAATCGGCACCTGGAATTCGGTGAAGGTTGTCGGGTGTACTCAAGGTTTTGCCAATGCGCCTGGCACGATGAGATGGTGTGGAATTGCGAGCTCCGAGAGATCTTTGTGAGACCGGTGATTAAATTGTAATTGGTTCCTCATGACGATTCTAACGAGACCGTGTGGAACATGTAATGGCGGTCAGTTACACTTCACAATAATAATAAGAGCTGTAGATATCTTGGATTACTCGCGAATATAATAATAACAATTTACATAATAAAATGGTATCTCAGATAGTAGATTACAACCGGGGAAACGTAAATCTACATTCTTGCTTGTACAATACGGGGGACTAGAACGTCCTCGCGCAGTTTAATTATTTTTATCGGTAGGTACTTAGGTATTAAAATAAACCCACGACAACACGTATGCCATATTATGTTGTATATTTTCGAGAAAAGGTGGAAAACTTCTGAGTCATTTCGCGATCTCAACGATCTTTACGGCGATGGAATGATTAACGAAAGAGCAAGATGAGAGTGGTTTGTTCGCTTCAAACCTGGTGACACCAGTTCAGACAAGTCAGCAAAGGGTCGATCTTCGAATTTCGATGACCAGGTTCTATTGGCGGCTGTGGAAGAGGACAAACTTTGCACTATTAGGACACTGGCTGTGAACTCAACATCGATCAGTCCACAATTGTTTGTCTTCTCAGAAAACTCTGCAAGATGTGGAAGTTGACCGGATGGGTCCCGCACAATTTCTCAGACAACAGAATTTATTTTTGTTTTTAATTATGTGGTACAATATAATTAATAATATAATAATACACACATACACGTGACGACTATGACTTTGGAGGTGTATGATTTCTATAGCATCTCTCTAACTGTCCTCTAAATTTAATTTGTTTACTAGTCTCACGTCAAATGGTACAAGTATCGCTCTGGTACGGTGATACCGGAACCAACCTATGATGGTATTAAGATGTTAATAACTGAATGTAATAAAAAATGTAATATTGACGAATCGAAACAAGAGTAAACAACTCACAAAACGATTCCGGGAAAGGGTGTAAATAAAAATATATATGTAATAATATAATACAATTTTTTTTAAATGGCGTATAATTATGCATTAACTTAATAGTTTTTTTAATATTTTTTCTTCTTCTTTTTCTTCTTCTTTTTCTTCTTCTTCATCGTAAGCGTGGTGATCCCATGAAATATCTGATAATTAGTGTACTACCTTTCCGGTCGTGAGCCATGTTGTTCACAACTTAAACAGGACCATGCTATCTTCTTTATTTGGTCTATCTATCTTGCAAAAGACCGTCCTCTCGCTCGTTTTACTATCATCGTTTCTTCTAGCAACATATTTAAAATATGCCAAAATCTTTCTCCTGGAAGTATTTTTGTAATCCTGTAGGATCGAAACATTTGTATCCACTCGTGGTTCACGGGAAATTCTTCATACGTCTCCAGCAATACATATCGAAGGCGTCCATCATATTTATTTTCTTCAGAGATTTCACCAGATGGTTTTTAGTTATTTTTATGGTGGACTGATTTCTCCGTATCTTAAACCGCATCGTCAACCTCTTTGTAGCTCCTTAAGAAACCGTTCCTTGTAATAGTTTCAAATCAATCGATGATGAGGACTTTTGTTTTTATTTATTTCTAGTCCTAGTTCACTGCTCTTCATTGTACGATACGGAGTAACTCAACCATGTCATCCTCATATTTGTATAGCGACATTACAACTAGATGCAGTGAGCAAAATTATAAAATTAATAACCAAACATTTTTAGACTTTTCTTTAATTTTTTTACGTCGTTTTTATGTAAATGTAAAGCAATGTCTCTCTTCCAGAAAATTTACGTCGAAAGCATTGTTAGGGAGCTTATTTTTTATATTCTTGTGAAAAGTAAAGCCAGTCAAGCCAGTCGGAGCTTGGTCAATGAACACCATGAAGGTATCATTAAACGGCTCACGAGCCATTACTTCCAAAACTACTTAACGCGAAACAATATTTAGTGTTGTTTTAAAGAAAATTACGTTGTATTATTTTTTTACTGCCGGTTCATTCTATGTTTTATGTGATGTCTGGATTTCGAATTTTGCTCACAAACTTGTATATAATATATATTATTTCTGTTGTTTTTTGTACGCTATATTACAAGGATTAAAAATTAACTTGGAATCTGAAGTCTAATTCATCTCCAATCTCCAGACGGTAAACGTAGGGCCGGTTGTCTGATCAGTAGTAACTTTTTACTATGGTACTTTTTTCTAAGGTAATTTTTTATTACGGTAACTTTTTACTATGGTAACTTTTTATTATAGGAATTTTTTATTGTGTTAGCTTTTTATAACAACCATAGAAAAAATCCATTGCGGGTTGTTGATACATCAAATTTACTACTGTCAAAGCACAGATGGAGATGTCTATAGGCGCGACAAATAATCGTGAAATGTAATTTATTTTAGGCGTTATCTACGGATTTTTTTCGCCTAGGCGTTGGATATCTGTCACTTCGGTGGTGAAATTTTTTCGTATTATATGTAATAGTGTATATTAAACAATAAGATAGTCATCGGACGAATTCTCATCACTAAAATAACAGAATATTGAATAATTATTTGTCGTATACTGCAAATTCAAAGTCACTTTGTGTCAGATGACTTTTGGAAATTATTATACTTAGAATCACTAGAAGAGACAGAAAAAAAAAATATTTGAATTTTGGCGTTCACAAGTTAAACTATTCTACAGTAATAAAAATATTATTTTTTCGTAATAATTAAGTTCTATGTTTTATTTTCGTTGTACATGATATCTACGTTTCATTTTTTACTTTATCTAAATTCTACATATTTTTTATCTTAATTCTTATTTTTATTTTATTTTTGGATACGTATTTTCTATTTAAACTAATCAAAAATCATCATAATATTTGCTTTTAGTTTTTATGTAAAAAAGCTGTTATGTAATGGGTTATTTAAACTATGTTTTCTACATGTTTATGTTATTATTATCTTTATCTTTAAATGTTTTTGCCATGCCTGTTCAATAATCTGTTTGTAAGGATATTAGTGTTATTACAACTTTTTTTTTTAATACGCCTTACAATTTAAATATAGAAATAAATACTACAAAATTAAATTTTTTAACATTTATTTTGCAACAAATTTGAATTATCTTATCATTATGAACAATCTATATATCGATATGTAATAATTTGACACAATAAATCACTGAAATGCTTAATTGCAAAAAACTTTTCTTTATAATAGCTATCGTTGGGGTGCGTAAATTTTGATGTATAAGCTAACAAAGTAAGTACGATTTTTTTGACGTTCTTCTGTTGATATGCGTCCAGTATTGAATAAAGGCTTTTCTTTAACTTTGTCCAACAACTTACCTGATTTTACTAGACCATCGAGCACTTAGGACGAGCAGAGGGCTAGCAATATACATCGACGGTGATACACCAGTGTTTAACGCTGTAAGGGTTGTTTGGAAACTAGGCCGTGTCACATGACCCCGGATGCCGAGCGGTCCCGGGGCGACTAACGCGTGCTGGTCACGTGACGATGTTCGCACTCGGTCGTACCACGTAATAATTGCGTGAATCGCGGAAACCCCAGCTCTGGCGAGGGGGTGAGAGGGTGAGCGCGTAAATGTATCGGCGTATCTCTGCTGGGGGTGGAAAAGCTGCATTAATAGCGAGTATGCAAAACTACCCCAATTATTGTGTTGATGATAAAGTCGTTAAGGCCACATTCAATTCAATTTTCAAGATCATAAAAGCTCCAGGCGATTGTGCTATATCTATTATTTGTATATGTAAGTAAAATAGTGTAAAGATTTATTTTGATTTTTATAATGTGGTGAAGTAGGACGCACAAATTTTGCTCTGATGTTTAGTTAAAAATTATAATTTTAATATGTAATAATAATATTTAAAATTAATAAAATCACCAACATAAAGTTGCTAGCGTGTAACATATTTGAAAAAAAACATAAGTTAATTCAAATTACATAAGAAATCGTGCCCTAAGAATATTATTGCTTTTTATTTGTATATATTTTTTTGCTTTTAAAGTAATAATAATAATAATAATAATAATAATAATAATAATAATACGTTTATTCCAACGTGATCGGATTTTTTTATGAAGACCCGATTCGCGATATAGAACACATTTAAGTTACGTAATATTATGTATGTTATGAAAAGTAAAGCAAAAAAATAAAAAAAGTTCACGCATACATGTAAATATGAACGAAATATAGATACTATATTTCATTCACGGCCATTATTGTATCTGTAGCTATTCTGTAGTCGTTGCCATTCTTTGGTCAGGGAATCAGCTATCTATGAGAGCGCCGCTTATACTAGAGAGCAGGCGCGGTCGCTTCATACATGCTTTGGATGCTCCGCATCCCTTATGTTCTAGAGTAAAAAGGGTTTTTAACTTTTTGTTTTTATCCAAAAAAAGAACTGCTGCAGTTAAATTCGTGCTGTTCTTTCATACAATACGATAGGGAGCGCACGGAGCGAGTCGAAATATATATACATTCTCAACTTTAGACCATCTATGAATCGCACACAGCGCGTAAACACAGCAAGAGTAGATTCTATCATTCGTTCCGCATCCACATAGTTTGAAATTATTCGATTTTTGCGCATGCGCATTAAGGTTCCGCCTGTCAATCTCCCCGAACGCATACGTGTTGCTTAACAGCATCCTTCATTCATCTTCTAAGAATCCTGCAAAAAGAAAAAACCTAACATGATCCATCTTAACTTACAGCGACATATCCAATCAGATCGTTCCTGTCTGACTGATGGCTCCAATTAGATCTAATTCACCGTTTCCAATCAGATCCAAATCAGTTTCAATCGGTTCATCATTTATTTATAATAATAATAGTGGATAATTTGTATAGCGCCATTTTCGTAAAAACTTTCACCTCAAGGGCGCTTTACACATAATGTTACCAATAAATAAAATAAATAAATAGTTCTACAATTATCCTTGTTTTATAAAATTAAAAATTGTAATTCTTACATATGGAAATGACTTTTTGAAAAGGTGCGATTGTAGATTATTCTTAAATAAAGTCTGATGCACTGTTTCTTATGACGGAGGGCAAAGAGTACCACGCCTTTGGGCCTGCCACCGCAAACGCTCGTTCACTAAATTTAGACTTCTGGCAACGGTATGTCGGTTCTACAACCCTTCCTGTGGCTGAAGTAGAAGCTGACCTGACAGTTTGACGTCTACCATTCAAATTGTCTGGAATACAAAGATACATATATTTTATACATATATACAGATATATAGAAACATAGATTTATATATTTGAACAGATGGATGCGATCCAAAAAATTGTCATTTTCAGTTTGTATACTATGTTTATTGTTATTAAAGATCACTAAATCCACATCATAATTTTTGAGAACTTTGTTATGTCAGTTAACAATTTTTTTCATACTATTGTATCACTCTAATCCTCGTATCTTACCTTAATGGTTCAAACATTATATATAGCAATGTACTATTAACTTTTTAAAGAATATCGACTTACTAAATATAGAAGAATGAAAGAGGTAGATAGATACATAGGATATAATATAAATAATTTCCTTGCTTTACACATAATTTAAATGTGTACGTACCTACAATATTGCAGCATTACAATGTTTCAATCATTTTCATATTTGTGATAATAGAAATAGACTTTTTTCCTGTTTGAAAAATATAACTTCAGAGCAAAAATACATAATAAGCGTGGGACATTAACATAAAGTGTATTGAAAATTACTTAAAACGAATAAAAATTATTCTCATGTTATTTAAAAAAAACACAATTTCTTCTTAAAAAATTGTGTCAATGGTTGAATTAGATTTTTAATATGATTATTAAATTGCATTTTCTCATATTTTATCTATGATCAGGATATTTTATTGGATCCGTACATGCAAGTGTCATTGCCAGTAAGGTAAATTAAATGAAGTGTGCATTGTCTTTATTGCGAGTAAGATAAAACATGTATTAGTGAAATCTTATAAATTTTTACAACTGGTAAGAATATTGAGCATCTGTCTTATCAATATTTGCACTGTCAAATGCGACCATAATTCGACGTGGCGCAAATGACAGATGAATGTTCGTAATGTAATTTTGTTCAGTAATCATTTGTGTAAACATGATCTCAGTTTTTCAAGAAAGTCTATAAGTGGATATATATTATATATTTTAAAATTTATACTTAAGAACACCGTTTATACAATTCCAGGGAATTGTCGAATCAATCAGCGACAACCGATTGCTTTTTTCTGCTAGGAACTGCGGGTGGCCATTGTGGCCACTTTACGGCCGATTGTGACCGATACATGTCCCGTGGTACCCACTGCGTGACCAGGGCTTGCGTAGAATCTAGATTTCATCTAAAGCATTATAATGAGTATGCACAATGCACTATTGTTAAAGCAATATAATAAGGGATTTCCGCATAGAAATATAGATTCCATGGAAGCCCTGGCCGTGCAGCGGTCACAATAGCCGCCCGCAGGGCCTAGCTACAAACAACCGGCATTCACCAATTACTTTCCTGCTAGTTGTTCATAATTGTGTTACCTGTCGACTCTACCAAATTATAATCTCTGTTTATAGTTGCAAAATTTCCACGTGCTTCTACTCTTTCAACTTCATTTTTCGAGTATTGACTATAGACATTAGTCAGAGGAAGCCTCCAATATCGTATTATAGTACAGCATCCATGAAAATTTAAAATTCAGCATAAACCTGCGTTATAATTATTAATTATATTACTTGTATTTTAAAGGAAATTAACACTCCAATGTAATGTTTCAGTTTCCTTTCAAATGTCGCTATGCGTGACACACAAAATGACATTGGGATATTATATTTAAGTTTCTTACTTGTGTTAATGGATTCGTACCTATACTTGTGTAAATGGATCCTTACATGCACTTTTGTTATGAATCTGTATCTATATTCGTTTTAATAGATCATTAACATAACATTTGAATAGGTCTGTACCTATACTTGTGTCAATTAATCTGCACCTTTACTTATTTTATTGGATCTCTACTTTTTATTATGTTAATAAATACGTACGTATACTTGTGTTGATAGATCGGTACCTACATTTATACTAATGGATTCGTACTTATACTTGTATTAATGGATCCAAACCTATACTTGAGTTAATAGATCCGTAACCATACTTGTGTTAATGGATTAGTACGCATACTTGTGTTAATGGACCCGTACCTATACTTATATTAATGGATCTATACCTATACTTGTGTTAATGGATCCGTACCTATACTTGTGTTGGATTCGTACCTATAATTGTGTTAATAGATCCGTTACTATACATATACTAATGGATCTATACCTATACTTATGATAATGGATCCATACCTAAGCCTGCATTAATGAAATCATACCTATATCTGTTTTATTGGTCTCCTACTTTAACTCATGTTATACCCGTTGTATTAACGGATCGATTTTTGCCTTAAAGACATAAATGTTAAAAGTATTAAAAATTTTATTTCGCAATTAACAAAACCAAAATCACGCCAATTTCATTATGTAGCCCAAATACTTGCATGCCAGGCTGCGATAAGGAGGGCCACGAAAGGCGAAAACGTTAACCGCTCGGAACACACGTCAGGGACCTCATATTTTTATACTCCCTATAAAATCCACCTGGGCGAAGGCCTCACCTGTTGAGGCTAGCAGGTTCGTGAAGTTATGATGACGTCATGCATTTAGCAGTCAAACAAAACTAAGTAAAACATAATTTACAAGAAAATTTACACTGCATTTAATACTTGTTTGTCCCAGAGATCGGCAATCTTTTGTGAAAAATATTTATGGTACGATGATTCACAAGTTTTTCAGCAACTTTACACCAACATATGATTACAATGAATTGATGTAAAAATTATCTCATGTTAAGAAAGTACACATATTATTAATTTTTTTTGCATCTTCCTATTAGTCTAAAGCTGATCTTTGAGTTTCTCTCCAGATCAAAATATGAGATGTATCTCAACTAAATTTTAAGATTCTCTTATCGTGTCTCCTTCCGTGGATACGGGCCTTAACCATGGCCTTTTATTGATAAGTATCTGATTTTAATGTTAAAATTACCTACTCTAAATTATCACTACTTAATAACTTCTTAACTTTCTCTATACAACGTAGATTTATGAAAACGGTTCCTCGCAAGAACACCTTCTGCCGAAGATAATAAATAAAAAATCGACAATGGGTACTTCCCAAGTCTAATATAGTGTGATGTAAAATTGTCATGTAAGTAATTATCGTGATTTTTGTTAGAATTTAAATTAATTTTATTTAATTTTCCCCTGTTGGTGTTTGTAAGGAGCTGGAATTAGATAGCTTAATTGATTTAATTCAAATACTTTTTTACTTTTTTCCTCATTTTATTGTTTTTTTACCATTTAACTGATGTCAGCCTGTTACAGCTATCTTCAGGCTGGTACATTTTTCTCTTATGCTGGGGTATTTATACCATCTCAATACAGGGGTATTTAACAATGAGTTTTTAATAATTATATATAATTTTAAAAGGTTGATGATATTTTGAATCTAATCTTGGAATTTTAATCATGTATGCTATTAAAGGTTATTACAGGTATTTGATAATGGTAAAAAAATAATAAATAGTGTAGAAAAATAAAAAGTATTTTAATTAAATCATTACGGTGGAATTCCAACAAGAATTAACAGTTTCAAAATTAGAAATAATACATTTTTGTTCTTTCACATCTTCCTCAATACTATGGTTATAAATAACCCTGCCTGTCATATGCTAATAACCACAGGGATCGGGGTTTGATTCTTCGTCAGATAAATATGAATTTTAAATTTGTTAATTTTTACTGAATTCGTGAATATTTTTTTCTAACCGGAAAAATATATAATCATGTGAATCTGGAATGCTAGTTTTAAAAATCATTATTAACATACGTAAGTACTTACTTGTTGATAAGTATAAGTATAGATCACAATTTTAATAAAAATAAGCACCTGAGATCTCAACAGACTTAAGGAGGTTGGTGATGAAATAAAACAAAAAAATAAAGAGTACAGAAGATGGTGGAGCATGAAGAGTTAGCGAAGCGAGTTAGCGGCATTTGGTCGGGACGAGTGGTGGAACGGAACGATCGGCAAGACTGAGCGCAGTTACCCTCGGTGGATGTCTGGTCCCTAGGTGTAAATGTCGTCGGTCAGTTGGGATGGCCACCATGGCGGTAAAATATAAAAACTACTCGAAATAAAGATCAATGTATGGAGACTCTTGAAAAGGCTAAGACTAGAGGTTGTACAGTGGTACCTAGACTTACGAGTGTCCCAACTAACTTTTTTCGAGATACGAGCCGTCTCTAGGCCGATTTTTCATTTTTAGTTGAGAGCTGAAATTTAGATTACGAGCCAGTCTCAGATATCCTACCGCTAGTTGATACAGCGAACGCCATACTAAATGACGCAACATCCGTCCAGCATCCCGTGTCTCATTCGTTCACTTTAAGCGGTTACGCGGTGTAAGTTGTGCTCGCATTTATGCTTGCAGTTATTTTCAGAAGATAATGCTGAGAAGAAGCGGGTGATGTGCATTGAATTAAAGAAATAAATTATTGAAAAACACGACCAAGATGTGTATGTAGTCGACTTGGCGAAGCAGAACGAGCGTAGCACATCAATCTGCACCATATTGAAGAAGAAGTCTATAAAAACTATAACGCCAGCCAAGGCCATTAAAATAATTTGAAGCTGCTGATGGTGTTATTGACGGAGAAGCAGCTCGCAGAACGCACCGTGATAGAGGCAAGAAGCTATTAACACTAAAAGATGTAACAAAAAATATTGCGGTGATTTTTGGGGCCCCGGAACGGATTAACGCTATTTCAATAGGGGAATTGATTTGATATACGAGAGAGTTTGAGTTACGAACTCCGTCACGGAACGAATTAAACTCGTAAGTTAAGGCACCACTGTATATCCAAAAATGATGATAATTCGAGTTAAATACGTAGGTACACTTTGCAGGTACGGACTTTGATTTTGTAAAGGGGGCAGAAACGAATGAAAATAAAACGTAATAATAAATGTATTAAATAAATAAATAAATACTACAATTAAATTTCAGACCAAATACTTTTAAAAATCAATTCAAAAAGCAGTGGGAGCCGTAATTTGTCAATCCCTGCATTAGACAGTTTATAAAAGATGTTCAAAATATTAAAAATACTTGCACGCTCGGCTATATTTCAAAATTTGTTACATTTTCGTAATCAACCGAATGGAAAAACCATTTGTGTCATCTTCGAATCTCTCCAGAGATCTATTTAAATTATACGCGAATCTGATAGCATCTTCCATTGAGTTTAGGAACACAAAAGATTTCTTCCCATCGTTAGATCCACTTAGCATTTTGATATTTTGCCGTCGATTTGATCTGATATCTGTAATAGTAGTTTTCAATGCTGGGATTGGTCTCAAATTTAGTGAGAGAAAATATTCCGATATTACTGCACTTCTAAGAGACCGCCTTCTTTAACTTAGAATCCAAGAGAGAACTGACTTGATAATATTAATCAATTGTACCTATACGCGTATATGGGAGAAACACTAACGGACAAGAGCACTCGTACAGTCTATATATACTTAAATCAATTGAATTGTCCCAAGAACATGAAACTATATATTAAAACTTGGATTCGTGCACTCACTTAAACATATTGACACATACCTATATTAATGGCTACAAAGTGATCCAAAAATTAAGTCCACTTTAAAATTGTTCTTCATATACCTTTTATATAGTAATAAATGTAATTCCATCTACTTGTAATTCTAATTAATTGGATAATTGCTTGTAAACTATGCCCGTTTCGACACAGAATTTCTCTAGTGAGACGGGTACAGTCCAAACAGATTTTTACATAGTATTATATAGTTACTAATAAAATAAAAGTAAATAAATACTGCGGTTAATAAATTTTCCTCTATTAAGAGATTACCTCCAATGGCTTGAACCAATTAAATTGACCATAAAAAATGGTTGAGAGTATTTTAAGTTAAATACCAACACTGTATATAAAATATGTGTGTAGGGAAAGTTCCAATAGATAAGTACTGTTACGTTAAGACAGTTAATAAGTTGTAAGACAGTTGCTATGAAAAAAACTCTCATTTTAGACATGCACTTCAAAAAATCTGTATATATTTTTAGTTGTTATTCGATACTAATCAAGAATTACAATATTTTCAGATACTCAATTACAGTTAGTGACTGTGACTTAAAAATTGAGATTGACTCAAAATAGCGCTTCGTGATTTTAGTAGATATTCCCATTCAATAAAAGTTTTATAAAATTTTCAGATTTAACTAAAGGGCCCGTTTTCAAAAATAATTGATATATTCGCGTTTTTTAATTTTCATTTTTTATTATTCATTTATGTCAGAAGTTATACACTGGATTTGATATTTTTACTTAGATGGGACCTTTTCACTAATGTAAAACTAATAAATTAAATGATATTTACTATAATTAAAGACATCAAGCATTATAAGGAAGACCTCGACAATTGACCACGAAATTGCCTTAATGTAGAAAAATCTTAAAAATATGAAATATATTTTCTTATAGTCTTAAAGCCAATATTACGGAGATAAATCAGAATTAAACCAAATTAGCAAAATATCAATCGGGGATTTGAAATAAAAAACATACCTCAATAAGGTCGTCAAAAATATTAATTAGAAAGAAATTATTGTGTTTTTGATATAAAACTTGATTTTAAATTGTAGCTAAAGCCTCAAAGCATGTAAATAAATTATAATACATTATTTAAATTTTTTTTTTTACTGACACAAAGTGTTTTAATAACGTCGAAATTTGATCATATATACAGCAAATTTACTGATTTATAACTCTATTAATTTTTAACCTTTTTTTCTAATTTGGTTAAATGCAAATTTGTTTCCGTAATATTGGCTTTATGATTATAAGATAATTTATTTCGTATATGCAAGAACTTTCTATATTAATGCAATTTTGTAACACGTGTAAAATAAATTTAATGGTCGCGGTTTTTCTTATAATGCTTGTATTTTCTTAATTATGGCAAATAACGTTCAGTTTATTAGTTTCACATTAATATAAAAATTCTATCTAAGTAATAGTTCTAAAAAAAGTCAAATCTAGTGTATAATATCTGATATAAATGAATAATAAAAATATTAAATAATATAACAATCACTTATAATATAATTTTTGTATTTATGATTAGTTTCAAATATGTCCTGATGAAGCTTGAGATAAGCGAAACCGATTTTCGCTTATCTTAAGCTTCATCAGTTTCATACAAAGTGATTGTTATTTTATATAATATAATATGTCAAACCACAAAGTGATTGCTTTTTACGAAAATAGAATAATAAAAACCCACATTTTCGTAAAAAAATGCGGAAATATATTTTATTTTTGAAAGTGAAGCCTTAAAACATTTTTAAACAATTTAACGAATTTCTCTAAATAACAAAAATAACAGTGAAGAAAAATTATACTTATTAAAGATTTTTTCGGAAAGAACCTTGACAAGTAAAAAATAATAAATTAATAATATTTGAACTATCTAGAGCATCCTTTATAATTATAATGGCTTTAATGGCTTCCGAGAGAATTCTTAAGTTAATAGTTTTACAAGAGATTAACAAGGTGTTAACGAAAACGAAATTAAATACATAATTTTGGCGAAAAGTTAGTTTACCGATCAAATATTTATTTTTGAATCTGAGAAGCATTCTAATTATACTAAATATTACTAATTATACTAAACATTAAAAGTAATCAAGAAGCATTTACGCAAGATTAGAATCATCGGGTAATTAAATTAGATAAATTTAAAAGTTCAGGTAAGGTTGGGTTACGAAATTCAAGTAACGTAAACAAATAACACAGATATTTACTAGACAATACAAAACGAATTTAACGCTGAATTTATACGTATTGCGAAATGATGAAGACAGCTGATGCGGCTAAAGTCAGCAGATTCTTTGAAAATAAAATCCTTCGCAGGGTTTACAGTCTGAAATGGATTGAACTATCAAACGAGAATGAAGAAAGAACTTTGGACGCTGCACGACTCCTCAAATATGCTGGATAGAAAATATCCAAGCGACCGTGGCTGGGAGGATTGATGAATTCCGTAAAACGCACAAAGCTATAGAATCTGAACCGCGACAAAGGTCGATGAAAAATATCTAGATAGTTCTGAAAGAGATTAACGAATGTACAACAGATTAGACTACATCATGAACGTTATAAAAATGATTAAAAATGATTATTGATGATAATTGAAACGAGTAGACCCACATGTTAAAATGTACAAAAAGGTATCATTCAAATTTAAAAAAGTATTTTAAGTCAAACTATTAGTCACAAATTTTTTGTGATTGTCACATTTTTACAACTGTAATCCCTAAGTTGTTTGCTCAGCGAGATATCCGTTATTTTAGACAATTTCCGCGATGATCACTCCGTTCACGAGCAGATGCGCCGGGAGGCGGCACGCGTCGGCGAGATAATAAGGGTAATTATAAATCACAATATAAATTCTCGTGCGCCTGTATCTAAATGTGCTCATCTCTAATTTGCATTGTGAATTTTCTTTGTTATAGAAATATAATATTTTCTTCCTGGCGAAGCGCTATCATGATTTAACGGAGTATTTGGAATGGCGTCCTTATTATCCTCGCGTAATATCAGGAATGTACCACAATCTTGTTCTGATGTTCTGTCCTATATAACAGATTTACAGAATGATGGCTCTGCATCTGCAGAGTCTGAAGAATTATATATTTATATTTTTTATTTATTATCTTAGTTTAATAACCACAATTGAGTTTAAAAAACATCTACCGGTTTCGGAAAACACCTTTTCCTTCTTCAGGATATGTCAAAACTAACTAAAAATATAGCATTGTTTTTCTATTTTCTATTTTCTATTTCTATCCAGAATCTATTTTTAAATTTTTTTAAAAAAAAACAACAATTATTTAAAAAATAAATTTAGTACCTAACTCAAATTGCTGCTCAATACAAATTTAGTCGAATAATTTTTAGGAAAAAATTTTAGAATAGGACTCGTAGTTAAATTTAGTTGGCTGTTTAGAATTTCCTGATTACTTTTACATGCTTTATTTATCTCCAACGATTCCAAATTATTTAATTTGTGACCTACACCGTTTATATGCAAAATTGACAATCCCAATTTTTTATCAAAACCATGACTATTTTCTATCAAATGATTAGCAAATTCTGAAAACCCACTATTGTTCAAACATCTCAAATGCTCCTTTACTCTTATATTAAAATTTCTACCCGTTTTACCAACATAAAATGCAGCACAATCCTTACAACTAAGTTTATAGACGCCAGAATTGTTAAATTTATCATCCTTGTCCTTAGAATTTATGAGTAAATTTCCTATACTATTATTTGTATAAAATGATAAAACTAAGATAATAAATAAAAAATATGAATCTTAACCACCAAGTTAATATTGCTAATTTTAAGAGAATTATATATTTATTTTTACCACTTATATTTTATGTTTCTTCTACGAGACACGTGGGTAACTATTATTTCATGACCTAATCAAGTGAAAATCTATTTGCATAATATTAAATATATTAATTAGAAAGATATACATATAAAATCAATTTTATTGAAAAATATTGTTGTTGCGCCACCGAGATTCGAACCTGGATCTCTTTCCTAAAAAGATAACATATAGGTTCGAAAATTTGTCGCTAAAAATATTGTCGCTGTATCATAGTTGGATAATATACCTTCCCCGGTTAGGAAAGAGATCCAGGTTCGAATCCCGGTAACGCAACAACAATATTTTTCGATAAAATTGTTTTTATATGTATATCTTTCTAATTAATATATTTAATTCATATTTAAAATATCACAGAGCCATGTCCTGAATAATTACATCACAGTAAGAATGTGTTCTCCTAAGCATAATATTAAGGTTATAGTATTTTACGTATTTAATTATTGTTGTCAAGACATTTTATGCCGAAACAATCATGTAATTCCAACTCTTACTCTTATTGTTACTTTTTCAAATATTTATTCTTATAGTAGTGCACTTTTATTTAATTCAACACGGTGGGTTTTTTGTCATTTTACCTAATCTAACTTAGAGAATTTAATTAAACATAATATTTTCCATCAGCATGATCGTTGCTGAATTTAGAATATTTTATAAGATCTGATTACTCATTAAGACTCAATAATACTCATCAAATTACCACTAGTTCGTGCACCGTTCGCAAAAAATACGGAACCACCATATCGATACCTCAGTCTGCAAACCAGCTAACTCCATTTTTCTCAAACAAATGTTCAGGAGCAACAAAAAACTGTTTAATTTTGTAATTAAACGGATTACGAAAATTACAAAACACACTTTGGTAGCTTGATTATGCAGAAATGGGGTGGACGAGAAATTTTATTTATATTTTGATTTATCTCGTACTTATAAGGAATATTTGGAGTTTATTTGGAATTTTCTTCTGTCCTGATATACAATTCTCGCCTCATTCACATTCATACATATTTTCATGCAAGCTCGCTGATTATTGAGGCTTCTAACATGATCATCCTCCAGTATCTGATTTACCTGGTCGTGCTGAGACTTCCGCAGACGTCCTCTATTTATAGTCCTGTCAACGCTTGTGCCAGGTGAGCATTTAAGGTTTTTGCAAGAATTATTCTTATTTTAAAACACGTGATTTCACTTGTTTTAAAGTTAATAAGAATTTTCGGCTGTTTGTGTACCATAGAACAATAAAACAAAAAATTAATGACATCGAAAATGGTTTTTTACCATAGTTGGAGTTTATTTATGGGCTTTAAAAAATAGGTTTGATATAATTTTTTTTTCTAAATAAAACACATGAGCAGCTACACAGTAGCATGGAATACATATATAAAAATAGAATAGAAAATTACAAATTTAAAAATAAGCACAACAAACTATAAAAATAAAGATTCAAGACAGAAAAGACAATAGAAATTTAGGTTTGACGCAGAATGGCTGAATCTGCTAAATCAGTTGAATCTTTGACTCAGAACAGCATCAAAAGCATCACTCTTATATTTAATCTTTCAGTATCGGAATATATCTACAAGATCATAATCGTTCCAGAGCCTGTGAAGTCTTTGTGTGGGTACATTCCTATGAAAATTAGTATATGATGAATTTACATGGAACAGCACCGACGACTTGGTACTCCGCGTAGGAACGTGGTATACAATCAGTTAGCTGCTTTGCAGATGAAGGTATCGATATTCAATTATTACGGAATTTAAACACAAAGAAATGCATTTCTTTAGTACTCGCGTAGGTAAGTAATCCGAACAAAATGAAAATGTGTAATATATAACTGAAGACCTTCCGATTGCGTAGTGCGTGCATGACCCTTTTTAGGTACGCGCATATTTTACATGTCCTACAACTCGCTTAATACATTCAACGAAACAGACAAGTTTACAGGATGACCTTATCGGCTAATAGATCGTCACATTTTACGGATGAAGTTTAATTTAAATATTTTGAGTTGTATATAGATTTAATTCAAATTAAAACTGTAGTTTAATTACTATATATTATTTTATTACGAAATTTAATAAAGGTCGATATTTATATCGAATTTTTTTTGTTGCATAATGTTGCGTTGTCATTCATTGATATGTTTTTAATTGTTTTAAAATCATCTTAGGTATTTTAACGGTAAGATATTTTTATGTACTGAATATTTGAGTTGAATGAATACGACCAAGTTTGTAGGGACTCGTTAATAAATTAAACAAGATTAGATTTGGTGGATAGTGGATAGTTACAGAAATAAAAGTACGACTAATGTTTCCGTAAAACAAATTTTTAATGGCGATATTATAAGTGGTTTACCACAGAACAACTTAATGCAACGCACATGTTTGACCCACGAATTTTAAGAGAACAAAAAACTATTCCATTATATATTAATAGTGTTATAACATTGTAAGTCCAATCACATAAGCCAACAAAAAAAAAATAGGCCCTGCTGAAAAAAGTCCGAGCTACTTGATTTTTTTTATATATTTCGTTATTTTGTCATCTAACATACTAAAAGACAACATTTATATTTAACTTTTTTTTTTTTTATAAATATATACTCTCTTTTAAAATTAGCAATATTAACTTGGTGGTTAAGATTCATATTTTTTATTTATTATCTTAGTTTTATTATCCACAATTGTGGTTAATAAAACTAAGATAATAAATAAAAAATATATACTTTCTATTGGTCGACCGACAAAAATAGTTTTTATAAAATTTGTACATTGTAATATTGACCACAAAATAAGTATCTTATATGTTTTTCGTACGAGCAACTGTTCTCACGTTATACGATATACAAAGATTCAATTGGTTAAACTTGTACAAAGTGTCAATGCGCTCATTTTCACACCATCTTCAAGACAAAAATGATTGTAAAATGGAAATAGAAAAATTGAAAACTGATACTATAAAACAAAACTGAAAACTCTGCTATTCAAAATACTCTATACAGTGAGTATAATTTAAAATTTAAGAAGGACTATAAAGCAGAAAAATGTGAGAAAAAAAGTTGAGAATAAAAATTTTAACATAGAGAAAAAATTTATAAAAAGAAAGTAAGAAAATATTTGAGGAGAAAGGAAAAGGAAAATGGGATAGGGAATAAAATTTGAGTGATAAAAATAAAAAGAAATATAAAGGCCTTTAAAGTTTAAGTATTGAATTTAGATTTAATTGAGGTAATTGAAGTATTGAACATGTCTAGTTCGTAAAAAAAAAGTGTTTTGTTTCGCATTAGTGTTGCAATGTGGAAGATTAAATGTGAGATTATTTCTGGTTGACCTGGCTGGCACTCGAATGGATACACGTCTGAGTAAATCAGGACAGTCTACTTTAGAGTTGGCTATTTTGTATAGGAAAATAACACTGGCGATGTCTCTTCGAGTTTGTAGTGATGGAACATTGAAAATGATAGATGACTCAGCAGTGCCAGTTAAGGTTCGATAACTACTAAAGTTAAAATATTTGAGGAAGCTCTTCTGTATTTTGTATTTTTTCGATTCTATTGATATATGTGGAATATTATGGAGCAAATGAGTGGGCGGAGTCTTTTGACAATTTTAGGCCGCAATCCTAGATATAAGAATTGCGGTTCATAAATGAATATTAGGTGATTATATGTATAAATTATATAAATTCACTTCGTTAACGTCAGTCGATGTTTTCTTTGCATAAGTGAATTTTTTTAAATATGTTTATGTCTGCAGAATGTAAATAATAAAGCGTGATGTTACAAAAGCAACAATGAAAAAGTACTTTTTACATGCGAAATGGATACGATTTTGTTTAACAAATTTACGACTGTTGTCATATGCTGAATTAAAAGATTAGAATATTTTGCTAATTTACGCCACGCCATGCCATGCCACGCCACGGCACTACTTCTGTTTTAACGAATCTAAAATCTAGTTATAATTCTACATCAAAACTAAAAACTTTTACATTAATGATTTTTTCACATAAAATTGAATTTATTTTTGGTTTAAAAAGTATTTTAATTTTGAGTATGCATGAACCAGATTTCTTCGTGCCATAACCAATCTTGTGTTTAACATTAAAAATATAATTTTGAAAATATAAAAACACATGTGTATGTCAAAAATAATCAAAAATTTAACATATAAGTTAGAAAATTTATCGCTAAAAATATCGTCGCTGTAGCATAGTTGGACAATGCACCTTTCCCGGTTTGGAAAGAGATCTAGGTTCGAATCCCGGTGGCGCAACTACAATATTTTTCGATAAAATTGATTTTATACGTATACCTTTCTAATTAATATATTTAATTTATATTTACAAAGTATTCTGCTTGATGATAATATAAGATTTCGGCATTCAAATATATATTCTATTAAGACCCTAAATCAATGTCGTACAGAGACCGTTACTACGAGTATTATATCATAATTATATTTTATATTTATTATATTTTAATGAAAACATATTTTTATTGTAATGTCGCAATTTTAGAACATAGTTATTTGATAAATTAAAACAAATTATGATAATCACTTATAAGGATGTACAGCAAAATATATCTATCGAATAAATTATAGTTTCCAAGCAAGGAAATAATACGTGCAATATGGAAATCAAATATTATATTAAGTCGAAAATTTTTCTACAGTTAGATTTGTATGTAAGTGATTCAACTAATTTGTTTTGAGTAGATTTTTTAAAATTATCTTTTTGATATTTAGTTGCTTTTTATTAATTACTTTTAATAAAAAAAAAATATATAAATACGTATTAAAAATTATGTTATTTACCTTTTATAGTTTTATTTATTCAAAAAATTCATATTTACATTGCTTTACAGATTTTTTAAAAATATTTGATATTGTCTCTCAATTGGCACTGCGGCGTATTCTTGAGAGTCTTTTACTAGTGTTCATTAATTTGAAATACTTCTGGAATTAATGTTATCCCAAATAGGCTATTTAACTTTACTCATTAAAGTTAAAGATAAAAAAAATAATAAAGAATTAGGTGTTAAGTGAAATTCGTTAGGTGAAAGTGTTAATATCAATAAATATAAAATATTTTTATCGTATGTGATTTCTTAATCTCCATCTTGTGACGTCACGAGGACAAAGCGTGACACGAGTACGCAGTGTGGCAACATACTTTTATATTTGAAATATTTCAATTATAAATATAATCGTATGAAAATCTTGCAGTCAAGGTTTTTTTCTTCCCAACCTCAATTATAAATTAAAAATTCCGACAAAAACCCGAATACTCGGCTTACTAATGTCAAATCGCAAATCAGATAAGCCTCGAGCCTCGCAGGCGATATTTTAACCCACCTACTTTTAACTACCGACCCCAAACTGTTCGTCTTAATTTAGAGGACACCTACATGAATAAAAAAATTTCGTGGAAGCCTCCGCAGACCAAATTAAATTACGAGCTGCCTTAACTGTGGGCCAGGATTTGCAATTTATATGTGTTAAATCAGAAACATATCGTCGGTCAGTCCTACCTCGTCTTGAACAGTTCCTTATCAAAATAATATTGACTACCAACAAACAATATTACTTATTCTTAGTTGGCTTAGCAATATAAGTTTTAAATAATGTTTTATGTAAACAATATGAAAATCACTTTGTTTAAAACCACTATTTATTGATACATCGACATGTTTATGTTTGTATTTTTAATTTTATTATAAGTTGCTTTCTGAAAAAGATTCGAAAGATATTGATGTATCAATAAAAAGTGGTTTTAAATAAAGTGTTTTTCGTATTATTTATGCAGTGTGCAAGATTCCGAAAAATAATGGCTTTCAAATAATTGAACGACAGATGTATTAATTTGAAAAAGTGTAACATAGAGGTTCGAAAATTTGTCGTCAAAAATACTGGTGCTGTAGCATAGTTGGTAATACATCTTCTCCGGATTGGAAAAGAGATCCAGGTTCGAATCCCGGTAGCGCAATAACAATATTTATTAATAAAATTGATTTTGTATGTATATCTTTATAATTAATAAATTTTATTAGTAATAAAATATTTCAATTAATCGAAATAATTGCAAAATTATGATTTTTTTTTTAAATACTTATATCTATGACACGGTTGAGATTAGTAACATATTCCTTGAACATTTTCGACTCGATCTATAAAATATTGTGGACTAGGTTTGTTACACCTGTATATGACGATGGGTCATGGAGATGATATACTACGATGGAATGTGCACGAATAAACATGTATCGGAGGTTACGCCATCTTTCGTAACATTTTGATCGTGTTATCATTAGCCTGCTCTGAAGAACGTCAAACTCACGCCCAAGCGAACGAAACTAGGATTCTTAATTTGAATTGTATTTTGTTGTAATTTTAATTGTGTTCCTTTTTGATTAGATTCCATGTGATAACGAATAACATATTTTCATTTATCTCTCCAGGTATTGATAATAAATTTTCCCAGTTAGGATGAAGACAGAATATGACAAATCAATATGGGTATGCATTTCAGAGGTGGAGAACCCGTGGTTCTTGTGTTTTCCACTGACTAGCCGGTGAAGAGGGAAGAACGTCATTCTTCACCCTCACAACAGATACAACTTTAGGAAAACAAAATATTTGCAATAAACTTTTGATTTCATAAGAGAAAATTATCCTACCATCATTGAATATGAAACAATTTGTTAAACTTATTAAAAAAAATCCCTGAAAACTGCACAGAAAAGTAAATAGCTGGGATTTTTGATGAAGCTTAGATCAGAGAGTTTATAATAATTTTTTATTCATAAACTCTTTGAACGATGTTGAGTCCTCTACTTGGTTATCATTTGTTCCAGAAATAAATAACCACAGAGCTGAAAATTTTGCACACTAAGTGAAAAACATGTTGACAAATTTCCAAACTCTTGGGTGCATTATGAGTATTAGGGTTCATTTTCTTCACAGCCATTTAGATTGCTTTCCAGATAATATTGGTAACTTTAGTGAAGAGCAAAGAGAACTATTTCACAAAGATATCAAGATTCGGAAGAAAGATACCAATGTGAATAGGATGGTCACATGATGGCAATTGGAGCCTTCAACGATACTATCTTGCAAAAACTCACTCCAGAAAAAGTTACAGAAGATTTATAAATTCATGGATGATATTTCCGTCCTACATATTGCATCTATCTCTCTCTAAATATTTTTCAATATTGTTTATCATGTTTTAGAAATTTATTACATATAATAATATTGAACATATTTGCAGGATGTTTTGTATTTAGGAGTAAATAATTGTATGTAAAATAATACCCTTTTCCGAATATTTGTTATCACTAATAAATATTAGGTTTTAAACATACAGAGATTGTTTTTCTATGTAAATTATAATATAAAGTAAAAATCATTTTCTCCATCGTATTAATAAACAATAATGAGTATGGGTAAAAAATTAGAAAGGTAAATGTGCTATATCTCCTAAAGTAGAGCTGATAGTTAATAGAGCTAGTGCCACTTTTTAAATCACCAGCCCAATTGTACAGACTTGACAAACTTTTCATGCACTAAAATTTACGTTGGGCAGTGTTATTTTTTAAGTGCACGAATATCATGTATATATATATATACCATCCACTAATCTCATATTAAGCACGTATATATATATATTACCTATCAATATATCACCTGCATAATCATTTTAATACAACATACGCTCACACCCACACGTTGTACATAACTCTATCAATTATTATCTTGTATCATGTGGAGTTCCTTGGACTTGGATTTGGATCTCTAGTTATGTAGAGTATCAGAGGATACTGGCTTCCTTGCTCTTCCATCTGTTGTGATTTGAGTAATAATGCTGATAAAATTTGGAGAAAGTTGAGCCTGCTAAACCTGGGGCGGAGAGGGGGGCGGAGCGCGCTTATGCGTCCGTTTGTCTGTTTTGGAGTTTATAATTTTGAATTCTAATTAATACCGTTGAGGCCTCCTGCATGAATTTTTGGAGGTCGCTGGCTAGTACATCGTTGGTTTTCGAGGGAATATAGTTAATCTACTGTTGTTTGTGGGTACGCAATCGTGAGACGGTGAATGATGCTGTACGGAGTCATCATGAACTTGGGCCGGCCGAGATGTTGTAAGCTTGAGTGGGGGAATGAAGGGGGGCTAGTCGAGAATACTGGGAATGCTGGGGGCGGTGTCCTGGGGTGGCGGTCGTGTTTCTCCAATTGAGAGAGCGGGGGGCTTGTGCGGGTCTGTTGTATCTCGCGGCTTCGCTGTACAAGCGATGTTCGCTTCTTCGGCGGCTGTAATATCTGTGATTTACCAGGTGTTCGGGGCAGCCTTTGTAATTTTCCGGATACGGACCCCCGCAGAGGGCGCAGGCCGCTGGCGTATCTCTGGGTTTTGTGCATTCTGACGTGGCATGTTCGCCTGCACATTTAACGCACTTTGGGCATCCAAAACGGCATGAGGCCGAGTGCCCATGATTTTGACATCGGAACGATTGACGAGCTCAGGCTCGCAGGCGTTCTACTCTGATTTTGAAGTTCATGACGGTCTTGAGTTCCATATAAATTTTCTTAGATCCATCGGATTTATCGAGTGACACTAATAAGAGCGGTAAAGCGGTCCTTCCGGGACCCTTTTTCATCCTGTACACATTTTGCACAGGATAGTCTACTGTTAAGAAACCATGTGGAATTCCGCTTTTTTAAACTAAATGAACGATTTTGTGTGGCGTTCAAAATACGCGAAAACAAAATATTATCTTTAACACAAACTATCAAGTTTTCTTTCTTGATTTTACGCAATACCGTAAGACAATAAAAATAAAATATATATATTTACAGAACATTGCTGAAGTATTTCACTAAACATAAGTAGCCAACAGAATATATAAACCGTATAATACTTATAATGTTTTATAAGCAACAAAGTATATTATTTAACTTCAGACATCTCAGAAAGGTAAGATTCGTTTTCTTCTTTGGTGTATCGTTCCAAAATACTTCTGAGACGGAAGTCTTCAAAACTTGCCGAGTTGTTTAGCAAATATGTATACTTAATAAAACAGAATATCAGTGTTTATCTGTATATCAAAATGCGCCACGAAATATATTATAATACAAAAACTGAAATTTTAAAATACACACAAAGTTAACTTTGTTATTATTATATTTATTTTTCTTCTTTTTCTGCCCTATTTTGATCACTGCGACCCAGAAAAGCTCCTCAGTACACTAGCCAAACCATTTCCTTCAGCAATGATGTTTTTCTTCTTCTTCTTGGGCCCCTATTTCCAGTTATCTTTCCCTGCATTATGAGGCGCAAAATCTTATACTCCTATGGATGTCTCATCACATGTACGAGATATTGAAATTTTCGAATTTTTATCCTTTTAAATACATTTATATTTTCGTAATATATTTTCGAAAACAATCACTTTGTGGTTTTGATATATTATGTTAAATGAAATAACAATCACTTTGCATGAAACTACAACATTTATCTCGTATTTATTTATTGATCTCGCTTGTCTCAAGCTTCATCAGGATGTATTTTAAACTAATCATAAATACAAAAAAAGTGTGCTTATACAACAAACCTAATATGGAGCTTCTTTAAAATCAATTTAATATCCATCAACATTGCATTTACCCCTACCTTAATGTTTTGTCTATCTGTATATGTATTTTGTCTGTCTCTTTCGCATGTAATTTTATATCCTGTCTCCCTTGATGTTCTATTTAACTGTATATGTATTCTGTCTCTCTCTTTCACGTGCAATTTTTTATTCTATCTCTCTCTTTATGTATATATAAGTGCACTCTTTTTGTAATTTATACTTAGTATCAAATACGTTCCGATGAAGCTTGAGATAAACGAAACCGGTTGACATTAATATAATACATTTCGTGTTTTCATACAAAGTAACTGATAATTTATTTAATATTATATTTTTTATTTTTTATTCATGTAAAACATAACATCTTCATTCTTTAATTTATCCGTCCACTAATCCGGGTTATAACGGCTCAAATTTTTTAGGGGCTTTTCATAATATAAAGATTTATTTATATTTCTCCGAATTTTTAGTAACGCACAACAAGTAGGTACTAAGATTGAGAATTGATATCCCTGATATTTCATTTTGAATGTTCTGGTGTTTTTTTTTTTTTTTTAAATCATCACTCTTTTAAACGTATATTTTCGAATGTATTTATTTGTGTACATTTAAAATTTTTTTTTTTTTTGTTCGATTTTTCTAAATTCTTAGGTAAGTCAAAATTTGTGTTATTTTCGATTATGAGTTCTATCGTGGAACCAATGCAATACAGACAGCTCTGTATATCAACGACGTATTTATCGAGGATGTGACTAATAAGCGCACAGTACATAGATGATTTGAGAAGTTCCGTTCTGATGATTTTAACCTTGAATATGAACCACGTGGGCAACTTTAGAACATTGTGGAAATGAAATAGTGAAAGCAGAACTATACGTGAATTAACTATAAGGTTTGACACTACTATTCCAACAATTTGACAATATTGGATGAAGATAAATTGCCGAAACACAGTCCGAAACCGTGCGTGCACCAAAACAAGCTGAACAGTATGGTGGTCTAGCGATAATATTATCCACTATAGTTTCATAAATACAATTGATACTTACTGAAACTAATTGGACAACATTATGAAGAAGCTTCGAATTAAATAGGCGAGATTAGTCACTAGAGACGGACCAAGATAAAACTAGATCAGATGTCACACATGCATGCTGCTCAAATTACAGAAACTCTCTGTCATCCACTGTGTTTATCATACCTTGCTGACTACCATACTTGTGATTAGATGTGTATACCGGGTACTCATGTATATGAAAAATTAAAAGCGAGAATATAAGTTCAAAAAGTCATCAGTGATATTACTACAACATTTGTGGTTGCTTTACGTGTGATCAATGATCTGGATGTAATATTTGTGGTTGCTTTACGTGTGATCAATGATCTGGATGTAATATTTGTGGTTGCTTTACGTGTGATCAATGATCTGGATGTAATATTTGTGGTTGCTTTACACGTGATCAATGATCTGGATGTAATATTTGTGGTTGCTTTACACGTGATCAATGATCTGGATGTAATATTTGTGGTTGCTTTACACGTGATCAATGATCTGGGTGTAATATTTGTGGTTGCTTTACACGTGATCAATGATCTGGGTGTAATATTTGTGGTTGCTTTACACGTGATCAATGATCTGGGTGTAATATTTGCGGTTTTTTTACACGTGATCAATGATCTGGGTGTAATATTTGACAGTAAATTAGCATTTATTCCCCACATTGATTAGATAACTAATAAAGGTCTCAAAATTTTGGGATTTATTTTGCGGACTGCAAAAAACTTTTTAGACCTGCACATATATAAAGTCCTCTACACTTCTCTGGTCAGACCTCAGGTAGAGTATAATTCAGTTATATGGTCTCCACACTTCATCTTGCACTCGAAGGTGGTTGAAAGAATCCCGGGAAAGTTTCAAAGATTTATTAATTTTAAATTAAATATACGCTTTGAGTTATCAATTATGATTATCTCCTTAGCCATCTGAAATTGTTAAATTTATCAGTGAGACGTACGATGTGACCGGCCTTATATTTCTATACAGGATCATCAATGGTATGATTGACTGCCTCCAGATTGTTGGTCTGCTTGACTTTGTCATCGAGACATAATTAATTGTTCTATTACAGTGGAAATGTCAGAACTCATGCACTAGCTATCTCCGCAGTCCCCAGAATCCATTCATTGGATAATAAATATGCGGAGGTAGTCAACATTTTTGCTGTTAACTTAATTCTTTATAGGACTACACTATTACAATTGTTTTGTGTCTCAACTCAATGGTGACGGATAAATTGCTACTTCACATTTTATATTTATTTTGTAAAAACAAGCTGATACTATGAAAAATTTTTCTTTATGTATTGCACTTCTGTTGTAATTTTTTGTTATTCTACACACTCTGTTAATGTCTGAATAGGGCGTGTATAATAATAAATAAATAAATACAAGAATGGACCTCATGTACAACTCAATTTTTTAAAAACTGGCTTTTAACTCCTAGGGAAGCTGTGGTGGGTCTTGGATGGATCGAGGAGTGTTCAGCGGTGATGGAAGTATTTAACACAAATAGGAACAAATTTACCATCCCCTGTGTGAATCTAGATAATTAACACTGTCAATTATGGTTCAGTTTACTCTATAACTAGAATACTACCCTCGTTACCTGGAAGATTGCCCCCTATGGAGTCACATCGATTCGCGCGAACCGATTGTTGAAATTGGAAACCTCTCGCCAAACCGTTTTCAAAAATATATGATAAAATTAAGTATTTAGATACCCGATGAGTACGGATTTTGTATTTTTGACGTTTTTCGATTCCCGGGACTAAAGAATCAACATTTTCAAATCCAGGGAATTCCCGGGAATCATAACCATGATTTTAATTTAATTAAAAAGAAAAAATATTTTAATAAATATACGTATGTTTGATTTACAGTGGCTATTGAGGATATATTATCTGTGTAAGAAAACATACGTTTATATTAAATTATTAAAACAAATAAAAACTGTTTGATTTAATACTTATTGATTCATAATGTGGTTGTAGATTTATAAAATTAAATTAAGTTTTCGTATACATTGAATGATAAAACACATTTTAATAAAAAATAGTAACCATAAACAATTTACTAACATCAAAAATCAAAATAAATAACACACAAAAAAGAACAATTAATAATAAATTTGTGGGTGGAAGAGGATGCATGGATCAGATCTTTTCTCTACGAGTGATGACGGAAAAGTTTTTGGCGAAAAACCTATAACTTTTTTGTGCCTTCGTAGATCTACAAAAAGCATATAATAGAGTTATAAGAGAAGAGTTATGGAAAGTACTCTCTGATTAAAAACTTATACGCGCAATCCCATCCCTATACGAAGGAAGTTCTGCGTGTGTAAGAATAAATGGAGCACTCACACCATGGTTTGACATTACAAAGGGTGTCAAGCTGGGTTGTGTAATGTCTCCATGGCTGTTCAACTTGTATATGGATAAATGTGTGAAAGAACTAGAAATTATGAATACAGGAGCAAAAATGGGCGATTTGATTGTATGCTGTTTATTGTACGCCGATGATGCAGTACTAATGGCGAATAATGAACAAGAACTACAGAATCTGGTGAGTAGAATGTACGATGTTTGCGAAGAAAGCGACCTCATGATGAATGTTAACAAGTCGAAAGTGATGGTATTCGAGAAGGAGGAAAGCAAGACACCGTGCAAAATACTTGTAGGTAATGAATGTTTGGAACAAGTAGATGAGTTTGTATATTTGGGAAGTATGTTTGATAGAAACGGAAAGGCTGAGCATGATATCGAAAGGAGGGTGACTGCAGAAAATAAAGTGAACGGCGCTTTAAATGGAATTATATCTAACAGGAATTTGTCAACCGTGGCAAGTCTAGCGGTGCACAAAAGAATCCTGGTACCGACACTGATGTATGGAAGTGAGGCCTGGAGCTGACAGAAAAGGAACAAAAGTAGACTGAATGCAGTGAAAATGAGATCACTTAGATGTATTTGTGGCAAATCTATTTATGACAGACTAAAAATGAAGAAATAAGGAAAGAATGTAAAGCTGATGTTAGTATAGTGAGTAAGATTAAAAAAGGATCACTTAGATGGTTCGGTCATATGGAACGGATGAATGAGGAGAGAATGGTAAGAAAGATATATGATGCAAGTGTTGATTGCATCAGAAATAGAGGACGTCTGCGGAAAACTTGGCACGACCAGGTAAACCAGATAATGGAAAATGGTTCTGTTAGAAGCCTCAACAATCGGCGAGCTTGTATGAGAAGATGTATGAATGTGAATGAGGCGAAAATTGTGTGTCAGGACAGAAGAGTGTGGCACTATATCCTCTCTGCCTACCCCCACGGGGTAGGAGAGTAAGTAAGGAAAACAAAAACATACGTATTTTGATACCCCCTAATAAAGTTTTCAAATAATTTTATCCTACCCAAATTGTGTTAAATTTTACAAGGATGCATAATTCCATATTTTAACAAACTGATAAAACCATTTACTTCAGATTTTTTTTGATAAATATAAATAAAAATATGTGAGGACTAATTTCTCTTTAATACAAATTTTTATGACTGACCGTATGAACTACGGAAACTTTCCATTTTTTCATATACTTACACGTGCACCGCTCGTCACTGGGTTACTACATACTGTATGATAATGGTCGGATGGGATTAACCCAAATAACCCGTTTAAAATTAATTTCAAGAAAAATTAGTCTCGAGTCCCGGGACTCAAGACAGCAAAAAATCATGGAATTCCTGTGAAAATATTCCTGAGTTGTCACGACACAGAATCACTACTGATGAGGTATATTTCATAATATTCAAGATTTACGTTTATTTTGGCATTTTGGTAAATGATTTCACATAAATAGTTTAAGACTTTTTCTTCTAATAATGTTGAAATTTGTGACATACTTTTTACATCTCTCTTAAGACCCTCAAAACAAAATAAAATATAAACTTGACATTGTTGGGAATTATGATCTTAAATGTAGTTAGTATTTTGGGGATGAGTGGGGGTGCATAACTGATATTCAAAATTGGTTAAGAATTTTTAATGAAGGACATCACTGCAAATCTTGTATACTACGGTCAGTGAAGATTATTTCTTCTATTATTCCTTATTATTATTATTATTCCTTCTAGAGAAATCTTTCAAGTTACGTAAATATTACAAATGGTGTTTGTCTGAATGAGGGATTGGGGAAATATCGAAATGCAGGAAGGGTGGAAGGAATTCGGGAGGTCAGGAATAGAGAATAAGGGGCGGTTGAAGGGGTTGTTTGGGTGGACCACCCAAAATCAGAAAACACGATCCACCTGTGAAACGCTCCTTCCGGTATCTGGTATCGGTGATAGCGCGAAAGTGTATGGACAGTACGTAATCGATTTGCACGGTAGCAAGAAATAAATTTCACATACACAAACATCAGCCCCACACAGCAGCATGATAATTAACACAAGTCGACAATTCGTTCCCACACGGCAGGACGAATTTGGCGGCAGTAAACGCCACTAAAATGGTAAAAACGCTACTTTCAGTTCGAAGCTACAAATTCAACTCCAAAACCGTAGAGAACACACTACAGAAAATATCGTGTTCTGGTTATAGGAGGAGGGGGATAGTAGATAGATAATAGACAAGAACCACCAATCTACGTACGTTACGTTCACATACGCGCGCACGGCGACTGGCGATTCATAAATATGTTATAAAGATCGAAGTGTTTTTGTATTTATTTTTGAAAAGCACCAAAATAAATGGTGACCTAATTTATCGTACAAATCCGGAAACCACTTTATCACAAAAATAATTAATATAAACACGTGACAAGGTGACGGCATTATAAAAACTATTAATACTTACTGTTTATTCGTGACTGCGGGGCATAAATATTTTGCAATCTTGTGTTTCAATTTATGGCTTAATTTCAAATCTTGATGCAATGATTATACATTTTGCTTTCAAAATTATAACCGATAATGGACCGTTTTCAATGATAGTTTAGATGTTGTGTATTAGAATACCTTATGAAAGCAGTAATGATAGCTTACCTCCAAACACAATCCATCATTGTATTCGAGGTGTAAGAATTCAGCTTGTTTTTCATTTCATTTTTGCATGAGTAAAATAATATTTAAAGACAATCGCAAGGTTTGTTCGTTAAAGTTACATAATGAAACGTTATTATAAATACAACAAAGCTCAGCTGAGCTCTATGTCACGTCGTTACTGCCGGAGTATAGAGAGAGTCATCCCCAAAATAAATAAATGTTCTGTAAAGCACTTTGTCTACCGACATAGTGTAGGCGCATCACTTGTACGTATCGCATGAGGACAATATATTATATATAAATAAATAAAAACTGTATCTAGAAGAACATTATTTATTAAATACAAGAGAGAGTGAAAGAGAGGACAGGTAATATAATTAATAACTTATAGTCAGTAAAATCTTACATGAGCACATTTACCGTGAAACCACCGATAGTACCTATACACATAGTATTTTTTCATACATATTGTACATATAATTTTTCATCAAATGATAAATCCATCTTGTAGAATTTGTATGAGAGTTGTCCAAAAAAGAAAATTTTAATAAAAGATAATATTCATATTCTTATGAAAATTGTAATTAGTTCAATAAAAAGAAAATAATATTTAATGAACCTGCTATATATTGTTTCAAATCAAATATTGTATTATTTATAAAAAAATAAACAAATATTTTAATTCATGTACAGTTTTTCTTTTAGGTCATTAACACAATATATTATGTAGTCAACTACAAAAGTAAATATCAAGTAAATGGTTTTCTTTATTTTGTAAAGTATCTACCTTCTAGAGCAATGTTTCAAGTTACGTAAATATTACAAATGGTGTTTGTCTGAATGAGCGATTGGGGAAATATCGAAATGCAGGAAGGGTGGAAGGAATTCGGTAGGTCAGGAATAGGGAATAAGGGGCGGCTGAAGGACCACCCAGAATCAGAAAACACGACCCACCTGTGAAACGCTCCTTCCGGTATGTGGTATAGGTGATAGCGCAAACGTGTATGGACAGCACTTAATCGGTTCGCACGGTAGCAAGAAATCGATTTCACATACACAAATATCAGCCCCACACAGCAGCATGATAATTAACACAAGCCAACAATTTGTTCCCACACGGCAGGATGAATTTAGCGGCAGTAAACGCAACTAAAATGGTAAAATGGTAAAGTACCTAGATAAAATATTTTTTTATAAAAAGGTGAGATATAAACATTTTTCAGTATTTGTTTACAAACTCATCGCACATTTTAAATAAAATAAATTAAATTATTATTACATTGTAACATCTCTCAAGTGAACAAGATACACATGATAATTTTTAACCTATCACACTACAAGATAGCAATAGAAGGCAATGGTCAAATCAAGTTCTAATTATGCATTATATTAAAATTGTGTAAGGCTGTCGCCTCTACTCTCATCATCACCGCCCGTTGACACTGAACACACCCATCAAGTACCAGTACGTGAAACGAAGCTTCTATCACCCTTAAAGACATTCAGTACCGACGTCATGCAACAATTCCATCGCGGCCAACAGACATAGGGAACACGAGCTTCCCTCTTCTTATCGCCACCTTCCGGTCTACAACTTCGAAATCCGCCTCTGATTTGTACAGTATCTCCTTTGTGCGGGATAACTTCTACATGTTATGTAAAGTTTGGCTACAATAAACTCTGTGCAACCTGTAAGTAGTTTCTGTGCTCGCAACCTACTTTGGAGCCATACACTCACACCCACAAAAACACTACTTCATAACCTTTGTATCTCCTTAGTTGTACATCTGACCAATAAAATATCATCAATAATCACATAATTCCTATAAAATAATCTGTTATCGAGCTCTGTATGAAGGATGTCAAATAAATATTATTAAGGAGAACACAGGGTGACTGCAGGAAATAAAGTGAACGGAGCTTTAAATGGAATTATAGCTGATGGGAACTTGTCAACTGAAGCACAACAAGCGGTTCACAATGAAGTCCTGGTACCGATACTATGTATGAAAGTGAGGCCTGCAACTGGCAGAAGAGGAACGAAAATAGACTGAATGCAGTGGAAATGAGATCACTTTAGCGTATCCATATGTGGCAAATCCATTTATGACAGAGTGAAGAAAAGAATGTAAAGCTGATCTTAGTGAGTAAGATTAAGAAAAGATCACTTAGATGGTTTGGTTATATGGAACGGATGAGTGAGGAGAGAACGGTAAGAAAGACACATGACGTAAGTGTCAATGGCAGCGGAAGTAGAGGACGTCCACGGAAGACTTGGCACGATCAGGTAAATCAGATACTGGAGGATGGTCGAACTTGTATGAAAAGATGTATGAATGTGGATGAGACGAGAATTGTGCGTCAGGACAGAAGAGTGCGGCGCTCTATTCTCTCTGCCTATCCTCGCGAGTAAACGGCATGATGTTACCATCAGAAAGTAAGGAGAACACATTCTTATTGTGAAGTTGTAATTATTCAGAACATAGGTCTGTGATATTTTAAATACTAATTAAATGTATTAATTATAAAGATGTAGGTAAAATAATATATAAATAAAATTTAAATTTAAAAAAATAAAAAATAAAATAAACATATAAAATCAATTTTATATGTACCTACATCTAAAGGAAAAACAAATTGTTGCTACCGGGATCTCTTTCCAATCCGGGGAATGTTCATTAACCGACTATGCTACAGCACACAGTACTTTTGACGACAAATTTTCGACACATCTATCGTTCCATTATTTGAAAGAAAATAAAGTACATGGCTTTCAAATAATGGAACGATAGATGTATTAATTTGAAAACTGTAACATATAGATTCGAAAATAAGTCGTCAAAAGTACTGTGTGCTGTAGCATAGTCGGTTAATGCACCTTCCCCGGACTGCAATGAGATCCAGGTTGGAATCCCGATAGCAACAACAAATTTGTTTTATGAGTATATCTTTCTAATTAATACATTTAATTAGTATTTCAAATAAATAGTTTTTTTTTAATGCAAATGACAGTTAGATAATTTAATTAACATTAAATCTTTATTGATCAAGTTATATAGGTAGTTTACTCCTCAAATATGCAATAAAAAACTCTAATGGAGCATGAATCCAATCTGATAAGATATCAGAGACAGACCAGTAACAACATGATTCTTGAAAGACCACTCCCTACGATCCTTGATATGACAAAAATATCGCCAATACTGTGTACAATTATTTTTTTTATTTGAATTGAACCAAGCTCGGTACCGAAGAAGCCCTGTGAGGCTATTATGAAACAAATACAAATAATACGTCACATTTTGTTTACATTTGCGGTGTCCATTAAATTTTATCGGCGTCTGTACCCGTCGGAGGCTTTTCTTCGTAAATGTTGGCTTCGTATTTAGACCGGAACAAATAACACAATTTTGTTTCTTACACACACACTAAATGTTCCGGTTCTTTTTCAGGACAGAGTCGCACTCTGGCTTTGTACATTCACTGACATTAAAAACTACATTATTTTTTTTGGTTGGCTGCATTCTCCAGACTAAATTTTACGTTTTTTTTTTAAACGTAATTTTTATTTTTGTCTTAATTTACATCTCAGCCCAGGGGTTGGCAAATTGCGGCTCCCGAATGCATGTGGCTCTTTGAAATTATATGGCATGAAAATAAATTTTAGATCACTTAACTATTTTAATTACTCAACACTCCATACGATCAGATTATTTTCAACAGGTTTTCGTTTTAGTGAATTTTATCCGAAAAACAAAATTGGTACGTATATTGATTTGCACGAGGATACTTACTTTAGTTAATTAAGGTAAGAATTTTATACTTAATAATAAAGTATGTTAGCAAAAAAAATTAATTAACAGTTTTTGAAGACTACTATGAAAAATGTATAGAAAATTAAAACTACCACGAGCATGATAATTTAATTTGGAAAGAAACAATCTTCTAGAGGTACCAAATATTGCGTTGGGCTGGCCATGCTGAAAGAATACTAGATAAAAGGAGCAACAAAGATTATGACCGGATACGTCGATAGACCATGGAAGAAATAGGCTGACTGTGAGGGCTGGAGCAGGATGGGAAGATCTGAGAACTGGAAAGAAATGGCCAGAGATAGAAGTCGGTTGAGACAAGTTGTGTAGGAGGACAAATTCCATCTTAGGATGTAGTTCTGTGGAAGAAGAAGAAAAATAAAATAGGCAATTAAAATGCGGGACTTTTTTTATTATCTTTTGTTTTCGGTCTATAATGGATGATTAGTTTAGTTCAGTAATCCATCTGGTTAGGATAGGTAAAGTTAATATATATATTTTTCATATATTGTTTAAGCAGTTTCAAAATGGAATAAAAAGGTATTCGCTATCTAAAATGTTATTTTATGTTTTATATTATATACCATAGAAGCCAATGGAGAGAAGACGGATTGATGCCTTTGAGGTGTGGTGCTGAAGATACATGTTAGCAGGAACTTAATAATCAAGAACATACTCTCAACCGTTTTCCTGAGACGATTCTTTAGATTTTTTGGACGTCTTGCAAGAAGGGAAGATAGCTTGGTGAAACTTATTGAGATGGGACACGTTGAAGAACGAAGAGAAAAAGAAAAATCCCCCATTTGTTGGACCGAAGTGGAAAAGACAACGAGTGCTTCTCTGGTCTACAGGATGCCGAGAAAAATGGAGTAGCATAGTCAAGAGAGCGGAAGTTCAATGCAGATCCCAATCTTCAGTCATGAGTGATCGCCCTGGATGTGGACAAATCAGAACAATACAAATAGTATCAGATTGATAACAGGAATGATTCAAATGGCATATTACAATACACTGTAAAAATATACTTACCTAAACCATTACAAAATCATTAATAAGAAAATATCAGCGGAATTCACACGAAAAATTGATGCAAATCAACATGAACACGAGCATCGTACAAGGGGAAGAGATAGACTGAGACTGCCATTCAGGAAGAAGGCCAAATCTCAGAAATCGATGACGTATAGTGCGATGAAATTTTTTAATGTAATGCCAGAAAACATAAGAAAGGAAGAGAAATTGAATGGATTTAAAAAATGAAACTGACTAAATATATAAAAGTTAAATTTTAGTAAAAGAAAATACTTTAATCTTGTATATATTCGAGCATATATAAGGAGTGCTTATGTACGTACTATGTTAAGAATTAAACAATAAAAAAAAATTAAAAAATATAGTAAATACACATTTTGTCTCAGAAATTAGTTCGATACTACGAAATGTCATGTTTTGTTAAGCCAATCAACTGACTATGTTCCCCGTCAGAGATTAGCCACAACCCAGCAAATCGGACATTAGCGATCAAAGAAAACGAAAATGTTTTCTTGAAATTGAATACATCAAACAGCGTTCTCGGTAAACATTATGGTAAAATATATAAAATTCAGTAGCCTATGATATATTATACAATCCGGAAATTAAGTCAATTTAATACTATTATGTATCAAATCAAATCATATTTTAAATATCACAGACCTATGTTTAATATTTACAACTTCACAATAAGAATGTGTTCTCATATTAATAAAGTTGTGTCAATGTGTCCAAAATGTAATAAAAATGAATTGATAATTCTGGCGTCTCTATAAGATTACTCAAAGGTATTTGAGATTCCGTAAAAATTAGATTGATGACTCTTTCAAATAATGGAACGATTAAATGTATTAATATCAAAAAGGTTTGAAAATTTATAGCTAAAAATATTATCGCTGTAACATAGTTGGATAATGCACCTTCCCCAGTTTGGAAAGCGATTCAGGTTCGAATCCCGATGGCGCAACAACAATATTTTTTGATAAAATTGATTTTATGTGTATATCTTTCTAGTTAATATATTTAATTCACATTTCTAATTATATCATTTATACCGAAATAATATTTGTGCATACCTCTTACATTTAATTATTTCTTCTCCCACTCTTAATTTAAATTAGTTTCGTGAGAATGAGCTCTTAATTAAGAATATTTGGAAAGTGTCATCACTTTTTTGATTTTCCATTACAGTTTATTCTTTAATTACGTATTAAACTTGTCACTATTGCAATCTAGAGAAAACATGCAATTTTTAATTAAATTTTTATTATTGGTTAATTTATGACTAGCTATATATTTTTTTAAATATTTATAAAAAATTGCCATTTTTGTATCAAGCAGAGCTCAAAATGGATAATTTAATTTGTACCGTTGATAATATCAGATATTGAACACTTATTTTTTATTATTACACCCAGATTTTACACACACAAGTTTTTGCACTTTTGAAAATTCAATAAAAAAATCAATAGGTCGTATGATAATAAATGTTTAAATCACTGAATATGTTGGCTATCTCTTGACGAATATTCGACTTAAATTGGATTATTGAGGCTGGTTTATCATTTATTATTATTTTAGTTTATTTTGGTGTCCGCAATAGCAGCAGAACGCTTTCGACGCCATTCTCTTCGCCTCCCCTGCTCCGTGGCCTCCCGGTTTTCTTCTTATTTAACTTTGAAGCAGATTCCTAAAGCACGATTTAATTTAATTAACACTCGTACATTGATTTACATTATATAATGCTACAATAAGTTTACATCAATATTTTTACTATTATATTTTCAAATGCTTATGCTATAAAAATAAGATTTTGTTTGTTGATGAAATGAGGCTTAAATCCTCGACCACTAGATTACTAGGCCAACACGCATTTAAATAACGATAGCTTCAAATTAGATTTTAGAGATCAACAAAACATTCAATAGGAACGAAACCACCAATTGAATTTATTTTTGAACCCATTTTAAAATTACTCCTCTTCCCTCCGGCTGTTACCCGCCGCACTCGATCCAAGACACTTGACACTGGACAGCTAATAATTCTAAGAATCTGAAGTATACATTGTGACATTATAAATTAGGGTTACGATCGAAATTAAACCGTCTCTTGTTTTATTGCCAAGCACCTCGAAATCACAAATATTGCCCTTACGTTAGTATCGCAATCCGTTTTCAAGGTTATAAAAACGGTCACCGTCTATGGTTCTTTTTCAAATCATCAAGCAAACCTATCAGATTAGCGCGGTTCAATAGGCGAGACCAGCGTTTCTAACATGTAACTGTGTGCGATCCAGTATAACCAAAGTGTAAATATTTTATGTTATTTAATCACTAGTGCATAATTTACTATAATTTGTTAATCTAATCGCATGGTGAACAATCTTTACAAGAAACGAGATATTTCCCTCTGTTTTCTGCCATGAGTTTCTCCCTTTGGTTTCTTTGCCTGACTGTAGGCTACATTTTTTGATGTGATGTGATTATCTACAATTCCGCTTAGAGATTCCATCACGTCGATCTAATCATTTACGATGATAGGTCAAGAAGATGGAATGCTCGGATGGCATGGACCGAAGGGATGCCATCTAATGAAACATCTGGTTGTCACCTGCCTGCCTAAAGAACGTCGAAATCACACCCAACCCGATGAAATGAGAATTAGTTAAAGTGGATTATATCTCTATTTTATTTAATTTCTTCATACTACTTTTATGATTAGATGCCATTTTTATAATGAATAACACCTTTTTGTTTATCACTTACAGGTATTTCTTATAAATTTTTCCCAGTTTAGGATGAAGGCAGAATGTGACAAAATAAGGTGGGTATGTAATTCTGAGGTGAAGAACCCGCGGATCTTGTACTCATTACTGACTAGCCAGTGAATGGGAAAAATGCCGGTCTTTACTTCCACAATATTTTATGCGAACTCTTGAGACAAAAATAGCTATTGATGAGTCCATACGATGTATTATTTTGTGTTAGAATTTGTGAACTATTTTAATACTGTCTTAATATTTAATACTTTTGATTGCGATTGACGTTAAAAAATAAAACAACAATGCTTATATGCAAAAATTATTATTAAAAATATTTAACCACAAAGTTATTTCTTCAATTTAATATTTTCTCACGTATCGTACGTTTGGCATAGAACATCCAGCGTAGATGTCTAATTACTTCAAATACGTAATAGAATATATATTATCTATATCAAGTTATGTGTTTGTAATACTTCTTATAAAGAGGTACAACATCCACCCACCATCAACTCGGTTAGGTTAGGTAAGGTAATGCCTCCGTAAAGGTCACATATTCGAATATAAGGCATTCACGGTCAATTGAACATACAAAGGAAATTCACATTATTCTGTAGGGCACACGTATTTTGCACAATGTATTTACTGCAAGGGACGAAAAATTAAACGAAGTTACTACAGTTCCGTGTGGGCTGAGATTTATATCATTCTTGATTTATTTTTATAGGATTTAATAGTAATATGATTTGCAGAAAAACAAATACCTACACAAAATATAATTTTAATAAAAATATAAAAAATATTATGAATTTTTAATTACGGAACATATAATAGTTTTGTGCTATTTTTAATACAAATTAAATGATTAAATTATAAAGATAATACAGAAAACATCTATTTATCGAAAAAATATTTGGTTGCTACCTGAATATTTATTTTAAAAAGAGATTTTCTTTAAATGGAGAACTTTAATGTAATTCCACGCCGAAACCACTTTTTTTACTTTTTCATTATAGCATAGCAACGGCTACGAGAATATGTTACCCACGCCCGAATGACCCTGTAAAAGTATTACTATGAAAAAAAAACAACTATTTTAACTGAGGATAAATTAGCTGCAAAGGAAGACAACACCAATCATAGATCAAGTGGCATTAATGACTTTTAATCTTTCTATATTTATATTATGGCAGATGCCGAAGAGGTAGTACTAAGTACCTACCTACGCACATCTTCATATCATTATCCTAATAGGATCAGGGGTCCATCGCCATCAACAAGGAACCTCCAGGAATCTTCAACCCACCTACCCATTGATGATTAAATATAAATGAGTAGTCATGATATACTAATTTTATTATGATTTATATTGTTATTATTTTAAAAATATATAGTTTTTATATTGACTGTGTACTACAGACACACACAATTTTTGAGTTAATATCACTAATAGTTACGGGAAGAGTAGTCGAAGGACTAATGTTCCCGAACTGTAGGAAGCCATCTACAGGTGTAAATTAAATACTATTGGCTGCATGGGTCGTAAAGGTGGGAGTGGCATTATCGTTTCTTGAAAACATCGATAATAAGGGTGAAGTATTTTGAAAATGTAATACTGTTCATTAATGTTTTTCCGAATTCAAATTTGTGTGTTGTACAAACTCAATATTAAAACAATATATTTTTTAAATAAAAATGTTACACCACGAAATATTTGCCAAATCAATCAATGACTAGCAGGCAGGCTTGGCCGATTGCTTACTGCTAGGCCCTGCGGGCGGCTATTGTGGCCTCGTCGCCGCCAATAGTGACCGCTGCGCTATCAGGGTGTAATCAGCTATCGTCGATTGTTTGCTACTGGGCCCTATTAGCGGCTGTTGTACCCGCATTAGTGACCGCTGCGCGGTCTGGGTCTCAGTAGAATCAGTAAGTGTACTTTGAATTTATTACCAATATGAAAAAAAAAATGTTACTAAATCATAGTTTATAAGAAAGCCTTGATCACTTAGCAGTCACCACTGCACCACCATAATAGCCGCTCGCCGGCCTAACACCTACTGCTCTTATTAATGTACGTCATGTACATTGCCAGTAAGAAAAAACATAATTATATAAGCAAGTCGAACGTGTTTTTGTATCTCTAAGTTAAAATTACTTGAAAGATTTCTTTTTTATATATTTAATAACATTTATTATGCAATTATATTATAGTACGCAAATGCATCAAAGTAATGTTAATTTCTTTAAAATCTACTGGCAACTAAATTAAGTTTTTTTATAGAGCTTTCCTTAAATCAAATCACACGTAAATAAAATTAAATGATTGCAACACGTCCATAGTGATCAGTACCAATTATCACTTAAGTTGTAAATATCAAATAAAAAAATATATCTATTAACCATAACTATGGTATTAATATGGAAACGATAACTGTCAAAACGAACAAAAGTATCGCCTGGTATCAGTATAATACATGTATTTAAATAAAGATAGAATCAGGAAAATTATAATTTTTAGAGTTCACCAATATATCAAACCTCAACTTTTGGTTCCTGAAGTTAAAGTGGTTTTATAAATATTTATTTAGTATTCCACTATTCACGTTGGCCTTCCAGTCATATTTTTAATTCTTCGACTTGCATTCCTCCTTTCAAGTTGCAATATCTTCTCTACTATGACTTGGGTTATATTGACGTTTGAGGCTTCCGTTGGAATCTTGAAAAAAGAATATTGAATAATGTAAATATGGTACGTTCTACTTTCGTCCAATTTGCTATTTCATACATTTTATTCCTGAATTTAAAAAAGCGCAGGCAATCGGTTCGTACTTCGAAGTTATCATTTTGACACAGGTTGCCAACCTACTAAAGGTTGGCAACCTGTGTAGATGTACGATAATGATCCTTTTTAATTACACTGAGAACATTGAAATATTTCACCGGATACAATGAGTAAGCCAAAAACCTAAAGCAAGTTTCATTTTTCTATCTATTACTTGATATTTTAAAAATATTTGCCGGCAGAGAAGCTATTTTCATTTATGTACATTTTAATATTCCATATTTTTGTAAGTATGTTTGTTGATCATACTTACAAATATCATATCATCTGCACAAAAAATGTTTGCATTTATTCTCTTAAATATTGTATACTTAATTGTTAATGATTCGGATGCTAGTCATGATTTTCAAAAATACACGAGTATTGAGTATATGTATCCTATTATGTAGGTAATACTACAAACTTACGGCGCTGCAGATCCAATTGAGACGCCTTTGTTTACGCATCTATTACAGCGGTGAGCGCGAGATACAGATCACGTATTGCTATCGGATCGGATCAAGTATAGGAAACTGGCCAGCCGGAAGTCTACGGAAGATCATCAGAAGATTACAGACGACGGATTGCCACCCCGCCACCAGCATATTGCAGGCCAGATTAAACACCATAATTAGGAATCGCATACTCTATAAACATTATCAATACAAAACCTGGTCTTGACCTAGCTATCAAATTAATTCACAGATACATTGTTTTTATTTTTTAGTACTTAATGTATATTAATTTTAAAAATTAACCTGAACGTTTTCAAATAAGTTTAATGGGTATAATTTTTTTTATAAACAAAATAAAGGTCTAGTTTATTATAATACAAATTAAATGAATTAAATAGAAAGATATACAGAAAAAAATCTATTAATCGAAAAAATATTTTAGTTGCTACCGGGATTCATATCTAGAGTCCTATCCGGGGATATTCGTTATCCAATTTCGCCATATCAACTAAGTAGGTTTACGACAAATTGACACATATGTTATTCCATTTTTAGAAGCATTCAACTTTATATTGCAACGAATCTCAAATATCTTAGAGTAATATACGCTAGAAGACGCCAAAATTAAAGCAGTTCATTTTTATTAAATTTGGATAATCTTTGATAAATTTATATTTTTGAGAAACCATTATTATTGTGAAGTTGCAGTTTTTAGAATACACTTCTATGGTATTTTTAATTATTTAATAAATTAAGTATTATATTATTATTTCTTCGATACATAGATTTCTTTTGTTTATCTTTCTAGTTGATTAATTTAATTCGTATTAACAATACCGTAGAATCATATTCTGAAAAACTGCAACATCACAATAATATGCATAATTAATTATTATTGACTTGTATGTTATTTTGTTATCTCTGATAGTACCTGCATGATGGCCGGACGTGTATTAACTTATCAGTGAAACACAAACCTGTTTACTGTACCGATGACACATGTAGAGCTTCCCTCGTGTGATATTTATAAGAATTTTGTTTCACCTGTGTTTTAATTACGATATGTTTGTTTCAATTCCAAATCCTCCGGGGATTAGGGCCGAGGGTCCCGGCGATGTATTATCAATAAGCCATCACCAGAGAGAGCCAATATTGATTTGGCGTGCATGTTGGGTGAACACCAGCCTTCTATATTATACAACGCCCAGCCCTTCAAATACGTCTTGAGAAATCAATGATTGTATGACTAAGAAATTTATCGCAAAAAATGTTATTTTTTTAATTTAAAAAATTTACAAAACATTGTTTGTAATAATAATTTAAATATGATTTAAATATATTAATTAGAAAAGTATACATACAAAATCAATATGTACATATAATATCACAGACCTATGTTCTGAATAATTACAACTTCACGATAAGAATGCGTTCTCCTAATAATAAAGTTGTATCAATGTGTCAAAAACTTAATAAAAATAAATTGATAATTCTGGCATCTGCTATCAGATTACTCAAAGACATCTGAGATTCCGTAAAAATAATGTAGATATATATATAGGTTCGAAAATTTGTCGCTAAAAATATCGTCGCTGTAGCATAGTTGGATAATGCACCTTCCCCATGTTTGGAAGGAGATCCAGGTTCAAATCCGAATTTTTCGATAAAATTGATTTTATATTTAATTCATATTTAAAATATCACAGACCTGTGTTATGAATAATTATAACTTCACAATAATGTGTTCTTCTAATAATAATTATTATTCATTTCATTTCAAAAGTGTGTATATATTATTTTTGAATAGCAGTCTTCGTTATTCATAAATTTAAATGGGCGCTACCTATGAAAACTAGCTTGTTTTTGGAAGATTTATATATAATGTAATTATTATCATTCATAATAAGAAGTGCATTGATAAATATATATAACGCCTAATTCCAAAGTTTTTGAATATTTTGAAGACATCAGCATTTTTTAAAGAGACGATTCTCTAATGTAATTTTTTCTCTGTATATATTGCTCTGACAATCATACTGGATTTTATATCGCGTGATCATCAACAAGCGTTGTGATTGGCTGATTTCATTTTAGGAGGAATATCATTTTATACTCTTTCTGCTTTGGAGTATCTTGGAACTAACCCCAATATAATTGCAATATAAATGGATTAAAGTCGTTTAGATGAGAAACCATGTATATATTTGAACAAATACAAACTCCATTATAGTTTAATATATATTTGTGAAATTATCTGTATTGGTTACCAAGAAACCTGTTGTTATTGTTTCATTAAAAATATTTATTAATATATGAGCCTTATTACCTCTTATTGCGTGAAACTCTCTGTAAATATACTAAATACAGAGTTCATATTTTAAGTATTCATCCGTTATATATTTATGTATTGGTTAAAATAATTACAATATATTAGTATTTACCATACGCAACAATAAAAAATGTTTTCTCGAAGAACCCGACGTGAATTTGTCAATACGCTTATGTCCGGATTGGTGCGGATGATGATCGTCACTTAGTGACGGAGCGTGCGCCGGCCGTTAGACGTGTCTTGTGCTGTCGTTTTTTGATACGTTACATATATGATAGAGACAATGCTATTTTTTTATTATATTTAATGGAAAATATATTGAAGTATGGGGTAATTACAGGGCTTACCCTTCAATCTCCACATTTAACAAATTTTTGAAAGTTGTATATATGTTAGTATATAGACTCGCTTCAAGTACCACTACACCATACCCATCTATGGACCAAATATGATAATTCATTTTTCCTTTTCTTTTAAACAGCATATATGTCATCACTATGAGAATCTGATTTTTTTTTGTAATTGTGTGTTCTTGGACATATTCAAATATTGCTAACATGTTTGTCACGTTATGCTAATGTTTTTAAAAATATATATTTTGAAATTAAAATAATAATTATTTAAAAAATAAATTTAGTACTTAACATAAATTATTACGATGATGAAAGAAGTGGAATTTGACTTGTAGATACAAAAAAATTTTTGGAAAAATTTTTAGAAGAGGACTTGTGAATACATTTAGTTATAATATGTTGGTTAATTTTACATGCTTTATTTATTTATAACGATTCTAAATTATTATATTTAAATTCAATAGTGTTTTTTTATAATTACTCATTAAGTTTTTATAATAAACAAAGTTAAATAATCTATTTAAAAAATTAATAAATATAATAAACCACAATGTCCAATTTGCAAATATAAAATTATAAAAATAAATCAAAAATCATGCATTTTCACCGTTTTTATCACATTATACCGTGCTCGTTGGTATTCCTATCATCTGAATGCGTTTCGATGTTTCTGATTATATATCAGAGCTCAAAACGAGGCCTGCTAAACCGACAGGAAATTGATGAAATGTTAAGTCAAAATTCAAAATCATAACCACTTTGTGTTCTCTAGTGTTCAGGGATTAGAGCTCAATGGATCTTTCTACTCCTACTTGACCTCTCTCTGATCTCCACGTTGGCCATTTCTTAGGTAAGTACTCGAAACATGGCAAACTTTCCCTCCCTTACATACTAAATTTATTATATATGTACACTTACAACCACACTCCCCACTCGGCGTGCATGCGCTTCAAATACCACCATGGAGAGGATATTTTTATTATTCAAATTGTTTTAATAAGTAAATTTCTAATTAATAGTTTATAACTTTGTTTTTAAAACCGCTACGAGTTAATTACATTCACCAATCGATTTTGGAAAATATAATTTTATTTTAGATTGTTTACTTTGTTTTATTAACCACTTAATTGTTGTGTCATTAACTAATCAAAAACATATGTTACATTGTTTGTTTAACAGAGTCTATTAAAAAAAAAAAACAATAATTATTTATTAGTCTTTGAATTTATAAGAAATTTTCCTATATAAGTATTTTCCGAAACCGGTGGAATATAAATAACCCACAGTAGTTTTAAAAACAAGTCAATAAACTATTCATTATTAAAATGAACCACAACGTATTTGCATTAAATATTAAAAATAGTAAATTTCTAATATTTTACCCTTATTTTTATATGTTATATAACATATATTGTTTTGTTTGTAAAAGCACTCGAGTAGGTATTCTCTATTTTTTATGCTTAGTTTTTTCTAATATATAAATTAATTTATAAATTATCAGCATTTTTGATAACATTGAATTAAATTGATAAAGAATATAAATAAAAGTGAGAATTTACACATTTTTTAATATGATTTTAGAATTATTTTTGTAAGAATATTATAATTGTGAAGTTGCAGTTTTTTCAGAACATAGTTCTGTGGTATTTAAATACAAATTAAATGTATCCCTGTAGCAACTAAAATATTCTAGTGGATAAATTAATTTTTTCTGTATGTCTTTCTAGTTGATACATTTAATTTGTTTTTAGAAGATTAGAATATGTATTGCCAATTATGCAATATCATTTCAGAAGGATTAAATGAGAATGGTAATCCGCCCCCATGTCGGTTTACCCCTGTATCGTATTCGTATAGATCGCAATGTGTAACTTAGTTGTGATGTGAGAGTGGGCAAATAGTAATGACAGTAATGTTGGTGTTTGAATTTTAATGTTGTAATGTTAATTTGTTTGTTAATTTGTTAATGTGTTTTAATGTTAACACTTGTTAACAATTTATTAACAATGTTATAAAAAGTCATTATTGAAATAGGGTTATAGAAGCAAACACAGCTGACGCCAAAGCAGAAACCTGAGTGAAGAACTCGGGCACCATAGATCCCGTTACGGCCGATTCAGAATGTATGCTGCTAAAGCGCGCTTTGCCTGACGACCCACAGATGGTGGCAGGCGTCCGTCAGATGTTTGGTTGGTAAGAAAGTAGATAACAGGTATTTTAAATTATGTCCTACACAATATTTACTGCCCAACATCTGATAACCTACCGGAGATAGAAGAATAAATTGAAACAAGCAAAAATAAATGAGTCCCGTAATACAAAAACTTTTTAATAACGATAACACAGTTTTGTTGTGAAATTGAATTTTTCAGAACATAGTTCTGTGGTATTTAATACATACAAATTAATAAATTAATCTTTTTCCCCGAATAGGAAGAGGTCCAGGCTTTAATCCCGGTAGCAACTACATGAATATTTCTGTATATCTTTTTAGTTGATTAATTTAATTTGTTTTACATAAAACCCTCTTACATAATCCAATAAATTAAGACCAAAAGAAAGATTGACAAGCAGGTATGCAGATAATGTCAAGACGTTTCTGACGATGAGACTGATAAAGAAGAAAAAACGTCTAACGTGTCTCAGATATACGTATCATACTACCTCTGCATATAATATGTTTTTCTGGCTTGATAAAATTGTCACAAACTCAGATAAATAAATAGATGGAGAACCAAACTCCGGTCTTCCGCGTGACAACTGAGGATTCTAACCACTGCACTGCTGAATATAACATAAAAGCAGATGTTTAGAAGTATCTTAAGATCTTTAAAAAATAAGTGTGTTAAAATGTTCACCAGGTGTAACTAATGGTTAAATAAAATAAAAAATGTTGTCATTAATTATGTATTATACGACAATTTGCACTACAGACAAGAATAGTGATAGTAAGAAGGTAAAGAGATCGTCTTTAAAATATTTTTGATTTAAAAAAATATTTGGGAGGCCATTACCGGTAAAGATGAAAATTAAACCTGAGAGTACATTAAAATGTTACAAAATTTTCTAACGCTGACAAATTTGTTTTGTGACAAATTTTACTGGAGTACCCCCTGAATAAACATAATACTTCTAAAGAAATAAACTGTTCAAATATAATCTACACTGATAAGTCGGCAATAAATAAATCACCCTGTGTAAATAATCATTGTTGATTATAAACTAACTAAAAACATAAATAATCTTTATAACAGTACATTTATGTAAATATACCGAGCCGACGAAAAGGGAAGACCCTTTAAATGCTAAAATGCCAGTAAAATATTTAATTATAACTAAAATTTAGATACGAACGCAGAGCACAGCTTCGCGAAATTTATTGAGTAGAGATGTGTATAAATAAAAACAGTATCAGTAGCTGCGTACTGGAGTAATCTCAGTGGACCAATACATGGGGCTGTTATCCCCCTGCGAATTGCTTTTTTTATTGTTAATTATCTGAGTAAATATGCGGTAATGGACTTCGTGAACCAATTCCAACTTTTTCCGGACCTTAAGTTACGCTGAAAAAATATTTACTTTCCAAATGGAAGACACATTTGAAATGTGACAATCGATATTATTATGATTTTTTTAATGTAGTGTCCTGGAGAAAAATATAAACATGTATAATTTATGTCGTTGTTGAATTGAAGTGTTGATTGTTTTTCCTCTTTCAATGAGATTTCTGAAATAGTGAAGCGCTACGTTATTATGGAGGTCTTTTACAATGTTCACGTCACTTCGACATCCCGTTGTGAAGTTTTTTCTTTGATCTGGGAGTCTCTGGGTATCCATGGTGCGTCTGTGACCGTGTGCAACAGACTCCGGAACATATCCTCTGGGAATGTGATATTATGAGGGACGCAAGGTAAGTTATGATTTACAGAATTAGATGTGGCCGGTCATCGTTCGGTTAGGAAGGACGACCTTATAAGGAATGAAACAAACTTCGGATACTTTCGAGAGTTTGTGGGTATGTGGATGACCCTCTGGGAGATTTTGGGGAAACCGGTTACTCGAATTACGCGGTTAATTGGAAGCCCTTGACATAACCTATAACGTAGGCAACGTAAGGCTTCTTTCAATGAATAAACCAACAAAGAAAGTATTTGATGAAAAACTTGTTGTTAGCTTAGCCAAGCTACGGTATTTGGATGGCGTTACCCAGGACTCCCATACAGTCAGCATTGCACGCTGGAAAAGGACAGGTTTGAGTACCGAAAGTACCGAGTACTTGAGGAAGCCAAGGCGTACAGCGGGTTATTGCGCCAATGATAATGAAAATCCAATGATATATCATTAGAAATAGGACATACTGATTTAATAATTCATGAGTATTCATCTAGTTTGATGACATTTTTAAGATTTCCAGAGGCAGTGTAATTTTGGACAGAACCTGTATTTGAAATGTTCTCACGTTTCGTCTTAAAAAGGTGTGTTGTGTTATTAAACTCTAGAGAAATCAATCCGCGCCTATTTCCGTTGCTTACGTAGGTAAAAGCAATTTAATATTTCTGTTGTACCGTTACTGTTGGATTAGTATAGTCGACTGCCGATTGTCGGTGCTATCGGATGTTTCATTTTAACAGTGACCTACACAGAAAATGCCTCTGATGCCGGGGATTTACAGTGCCTGTTTTACAGAACATTTTGGGGACGCCTTGTCATGAGACACGCATACGGAGTCATTAAAACCCAACAGCAGCCGAACATAATTAGACCTGTCAGTATTTTTGGAGATTAGGTAGTATTTCTTGGGCATTTTTTAAAATTCTTTTTTTTTCTGGTTTTACATTCCTTTTCTCAGTGATTCGAGGACTGTCTCTTTCGGTATATTTTAATAGAAATACTGCGTATTGAAGATAGTCTCGTGTCGTAATTTCCTGTAAATTTCAATGTACTTTTAATCATTACCTGTATAACAGATTTTGTGGACACTATGCCTCTTTTAGTACTTATTAGAATTTGATCAGTGAAAAATATGTCTTTCGTTTGATATTGGCATTATTTTTAATTTTTTAGTAATAAAAGTGCTGCCGTATCTTTCACACAGGTCGCACAGGTCAACTGTTTAGAGGGAGTCGCCACGTCTCACCGTGACCACGAAACATGAATGTGTTAGAAACGACACCGTTCGCGGTGCCGTCTCTTTCGCACACACAGGCACAGATTTGAAATTTTACATTGTATTTTTGAACATTGTAGAAATACATTTTCGTTTCAAAAACGTGTGACGATGACCTCGAACAATACAATATAGAAATAATTAATGACTTTATTTAAATCGTACGAGAGAGGATGATTTCAATGGAAAGAGACGACAATAAAATTCTTGATTTTCTCGCATTCGATACAAGTGTAAAAAATAACTAACTGATGTAAGAAAATAAATAAAAATATGCGTTGTCATTTGAAATAATCCATCGAAAATTAAATAATTTATCGTAGTACCCATTCATATATATGAATATGTTTGAAAATCAGACAAAGTATCTACATATATTTAAATGGTCTCTTAAATCAATGTTCCAAATTTAAAATATCTATGCCACATGTATTGTTGTGTTTTTTTTATAATCTCATCAATTGAAACCACCATGTTGCCGTTTTGTGAATAATTTCTTTCATCCTTGCATAGTATTTGTGAAACAACAGTTAGTTGACAAAATGTATGCGTAGCTCGAGCTATGTATGAGGTGGCACCGTCCTGTTCATCATATGTATTGCAGGCTTAATCGACCCTATTCGGGCTTAAATAAGTTTTCCAACATGTGACGATAGCGATCACCATTAATGGTTACAGCATTGCCATTATTATTTACATAAAATGTTTTAATGACTTCAACACGTTTTTAAGGCGTTAGATGCTCCATAATAAATTATCATCTCTCTATATGACTACTACATGCGAATTGACAAATATCTTCCAAACTAAAATGGCGGCCAAACAAAATCGGCATGGGTAAAGGAGACGTAAATCCTGCGTCGATAGGATCTAATGAATGAATTGCGCGATTTCCGGGTCGCGCGTCCCGCGGATTGGATTACGACGATTCCGGTCGTAAATCAAAATTGCCGCAGGGGGGTAAAATAAGGAAATAAGGGAAACTGGATATAAAGGATAAGGGTCGATGATGAGATAGGGGTTCCAGTCGATGGACCAATGATCTCGGGGAACCGAGATTGGAAGGACTGCTCGCCTTACCTTGTGTATGACGCCTCCGTCACCTCTCCAATCGCCGCCAATATCACACAAACGACGTGCGGATGGGCAGATCTCCGCTTCCAACTAAAGACGGCGATATCACAACTTCTCCCGCGGCACACAAAAAACAATAAACAATGCGTTATCAAACACAATATGACAAATTGCAGTGCTGGTGCACTGGAGCTAACAAATCCATACCGCGAATGCTATCACGATATCGCAATCGAACAAATATCGGTCACGTTGACATCTGCTGACGTCAAGGTCACATTTCACTCTGACAAGACAATCATTACGGAAAAGGTATGGATGTGATTTGAACGCGAAAGGTTTCAATAACATGGGTCGCGGCAGATTCGCAAGACGCGCCAAAAATGTGTTTTACAAATCCGGAACAGCCTGGAACATAATATTCACCCTGTATTGATAATACACTGGGGTATGTTGTATTACATGTCGATAGTCTGTTTCGTATGTTTACAAAATTTTAATTCATTCTATCTAAATTTCAAATAAAAAAGATGGCCATCCACATATTTTTAAATAATTCATTACAAATTCAAATTCCAATTACGATTTAAATTGCCACATAACAGCAGTATCCAGCACAAAGCGTGCATAAATTAGATTTTCAGATAGTAGTGTAAAACGATGTTGCCAGTTTGTGAACTATGTTAATCGCTGGTGTCAGCTTAACGTCTGTCCATTACAAGTTGAACTTGATATCCACTGACTGTAACGTTGCGTCTCTCTGTACACTGTACATGTTAATACACATCTTCTTAATTTAGCTCATACATATTTATAAGTAGATACACACGCCTACATACATGTACGCGACTGTATAAAAAATGCAGAACAATGACAGCAAATTTTACATATTATATTTGTTTAGGCACATTAACTGACTGAATTATCATCAACTTCATCTCATTACCAGGGCTGTCCACTGCATACAAACAATCAAAGATTTGATAAATATGGAGATTGAGTGGTGAGAATTGATGGTAAGCCAGCCGAATACAGGTCGTAAGCCCTGTAATTACCCCCCCATATTTTTTATATATTTTCCATTAAAAATATTAAAAAAATAACTTCGTCTCTGTGAGATATCTGATACTTATTTAATAAAAATAAACTTAACAATCTTTATGCTATAAAAATACTATAAAATTATAGCCCGTATTATCAGGATTAGCTTTAGAAAAATGTGATAGTCATTTGTATACAGTATCACGGTAATACAATGCTACGATTCCAATTTATTTGTTCAATTCAATCACAACAATCTTGATGAAATAAATATGTTTTAAATTGTATTCATATATAACTTTGTTTAAACCACTGTGATATTTTTACATCAATCCGTTTTTTCCGTTTTTTTCCTATCCGTTTTTATGCTAGCGTATCTTCGTCAGGATTTGCGTACAACTGAACTATTTCATAAAATTTAAACGACTTTTAGAGACAGGCCACAATTTCGTTCAAGAAAACGGCATTGATATTTTACAGACGAATGGCTCCACCCAGTTTCGGCTCCAATATTCACAACTAACTGCCATCTGATAGGAACAAAGAAATTAATTCATTAATTGAGAAATCTGCGGAAATTAAATTTTATTAGCAATTATTTATTTCAAAATATATAGACTTAAAGCTTAACATGACTTTGTAAAATATTCAAACAACAATATTTTCCGTAACATGCAGAATTTGCACATATTTGTTGAACATTTTCGACTCGTAATTTAGTCAGGTATCCAGCCGCAAAATACATACATATTTGTTGACCTATGATAACATTCACACTACATTTGATAATTTCTCGTTTATTAAAATAAATCTTAGTAAATTGTATTATTTATTAAATATTATTACAGAAATGATGTAGGTACTACCTATATATTTACATAAAACAATATAAATTATCGTATTATTCGTTGAAAAGATGCAAAATAATTTATTATATTTGACTCTAATTACGTCTAAAATGAACAAAGTTTATATTTTTTTTAATGGAGAACACTTTATCATTGTAAAGTTGCAGGTTTTCAGAACATAGTTCTGTGATATTTTTAATGCAAATTAATTATAAGAATTATAAAGATATAGTTACATAAAAAATTAATTTAAGGAAAAAATATTTTATTATCACCGGGATTCGAACCAGGAACTTTTCACTGCGCTGACCATTACACCAAGTCAACATAGCAAGTTAACGACAAATTTCAAAAGCTCCTGGTTCGAATCCCGGTGGCCACAAAATAATTTTTCGATAAATTATCTTTATAATTTAAAATGTACAAAAAACGCGACATGTACTGTTGTAATGCCCTCGTGAAAGACATTGCAATTATTGTGTACCTAGATATTTGCTGAATTTATTAGATTTTCTGGGATCCTCGCTTTTCTTAAATAACACATAATTATTCTTCTATACACCATTACAATAAATCTCATATATTTTGGTGTCATATATGCCGTGTATATTCAATAATTGATATAGTTTTGTTGCTTTGAATGATACTTCTCGATTTTCTTTAATATTATTGAGTTTACGAATATACCAAATGAACACATAATTTTGTGTACAAAAAAGTTTACAGAACTCAATGAATTATTATTGAATAATCAATTTACGCCATTTAAACATTTAACAAAAAAAAATTAAACCAAAAAGATGTTATTGTTTCTCATGTCATACTATTGTTATAGAATGTAAACATGGAGTGGGACTTTTTAATTGTAGAATATACATACCTCTTTACATTTTAATAACCAAGTCAAACTTTTTCTATTCTGTTCTGAAAATGTAACTTCACAACGAAAATGTATTCTCCTTAACATATAAGTTGTATTAAAGTTTACAAATTTAATAAAATGAATTAATTTATTAAATTCCGGCGTGTCCTATTAGATTTTGGTCATAGGTACATATTTAAGATTGACCATAATATAAAGTTTATTGCTTTTAAAATTGGAATAGCAGTTGTATCAGTTGGAAATATTTCAGAATATAAGTTCAAAATTTATCGAAAATTTATTCGATTGCTATAGTGAAAGTGGAGAACGCGCTTCCCCGAATACGAAGAAGTCCAGGTTTGAATCCCGGTAAATTCCCGGTAGTAACTAAATATTACTTCGATAAATAGATTTTTTTCTGTATATCTTTCTAGTCGATTAATTTAATTTATATTAACATAACATCTTCTTTCGAAACTCTATCCATCAAGCTTATTTTGAGATAAAAAATTACAGCATAACTACTATTCCAATTTCTATCCATCTAGCTTATTTTGAGAAAAAAATTACAGTACAACCGTAATTTCACGTATGAGATATAAATCTCCCACAGCCAACTATTCGACATTGTTTGACGTTGTACCATATTTTATTAAAGCAACACCTTGAGAATGACACGTGTCATCATACCGAAACGTCGGGTTAAGTATTCCCAAGGAAATCATCAACAAAAACGTGATCTAAACTAGAATAGATGGCAGTTCCATACACTAGCGCTCGCGGAAACTTTAAATCAAACATAAATATATATAATAATTTTGCATATAAACGGTGTTGGTCACAAATTAAATAATTTTGAATCGTTGGAGATAAATAAAGCGTGTAAAACTAATCAAAAAATTATAAACAACCAACTAAATTTAACTACGAGTCCCTTTCTAAAATTTTTTCCTAAAAATTATTCTAGTAAATTTGTATTTAGTAACAATTTGAGTTAGGTACTAAATTTATTTTTTAAATAATTGTTGTTTTTTTAAAAATAGATTTTGGTAAAGAAACAATAATATACGTTTTTAGTTAGTTTTGACATCCTGAAGAAGAAAATGGTATTTTTCGAAACCGGTAGATGTATTTAAACTCAATTAAGTGGTTAATAAAACAAATTTAATAAAGAAAAATATAAATATATCGTCGTACCATAAGCTTGTTGGTGTAATGATCAAGACGTTGGCCTAGTGATCTAGTAGTCGGGGGTTCGCGCCTCGTTCCAGGACACCAGCAAGTTAGTCCTATTTTCATAGCACAAGCGTTAAGCTGAGTCTGAAAGTAGTAAGAATATTGATGTGACATGTATTCCGTATAATGCATCTCTATTTTAAAATAATAATAATAATAATCGTTTGCATTATTTAAAACTTCGTTGCGATTTGGTTTGTGTAAAACCTCTGATATCTGGTATCGAGGGATCGAACGAAAGATACAGAGGAGAGATAAGCGAAACTATCCATATCAAACTATCGCTCGTAGCGAAGTAATAATAGGGGATGGTCGGACGCGGAGGGATGAGGGTTGTAATACCAGCAACATAATAGCGAAACAACCATTATACACGCTTGCAAAGCGGTCGTGTCAGAGCTACAGATGCAAGGACGACTACACAAAATTACCAGATCAGGATACCTCCATTCAATTTGGGGAGTACGGTGCCTCCAATATTGGAACTTGTATATATTTGCGTCACGTATGTAGGCACCGTAGGTATACGTCGAATGGTTAAGGGTTTGCTCACACGTGATTTCTGGATTTCGTTTTGTTTTTTCTCTTCTCAAATGGAATTCGCACACATCAACTATCGCAATCCGTCTACTTATTGATTGAGCTATATAGCAAATAACATTTTTTCAGTTCGATGTTTGTGTATTGATTTGCCTCGTTTTTTTTTTCAAGTATAATCAAAATACAAAGCTGACAGGAGTTAAATAATGAGACCGGGAACAAATGAAATAAGTAAGTAAAAATATATTTATATATGAATATATCAAATACATACATGAATAAAAATATACAGGTAGTGCCATTTTTCAGTAGCTTATTGAACACAATGGGGAAAATATTACAATAAGAAGTAATAATAATCAGTAATAGAACACGTATTTTTTTTTGTGAAGTTTCATTTTTAGTATATAGTTCTGTGGTATTTTTAATACAAATTAAATTAATCAACTGGAAAATATACAGAAAAAATCAATTTATAAAAAAAATATAAAAGTATCCCGGTTGTAATTAAGATAATAATATAAAAATAATAATAATCAAATATTTAGCACCAATATACGTGTATATCAATATATGATGGCACACACACCATAGTGTGAAATATATAAAATACATCCAACAATTTAACTATATTAATATAATTATTCAATCTACATATTTTAATGAGCTATCCATATTATAATTGCGCTTCGTTGCATCCTCTATCGTATCCATTGTTAGTGTCATAGCCAGTAGGAAAAAATACCAAAGTAGCGAATACGCGTTTTTAATATCTCTAGGTTAAGTAAAATTACTTTTTTTTTCTTTTATATATTAATACATCATTATTACCGTAGGCAAATATATATATTAAATTGAAATTAAAAGTTTTCATCAATGTAGCGGAAACCTACGATGTTTTACTACTGGCAAGTGCTAATATATTGACCGTTGGCCAATACTTACTGAATTTTAACGTAAGTTTATCAAACATGTTTTTAATATATCTAGATTTCAGATTAATTTACCAGTTTCTTTTTTATTATGCATTACATTGGTCAAAACGTGTATTGAATCATTTTTCGTTTATTGTCATACAATAGCAATTACATTCGTCTATCCGCGATCCTTACATAATAATCTAGACATCAGTTTTGTTCGTTTTGACAGCTATTGTTTATATATCAATACCATAGATAAAATATGGTTAACATATTTACCAGTAGATTTAAAAAAAGAGACGTCACTATGGTGTATTTACGGAGTATAATATAAATGAATAATATATGTAATTAAATAAATTAAAATGAAATCGTTTAAGTAATTAAAATCTGGAGATATTTAAAGAACATTCAACATACTTATATTAGACACGCGATCTCGCAACTTGGTGTTTTTTTTCTTGCTAGCATTGTACACGGCTATACATTATACATTGTATCGGCTATATGATACATTGTATCGGCTATAGCCGCAAGACCCACGAGTGGCTATTGTGGTGGCCACTGGTGACTGCTGGGCGACCATATGATTCTGTAACATAGATTTTTTTATATATACATATAGATACGCTCAAAATTATGTTTATTTATTTATTTCGTGTATTGTGATATCGTGCGGCGCGTGCGTATTAGTAATGAAACTGGTCACAGTCACAGTTTTCAATCACTGATTTTTTGAATATCAATCACAATCGCACCAGTGATTCAAAAGTAGCATTTTTTCACTACTTTTAACCCTTTGAGATCTAGTGACAATTTATTATAGATTCGTGATGCCGTGACCCAAAGATTGTGTTCATTTTAGCACTAAAAAGTATCAAATTTTGCTTCTTGTTCTCTTTGATTCAGATCGTGGATGTGAAGATAAGTTTAAAAATTTTAGGATCGATCTAATATAAAGTTTTTAGGGAAAATACATTTTTTGGTGAAGTTGTAATTATTTAGAACATAGGTCTGTGATATTTTAAATACTAATTAAATGTATTAATTAGAAAGATATACATATAAAACCAATTTTATCGAAAAATATAGTTGTTGCTACCGAGATTCGTACCTGGATTTCTTCCAATTCGGGGATTATGCTACAACATACAGTACATCGGCGACAACTTTTAGAACCTATGTGTTACAATTTTCAAATTGATAGGCCTATCGTTCCTTGATTTGAACGCCATGTAATTTATTTTTCAGGTTCGAATCCCGGTAGCAACAACAATATTTTTCAATAAAATTGTGTATCTTTCTAATTAATACATTTAATTAGAATTTCAAATAAATATTTTTTTAAATGCCGATTACTTCTCAAATACACAAACTCATCTACTTGTTCCAAAAATTCATTGCCTGCAAGTATTTTGCACGGTGTCTCGCTTTCTTCCTTCTCGAATACCATCGCTTTCGACTTGTTAACATTCCTCATGAGGTCGCTTTCCTTGCATACATCGTACATTCTATTCACTATGCTCTGTAGTTCTTGTTCATTATTCGCTATTAGTACTGCTTCATCGGTGTACAATAAATAGCATACAATCAAATCAATAATAATAAAATAAGGTAATTATTTCATTTTATTCGAAAAACATAATTTATTAAATACGAAAATCATAATAATAATAAAAGCTAAACAATAATTAAACCAATTACATGTTTTCTAGGAAGATACAATATACTTTATACAGTGAGTATAATTTAATATTTAAGGAGGGCTATAACGCAAAAAAATGTGAGAGAAAAAGTTGAGAATAAAAATATAAACTGAGAGAAAAAAGTTATAAAAAATAAAATATTCGAGGTGAACGGGATGGTGAGGGGATAGAAAAAGGAAAATGAGGTAGGGAATAAAAATCTGTGATAAAAATAAAAATAAAATAAAAAATAAAGACCATTTAGATTTAATTGAGGTAACTGTAGTATAAAAAATGTCGAGTTCGTTTAGGTGTGAATTGAAATAAGGGAGTGCTCGATAGAAAAATGAGTTTTGTTTGACATTGGTGTTGCAATGTGGAAGATTAAATGTAAAATTGGTTCTGGTTGACCTGACTGGCACTCGAATGTAACGGATACAAAAAATACTAATAATATTAATTTGTATTGTAATATAAAGTCGTTTTATGACCAAAACTTGGAAGGATCTAAAAATGTCTTTAGAGTTATATCTAAAATATAACATTAAAATGATGCATTCAGTACATACATACCTTAATATTTAAATCTCATTGAGAGACCGCAGTGGACACGGGCCATTACACCTCACTAGATCAATATGTTTGTTTTAATGGAAGTTTTTCGTTCGTATATCGTGGATGTTAGTGGCTGTAAATCCAATTTGGTTTTATTCCCCCGCTGGCCGGTCACGGCTAATGAGGAGAAAATGAGAACATGGCAGATTGCTTAACCGTTTCAGGTCATTGCGAATGTGCGAGAAACTGAACAGGTGTTCGTTACACGAGCCTTCGCAGAAAAAAGGATTTAACGCCCCAGCCTTCATTACAATCGGACAGGCTTCACGGGAAAAACCTCCGCGTGTCACTGCGAGCCCTAAAAATGGATAAATCGAGCGAGGGCGCACAAAGGGCGCCGAGAAGGAGCGCGAGAAGGGTCTGCTCGTTTTTTGCCTCCAAGTCCGGCTTTCGGAAATTGAACTTTTTGCAAAACCGAGCTGGAGATATATGGCGGAACTTTCTGATATGATGTTTAAAACAGGCGGGCTAGTGGAGGGAGGCAGGGGCTGCGGATGTGGCGGCCAGGGCGGCCAGGGCGGCCGCGAGGGCGGGATGACTGAAATTAATCGCCCCGCACTTCTGTTGGGGTTTTTGATGAAAATTGTGGCTGCGGTTTTACCATTCCATTAGTTGGTGATAAATTTTATTGCTCCTTCTCAGAACAGCGGCGCTTCGCCTTAAGTGATTCGACTTGAGAGTTATACATTTTTTGAACAAACTCAAATTTCAGAGTTGTTAATGACATTACATTTATTTGTATTTAATGCGTTGCAATTGTAATATTTTAGAATATCAATACTTATATAGAATACTTTATTGACTGAAATTAATATATTATATAAATAATTAGACAAAATACTATTTATTGATTATTCGACATGTTTCCATACCTATGGTATCTTTTTTAGGAATTAAAAACAAAGCTATGAATACAAATTAAATGTATTAATTAATAAGAAAGTTATACAGATAAAATCAATTTATCGGAAATATATTCTTGTTGAAGGGCGGACTCGAACCAGGAACCCTTCCTATCCGGGAAAGTGCGCCGATCTATTACACTACGTCAATATTGTAAGTTAACAACAAATTTTCGAACTTATATGATGCACTTTCAAACTGATTCCATTACTTGAAAGTAATCTACTTTATATTTACGGAAAATCTTTAACACTTTTGAGTAAAACCCGACAGGAGACGCCAGAATTAAATAAATTCATTTTTATTCAATTCGGATTAACCTTGATACAACTTATATATTATTATGAATACAACATTATTATTGTGAAGTTGCACTTTTTCATATCATAATTCCGTGATATTTTAATACAAATTAAATGTATCGATTTATTTGTAAATCTTTCTTCTTAACATTTAATTTGTATTAAAATATCACAGAATTATTATATGAAAAACTGCTACTTCACAATTATAATGTGTTCTCCTTAATAAAATATATAAAATGCAGAGAGGTGAGGCAATAATATCGTAATATTTACTAGCAGAAATCTGAGCAGTGAACGTTTCACGGCATATTTTCAACCGCAATCTTTAAACTAACTTGGTATGAAAATTGTAATATCTTGGTGGTCTCCTGGAATAAGGCCTGAACCCTCGATCAATGTATCCCTAGATGTGTCTTAACGACTAAACCAACAAACACGCATATTGTGTAAAAAATTAATTGATATACTACATTACAACTTTACTTAACCAATTAATAAATGCAAATACCCGTTTTTTAAATAGTGATGTGTGTACATACGTGTCGAATCAATATTCCTACGAAGAGAAAACCAATTTCTGATGAGAAGAGCTAGTAGAGAGAGTAGTAACGAAATAACCCAACGCGTGTGCAGTACAACGTTTAGTTTTTTTTTCATGATCTTTCATGAAACCATTACTCAGTGACGGCGACCCTAATTTAATCTGCCAAAATATTTTTTCTTTCTCATATTCCAACATTCTTTCATCTTTACTTTTCTCAGTACGATAAAGCATTCTTGGCACAGAAAAAACACGATTTATTTTCCATAAAATAAAAACTATTCTAACCTCAAACTAAATGAATATCTTGTGTTTTTCAGGTAAAACTAACTTACCAAGTCCTGGATTGTTAGTTTGACCCCAGTCCTCCGAGACGTAAAGAATTTTGTAATTAGTGTGAAGACGCCACCCCGATGAATAATATATTTTTTTATGTTAATTTTTCCCACTCTCGGGAGAAGGGAGGCAATTTCTTACTACACTAATGACCACTCTTGTATCATGTACATGGTTGCAAGTTGTAGTGATATTTTTAGAGCATATAATTGGTCAGAAACCATAATATTTTATTTTCTTATTATTTTCAAATTATGATGCTGTACAAGATAATTTGTTACAAGACATCGGGTCGGCAACACTGAACGCGTGATCACAATTCACAATACTCCTAGCCTTGTAGAACTTTTCTATCACAATATATTAAAATATGAATTAAATATATTAATTAGAAAGATCAATTTTATCGAAAAATATTGTTGTTGCGCCACCAGGATTCGAACCTGTATCTCTTTCCTAATAGGGGAAGGTGCATTATCCAACTATGCTACATCGACAAATTTTCAAACCTATATTTTACCTTTTTGATATTAATACATTTAATCTTTTCATTATTTGAAAGAGCCGTCTACCTTATTTTTTTTTTCATACTTAAAATATCAAAGACGTATGTTCTAAATAATTATAATTTCACAATAATAATGTGTTCTCCTAATTTTCTATATTACCATACAAATCCATTACCACGTATAATACACGTCTAGATATCAGATTCCCTCTGGGACGTTGGTCGGATTTTACCGGACACGATTTTTTTTATTGATTTTGGTATATTAAAACATGAATTGTGTAATTTTTCTCATAGAATCTGTTTTAAATTTAATGTTGGTGAGTATTTAAGTTATTTACATTTACATAATTTTTTTGACATATATTTATTTGTAAATACATATTTCTTCTTGAACGAAAATAATGTACTGTGCCTTCCCGTCCCCCCTCTCCGTTCCCTTCACGGCACGCTGCCGCATCTGTTGATCGGTGACCTTGAGCGAATGTGGTGTACGTTAATCGAAAGATTACAATATTATACAATTGAGACTTCGCGTCTATACAGTGTCGTCTAAAGGAACCTAGACAAAATTAGTGATTTAAACATACAGTCCACATTTTGAAGTTGCCTGCAGAACTGGATTATGGTGAGTGTCAAATTCTTTTCGTATATCCAGACTTCTTCCAGCATCTATGCTTATACGCAACAAATAATACGTACATCCTTAATTACGTACTATCTGTATATGTAGCCAAGATACTAACCATTTTATATTTATTTTATACTCTATTATTAGCATTGGCGTGCAGTAGGTATAGATTTAGGTTATGTTGTTACTAATGATATTATACAATCATATATAATATATGTATTTTTAATTAACCAACGTCTTTAGATAAAATAAATCCGTCGTTTATATGACTCTCTTATGTATTTATTTATAATTTTAGAGTACTGTTAATAGTGTTTTTAAAATTTTAGTTTTAACGTAAAATAATACTTTCTTACCCATATAAAAAATGTATGAACATTTTTAAGAACATTTTCTATGACTGAACATGATTCAACGTGTAATTACTAAAGGAAATAATTATTTATATTAAAAATTAACGTAGGAAATAGTTATGTCAATTGCTTTTGTTTTTCTCAAATCAAAAACCATTCCATCCACCAAATTAAAAATTTAAAAAACAATCATGAAATCAACAAAAAAACAGTAAGATAGTAAAATTCGTGAATTAGTAAAAGAAGAAGTAGACACTTCAATGATTTTTACGCAATTGTAACCCTTTAAAATGTTATTCTGTTAATAAACCGCATAGATAACGACTCCATGCAAAACGGATCAACCGAAAAGAATTTTCAATTCAGTAAATAGCCATTTATATGACTTGAGTAATTCGCTAGCTTAAAGACAGAACTGAGTAATGTAAATAGCACGATGCGGCGAATAAAAAAAGAGTGCCATGAGTACAGCGGTGAGTTGCGGTGAGTTTTTAGAACTAAGCAATTAAGGTCTCTACTGGTACACAGATGACACTAATTGCAAAATAATGTTTTCGTTAATGTTAATCCATTTTTTAAATTTATATTTGTTACCTAGAATTTTTAGTTATGCACAGCTTTTTTGCTTGTATATACTGCACGCACATGATTATTAGTATATTTATCCAAGATACTCACCATTTTGCACTATTTGTCGCAGTGGCGTAACTACGCCAATGCACCCAATGCGATGTATTACAGCCTATGTGAGGCAGGGCCCTAAAAGTGCGTTCGTTTCCTACAATAGTTTTTTTTATCGATACTTTTCCCAGTGCTAATATGGGCTAAAAAAAATTATATACTTTCTTTTTTTATAGTACTTATATTTTTTATAGTTACGGCACTGCTCTGTTAGGTCGCTCGGCGTTTGGCCTGTGACTATAAAACGGAACAGTAAATATTATCTTTCTAAATAATTCAAATATGTCTGCTTAAATATTCGTTTGCCTTAATTAGAGAAGAGACGTTGTAATGTGTAGTAAACAATTTTTATTTTTTTAATGTTTAATTTTGTTTTCAACGTGGAAAAATAGATTTACAGCATTATTAGCACCAGTGATTTATTAAAAAATTTCTCACATCTCTGAAATGTAGAATAGTCCCTTTTTTACATATTAATGTGCTTATTCTGGAATGAAATGAAACTTATTCTAACTGGACGTTTTTTTATAGATATATTTTTTTAAACTAACCATTGATCTGCCATCTCCGGAACCCCATCGGAATACTACATGCTCCAGAAACATGCGCCAACTATTCCTTCAATCTCGCTATAGTTGAGCACGTGCTCAGCATCACACGGCTGACGTCACGGGTCGCATGAGGACGGATCACATCGTATCAATCATTCATGTGTGCGACAGATCGAATATAAAAAGATATGCTGCTGACTTTGAATTTCCTCTTTGATAAAATCCGTGTTTTTTTTAATTCTCAGAATTATCAATTTCTTTCAATGTGTTTTTTTTTTTAATTTTTATAATATTCTATGTATTTTTAATTAGTTTTTAAACATTCTTCATTAATTAAATGAACATTAAGATGTTTCATTTAAAATTTAACTAGTTTTATATAGCCTTTTAAATTCTACTTTGTTAGTGTTATATGATGATATTGTTATGTGTGGAATTGGATCTATGGAAAGATATTCGTAAATTATAATAACACTGCCTTAAGCTTAAGCCTCGATACAATGTGGTACAAGTCAATATTTTATCAGTTCAACGGTTCGGACCGCGGTACGATACATATATCTCTTTCACGCGCATCATCTTGCCAACCATGGGCCCGTAGATACATCACAGTTATAAATTTATATTACTTTTCTCACATAATATGATGAATTGCTGCAATTTTACTTTTCATTGAATATCTTCAAAATTAGCTCAGTATTGTAAGTAATAAAATTGTATGTACTGTGTATTTTCTTCTGAATTATTTGCATAGCCATTTTGTTCGACAACATTTATTCGAATAAAACATATAATATATAAGTTTTTTTTTTCTTAAAAAAATAGTGATGCGTACACGGAATACATGTCACATCAATATTCTTACTATTTTCAAACTAAGCTAAACGCTTGTGCTATGAAAATAAGACTAACTTGCTGGAACCGCCGACCACTAGATCACTAGGCCAAAGCCTTAACCATTAGACCAATAAGCTACTTAGTATTATGCACCAAACATTTTCACGGTTGTATATTTTGAATACTAACAAAACAAAGAATAATAAAAACTCAATCCCTGGTCACACTTACCTTACTGTTTTCAAAAGCTTTGGAAATTGAGCCTACCATAAAAATCGTCTTTACACCTTCGTCACCTGTTCATTGGTGAATATTTCTCAGCCAAAATAACCCTTTCGGCCTCATAGTCCTCCTTCCACGACCAATTTGTCCAAAATAGGCAGTCTTCCTCTGGGCTGCGCATCCTGAGAACCAGCTCGTTTGGTTTTTTGTAAAATATATTGCTTTAATAATGTTAGTTGCATTCTATTGTAGACAAATATGACGCCTCTACAAGAAAATGTTTCCAAAGAGTTTTCGTATTTATACAGTGACATATTAATTTTGAAACAAATTAGAAAAGTCACTTACAAAGGTTCGATTGTTTAAAAAATTGGTATATTTAAAAAATAAAAGTAATAAATTAATACCCGGATTCAGAATATGGTATTGCCGATAGACTGAATTACTAATTAATACAAGTAAGTAAAATTCTCGATGCAAAATAATGTTCTACTAGTAAAAGAAACACAATATACATCCATTTACTATAATATATTGCGTTTCCCCATCTATTTCTATGACTTTTTGGACGTCTAGGATGTATAGGATCCAGAAAGTCTATGGCCGTATAGTGCTTGATTAAACGGCCAAGTCTGTGAGATGCAATCGGGGCAAAAACGAACGTGTTTTTAATATATCTATGTTAAGATTACGTTTTCTCTTTTATATATTCAATAACAGTATGCAAATATATATTCAATTTGAAATAAAGTGTAAATTTTCTTTATTACGAATAAGAAAAAATATACATGACATCCGTCATCTTTTCTTGTCTATACTGTATATGGTATATCATAGAATAAAGTACTGAAACGGCAAAATGACAATTTTTGGTTTAGTCCGATTCCAAATAACATTTTTGTGTTTATAATTGTCTTTCGGCAAACACAGGTAGAATATATATACTATATATATTTACATGTGGTTTGTTTTAAGAAAAGCTCTATCATTTAAATATAGATTCTATTGAAGCCATAACCGCACAGCGGTCACCAAAGGCCGCGTGGCCACAATAGTCGCCCGCAAGACCTAGTAGCAAGCAGTCGATTGCTTATCTGCCAGTAATAATTTATTGTACTAAGTCTAACAGCAGTATAAATTTTCGAGTTTGTAAGTATTTTTTTTCGGTAAATGGATTTTAGAATAGTACATGTGTATAATTAATTGACTTGGCAGTCACTTTATTATTTTTATTTTCATTAAACTAAACTTTGTACTATTCAGACATTGGGTTGTACTGACACCTAATGATGAGAGAGACAACACCTCTCGGAACTATAGCAGTGATTATGCAATCCAACGTATTATATTCAGCGGTTCAATTTGTCAAGAAAACGGCATTAAATATAGTGCGTTAGCATCCAAACTGCTATTTACACGATTTGTCTTTAATTCCCTGGCGGTGTAATAGTCAACGTCTTCACCTGTCACGCTGGGGACTGGGATACAGTCCTCCGCTATTTTTCTATTTTTTCAATTCAGAAAAACATATTCTTTATTGGAACTAAACTAAAATCATATTTTTACGATAAAAAATTAATATAATATAATATTATTAAGTAACAATAAATATTGTAATATTATTTTACTTTAAATATCTTTAATTCGCTTCAGTTAAAGTTACCAAGATTAAACTATTTTTACATTGTATTAAATTGACTTTTAGTCGCCATTCCGAGAAAATGGAACGATCACTCAAACATGCTTTGATATTCGCAAACGAAGGCAGAAATTTATCGAATTTTCCTGTAAAAACTAGAAAGACAAATAAACTAAAGAATCCCAACCGGCGTCAAAAAAGCTCGCTGTTCCCAAACCACATAATTTTCCTTTATGGCTCCAGGAATCTTCCTGGTACCCGGAACATGGGAAAAGGAAGTAATATGATTTTAAAATTCTCCCATTTTTCCAAACGTATGGCGGAAGACATTTTCCGAAACTAGATTTCCCGATTTTATGCATATACTTACGCGTTGGATTTCCACACGTGAAATTCACGTTCTAAATGGCTAAAAGTATATTATGCATACTAACACATGTACCTGAACAGCGGTATGTAAATGTCTGAAGATGTAACAAAAACAGGCTAAATTTACATATCTTAGGTCGCTTATAATATTTTTTATGTCATAACTTTCCAAATGTGTTTAGAGTATATTAGAGATAAAGATCTACCTGTATCGGTCGGTTCAGTATTATCTTCACTCAAAATGCAAAGATAATGTTTTAATAAATGACAGCTATGTAGTGTAATGTATCGCTATTCTAGTCTTATCACGAAACGTTACAATAATGTCATGTTCGTGACAAGGATTCTTTTACCTTTATAATTAACCTATGAATATTGCAATTTTATTAAATATCGTTTTTAAATATATAATATTTTATCAAAACATATTTATAATAGTCAAAATATTATTTTTTTATCAAAATTCAGACAATTAAAGGCCACCGAAGATGTAAACACAATTAAGAAATTTTTCGAAATTAATTTACTATCATTAAATAGTGAAAAAACCTTCGTTAATCCGTTTGCAATAAAAACAAACGATATTCCGAAAAAAATCTACATCATAATTCATGAACACTCCACACAAAATACAACTCACCATCAAAATTATTCTCTCTGACTGCTCAATTTTAAAAACAACAAATAAAATCAAATATCTTGGAGTAATCATCGATTAAAATCGTAAATGGAAAGATCAAATTTGTCAAGTTGTTAAAAAGATTATAAAATTAATATACATATTTTTAAGAATCAGAATATTTTTATCTATGAAAAATTTCTACATAGTATACTATGCATTTATTCAATCCATATTACAATATGCCATCATTAGTTGGGGATTAACTTATAATATTAACCTGATTCCAGTAAATCATGTTCAATGTTCAAAAACTTATCATAAAAGTAATACTAAAAAAACTTTAAATTATCCGATAAAATTACTTTTCGAAGAATTTAAAGAACCAACATTATGTAATCCACTTAAAAAAATTATATTATTCAAATATTAAAAGAAAAAATATTTTATATAATATTATTAAATATTAAATATTATATATAAATATATAAAAATATTTTTTTTTTATTACTGAAAATCGTACTAGGTTTGAAAATCGCAAAACGCCACTATACGCCCACAGGAAAAAAAATTTAACAGCTTACCCGAAAATATCAGGAAGATTAATGATTGCAAAGAAATAATAAATGCTATCAACAAATACTTGATAAGTATGTACCCCGAAATTTATAATATTTTTATATCGTTGCTACTAATTAGTGTATTCTATTTTATTATACACTAAACAATAATTCTTAATATGTAATCCTCTTCTCTGCATAAGTGCGTTATTTTTAGAGAAGTTGTAGAACAAAAAAAAACTTATTACTGTATTGTACAATTGTAATTATAACAGATTAATAAATAAATAAAAAATAACAATATAAAAAAATCTCATAAAAACATATAAAGTTTCGTGGTAGTTCACGAGATAACTTGACACTTTCAATATAGATTTTAATGCTAGTAAAATAAATATGTATATAAGAGTTATATTATATACCGTGCTTGAAATCAGTAATCAACGTATCATTTTAAATTATATGGTCATATTTTGGTTAAAATTTTATCTCATATACGATGAACCAAACTTTACCAAAAAAAATGAAAAATAGATATTCAAAACCTTGACTTTGAACATATTACTTTGATGAAAATATCTTATTGTTGCGAGAGTGCGATGTGCGATGTACGTGACTATTATATTTGTCTTTCTTAAATACCAATCCCACTGTGAAATCTTTAAGAACTCTGATCGACTTGCAAAATTAAGATCTAATACTCTCTGAAATTGCTGTTGTTAGCCGAATTTAAACTAGGCTGACCACTGTTTAACCATTGCGTAGCATATGACTCAGAAAATGCTGCCGGCATCTTTTCAATTATTTATTTCAGTGTAAAACCTTTCACTAAATATTATATAATCGCGGAGCGCAGCTGAATATAATATTTTTAATACAATTTAAATGCATTAATTAGAAAAAAAAACATATGAAATCAATCGAAAAATATTCTTGTTGATACCGGGATTTCAACTTGGATTTAATTAAAGCTAAGTTAAAGCTAGAAAATGTTCAAGCGACGTTAGATGTTGACAGAAAAAATAAATAATATTAAAACGAAATAAATCGTAAAAGCAACAGGAACTGCTCGCTAAACGATGCTTTTGTTATTTAATGTATTGAACGTGAAATTGAAGGTGTTAGTTGACTCAGAGCCACACACAACACTTTGAAAATTTGCAAAAAAGTTAAAAGTTAGTCGTGCGACAGTTCTGAATCACTAACCCTTCCCAAAGCATTCTGTAACATAGGTCTACCACCCCAATTAAACCTGTAATATTTTGGTAAGTACACACAACATAAAATTAATATTTTAGTTAATGACTAATGAAATATCAATTATGTTTAATGACTAATGAAATATCAAGTATGACTAATGAAATATCAAATATTAATTAAGGGAATCATACAAAAATGATTATTTTTCTATTTAATCTGTTGTCAAAAATACCAAACATTAATTTCGCTGTGAAAAGAATAATAAACATAACGAATATAATTGTCTCATCTTACTAACTAAATGAAAAGAGATAACAAGGAAGGTTGTATTGAATAGGACTTGATAAATGCTCCGAATTATATTATTATCATTCCTTTCTTCACATTTCATACTCAACATTTAGAGAAAATTTATAGCATTAACAATTTTAAAACCAATTAAGCCAATATAAGTGTTTTATTTCATTAAATATGCTAACAAAAACAATTTTTTACGGTAACACGAGTTGATAGCATGGCTGCGTATGGGTATTTTATATCACGGTATGGTAAAGGTTAAAGTGCCGCACGAAATTAACGAAAACCATAAAAATTTCAGTTACGCAGATTGTTCTACGCTATAGGTGCTTGTTGAGATATGAGATATTGCGTTAGCCACCATACTCCCCAGATATCACGCCAACAGATTATCACTTGTTTAAGCATTTCGAAAACTTCTCAAACGGTAAGATTGGACAGACTCTCAACAAACCATTTGACAGACGCGCAAATGTCTCCACTCTGCAGGAACTGAACATTAAGAACAGACAGACTCTCAAACATTTGCCTTAGACGCATCCTTCAATGTTGTATTGTATTGTGAAGTCGCAGCAGAGACTCCAATTAATTGATGTGATATGACACGTGTCAGTAATTTAAAGGTATAATCATCGGCGTGGTGCTGAAGAACCCGTAAATAGATTCCGGGAAACGTGGCATCATTCTTGATAAAACACGTCACGGCGGCGCCTGTCGCTATCTACTCGGTTATGTGATGGAAAAATATTTTTGAATTAATGAATATATGTACTGTTTTGTAATCGAAATAAAACATGGTATTCTGCGGGCGAGAAGCCATTCTCGATTCTATCACCATGGTGTACCTATATTGAACAACTTTTGTATTTCATTTCTTTTGACCTCATCATCATCATCACCACTCTTGTCTACATTTCTTGTTTCCTGTACTGAACAAATATGTTGAGCTTCTTGCGAGAAGGAAAGATAGCTTGGAGAAGCTCGCTGTGCTAGTGAGAGCCCTATGATCTACAAGATGTCGAGAAAAGTGGTCTAGAGTTCAATCATGAGGGACCGACGTGGATGATGATGATAATTTAATTGAAAAAAATGTATCCATTACAATGAAGCTTATTTCATTAATAAAATTAATTATTAGCTGCGAAAAATGTATTTGAATACGCAAATGATTTTTATTTTAATGTATTATAAATTTATAATGGTTCGGAATAAATTTATTATTATTTTTTATTCACTTTCGATGGTACACATCTATTATGTATGATACATAATATTACAGAATATCTGTCTTGAAGTAATTGGCGGCTTTCAGCTATTTTACGTTACAATAAAAATATCCCGATCATTTTTATTAAAAAAAACTACCCTTTTCGAGGGCAGCAGGCGGGGTAATGGGATTAGACTTATCAGATGACGTAATATTAAATGTTTTTTTGGTTTAAAAAAGTGGGTGAGTGACGTCCGTGAAATGTAACTAGCGCGAATTGTGACAGAAGTATTGCGCCGTGAACAGTGGCGGCACAAAGGGCAAGATAATGTTTGATAAATAAATAACATAATACAATAGACGGAATATGTTTTGATTTTGAATGGAATAATAAAATGATAAACTTCTCGGACTTCGTGCTACCTTATTCCATTGTAATCAAATAAAAGGTATTGTACAAAGCGTATTTTATTTTATTCAAACGATCCAAGGACTAATTTTTTGAATTTATGAATATAATGTTACGAAATTATTTTAAAACGTTCGCATTTAAATAGTATTCATTGAAATTGCGTATTAGACCACGAATTTCCTTCCTTTTTTTGCTCTCTCACTGTAGTTCTAGTTCTTTTTCCACCCACATTGTTTCATTCTGATCTACTAACCTCGCCTCTCTGCCGCGTCTAAGTGCTTTCCGCAAACCTTGACCGAAAGTTAAAAATAGTATTATATCACATTTCTACATGTTCAAAAAGTGTGACCACATACGTAAAGATAGCGATTTAACTCGAATATCGAATTAAAATATTTAAGATTTATATTTTTAAGGAGAACACATTATTGTGAAGTTACAATTTTTCAGAACATAGTTTTGTGACATTTTTAAAGTAAATAAATTTATCAATAAAAAATATATATCTACTTGCAGATAAAATCTATTTATCAAAAAAAATATTATAGTATTGTTTACAAAATTTAATAAAAATGAAATCATTCTGGATTTTACTCAAAGGCGTAAAAATAAAGTAGATTGCTTTCAAATAATGGAACGACAGATGTATCATTTTGAAAGTGTAACATATAAGTTAGAAAATGTATCGTTAACTTACAATGTAATCGGTTAACGCATTTCCCCGCATAGGAAAGGATCCAGGTTCGAATCCCGGTAGCAACAAAAATATTTTTTCGATAAATTGATTTTATCTGTATATCTTTCTTATTGATACATTTAATTTGTATTAAGATTTATAGCCTACCGCGGTACCAGAGTAATCTCTAAAAACGCGGTACGTAAATATGCCATACATGCTGCCATGGTGCTTACATATTTTATTCAGTACCCCCCATAAACGTCAAGCGTGCGTTATGATATTTTTCTAAATTTACATATAAGCCACAACACTCGTGGCAACATGTTCGATTATTAAATTAAACTTAAAAGAATATGAGTAGGTAAAGATTGGTACTTACCTAAAATATGAATTAAAACATTATATATACCGAGTACCTACCTATATAAAGTACAATGCTTTACAAACGGTATTCTAACAAATTACTAACTTTAATATTACTACTGTGTTTTGAGAAGTGCAGTTCCTCTCATAATCAGGTGTGAATGATAATTATTTACTCGTTTTATACTTCGATGGGTAGGCCTAGTATGATAGTTTAAATATGTGCGTTTCATTTACATAAATTTAAAACAGGAACAAAAGCGAAACTGCTTCTGATCAGAGACGTTTTTGGAGTCGGTCATATATTTTTACAGCGGTGATATAAAACATTTTGTGTGTTGTATTTTTCGGTTATCGGTTGTGTAAAGTTTCGGAGGCTGGCCAATCAGGTTTTCTACAATCAGGGCGACTATCGGTAGAAAAATCGGCGGGTAACAGCCCAGTTTCGCAATGGTTGGTGTATTTTTATTTACATAGATTGAATAAATCTATTTATAAAGCCCAGGACTAACTATCGAAGGTAATTACGGCAACAATTAGAATGAATAATATTAATGCAGTTTGATGCCGACCCATTCAGTAGAGGAACGAGACGTGAAAGCCTAGATACCTGATGACAAATGGGACCGGAAACCTGATATCGAACCAATAGTAGTGACAAAATAACTTAACATATGCGTAGTATAAAGTTTGGTTTAGTGAAAAATTAAATTAATCATGTTGATATCAAATAAATAAATAAAAGATTTAATCTAAATTCTTGTGCTACAGCTTAAGAATAATACGATTTTAAAAATTCATTGCACGTACTTAATCTTCACCTACATTTTTAAAGGCTTGTCCTAAAAAACTAAATTATTTAAAAGCAATTTGAATGTTAATCTGGTACTAAAAAATTTCATTGCGCAGCTGTTGGGACTGCTCAATGGGAAGAGTAATTATGCCCTAGGAATATAATGCGATACTTTATTTTAAGGGATGCTTTTACCTTGATTTATGTCGGAGCACTGACTGCCGCGAAGGTGAGGGATTGCTTTTTGAATGCAGGGAGTTGGGTTCTGTTCGCGACCAATTAAATATATTTTTTTTACGGTTATATTGCTACAAGTTACCACTTTATTATGTATTGATTATGTATCGCACAGAATTGCGAGGTCGCAGCAGTGGCGCTATATAATCGATGTGATTAGACATGTGTCAATAATTCAAAGGTGTAATCATCGGCGTGGCGCCAAAAAACAATGACGTCTTAGTAAAACGTCACAGCTGTGGCCTGTCGCTGAGTAGGTACTTGCGAATATGACTATTCTGCAGGCGGGAAGCTATTCTCGATTGTGATATTGTCGATATTAAACTTTTGCGTTTCATTTATTTCGACCTCATAATTATCATCATCATCGCCGGTTGAGAGAAGCTGAGATCAGATAAATTCTTGTTTCCTGTATTGAACAAGCAATATATTGAATTATTTCTATAAGTGAAGGCAATACACGTGATGATCACGTGACTTGCGCATGATAGAATAAAAAATGTAATTAAATCAAATTACCGCTATTATATTTATAATACATACTATCGTCATCATCCATATCAATGTGTCTCTGAACTGCTAAATATAGTCCTCTTCCGTGAATCGCTAACCATTCTCATTCATCTGGTAACCGTCACTCTTCCGATGTCTTTCCAACAAGCTTGACGACGGCCAACACTTATTTTATCAATGCATGGTCTCCATTTCAGGATCTTCATTCATCACCATCGAAATATCGTAATATATGCGCATCTCTATCCATTGGAAAACAAAATTTTATACGAACTGTGACGTTCGTCATAGCGAATCTAACTAAATTAAAAGTTCATGAACCGAGCTTGCACCACACGACATCTTCTCATATGAGTACAAAGGTAAGAAGACAAATAAACTTCTTCATCTTGCGCCTTTACAGTAGACTGGCCAAACTTCCAGCAATTTTTTCCTGCATTATGAGGTAAAAGATCTCACACTTTTCCAAATATCTCATTATATATCCGAGATTTTGATGTTTTCGGATTTTCATTGTTTTAATTACTTAATTTTCTTTATTCACCCAAACCATAATATATAAGCAATATTTGAATAAGTCCAAGAACACACAATTACTAGATTATCACCTACGAAGGCACTGTTATTAAGTAAATAATCGATATCTCATAGAGACGAAGCTATTTTTTATTAATGGAAAAATATAGAAGTATGGGTAATTACAACAAAATAATTAGATTCTCATTGTGACATATTTGTTGTTTCAAGGAAAAATAGATATCAAATTTAGTCTACAGATGGCGATAGTTTAGTAGTATTTGAAGTGATTTCACATATTAAGATATATACAACTTCCAAATTTTTTATAGATATAGAGGTTGTTTTGGTGGATTGGTGAACGTTACATTGTGTAAAGTGATCACTTAAGCCAGCCGAAGACAGGTCATAAGCCCTGTAATTACCCATACTTCCATGTTTTTCCATTAATAAAAAATAGCTTCGTCTCTTTGAGATATCTATTATTTGTTTCACAATATATTCATTTGTATCTCTATCCATCCAGCTTATTTTAAGCTTACTTCTGTAGATCCACATATCAAATGCTTCAAGTCGCCTACGGTAAGTGTCCATGCTTCCATTCCATAAAATAAAATCGAGAACCCATAGCATCTGACTATTCTCATTCGTAATCTAAGGTTGAGATCATGACTGCAGAACATATTTTTCACGCGGATAAGGATTACACGAGCCTGTTCAATGCAACATTTGATTTCAACAGATAATAAACAGCTGATGCTTTCGTTAAATATGATTTTAATTAATGTACACTCCATCTCCATTTAAACTAAAATCTAACAATGTATCTCATTCATTTTTAGAAACTTATATTTTTCATATTCATATATTTTCGGCTTTATCCTGAATCGAACGCACTATTAGATTTTTCAGAATGTTTTTGTTAGGTTGGCAAAAATATTTTATTTATTTTTCGTCGAACTCAGCTGTGAGACAAATTACGTGAGCCGTTTTTAAAGTCAACTAACAGAGGCGACCACCGCTCACGCGGGTCAGTTTTAATCCATCATTTCATCGATACATTTTTACCATCTTGTGTCTCTTCAGTCCACTAGTGCAACACCAAGCAAGATATTGGATACGGCATTAAAGAAGACAAAGGTATTTTATTTATAACCGGAATTTAAAAAAAAACAGGTTTGTTACAAAAAAAAAACAATTTACATTGGTATTCGTATATCGCTAAATGAATCCTTATTATTACTGTCTGAGCGTCTTGGATCTATTGCATGTATTGGATCCATATGGTTGTATAGTTTTTGATTAAACGGCCAGATAAATGTTTTCTCTTTCATATATTCAATAACAGTGTTTTTCCCATCTATGCTGTATATCTATACTATTAACCTTTTTTTATTAAATTTAGACTTTTCATCCGATTCCGTCTTTACATAAATGCACATTATACTGATACAATAGCATGTTTGTGTTTATTAATATCTATCCGCGATTCCTATACATTATATAGATGTCATTTTTGTTTGTTTTGACAGCTAACTTACAAAGGTGGAATAATTATAATTATATGGAGATTTTATTTACGTATGGTTTGTTTTGTGGAAAGCTCGAACATTGAAATATAGATTCTATTGAGACCTTAACCGCACAGCGGTCTTCAATAGTCGCGTGTTGGCCACTATTGGCCGCGAAGCTGATAATCGAAGATTATCTACCAAAAATAATTTACAGTACTAAGTCTATACTAGTACTATAATGTTTCGAAGTTGTTAATATATTTTTTCAGTAAATGGATTTTAGCATAGTATATGTGTTTTATTAGTTGATATGTCAGTTACTTTATTATTTCTATTTTCATTTAAATAAACTTTGTACTATATACACAATGGGTTAGACTGTTTCTGTCACGTAATGATGAGAGAGACTGCACCTCTCGGAACTATAGCAGTGACTGTATAATCCAACGTGATCAGCGATTTAAGAAATTTTCATTAAATATAGCTCTACATGCATACATAGTGCCTAGCTATCTGCTAGTTAATATTAAATTGTGAATATATCTAGAAAACAAATTTAAAAAAACCTTGCAGAGACTTTACAAATAAACATAAATGACCGAGAACTAAATGTCCCCAACGTCAAATAGGGCTGGCAGTTAAAAGATTCATTGGGTATCTTATTCTTCTTTAGTGGCCCTGTATCGGCCGTGACTGACACCCGGGATAATCGTTAAAGATAAATAGCAGTTTGTTTTAAAAATAAATCAGTTGAAAACAAAAATACTGGCTGAAGATCGTACTAATACAGCACAGCAAACTAGCAAGGAACAATTTATGCGGGCGCGCTAATCACGAACATTAGTGACAGTGGGCAGAAAATTCTAAAACGCAAACAACTAGCTAAAGTTGCTACGAACCAACTGTAGAAATACAGTGATATCACGTAAGCCACTAACATTATGTCGGTTCACTCTTATTTTTCAAATCTTTATGTATGTAGTGAAGACTTGGACAGTCCGCAATGGATTAAGCAATTAAGGAGGACACATTTTTTGTTGTGGTGTTGCATTTTCATAACATAGTTTTGTTGTACTTTAATACAAATTAAGTGAATCAATTAGAAAAATATATATAAATGTCTCATAGAGACGAAGCTATTATTTTTACATGAGAAGTATAGTCTTGGGCACTACAGGGCTTATGACCTGTCATCGGCTGGCTTAAGTGACCATTTTACACAATGTAACGTTCAGGTCATAAGCCTTGTAATGCCCAAGTCTTCCATTCTTCCTATGTAAAAATAATAGCTTTATCTCTGTGAGATATTTTTATCTTGATGACAATCCCCCAGGGGATAAAATCCCAGTAAATAGTTTCTACAAAGATTTAGACATACTCAAAATATTAGAAAAATATGCATAAAATCTAGAATCTATCGATAAAATATTTAGTTGCCAATCCCGGTAGACAAATTTTTTCCTGTATATCTTCTTAGTAGTGATGAGCTCAAAATCATGAAACGTGAGTCAATCACTGTTATTTTTCAGTCACACTGATAGAATATCTGGGAATATCGTGACTCATAATTTTTTTTTTTTGTTAAAAATTCTGTTAATTTTTTAACGCCGCTGTTTAAACAGATTGTCTCTTGCAAAACGTTTTATGCATATTTGCTGAGAATTTGACCGGAAAAATTAATATTAATTTTTTTAAGCATTTGTGTTGATTTTAAATTAGATTTATATTAATTATTTAAGCTAAAATATGTTTTCTACGCAAATGATGTTTTAATAATATAAATAAATACACTAAATAGTGCGGCGCATGTGCATTACCAATGAAACTGTGATCACAGTCATAGTTTCCAATCACTGATATTATCGAACACCAATCACAATCACAACAGTGAGTCGAGAGTAGCATTTTTTCTCATCACTACTTTCTAATTGATTCATTATATTTGTACGATAAATTATATTTGTTGAAGAAGGCTTTTATACATATTCCGCGGACAGCACGATGCATAAATCTCAATCCGGCAACAAATCCAACCACAGCAAGCTCTATCATCTACAGCTGTGAACAAAATATTCTTCAAATTACGCCAAAGCGACGACCTAGAAAGGGAAATTATCCTAGGCGAAACTTTAGGCCAAAGAAGAACTGTAAGTAGCACCGGCACTAGATTTTTAGCTGCCACAGGCAAGATTGTTTTTCTTCTGCCCTGGTAACTCGCGTAAAGATGAAACCATTTCCATAAACTGGCAATCGCCTAAATTGGGCATCCGCGTGTCTCACACGTTAGGGTCGGTATTTTGTTAGGCCGGCATTTTGAAACATGCGGCTATTTACCAAAATACGTTCTGGACACAATGTTGACAAAAAAATACTGCTTTATTAGAAAATAACTATAATGTTATTTATTGGATTTGCTTTCTTAGATTGTTTATTACCTGTATTATTTTTATTATACACTATTATCGTTTTGCAACATGAGGTTTTGTTTATATTTATATATTTTTCGGTTGCCCCCTTGATTTGGCCTCTGCTCCGCCTGTGCGTGATGCCGGCGCTGCCTGGAAGAGTACCTTAACTGTGGCTAGATCGATTGCATCTGGCTGAAAAGACCCTGGAGTCAGCTGTGAGGGTGACCCAGAACCAGAACTTATCGACATAAAAAAGAAAATAAGGTATTAGATAGATGGCCCTCAATATCATAGATTATTGTTCTGATGATTTCATAGTGCCATGGTAAAAGAAAAAGTGTGTTTACAAAAAAAAACCTTGCGCATTGCAAATTGTCATAAACTCGATTGAATATTCCACGAAACGCTGAAAATGAATATTCATTTTACTCATTTTAAATGTCAAAAAAAACCGCTGTCAAAGTTTTCTGAATAGAAATAATATTGTAGGATGAAAAAAAATATAATTCGTGAAAATTTTCCCGGATCACGGACTCTTTTCTTATGTCGCCTCTGCAGACAGCCAGGAAATAATGAAACCTCATTGTTGGAGCCTACCCGTAAAAATAGATTCTGGGATGTTATTAAAATGAAAATATTTCATTAAGTATGTCACTCTGTTTTTCCCAATTACCCACTGTAATATTTTCAGAAATTTTAAATTAAATAAATGCCGTAATGAAAGTGTAGTGTGTTATTACATTACATGAACCACTAAACAGAAAAAAACTCTTGAAAATAAATTACTCAACTAAATATCCCAAATCTAACTAACTTACCATCGCGCCGTTTCCCCGCGGGGGTCGGTAGAGAGTATAGAGCGCCACACTATTTTGCCCTGACGCACAGTTTTCGCCTCATCCATCATTGAGGCTTCTAACCGCGTGTCAGTGGCGTGCAGTAGGTATAGATTTAGGCTATGCTATTACCAATCATATATAATACACGTATTACAATATATGTTGCACATATTATTATGAACTTTCGTTTAACCAACGTCCCTAAACAAAATAAATCCGTCGTTTAAACGACCCTACCATGTATTTATTTCTAATTTTAGAGTACTTTTAATAGTGTTTTAACGTAAACTTTTTATGCCTGAACATGATTCTTTTATTGTTTGAAAATCCTTCACCTAATAACCAAATGAAATAATATATACCAAATGCACCTCGAAAGCAAAGAACGGCCATGATATCAACACTTAAAAAACAGTAAGAAGTAAAATTCGCGAATTAGTAAAAAAGGAAGTAAACACTTCAATACTTTGCACGCAGCTTTAAGCTTTTCTAATATTATTCTGTTAAAAAAACAACTCCATACAAATCAGTAACGACTCCACACAAAACGGATCAACCGAAAGAAATTTTCAATTCGGTAAATAACCAGTTATATGACTCGAGTAATTCACTAGCTTAAAGATAAAATAGAGTAATATGAATAGGTCAAGGCGGCGAATACATAAGATCGCCATGGATACAGCGGTGATTTGTCCTGGTAGTCTTTAGAACTAAGCAATTAAAGTCTCTACTGGTGCATAGATGGCACTAATTGTATAACAATTTTTCCGTTTATGTTAATCCAATTATTTCATCTATAATTTTTTCCCAGAATTTTTAGTAATGCACAGCTTTTTTGCTTTTTTTATGCACTGCATGCCCCTGCTTCTAACAGGACCATCCTCCAGTATCTGGTTTACCTGGTCGTGCCAAGTCTTCCGAATCCCAAATCTACAAAATACTATACTATATAATACTACTAAAGATGATCTTAATTATGACAAAAAAAAATAATACGTAGGTGAGATAAATAGGAACACATTCCAATGACTGTTTTATAAATAAAAAAAAACATAATTATCATCCGTTATGTATTCACTGCTGAATGAAAGCTTCCCCAAGTATCACCCACTTTCTTCTGACCATTGTTATTTGCTGCCACGTATTTCCGCAGGAATGACTGCGATCGCCGTCTCCGAGTGATATGGCCTGTCTATTGCCATTTCATTTTCTTGGCGTATTAAATTTTTTTTTTATTGGAAAAAATAATACATTTTTAGAATAATCAGTTAGATATATATAAATATTTCTTTTAACATTTATTTTTTTCTCTATAAGAGTAAGACCTATGTATAGAGAAGGAGTATATACGAGATAATTTACTTATTTAAGTTAGTCTACATATTTTTTTACTTCAGATACAAATTTATCGTAGTCTGTAATTTTTCTAATTGTGATGGGGAAGATTGTTAAAAAATTTGATGCTTTGATAAATATAGTGATTTTGGGTTGAAGTATATTTTAGTTTTGCTATATTAATTTGGTCTCTAAATCTTGTAGATCGGAATTAGCTTCTAAAATTTAATTGATTTTTAATTTTGAAAATTTGGATTATTGAATTTTTTTTGTATGTCTATTATTCTTGGTACTTTGTAATCTGTGAACATTTGTATACTTGGACAGTCTTTTTTTTTAAAACAATTTTTATTATTATTATTTGAGTGATTTCTAATTGTGATATTGAAGTTTTATTTGCTCCTCCCCATCCAATAATACCATATTGCAAATGTGACTGTACAAACGCGTAATAAATTTTTTTTCAGATTTGTAAGCGATAAGACGTTTCCAAGTCTTAAAAATATCTAGGCAGTGTTAACAATTATATATCATACTTTTAAAATTAGCAATATTAACTTGGTGGTTAAAATTCATATTTTTTATTTATTATCTTAGTTTTATTAACCACAATTGAGTTTAAAAAACTCAATTGTGGTTAATAAAACTAAGATGATAAATAAAAAATAATAATTATATATCAATTACTCTTATCTGTTCTCTTTAGATGAAAAGACAAAAATATATACCACACGTTTATTTTCTTGTCTCTTCGTATGATGCCCAACATGCTTCTTTTTATACCTCTTTTGATTCAGTTTTTGAAGCCCTCTTTTGTTGAGAGTATAGGAGTGAAAAAATGGAAATAAACTAGGTTCAATTATTGTTTCAACTTCCCTTAAGAAAACATTTTATTTTCGTATTCCGAACTCGTTTATTATTTATATAGTAAAATTTGGCTGGAAAGTGCTCGAAGAAAGAAATTTAAAAAGTGTTTGAACAATTCACAACGTTTGATCTATTCGTTAGAACTTAACATTTTCGTGATATTTACTTTATTGTAGTTCTGCTTAAATATGTTTAGGGTGTCTGTAACTGTGTTTGTACCGTCACAGGGTAGTTTATTACCTCAAATAGCGGTTGGTATCATACATTACATTTGACGCAGTGGAAAGGTTCACCTTTCTCGGCTTACTGGTGAACAGAATTAATAATGTAAGCGAAGAAATACACATAAGATTAATTTCAGCTAAAAGCTACGGAATTGTTATCTTCATTTTCTTCTTCTTCTGCCTCACTGAGTCCAGTGCTAATTCTGATCCTGATCCGGCTCTCCTCCAATACAATCCACATGTCCTCTTATAGCAGTTTTACGACAAAGATTGCCTGTCAATTAAAAAAATTAACATAGCAAATTAAAGTTTTATGTAAGTACGTGCAAAAAACATACAAATTTAAGTAATTATATAAGTAAATAATGCTTTACGCTAACTAACAGATTTCTATAATAATATTTATTAAAATTATATTTTTTAAATTTCATAAAAAATATTCATTCTACAAACTAAACAATGATTTTTTTAGCAATGTTTGAATAATAATAATAATAAAAATAATGGATAACTTGTATAGCGCCATTTTCGTAAAGACGTTCACCTCAAGGGCGCTTTACACATCAACTGTTCATAGTTCTACAATTATCTTTATTTTTAAAATTTAAAATTGTTATTTTCACTTTTGGAAATGACTTTTAGAAGTGTTTGAGTATTTTCTTAAAAAAAGTCTCTGATGCACTGTTTCTTTGACGGAGGGCAAAGAGTTCCACGATTTTGGGCCTGCCATCGCAAATGCCAGTACACTAAATTTAGACTTCTGGCAATGGTTGGTCGGTTCTACAACCCTTCCTGCGGCTGAAGTGGAGGCTGATTTGAGAGTTTAATGTCTATCATTCAAATTGTCTGGGATACAAAGTTCTTAAAGATATAGAGGCGCCATGTTGTGTGTAGCCTTGCACATCAACCAGCACAATTTAAATTCAACACTTTCAGGGAATCAGGGATGTGAAAGCGATGTTATATGAAAGAATTTGGAAACTCTACATGTTATCCATGGAATGAATTATAATCTATCCAGCTGAAACCTTGGCAGGCCAGCATAGATGCTGTTACAATAGTCCAAACTTGACGCCACAAATGCACAAATTAAAGTAGACGGGCTGACTCAAGACAAGATGTCTCCGAATACTTTTAATTTAACTTAGTTATTGACAGTTTTACTGATTTGTATATTCATTGAAAGATCTGAATCAATGTGCACGCCCAACAACTTAACTGCAGATTAAGCATTCGCGGACATTGATTCCTGTATTAAGTTTTGCCTTCCGGTGTTGCTGATCATATTATAATAGTTCTGTTTTGAATGGATTCAATATGAATTTGTCCAAGAACACACAATGACTAGATTTTCACCTACAAAGGCACTGTTATTAAATAAATAATAAATATTTCATAGAGACGAAGCTATTTTTTATTATATTTAATGGAAAATATATTAAAGTATTGGTAATTACAGGGCTTATGGCCTGTCTTCGGCTGGCTTAAATGATTACTTTATACAAATGTAACGTTCACCATTCTCACCCATATCTCATCTCCATATCTATCAAATTAAATTGTATATATGTTAATATGTGGACTCACTTCGAGTACAGCATGTTGTGACGTATATGCTGTTTTAGGGAAATGAATTATCAAATTCAGTCCATGGACAGCGATAGTGTAGAGGTACGATAGTGAGTCCACATATCAACAAAATTCAACATTTTGATAGAAATGGAGATTGATGAGTGAGAATGGTGAACATTATATTTATATAAAGTGATCACTTAAGTCAGCTGAAGAGAGGTTGTGGGCCCTGTAATGACACATAATTCAATATTTTTTCATTGAATGTAATAAAAAGTAGCTTCGTCTCTATGAGATATATATTATTTGTTTTATTTATTAATTAGTGAGTTTATAATTAGGAGATTATTTAAATGCCCAATTTTAAACAATTCAATAGACGAAGAGGTTGGTGTCTTCGCTAATAATATCGTATACGTTTCTCGTGTTTTTGAGAAAATATGGAATATTCATAGACGTCAGTTAGCTTAACTAACATGGTTATATAAAATTATGAAAAAATCATTCAGCTTTAAAGCGAACAAAGGGTATTTTTGCAGTATAGAAAAAGCTTTTTTCGTCACTATATAAAAATTTAAAATACAGAATAGAACAACTAAGCAGTGAAAAATATTCTGATCTTTACAAAATGCTATTAATTTTCACCTAAAAGACTTCGCAACTTATAAGAACAATATAATATACCAGCCGCCACGCATTAATTGTTCACTGTTTATGACTTTACCACTTAATACTCAATTTTTATCGACTAAGCCGACATCTGATGGTAATCAAGGATGCCACTAGTCGCATACTCATCATTTGAAATATTACTCGGATTAACGATTTATGATTATAGGACTTAATTTTTTATTGATTAGGCGGCATATGTCATTAATTTAATATGAATTATATCAATCTCCGTGGTTCCGTGTTCACTATTTTCACTATAGATGTTGATATTGTTTCAATTTTTTTTTCACTAATTATTTATAATTATAATCACCGATTTAAAAGTCAGCAACTGTGTAAACATTACATAAATTATAAAGAATTTTAAATATTGCATGGGTAAAATTTTCAAATTAAGTTGTTTTTCAAGGCTCATCGGCTAATGTGAAATTATAGCCGGCTTATAGCTTGCCCGTTTGATGTTGTTCCGTGTGATTAAATATTTATTGAAATGAATCCATTATACATATAATATTATACAACACATTATGACATTGAAAATTATTCTATTCCGATAATATTTAAAATGCACTTCGTCGTACTTTTTTTCATGTATATAAAGGTATTCAAATAAATTCAAAAATCTTTTTTTTAACGATACGCAATACGCGTATATAATATTACAAATCGCATTAAGCCATTGTGATTAGTTTAATAAAACTCTGACTAAACTCTAATTAAACGAAGCAAAAGGGGTGACCTATGTCTTCTACTATTTTGTGCATTCCTCTTTTAACAGTTCCAGACTACCCTTGCATACATCAAAATTGGTACCATTACTTATGTACCGCTAGTACATAAGTCATGTGTTAGGGCGGTGTTTAAATACTAGTTAAAAAAATAATTGACGATATCTCAATACTACATTAGTGAACAATATTTTTTTTGGGCACCGCAATATTAATTTACTTATCATCTAAATAGATTGATTTATCACAATATTATCCGAATACAAAAAAAAACATTTGTGTAGGGTATGCTATAATATTCATTCATATTATTTCGACCTATTGTGCTTTTGTAATGGTAAGTAGGTATTCACCGACGAATGTTTATTCAATGTCGTATTAATATGTCAAAAATTGACATTAATAATAATTATGTCCGTTTGACATCTTCTATGATGTAATTTGACATGTGAATATGACCAATATGCGAATGTACGCACCCACCTGATATAAAAAAAGTATTTTAGATTCACGGACACGGATGGCAAATAGGAATTCTCTAGCGCAGCGGTTGCCTAAGTTTAGAACCTCACGGACCTCTAAATTCATAGTTTTTAAGTGTTTTATTGATAAAATAAGAAATGTAAAAACAGAACAATCAAAAGATGATTTAATTATATTAAATTTTTAGTATTATACATTTCTTATGTGACGGATATTTCGGATTGCTTGAAATAAGATTATGGATATTTGACACCAATCATATTACTGCAAGACGGAGAACTGCATTTATTTCAAACCGAGATCGGTACCGTGTTTTGATTGATGTGACAGATGAAAATGCTTTTTCGCATAAATAATTTGTGGATAATTAAATCAGAATTTTCATCGCCTTTTCACAAAGCAAAGGGTGTTTACTTTTTAGGGAAATTAAGCTTCGAATGTCGTCGGACGATAGGTAGATGAGGCTTTCTTTTAGATTCATGGTTTAATTACTATCTTCAATGTTCACTGCAAACAGATTTATCATCAAACAAATATCAGATATCTCATAGAGACAAAGCTATTTTTTGTTATATTTAAGGGAAAATATATGGAAATATAGGGTAATTACAAGGTTTACGACCTGTCTTCGGTTGGCTTAAGTGATCACTTCATATAAATATAACGTTCATCATTCTCACCCATTAATCACCATATCAAATTTTTAAATGTTGTATATATGTCAATATGTGATCACACTTGGAATAAGTAACGTAAGCCCTGTAATTAGCCAAACTTACATATATTTTCCATTAAATATAATAAAAAATAGCTCTGTCTCTATGATATAACAGTGCCTTTGTAGGTGAAAATCCAGTAATTGTGTGTTCTTAGACATATTCAAATATTGCTTATTAGTAATTCTTTGCTATTTATATGTGACTGTCCACGATATCATAAATTAAGTTAGTAAGTTATATTTTAATTTACTTTATATATATAACATTCACCGATTCTCACATTGACATTTGTCTCTATGAAATATATGATATTTGTTTAATAACAGTGCCTTTGTTAGTAAATATCTAGTAATTGTGTGTTCTTGGACATATTCAAATATTCCGAAATCTATTATCCACCATATAATCACGGATTACACATTTCTCTGCGGGCCAGCGAAATTTTCTCCCTGATCACCACTTAGACGACCGCTGCTCTAGCTTATCAAAAAAAGAAAATAATATACTATTTTAATGCAAATTAAATGTATTAATTAGAAAGATATACAAAATACAGATATACCCGATAGCAACAAAAATATTTTTTCGATAAATTCAATTTTCCTGTAGGTATATCTTGCTAATTGATACATTTAATTTGTATTAAAATATCACAGAATTATGTTCTGAAAAACTGGAACTTCACAATTATACGGTGTTTTCTTTAATAGTATATTTTTACTGTCTTTTCAAATATATCCCATTTATATCTGACCATTGTATTATAATTCGTTTGAACGTATTTCTGCAGATTTCACTGGTCGAGCAGGTTTTAGAACGGACGACGACTGCGATTGTCTGTTTCCGAGCGATGTAGCTTGCCTATTGTCGTATTCTTGGCGTTTTCTATCATATCGACAACTCTTGTCTTTTCTCTTATCTACAGAGTGAATATTATGATCCTGGCCGATGTTGTTTTTAAGAACTAAAAAATGAAACACAATTTTTCTTCTGACTCCTATGCCAAAAATCATTATTATTATTATTATTATTATTATTATTATTATGTTTTCTCTGTGATCTATATAAAAATTGATTAGTAACATATACTTTTTTTTTTTAATTCGTATCTATTAATTCTGTATTGGACCCGTTAGTATTTGTTTAATGGTAATTCATTATTTAATATTTAAGTGAAAAAACGTTAACCACAAAGTTATTGCAAATATTAATAATATAAATACCGATTTTATTATAAGTCATTTCCTAATCATATCTGTAAAACTTTTGATATCTGTTTGTATGTGTTATCCATTGCGAGGTAATCCGGGCCACACAGTTTTTTTTTCGTCAACACGTTGTAGTTTTTCAACCAATTTTCAGTCACCTTCGTATTCAGTTATTTACATTCGTTAATAATTTTATGTGGTCTATTCAGTGACGTCCCTCCAAGGGTTTATATAAAATTAATTTATTTTTGTATATCTAATTATATTGTTCTAAACCAATTTTTTCGCTCTATAACGTCCATACCGTGGTGGGAATTAAAATTGAAGTTTTATTTTACTGGCCAAGGTCTAGGTAAAAAGTATTCTAACCACAAATCTGTATTTAAAAAGTTCTTATAATATATTTCCGGACGATTTGTTAGGTCTTCCTGTAAAATAAATTCATAGAGAAGTTTGACAAATTATTATGTTTATATTTATTCAATCGTATATCGATAATCTTTGTACCCAATAGTAATATTTATATTGAATAATAATGTACTTTTTAGTTTTATTGCGTTTTAATCTCAAAATTTTCATTTAGCCAACTGGGATTTATATTTGTTGTGTGTATTTCAAATTGTTGTTAAATATAAAAACAAACAACATATAACTATTGCAGTTATTAAACAAATATCAGATATACTAGTCAAAATAATAAAATGTAAGAAATTGAAAAATATTGATTTTTCAGGGGTATTCTAGTATAATATATTAAAAAACATTTTACAGATAAAGCATATTGTTTTAAAATAATTTTAAAAAATCAGAGGATCATAGTGATGACATATATGCTGTTTAAAAAAAGTAAAAATGAATTATCAAATTTGAACCATAGATGGCAATGGTGTCCACATACTAACATATATGTAACTTTCAAAAATATGATAAATGTGGAGATTGAGGGAGTGAGAATTGGTGAATATATATATAAAGTACTTCAATATATATTCCATTAAATATAATAAAATCTGATATTTGTTTAATAACAGTGCATTTGTTGGTAAAAAAATCAGTATTTGTGTGTTCTTGGACATATTCAAATATTGCTAATATTGTATTTAGTTGTATTTATTAGTATATTATAAATTAATTCGTAATCAACTTCGATCTTATTTTTCCTGGAAACATTTCAAAGTGAAGGGAAATATGAATTTTACCGTATTTAAAAATGTCAAAAATATAGAAATAACTCCCACCCATAGATAACACTCACTCCAATCAAAATCTCATCATTATAACATCTATATGTCACTATTTTTCAGAAACATTACAAAGACACGGATTCATTATATGGCATTCCACTATATTACCACTGCCATATTACCACAGATAGACAAGAAGATATTAAATATTATATATTTACAAATGTCAAACATAAACGTTTTTACAGAAGTCAAAAAAATATATATATATACAGAATGGCCCAAAAAAAGTGAGAACGTCCAGTAACACACAAGTTATTTAAAACATAATATAATTAATTATAATTCTTAACGTATTTTTATTACACAATATTTAGCTAATCAAAAATCATGTTCGATGTATCCTCCATGTTTCTCAGCGACTTTTTCTGAGTCCCTGCGTCACTCGTTTATGCTTCTGTCAATAAAGCGCTGCCCCAGATTTCTCCATTCCTCAATTATTGCCAACTTGAGCTGATCAATTTTTGCCGAAGGTAGTCTTTTTCTACCCTGGACCTTCTATTGCATAATCTACTTGTTTTAAATCTGTGCTGTTCGGTACCCATATGCCTGACTCGTTGAAATTAATATTCTCACTACAAAGAAAGTTAATTGTTTTTCCAGCTGTGTGAGATGGAACTCCATTCTGCTGTAATGTCCAGTTATGCTGTAATGTCTAGCTATACTCCAGGCTTTATTTTGAAACTCTTAGCACCCCAACATTTATCGATTCGCAAATTTTTGATCAGAATACGGTCTTCTACAGTGATTTTTGTCATTCTGGGAAACAATTTGAAAAAACCAAATATAAACAATGGGAAAATTAATAATCAAAGATGGCGAATGAAAATTGTCAAAATAAAACGTAATATAGATAAGAATGTAAATTAGTAAACTATTTAAGCTATTTTTGATATAGTTAAACTAATTTTGAAGTAATTATATCAAATTTAACGAAATATTCTCACCTTTTTAGGGCCACTCTGTACATCCATATGTACCGCTCACTCCATTCAAAATTATATCAATATGTCCAATACGTTTTAAAGAGATCAAAGATATTTTTATATTATATAAAAAAAATTCAAAGATCCACCCTTTCAAAATTTATCTAGGTACATATATACCACGTTGTCAAGGAATAGAAAAGATGCAATTGTATTTTCAAATTATTAGCGTGCCGCTAATAATCTCTCTCGTACCAGTTTTGCACGCGTGCCAGTTATTTACTAGCCCAGTTCAAGTACGTACATGTATACGTATGTATTATATATATGACGCAGATACCTACAAAAGCTATTCGGGTTTTCTACTTATGCTTTAATGTTATATTCAAATAAGATTTGGAATGTTGATATAAAAATGTCGGGTCAACATGATTGATGTGCTCGGGGCAGTATGGGGTCACCAAAAAGGAAATATCAAAAATATTTATTATTTACCGAATAATTTGTAGATATCCCTATATTATATAAAAAAAGTTAATATTTGCTGACATTTTTGTTTGTTCTTTAACCGGCCACGGACGAGTTATGTATTTAAGCGTTGATATAAATTTTTCGTATGTTATATAATACGTTAAATGTTTGTTGTTCTATAGGACCATCAGACTACCGTTTGTAATATACGTTCAGTGGTGGGTTGGAGAGGTCTCGGAGCTGTTAAATTTAATTTAAGTAGGCGAGCTCCTTATTAAATTAAGAAACAACAATATTCTCAGATTTAATCAGTACTGCAATTTTTATAAATGGTTTAAATGTATTATAAAATATAAGACTTTGTTGCCTTTTGACATATCTAGTAAAATACATTTATTTCGGGTGCATAATAAAAGAGACCTAGACGTTTTTTGTCTATAGTATAACAATGCTTAAAAACGCCTATGTTTGATATATATGTATGTTCTTAGATGCTCAACGCAACATTTTTGTGAATGATTAATTATCCTTCATACTTCACATATGCACATTTTTTTCCCTTTACCGTAATTGTGCACAGTTTTGAGAAAGACAGTTCTTAATATTTATTACTTCCCTGGATAGGAAGAGATCCCGGTTCAAATCCCGGTAGCAGTTAAAATATTTTATCGATAAATTATAACTTTCTAATTTATTCATTTAATTTGTATCAATTACAACAAATGTGTTCTCTTTGAAATAAAAATGAAAATATGATTGGTTGAAATTTATACAAAATCGTGTGAAAGACTATGTACGTCAAAAAAAATATTTGAGATATTTATTATTAATCAATATCTTTGCTTCAGTCCCTAAATTATCTAACAAAAAGTACCAAAAGTAACAAAATTCGATGTTTTTTATATTTTTGTATATTTTAAAATCAACAAAATATTTCAATTAATCGAAATAATCGCATAATTAAGAATTTTTGAAATGCTTATATCTTTGACACGATTGAGATTAGGCACATGTTCCTTGAAAATTTTCGACTCGTAATTTAGTCAGATATATTGTATTGTGGACCGTGTGACAAAATAAAAAAAAATAAAAATAAAAAATGTTTCTTACTTTTCTTCTCAGGGACCATATTTCTAACCCATACAGAGCTATGGAGTTTTTAATAGATTGAATAATATAAAATAATGTCAATAATATATATAATGCCTCAAAAGTATGCATACGTGTTGTGAAGAGATTAATAATCTATAGAAATTATTTGACGTTAAATTAATCAAAATTTATATAAATCTATTTTAGTACTTATTGAAAGTGAATCATTTTAGTTTTCATTTATTGTCTGTAGTCGATTGGCACTTTAAAAATGTAGTAAGTATTTATGAGAGGCGCTGCATATTCTCTGCCTTACCATACGATACTCGTATTGCCGGCACGCCTTGAGGGGTCGACGAACTTTTCAGATCCGGTGATTATTAAGTGGTATTAGTAATAAAACCAAAATGTTCAAAGAAGCCGATGAGATATTAACATTTTAAAATACAGGTATATAATTTCAGATAAATATAATATGTTTGACCACACATAAATATAATTATTGACCACCCACTCGTAAACAAGTACTGCAGCGATTTTTAAACACCTATTAAAAAATTATATTTTTATGAATAATGCCACGAAACGTGTTAGAATGAATTTATTTATATTCATTTTCAGCCGATTAGAATGTTTTATAAAAGTGATTGATACGTGACAGTTATAAATGGTCATAAAATATTACATATTTATTTAACAGTAAAAAATTTTATTAGTATTTTCTTTTTGGCAAAAAGTATAAAAAATATTATTAAAATTAACATTTTTTATACCGTTAATTTATTAAATCGCACATTTTCACGTGATTTGTTTTACGTGTGACATCAATATATGATTATTTTATTTCGCTGTGCTACACGGGTGTGAATTTTGGTCAAATACTTTAGCGCATGAAAATAAATTGCAGACCTTCGAAAATAAAGTCTTTCGCAAGATTTACGACCCAATATATGAAAACCTAACCGAGAATGGAATAGATTAAAGAGCCTAAAATTACAGGAATGGTACACCGCTTCGGACATCCTGAAGGAGGTAAAAACAATGTGGCTGCAGTAGATAGGACATGTAGCGAGAGCAGATGAGTCCCGTAACGCCCTCAAAGCCTTCATCAAAACCGAGGGGAAAAGCAAGAGGTAGTCCATGGACTCCTGGGTCCCACGAGACAGTTTACAAAAGAAGCAGATAAGACCCGAACTGAGTAGTTGACGAATTTGTGGAAATTATATAATATACCTATATACAATATCACTTATCTTTATAATAAAACTCTTTTGATAATATATATATATCGTTTCCATTCTCGATAAATGAATGTTTTTGAAATAAACAAAAATTACTATGCGTAGTATATTTATGTATAATAAAATCTGTTATAGATTACCACCGATCTAAGCTGAGAATCACTGTTTAAAAAATATGTTGGTATTATATTAGAAATTTTAAAGAAAACTACGAAAAAATTATCTACTTTTAAATAGACGTTAAGGGATAATTCTTTACGCATCAATCACAGATTATCGAAATTATTATAACATTAAACTTATAAGTAATTAAGTAATTCATTTCGAATTCAAATCCCGATGAATCTTCATAGACTGTGTATATTTTCAATTCTTACTTGCTTACTTACCATCTCGCCGTTTCGCGGGGGTAGGCAGAGAAGATAGAGCGCCACATTCCTCTGTCCTGACACACAATTCTCGCCTCATCCACATTCATACATTTTCTCATACAAGTTCGCCGATTGTTGAGGCTGTTACGTAAAAACATTTCGTAATTATAATTTTATTTAAAGTTACTCCGTTACTTACTTACTTTATTTACTTACTTTATTTTTTATCTAGACCAATGAGAATAAATGTTTATAGAAAAATCCCAATATTAATTTTCATTGAAAATTCCTTCTTCCCCCTTGATTGAGTGATCGATGCAGTGAATCGAATCCATTTCGGTACAGCCGAACGACCTGATGAGGGTACCTCATGCTAATCAAACTATATATTAAATTGTGTTGGTTTGGTTACGTAACAAGGCTTCTAACAGAATCATTATCTAGTTTACCTGGTCATGGCAAGTCTTCCGCGGACGTCCTCTATTTCTGATACTATCAACACTTACGTCATATATCTTTCTTACCATTCTCTCCCCATTAATCTGTTTCATATGACCAAACCATCTAAGTGATCCTTTTTAAATCTAACTCACTATAATAACATCAGCTTTACATTCTTTCATTATTTCTACATTCCTTACTCTGTCATAAATAGATTTGCCACGTATACGCCTAAGTGATCTCATTTCCACTGCATTCAGTGTACTCCATTGTTCGCCGCTAGTCTTGCCTCAGTTGATAAATTTCCGTTAGATATAATTCCATTCAAAGCGCCGTTCACTTTATTCCTTGCAGTCACCCTCCTTTCGATATCATTCTCAGTCTTTCCATCTCTATCAAACATACTACCTAAATACACAAACTTTTGTTATTTATGCACTCAGAAGTACCAAATCAATCAATTCAAATTACGATGTAATTTCCATAAGTTGATCAATGATTTGTTGTATCTAATTATATAAGCAGCATCTTATTTTGTTGTTATTCTTAATAATATGTTTGCTACATATTTAAATATATTTTTATATCTACATTATTTGAAGTATGGTTACCGCAATACAACCCCCGTAACCTATAAAAACTACCCCACGTTTCATACACCCACAAATTGTGATAAAATCGAGCGGCCAAAGCTTGTTAGGTAACACAATATAGCGGAAAACAGATAAAGCCTACCCTCCGAGATTCTCTGTCTGAATAACCTGTAAGGACGTTCCTCTCCTTTAATTCATCTACATGCATATTATATTAAGACATCTATCCAATGCACATCATTATAATAAAATTAATAATTAATTAATATTATATGGTTAGCAATTATCTGAATCCTAAACACTCCATCCACATGATACTACAGCGACTCAGATGAACGGGTCACGTTCATAGAATGGAAATAGTGGTGGTAAGAGAAGAGTGGAAGGCCCTGACTTTGTTAAGAATATATCGAAAAGAAGGACCCAGAACTATTACAGATTCCGAACTGAAAGATAGTCGCCGAGAACCGGAGATATGAAGGCGAAACATTCAGGAAGCCACGGCTCAATATGGGCTGCCGGGTCATTTAAGAAAAAGATATTAATTTTATCTTATCTACAGATTCTATTACTTCATCTCGATACTGCATATAAAAATGTTAAATGACTATTAACCCATTGATCGCGTTCATAAATACCCATGACATCTTTCACACGCGGCACCCTTTGGCGGCATTATAATTTACGACTTTACACTACGTTAATGCAACAAATTTATGATTTGTTTTTAAAAAATCGATAGCAAAGGTTCTCAAGTATCCTCACGAATATAAACAAATACAGAAATCAGAACCATAATTACAAAATAACAAAACAAATTATCCATGAGAGAACACAACCGTGCCCTACACCATCGCTACACTAGCGCCACTTGTGGTCATATTCATACACACTAGAGTTAAGTAGTAATCAGCGCGGGCGCTGATTTCCATGACCAGTGCACACTATTTACTAGTGTTATTCAAACGCATTACATTCTACACGCATAAACTGAGTTTGAGAATTTGAATAACTAATATGACTAATAATCCTTGACAAATATCAACAGATATAGGATAAAGATTCCAATTAATTTTGGTATGATTTTCACCGTTCAGCGCGTATGTTCCCACTAGCGGCGGGCGAAACACGGCGACTCATATTCGAATCACCCGCGCTGTGGGTATCTAAGGCGCGACTCATATATGAGTCACCCGCGGGGAATGAGTTAATATGAATTTATTTCCTTCACTACGGAAAATTATAAATGCAGGACGAATAGCACACCTTAGATTTAAGATGATATTGTGATTATTGCAAGTACTTGAGAAGGCGTATAAAAAGTGTTTATGGTGTGTCAAATCTAATTGGCCTAAAAATTCAAAAGTCAACTTAATAAAATAAAAGATAACTAATAAGGTAGTCGAGAACATTGAGTTTATATAGGAGTATATATACTTAAATCAAGCATTACTACCAGAAACGCAGAATCAAGAGGACGAAATAAAGACGTATTCAGCTGGACTGGGCAGCATTTGGAAAATTAGGGCATATCGCGAGACTCAAAAATCGAGTAGATACCTAACGTACAAATTCACCAGAAATCCGAGGTAACAGATATTGCAAAAAAAAATGGCTAAATCAAATGGAAATAGCCAGACAATGATACAATGATGTAACAAGAGACACTTCAATAACCGCGGAAAGGACAAAGAGGAAAAAACAGATCCGTCTTTTAACCGTGTTGGATTCTACACTCAGACTCATGACCGATAAACCATGACAGACCTCATCCTCGTAACGAAGGATCGCCGAGGAAGAAGTTACGGTGGGAAAAGAAAAACCATGAAACGAAGGCTTCGACACTGATAGAATGGTGAGGCTTAAGTTCAAAGGAGCGATGATATAAGAAGAATGGCGAGCAATATATGAATAAAAAAGCATATAGATACAGATGACTGGCGACCCTGGAGAGAGGTCTGTATTCAGCAGTGAAAAAAGCTAAAGATGATGATAACTTCCTTTTTGCTTTATTTGATGTATTTTAAAGCATTTGACAAATTTCTGTGTTTTTCTTTAACCGCTTCTTAATTTTCTTCTTTCTAATCCACCCTGATATTTTGAATAACAATGTACATCATTTATTATTATTTTTAACCAGATAGCCCATACTTATTATCTTAATTAATTGCACCTGTATGTTCTACATACAAAGTTTTATAAGTAGATATTAAGTACAGTACATTTTTTTTATTAATTCTTATATTTCTAGTTTTCATATCATTAAATGAATTCTATATCATGCACAAGTATGCTCAGAGTACTAATTACTTAAAAATAATTATTTTAACACATTAAGGCTTAATTATTTAATTAATTTTTCTGTATTGAATATTTTATAGTAAATCTTCGTTAGCGCAATTTAAAATTAATTAAATTCTATTAAGTTTTTCGGTGTTTGACTTTATGCATACATTCAATTCGCTTTATGCATACATTCAATTCGCGGTTTACCAAATTTTAACCTGCGTATCTCTTTTCCTTTTATTTTCATCACCTATTCTTAAGCAAGAGGAAGAAAGAAGATGTCGCAGTAATTAAAACTCTTCCAACTGCAGCAAGTTCTGTATATTTGGAATTTTGTACGGATAACTATCGTCGCTTCACTCCGCTAACGCTTATTAATTAATCATACTTTAATCCCGTTTATATATAATAATCATTTTCGCGAGTGTTAGTATACACCCCGCGATGCTAGTATTTGTAGTGAAGAGGAATCAACAAATGAAGCAGCATCCGTCAGACGAAAAGTAAGTGCCTTCATTTCTTCCTCATGTTTCCACCAATCTTCAATAAAAGTTTAGTATTCGAGAAGAAAATATTTTCAAAAAATGCATTATTGAATATATCGACAATGAAATTCTTTTATTTTAAAATTGTTCTCATATTATTTGGTCAATAAATTCTAGACCGGAATGCTGAACAAAAAATTCTGACATTTTAAAAATCTTGTTAATCTCTTGAAAAAACTATTGATATTTCAGCAAACATTTTATCTTCACTGTTTATGGTTGTATCCACGCATTTTAAAATATCAAAATCATCCCTTCAGTCAAAAACAATCAGGCAACAAAGTAACCCTCGTGTTTGTTAATATTTATCATATAACGTCAACTGAATGTATAAAATTCTAGGAACAAGCTTTGTATTTTATAATAGAAAAGTAGAAAATTACTTGGTATGCTAAAAATTTTGCCACTAATCTTGTTCCCATGTTCGATTTTCGTAAGAAATCGTTAGCTAGAGAAATTCGGTAAACGAATATTCTTTGAATATTTTACCTTTGTATATTTAATAATAATTATTACAAAGAAACGTCTAAGTATTGACTTTCTTGAAACAGAAATAAAATAAACATTGAGACAGGCAATTTATCTTTCATTAAATAACTGTGAATATAATTTTGTATCGTACTTACTAATTTTACTGTTTAATTACAACATCTTCCAGAGCACAATGAATTCAAATTACACACTTTTTTTGACATTATATAATAATTATTATTATACTTTTATATTATTTATTTAGTCACCACATTATTATAGAATGTTAAACTAAAATAATTCATTCATTTTTACAATGATCGAAGTGCTTAATTATATTATATTATCGCAGAAAATTTGTATTTAAAATGTGACCAAAAGCGTCATAACTATTACCTAAGCGAATACTTATTTTATTCAGTACCCATAAACATCAAACTTGAGTTTTGACACATTTTACAATTTCACGTATTCGAAAAGCCACAAGTTCATAAATTGAAATATGTCATTTTACATCTTGATAAGTGGATAAAGAACTCGGTTGACACACACCTAGTACACACTCAAACTTCCTTATACTACAGACTATCTTTATACTTTATATTAGAATACTACTAATGTACTCATTTGATATTTTATTTTAACTTGTCTACATTTCTTGAATTAAATAACACCACAACAGCATGAGAAAAAACTAACTACTTTAACACAGTCGGTAGTCTAGCAAAGTAGCCAGGACAACGCTGCACATACAGAGGTTGAGTCTACTCCATTCCATACAATAAACCACGAGTATATACTTAATTGCAATATAATTGTATCTTATGTTTATCATGTTATATTATAATATATTCACTTCTGTTACAACAAAAACATGTATGTCAATAAAGTCTAATAAATAAATAAATAAATGTACATCAGATACAATTATGTGGATGAACATTCTTTGGCGAATTACATCACATTCTCTCAGTCTATCATATGTAGGTGACCTGATCGGTGGCTCATGTAAAAATTGCGTGTAAAAAGTGTTTCTTTCTTTATCTTTCGCTTGTATAAAATCGCTAGGAATCGGGGTCGGACTATAAAGCAAAGCCGGAGCCGGAGTCTAAAGGATAAAGCCGGAGTCGGAGTCTGTAATTTTTTAAACAACTCCATAGCCCTACTATGATATTTATATCATCCGCATATGCTAAAGATCATTTGAATAACACAGTACAAATATCTTGTATTATGTAATTTATGTACAGCCTGCAAATATTATTGAAAAGATTCGACCCTTGGATTGAAGCAACCCTTAAGTAATAATTGGTCGTTAATTAGTAATTAGCAGCAGGTAGTGGATTAATAACGGTGCTCCAGGGACCATTAAAATAGCGAGCACTTATAAATTCTCATTATTATTTGTAATGCATTCCATTCGCCGAACTCATTCTTTTAATGATAATTTTTTTCTACAATACAAATTATTCCAACCGAAAAAATAAATTATTAGGAGAACACATTCTCATTGTGAAGTTGTAATTATTCAGAACATAGGTCTGTGATATTTTAAATATTAACTAAATATATTAATTAGGAATTTATACATATAAAATCAATTCTATCGAAAAATATTGTTGTTTCGCCACCGGGATTCGAACCTGGACCTCTTTCCCAACCGAGGAAGGTGTATTATCCAATTATGCTTCGAATCTCTCTTTCAAATAATGGAACGATTAAATATATTAATATCAAAAAGGTAACATATAGGTTCGAAAATTTGTCGCTAAAAATATTGTCGCTGTAACATAGTTGGATAATGCACCTTCCCCGGTTAGGAAAGAGATCCAGGTTCGAATCCCGGTGGCGTAACAACAATATTTTTCGATTGATTTTATATGTATATCGTTCTAATTGATTCTAATCACATCGTGCTCGGGTTGCTTGTTTAACATAGACTCGCGTAAATTACCTCATTGTTATGTAAAGTCTCTAAAAAACAAATAAAGATAAATTTTAGTAAATGGTTTAAAAATTTTATTTTATCGGAAAACTGAAAACGGCCAAATTCTAAGGGACACTGATAATTTTTGGCAATGTCATGTTAGATAAAACTACGGAAGTTACGATAAAAAATAATATACTGTATATATATATATATACATCATTCTTGTTTCGTGATGATTTATCAACATCTCAATCTTCAAGCAACCTGACGTGACGTGACATGGGTTGCACGACTGTCTATGGGTATCAGTGTAATGCCTGCATCATCACATCAGTGTTCCAATCTATTATATTTTAAACGTAATATATTTGTAAAAGTATAAACGTTGAAAAGAAAATTTCTATTTTCACTTAGGACCACTCCTCGTTGAAATTTAACCTTTCGTATTTATTTAAAATATAAAATCTTTTAGTAAATATTTGGTAATAATTATTGTAAGTTTTTTTTTTCTAATTCATGGTACAGTGTGTTATATTATCATAATCGTATAACATTGCAGCAAAGTTAGACATATATTTCGGTACCCTGCCTGCTTCACTAGTATTTTACTGTATCATAGCAGACAGTGCTTTTCCGGTATAGTAGTAAATAATGTTCAATGTACAAAAATATATATACATATAACGAGTAAATGTACATATATTTAAATATGTAAATGTATATATAGTAAATCTATATATATATAAGTAAAAAGATGCAATTAGATAACATAAATACAACGTAAAACTTAAAGTAAATGCAATGTGCAATGTATCAAAAACAAATAAGTAAGTAATACACAAATATGACGTAAGAGTGTGTAAAATAAGTGAATAACATACAAATATGAAGTGAACTTATATAAAATTGTAATGTTCAATATAAAAAGATTGAAAAAAGTTCAGTTAAATAATATACGAACACAACTACAGAGAAAAGTAGAAAACGCAATATTCAATATATTGGTACTGTTGTAGCACTTTTAATCTCAAGTTTGGACTATTAAAAGTTCTTAGGCGTAATTTCTCCCCATTTTGTGGAGCCAGAACTGCACTTTTCTGTAAGACTATGGTTGCAATTTTTCACGTCTCAATTTAGACTGTTATATATTTTTGGTGCTAGAAACAAATGAAGTCTTTGTGCAAAAGTTTTGGCACGAGATAATAACAGTTAGCCTGTGTTAATGTGAGTAATTGATTAACTACATACATTGATTATTATTTGACACCAGAGTAATTTAAGGTTAATTATGTTAATTCATGATATCGAAGTAAAAATTTTGTTCATCAAATTTTGATATGAATACGGCACGCATTCATTTCGCTTAAAATATTTTCCCGAAGTCCGAAAACTACCACTGAAATAATGCAAAAATCGAGTCTGTATTTCGCCAAAAAAATAGATATGCCATCGGGACTTGAAAGTGAGACCTTTTTATTACCTATATAGACTGCTCTCCAAGCTGAACTACGTATATATAATATTAACTTGGTCGAATTTGTTTTTCATATCACTTCATATTTTTTCAAGTTCAACTAATGTTTCTCAGAATGCAATTTCTCAGATTAATCTTTAGCTGCTCTAGTACAACTAATATTACACTTAAATGATCTAAGCTCGGGTTTGAATTTGATGAGATTATTTTAAATATCTAGGAATAATAGATGTTGAAGAATGGCAACTTTATCAATTTAAAGAAAACATAAATTTTTAATTAATTAAAAAAGAATCTGCTTTATGTGTTAGTTTATTTTCCGAAATTCATTGTCCTACTGACGTCATTGATAAAATTATTTTGAAAGTTTTAAATCATCGACTGCAAAACAAACAAGAACACGGCTTCCTCATGCCGATGTGAAAAATTGACACGAGTCAAAATTATTCGACGTCTGGAAGTACTGATCGATGACCATCTCAACTAGAAAGAACACATATCAAACCTAGCTAAACGCACAAGAAAACTAATTTAATTTTTTAAAGGAATACGATGTATAGTTGATTACAAACTCTTAATATCGGTGTACTTTAATTAATTAATTATGCTATTTTAGTTTGGGGAGGAGCAGCAAAAACAATATTGGAGTCGGCTACAAAACCACAAAAAACAATTCTCAAGGTAATAATTGGTCGTCTCTTTAGATATCCATCAGATCTTATATTTAAAGAGTACAATGTCCTAGATATAAGACAAATCTTTATGTTGAGACTCGTTCAATATTTCCATGCTAACAATAACTCTCCTCAAGCAATAAATCATGGACACAACACAAGACAAACAACAAACATCTACACACCAGTTTCGAGAGCAACAACGACATTTTATCAAAGATTCTACATGTTCTTAGCTCCGAAACTATGCAAGACACTCAGTACCAACTGGAAATCGTTTCATTCCAATAAGATTACAAAAATGTGGATCCAATATATGATTCAATCAGGTAAAGATGAATCAGAAGCGTGACTATTCAACATTCTAATATAATTTATACAATACCTTCACTAATAATTCACTAGTCCTACAACATTCCCACTACATATATTTTTATTTTTATTTTACTTTTTTTATAGATATTTGTAATTCTCTTTTTATTCCTGTCGATAAATAACACCACAATAGCACGAAAAAAAAACTGGCTACTTTAACACAGACTTCAGTCTAGCAAAGTATCCAGAACAAAGCTGTATATATCAGAGGTGAAGTCTACTCAATCCCCACAATAAACTATGTATTATGTATTCACCTCTATTAGAACAAAAATATGTATGTCAATATATATATATAAATAAATTATTCAGAACATAAGTCTGTGATAAACACAATAAACTATGTATTATGTATGTTTATTATGTATTCATCTCTATTAGAACAAAAATATGTATGTCTAATGTAATGTAATGTAATAAAATTGAAACTTGTTATATTCTAGATCAGTGACGTGGATTTTCTGATCAACAAATAAACTCACAATTCAAAAAACTATAAATAATAAAAATACGTATTTTCGATTAAAAATGACTTCTTGCATTGGAGGTTCGTGTCATAACATTGATTTCAAGTAACACAAAATGAACAATTATTTTTTCAACAACATTGTGTTTACGAAACCATTCATTCTGATATAATAATCCACTTTCTCGTCGTTAAAAACCCATTCTTGGTTTTACACTCATAAATTTGTATAATAAATAATTATTCAAATTACATAACAAGATCATTGTAATGTATCTACTCCACATAATCGCTTGCCAAATTCAGCACGCTATTTTACTTCTTCTTTTACATTGGTAATCCATCCTTCTATTTTAAAATATCCAAATTATACAGTTTATAATATATTTTCACATTAAATTCTTTCAGTAATGACACATCACGAGCAAAACAACAAAAAAATATAGATTCTTATTTAATTTTACCACGTGTCTTAGGTTCACCATCTTTGAGCTTCTTCTTCTTCTTTTAAATAAGCAATCCACCCTTCAAGAGCGATGTGTGCCACTAATCAAGTTAAAACTTTATTTTATAGAAAAAAGAACAATATTATTATAGAATATGAAATATTATATTACAAGTCCTTCAAAAACTTTGCTATTATATGGATTAAACGTGGCGAGTTAAGGGAAAGAAAATGACACAAGTTAACCGGAAGTTGAAAATTACCATTGACGAGATTACTGTAAAAAAAAAACAGTGATCTTCAATGAACAGGCAAAAGAGATATGGTCAAGGGTTTCCTCCTCGGCACCACACTCACACATTGGGGAATCTATTAATGTGTAAACGAATGTGAGACTACCTGGCAATGCTCAATTCTCATTCTATAGATATTTGATATTGTTCTGTTGGAAAATTATTTTAAGCCGATTATTGTTATAATTATATAGATCCATCCATTGTGCAGTCCAAATAGAATTTGTGTATTTTTTTACCCATTTATGAGCTAAATATATATAAATAGCACTGAATTTGCGGAAATATTTTCCATATCAACTACCATCGACCAATGGAAATTTTTTACGAGTGGTATAAATATGCGAAATTCAAATCGTTATAGAATAATTACACCATTTTATATAATGCGTTAATTGTATTTCAATGTACATTTTTTTTGTTGTTATATTTTTTTATAAACTACTATGGCTAAAAAAGATTCGCGTGCCATACATTTATGAAAACGCTTATATTTTTTGATTGTATGTATGATAACTATTAATATAATTCTTTTTAACTGGTTCTATTTTAACTATTGTATAATTATCATGTTTTTAACACTTTGTTTACATATAATAAAAATATTTAATTATTAGTTGTATATAGTTCTTTGGCATTTTTAGTTACATTTTTTTTTTCACTTCATCACATCTAACTATCATGCACGTGATTTCACCAAAACATATTTTCAAACACATATATTTTATGTATGCATATGCTATACGACAATAGTAAATAAATCATTATAGTGCTCTAAGTAGTATTGCTAGTAAGAAAAAACATCACAGTAGCGTTTAATTCTATCAAATTTAATTAAATCGTATGTTTATTTATTTTTACTACTGGCAAATATATTGCCAATTTTTTATCTATGTCATTAATACGAAATGTCATTAAAACGAAACAATTAGGTTTATTAAAACGACGTCTTTCGATAATCTATCTTATTATAAAAAATGCTTTTAACAATACACAAACTATGTATTATCCGTATTATATGCATTTAAATATTAAATATCTTAATTTGAATTGAGTGTGACTTAATGCAGTGTTGCAGAATATAATTAATGTATAAATACAAGGGTTGCAAGATTCGCAAATTATTGTTTTTACGTTAATTAATCAAATGAAGTTACACTGTGCTAGACCATTTTTTGTAATAAGTTATATAATATTTTCCACATTAAAAAAAAGTATTTCGTAAAAACCGCCCATAGTTACGCAACGGTCAATATTATCCGTGGTCACTAAGTAGATAAAAAATGATATTTTCTCGGTATAATTTGGATTAAAGTAAAGACGGAATCGGGTGAATGGTTTTCTCACTCAACTTAGAAAACATTAAGAGTTTTGGTTTGGTTAGAATTATACATAAATAACTTTTCGAATCAAATATCTAAACACCTACCACGAAACATTAGACCAGCATTTTATACAAATAATAATATAGGAAATTTACTCATAAATTCTAAAGACAAAGATGATAAATTTAACAATTCTGATGTCTATAAACTTAGTTTCAAGGATTGTGCTGCATTTTATATTGGTAAAACGGGTAGAAATTTTAATATAAGAGTAAAAGAGCATTTGAGATGTTTGAACAATAGTGGGTTTTCAGAATTTTCTAATCATTTGATAGAAAATGGTCATGGTTTTGATAAAAAATTGTAATTTTGCATGTAAACGAACATAAATAAGTACGATCATAAATTAAATAATTTGGAATCGTTGGAGATAAATAAAGCGTGTAAAACTAATCAAAAAAATTATAAAAAACCAATTAAATTTAACTACAAGTCCCATTCTAAAATTTTTTCCTAAAAATTATTCGAGTAAAATTGTATTAAGTAACAATTTGAGTTAGGTTCTAAATTTATTTTTAAATAGATTCTAGTAAAGAAACAACAACATATGTTTTTAGTTAGTATTGACATCGTGAAGTAGAAAATGGATGCATTTAAACTCAATTCAGTGGTTAATATAACAAAGTTAACAAATAAAAATAATTAATATTGTCATTAAGCAGATCAGTAAAGACATTTTAATTACTTTAATAATTTTTTCAGAAATAATAAACCAGATGTTTTTACTCTAAATTTGGAGTAAATGCGTCTACTCGTCCAATTTTCATAAAATGCTATAAATATCAGCTATCCTAAAAGATTACATTCCCATTTTAAAAAACTTAAATTAGTAAATGATTAATGATCTTTCTAGCAAAGTTTCAAAGTCATAGCATCATCTAATGAAGTTTGAGAACAGTTCAATGTTTATGTCGATGATTTATTCGCACTTATCCCTATTCTCTTTACGTACTGTTATTGAATATATAAAAGAGAAATATGTCGAATTTATTTTTACTGGCTAATGACACTATAGTCCAGTAAGTCATAAAAGACGGGGAAATACAAATTTATTATGGATTGTAATTATTACAGGTTGCTACAAATAAGCCACGCTGTAAATCATAACAAATAGTGGAATTATTCGACGACCGACCGAGAGATCGAACCTCTGATATCTGTGTCCGTGGGCGAGCCTGCAACCATCCACCCACACAAACACGTCCACCATTGTCGGGTTCAACTACCGGCATTCCGACATCTTCTATCTCTGAGCTAAAAGTACAGTCGATTTGTATTTGTGAATATTCAATTACCTTTAATATTTCCGTTTGTATTTTAAAGAAATCAAATGAGAACGATTGGCAATCTCGCGATTATGTGTGAGGGAAAGAATGGAATTCAAAATATGAATTAAATATGTTAATTAGAAAGATATACATATAAAATCAATTGTATTGAAAAATATTGATGTTGCGCCACCGAGATTTGAACTTGGATCTCTTTCTAAACAGGGGAAGGTAAATTAGCCAACTATGCTACAGTGACGATATTTTTTAGCGATTAAAAATATTAATATCAAAAAGGTAACATGTAGGTTCGAAAATTTGTCGCTAAAAAAATATAGTCGCTGTAGCATAGTTGGATAGTACACCTTCCTGGTGTGGAAAGAGATCCAGGTTTGAATTCCGGTAGCGCAACAACAATATTTTTCGATAAAATTGATTTTATAAACATATCTTTCTAATTAGTATATTTAATTCATATTTAAAATATCACAGACCGTCTGTTCTGAATAATTACAACTTCACAATAAGAATGTGTTTTCTTAATAATGAAATTTATTTTTGACATTGTAAAATTGTATTTGCTATAAAACGGTTATATCGCATTGTAGTTTGTATAAGTAGGTTACAGTGGCGGTCGGTGAATTTTTGTAGAAGGGATGCTGTCGGTTTTCCAGTATCCAGAATGTGTTTTTTTTTTTACCGAAAATGATTAAGACACAAAACTTTTTTAATGCATTAATGATTAAATTATACACTCACACAATTCACTATTATCGTTTACAGCGTTAGAACACGTTGGTAAAGTGTCCATGTTATTTACTGTATAATTTTTTTATTTAACTGATAAAATACGTAAATAATCAATGTTTAAATAATTCGGCTTCGAGTATTCAAGCTAAACTGTCAAAAATGCGGTACACAAACAAATTCCTCAAAATATATGAATGCTATTCTTTGTATTATATCAATAAGCATTAAATGTCGTTGTTTATACGTTGGACGATTTTATTAAAAAGGACAGCTAGAGGGGGTGGGGGGCACTCTTTCCCGGGACCGGTTTAGAAGCTAGGGCTTCCTTGTCGGTCCCACTCACAAAGCTAATAAAAATACGCGACTTTAATCCAATAACATTCAAATTTATGCATAATGAAAAAAGATAAGAAATTAAATGTGGTTATTAGCAATTTTCGCAAAAAATTAAAAAATTTAGACCCTCTAGCATCCCTTAACATTGCATCCTTAACGTTGAATGCGTTTACAGTATTCGAAGACCTTGATAGGCGGAACTGAATGCGTATGCACGAAAGTCCAATACTTTCATACTTTGCGGATACGGAACGAATGATTGAATCCACTGTTGCTAGTATCTGTTTGTTTACGCGATTCATAGATGTATGTCGACTCGCTTCATGCGCGGGCTGTCTCGTAGTGTATTTTATGACTGGTCTCTAAAGGACACGACGAATTTATTTGCAGCAGTGCTAGAAACTACTGTGCTGCATTCAGCTAGAAACAAAAAGTCCAAAGTTTTTTTACTCTAGAACACAAGTGATACGGAGCATCCAAAGCATGTATGGCCGCGCTGTACTGACTGCGCCTGACAGATATGCATTATTTTTTTAATTCAAACTTTCATAAAGGTGCCGTGTAGGTAGTGGTTTGACATAGAAGTACTTTGCAATACCTATCGGCATGTGAAACCACATTTTTAAATTGTTGTATATGTTGTATCGTAACTAACATACATTTCATTTTTAACTTTTATTTTTATTAACCACTTATTGAGTAAAAATACATCTACCGGTTTCGAGTGTCAATAACTGATCAAAAACGTGTCTTATTGTTTCTGTAATAGAATCTATTTTAAAAAAACAATCATTTTTTTAAAAATAAATTTAATACCTAACTTAAATTATTACATGATACAAAAATTGATATTAGTTATTTTTTCGTACGTTTTTGACACATAAGTGGTAATCATTTTTATTGTTATTGTTTAATTTTGTTGGTATTACATCATTTTTATTTAACGCCCACTTAAAATATGTAGGTATTAAATATATAAGAAACACAAAAAGAACTAAAAAAAAGACGCGTTAGTTACGGTACTTTGTGAGTGTTGTAGTGTTTCAAAGGTATCAAAAAGTATGTTTGACCTTTATGGGTACTGAATTAAATATGTAATCACCGTGGTAGCAAGTATAACGCAATTATTGGATCATTTTTTATTCACATATCTTTCAGATATTACTACAAAACCTTTATAATAATATTTCAATTTCATAAACTATAATATTAACTATTATATTACATATCTAATTAAAAATAATTAATCGATGATGTTTCAAATAATTCTATGCAGAAAATATTCTAACGCTATTTTTGTATCGATTAGTTATATTTATTTATTTATTCAAAATCCTGTTCGTAGTCACGAAGGTATTGGCGTATATTTCACATTATTTTACAACTCGTATATTTAACAGTATTTGTACGTTGGTTCAATTGAAAAATAATATTCGGCCGCGTTGATAAATCAAAAAGCAATTTCGATTACAAACTACAAATGGGGAACATTTAATGGTGTCTTTAGACACGGATAATGGCATTTATATTTGTAAAATTTCTGGGCCGGTTGATATTTATCACTCGCGCCTTCAAATAAATAAACACAAGAATATAATACATCAAAGGACATTTTTTTCTCTGATGAATAATATAAAGTCGATTGTTCGAGATACTCCACATTCCAAAAACAAATATATATAAGGCGCACACCCTACACGAGTTATTTTCTAGAACCCAACAGGAATCCACTTAGCTTTATAGGTCACATTGACAAATCGTATTTGAAAGTATATCTGCAAAAATGTCAAGCCGACTTCATCCCCTGTTCTTTCGAGTTTGAAATGTATTAAGGGGAAACACGTTGAAAAAAAAAACAATTGTTAAAAGCTCGAGTTTTTGAACCCTTAAATAATAATAATAAATTAAATAAAAGGTATGTACTCTAAAGAGAATAACTTTGTCAATAACGTAAACAAAATTATATTTCATGTAATTATAGTTATGCGAATAATCGATACATACTAAATACGTAGTTAGCGTTAATTATTCAGTGCGACAAGAAATATTATATTATTAGTAAAAAGGCAATCGGCTAACTTCGATGTTCATATCTACACCTAGAGCAATCTTAAATTGATGTGATTAAGAATAATAGGGACAAATTACAAAATTAACTTAAAATCTCAAGATAATACGATATTTTATGTAACACCATTTTGAAAAGCAATTCTAAAATTATAAAGTACCTAGGTAATTATATCCAAGAATTATTTACAGCAATTTTTGACAAATATTAAACATCAGTGACAATTATTACACAATGTGAAAAGATTGTAAATTAATATTAATATTTGACATTATTTTTTGGCTAATCTGTACTGCCATCTAGCGGATTTTTTTAAAAATGAACACTAACAATGGATGCAATAACGACCAAGCACAAAATATATATATATAGTTATGTTTTATTAGATTAAGAACACAATCTTATTGTAAAGTTGTAATTATTCAGAACATAGGTCTATGATATTTTAAATAACAGTTAAATGTTTTAATTAGAAAGATATACATATTTTATCGAAAAATATTGTTGTTGCTACCGGGATTCGAACCTGGATCTCTTTTCAATCGGGACAGGTGTATTAACCATCTATGCTACAGCAAACAGTACTTTTGACGACAAATTATCGAACCTACATATTACACTTTTCAAATGAATACATCTATCGTTCCATTATTATTATGGTTAATGCGACTTCCCGGGATTGGAAAGAGATTCAGGTTCGAATCCCGGTAGCAACAACAATATTTTTCGATAAAATATGTATATCTTTCTAATTAAAACATTTAATATTTTATTAGGCGAAATTGGCGAAAATGTGGGAGAATCGATCAATTCTGAAAAGAACTAAAATTCGTCACATAAAATCTAGTATTTTCGAACAATTTGGACAACATGCGATAAAATGATACTTGCATACTATACTATATTATATTATTATATTATATACTATATTAACATTATAATCATAGAAACAATTGAGGGAAAGCAGAGGAGCGAGAAGACTCTCCTGCAAGACAGAGACAAAATAAAGAAGCTAACAGGATTCTCTGTAAACACAATTTGGCTCAAGACTGACAGGAGTAAGGACGAATTATGCACGAAATTCCAAACAGATCATCATAAGATTTTTTTAACTTATTTTAGCGTATCATTTTTATCATAATTTTATATCACTATAATAAACTGGTAACTTTATATCTAAAATTTCAGCTTATTAAACATGTTTTTTTTTAAGAAACAAAATTGACTTTTCTGATCACAGAACAGTAAATGAATAGACGTAAATGAAGTGTACATGTTGAATGGTTTTAAACATTAGTTATGGGACGAGGGGTATTCTACACACATTTTTGTGGAAACATAAATCCGATAGTTTGAAAATTAAATCTTTGTGTAAACAAGACATATTTTTTTACATTAATGCATATTATCTTGTCAGCGTTTAAATTTTCGTTCCAATCGAGTTATATATTTGATAAAAGTCGCGGAGTTATTTGATTGCGTAAGTGGTACCAAAGTGGTGACGTTGGTGACACCAAATTAAAAATATTGAAAAAAGGAATTTGCATTAGTTCTTGTCTATATATTTGTGAGTCTGTATTTTTAATTAATATTTTTATAAAAACATGTGCTGCCGCGTCTCACGAATAAAAGTCTATTTCCAAATAAGGCTTACAAAAAATAAATCAACTTAATAGTCACCCGAGACAAGGATTGAACCTTTGACTGCTCGGACTTAAATTAATTTTAAAAAAATTAATCAATTTTGTTGTTATTTTGGAATCAGCAGTCAGTCGTGAACAACCCCAAGCCAAAAATTCGGAGTAAAATATATAAAATAATTCTGAATTTTCTGTATTCCTTGTAATCTTTGTAAGTAAATTTGAAAGAAAAGAGATTATTGAATTGAACTGTCAATTTAAAAAAAAAACAATTATTTTGGCATTTGACCTTTTTGTTCTGAACCCATACACATACATTTAAAAATTGTATTTTATTTCTGGGTTTTTATAATTTCAACGGTGTTTATATCCCGTTCTAGGATGTCGTTTCTGAACTGAATCTTCTTCCATATTATTAAAGTATCACAGGAGTGTTCAATGCCCAACATCTTAAAACATTAATAAAAAATTCTTGAATAGTTTGAAAAACGACCATCGTAAACAGATGAAAAATTTTAATAATAATATTTAGGGTCTTAAATAATATTCGTATCAGAAATATTATTATTCCTCTTTTCAATCTATTGACAATAGATTTATTTTTCTATTAGTTAAATACACACATTCAGAATAAAAAAAATAATTATCCAAATTGACACTTTACTCCAATGTTTCCTTTAAAATCAACATCAACTCTACGCGTGACACAGAAATTCATTACTTAATTTAATAAATACAAAAATATTTTTAATAATAATTATTATTATTTATTTATTTGATTCTTAGTACAGTGTGTTATATTATAATTGGATAAAGATTTGTGCTAAGTAAGACATATATTTGGGTACCTTGCCTATTACACTAGTATTTTACTGTATTATATATAGCAGACAGTGTTCTTTCGGTATAGTAGTAAACAAAGTGCTATGATCAATGTACAAAATTATATATATAAAGAGTTAAACAAGATGTCATTAGATTAGGTATATACTTTAGAAAACTTAACGTAAATGCATTGTTCAATGTATAAGAAAATATATATATGTATATAAAGAGAAGAACAAGATACAATTAGATAGCATATAAATATATAAAGAGTAAAACAAGATGCAGTTAGGTAATTCAATATACTGTTGTAGCAATTTTAATCTTAAGTTTGGACCTTTAAAAGTTCTTGGGAGTAATTTCTCTCCGTTTCATGGAGCTAGAACTGCACTTTTCGTGAAAAATGTGCATTGGTTGCAAATTTTAACGTTTGCATTTATATTGTTGTATATTTTTGGTGCTAGAAACAAAAGGAATCTTTGTGGAAAAGTTTTGCTTAATTTTGGCACAAGATAGTGACTATTAGCCTGTGCCCTTGTTACGTGAGGGTGCGTAATTTGCTGGTAATATTGTTCACGCCGGTAAAACTATTTCAGTATACCAAGAATATACATTTGACGGATGTCTAGGACGTGACATTTATACCTACCTATTATGAACTACTGCAAATTGTGTAGGTATTTTCTATAGTAGGTATCGCACCTGATTTTTGAGTTACACGGGTTATGTTATTGTGCATTTATTGTAACTTTTTAATCTTCTACTTCTACTGATCCGCATCCAGTGTTGAATATTGGTCTATTTTTTTCGCATTCTGCACAGCTCTAACTGCTAGGTTTTGGTTCCAGTTCTTCCCGACAACTTGCCCGATGTCATCAGATAATTATGACGGTGATGGTCAACAATGATGACATTAGAAAAATTGCTGAGCAAGTTTGAAAGCAAAGTGCAAGAGACCTATGGAAAGCGATAAAGAAGAGGTCGGTATTCATCAACGAACGCAGATCGGCACAAAAAGTAAGTAGATATCTTTATAAAATTTAATTAAAAAATTATCAAGTAATTCTGGCGTCTCGTATCGTATTACCCAAAGGTATTTGAGATTCCGTAAATATAAAGAATGACTTTCAAATAATGAAACGACAGGTGCATCATTTTGAAAGTGCAATATGTAAATAAGTTCGAAAATTTGTCGTCAACTCACTGTGTTGGCATAGCATAATCTGTTAATGCATTTCCCCGGATAGGAAGAGATTCAGGTTCGAATCCAGGTAGCAATAACAAGATTTTTTGGATAAATTGTTTTATATGTATGCCTTTCTAATTAATACATTTAATTTGTATTAAAAATATCGCAGACCTATATTCTGTAAAATTGTAACTACACAATTCCTACGTATTCCCAACAAGAACATTCTAGTAAGAAGTAATTATTGGTTGATATAAATAAACCTATTCAGATCACATATAATATGAATACTAAATAGGTAGGTACTATGCAAATAGAAAAACAAAATATTTTCCGTAGTAATAATTATAATTAATGTTGATAAAATGGAGTCATGACTACATTCATACAAAAATCTTACATCAACCGGTTAAATATTAATCGTGCAGATAATCGCCGATTAAGAATGATAAATAAAAATGTTAAATGGGTAGGCCATCGGCCTCGCATTTCCTGCAGCCTTACAGAACTGTTTCACATCAAAAACTGTTTTTTTTTAATATTGTTTTAAAACTACCTAATAGAATGATTAAATTAAAGAAATATGATGCAGGAAATACACATTGAAATAATATCATAAGTGTAAGAAATTAAACGATTGTGAAAAAATAACTACATACTGCTTTTGATTATCAGAAATACCTCAATTCTAAAAGCCTACTGTATAAGATAAATGAATAAACACTAATATATGTATTTAATGAAACAAGTACACGCCCCTATATATTAAATAAATATTTAAAATATTCACAAAACGAAATATAATATATCTCAATTCGTAATCACAATGTAAAAAAATATCCAAAGAAACAATACTAATTACTGTATAATAATTAGCTCGTAGTACGTAAATACCTTTCGCTCAAAAGTGGCTTTAACAAATTTGTAAAACGTAATTGTAGGGAATAATTTTTTAACGATAGAATTAAGAAATAAGTCTTTGAACACTTAATTATTAATTATCTTTATATTTCAAATTTTTTATCTAAGAATAAAAAATAATAAAACAAGGGAGCTTTCTTCCCAACAAGTTTAGACACATTTTTTTTGGTGAAATTTAAAGAATATATTTATAATCGAATGTCTTAATAGCATAAAACGGCTACCCACTTTGAAGGTTTATTAATTAATTACTTTTTAGACTTTTATTTACAAAATATTACAGGACCAAAATCGCCATTTCGTCCCTAAAATATCTTCACTATTCGTATTAATGTCTTAATATAAAATAATATATAATACATAGAAGTTGTTACATGTGAAATATATAGAAAGACGTTCCATACGGTACTTTTAAATCATGATCAGAGTAGCTTTGATGTTACATAATATATTAAAAAATCACAATATAAATAAATAGCAAACTTAAATGTTAATTTTATTTAAAAGCAATCTAATATAAGAGTTTTTTTTCTTTTGAAATTATAAGATAATCACAAAATAAGTAAATACCTACCCGCTTAAATTATGGTGTATCAAAAATGAATATATTTCTACAAAAGAAATATAATTCACCTGAAGAAGTTATTACTCATAAAATATTATGAAATGAAATTTCCAAGAAATTTAAGATTGTCCAAAGATCAAAGTTAAATAAGCATTTGAAGTTTGCTGAACGTAAAAAATATCTAAATCTTCTACTGAAAGCGAAAAATTGTTCCACAAGAATAATGCGAACATAAATATGATTATATTCTTTAAATATTGATTATCAAAACTTGTTTAAATGAGCTCACCTGTCTCGAACCTGCTGCTGTAGACACACGTAGTACAGTAGATGCTCGCAGTTACCTTCTAGCGATTATTATCAGATATTTTTATGTTTCGTTTAGTCGCAGGATCAATAAACATTTGAAGATTTATTTGGCACGTATTATGTAAATAATATTAAGTATTCCACATTATTTTTATAAATTAATGAACACTGTATTCTAGTGAATAATCTGCATCTCGTGGACTACTTATTATAGGTAGATATTCTATTAAGTTTGTAGAGGAAATAAAAACAAGAATAATTATTTTGGTTCATAATAAAACATTTATTTTGATACTTTCTCCACCCTCTTACAAACATTCAAATTTTTTAACGAATAAATATATACAGAGCGACATGAGAACATCGGATCATTATATTGTATTATGGTACTTTATATATAGTTTATATAAATAATATTATTATTTGGCGACCATATCATTTAAATTGTTTTTAACGTAAATAAATTAATAATCAGTATTTATTTACATCTCCAAGCATTCATATACGAAATTTACTATCAGTCGTTTGCGTAAGGGCCCCGAGGGGTTACGTCTGTACCCTAATATTATCCATTACTGCCTTCTGATACATATTTACACTATTCATTAAGGTAACTAGCTACGGTTGTCTAATTAAAGATCATTACGTACAGGAGACTGGGCGAGGAGCTTCAGCCCTTCGTCCATCAAGGTATCACACCAATATTATTGTTATGTTATAAGTTCTTCTCATAATCTTCCGGACCCATTGCGGCGCCGGTTTCAAACTGCAACAGAGTCTTTTATCACTCCTTTAAAATCACTTAAATCACGAAAACACTATACAGCGATGGGTTAAAATTAAATGTGAAAATATAAACATCTCACCGCGATGACACTCATTGCGGGCCTGATTACATCATTACAACGATCACTTCGATTCTGCCCTCGCCGTTCAAGCCATGATGATGAATAGACACCTGAGTCAGTGCCGGTAGCTTCCTGCATGTTGTGCCGCCGGTTGGGAGACGAGCTGGAAACAAAGCAGCTCGATCTCGGAATTCAAATTACCGAGAGGTCTTCCTTGGTCTTTGACGACGCGTCTTTCAATACTGATTTAAACATCTGTTCCGCAACCTTCTTGGTAGCCTTCATCCGGTGAATTTCTACTGTTAGCCAGGGCTCTTTTGAGTGCGGTGACCGGAGGCAAAACGGGCACGCCACCCCTCTGCCACACCCGCAAGGTTTTGGCGGGCATGGGCACTCCGGGAACTCGAGGATCCACTCCAGACACCATCGGTAGGCCGTAATCTGGAGGGTATCCATTGTGCGCGGTGTGCGCTCGGGGAAAGGTCCGGCTAGCGTAACCGAGTTCTTCCTGAGACCCGTCTACGCTTCCGTTTCCAATTATAGGAGTCTTGTCGTCGTAATGATAGGCCTGATTCACGGCACCTCCCGTTCTACTCAGAAACATTTCGGATGAGGCGTCTCGTATCGCAGTCTGTTCCCATATTCCGGAAGGATACAGAGAGTCACAGGTTTCTCGGCTGTATTCTCCACTACCAGGTCGTATAACGGAGTTTGTAGGATCACCTGTCGTTCCAGAAGGTGCGACCAATTCACCACTTCCCAGGACTTTCGTATCGTTTATTAAATCGGGGTTATTTCCGGCTGATGTCGTCGGAGATACGAAGCCGTGAGTCGCTGTCACGATGCTCCCGTGACCGTCGTAATGGTTTGTGGCATAGGGCATGTCAGTCAAACGGGGTGGCTTCTGAACAGGATTGCAAAATTTTAGGTCATTCGGCGCCCTGCGATCTACAAAGGGAAGCGGATCCCCGTTTGTAGGGGAAGGCGAAGCGGCTTTAACAGTAGCCACCGGCGCCGCTCCGTTTACCGTCGTGACTACCTCGAGCCTTCCGGGTGTTTTACTTTCGGAAAACGGTACCCGCCTCAGCCTCACGAGCAATACCAAGATGATAAGAAATATGAGTAGAATGAGCACTATCAGGGCGGCGCTCAGGCCGACGATCTGACCGCTCCCCAAGGTGGCCATCCCCGCCGTTCGCATCGAAACGTGTAGGGTGAAATTCGCCTCCGCGTTGCCAGCTTTGTTTTCCGCAACGCAGTAAAATTCTCCAGAATCGGTCTCCTGCGCGTTAGTCAACACGAGAAGAGATTTTTTCTCGAATTTCCCTTCTTCATACACAAACAACTTTTGATACGAACTAAAGGCGGAATTGTTTACTAATAGCCTTCCATTCCAGTACCAGTTGATACTAGCGGCGGGCACGCCACTGGCGCGGCACGTCACGGTCGCGTTCTCTCCCGTTGTGGCCTCCACATATCTGCTGATGGGGAGGATTTCCGGCTTGCAGGCGAAGTCATCGACATTCAACTCCCCGAAGGTCTTGTCCACCGCCCTCGGAGGGCCCGAGGCGCACACCGGGGCCACGGGGTAGGGGATGTTATTTTCGGTCAACCACACCTTAGCGGCGCGCAAGCGGCAGTCGCACGCCCACGGGTTGCCGTGCAACTCTATTCCGTGAAGTTTACTTAAGGTCTCCACGGTCCGCGGACGCAGCTCCATCAATCTATTATCATTCAGCTTGAGCAACTCCAGCAGTTCCAAGGCCTCGAACGCCTTCGGCGCAATGGATTGCAGTTCACAGTGCGACAGATCGAGTTTGACTAAACTCGGAACAGTCTGCAAAGCGTGGCCGTCAATTTTCTGTATAGGATTATAAGCTAACGTTAAATCTCTCAAAAACGGAACATCCCTGAAGGTCGCGGAAGGTATTCCGGTTAGCAAGTTATTGGAGAGATCGAGCTCGACCAGATTAGTGAGGCCCTTGAAGGCCTGGTCGTCTATCTGGCCCAGATTGCAATTCCTCAAATAGACCTTCTGGAGGTTCAGGAGTCCGGCGCGCACGAAAGACTCGCGCGGCAGGATCTGTAAATTATTGCCGGACATGTCGAGCACCTGCGTCTCCGGGTCCACCAGCTCCGGCACGGTGATGAGGGCCCGCTCCGTGCACTCCACGGTCTGCTTGCCGCCCTTCCACTTGCACGTGCACACCGCCGGGCACGAACCGGCCAGCGCGCGACCAAGACCCCGCGCGGCGCCCAGCGAGCCCGCCAGCATCACCAGCAGCAGCACTCCGTACATCGCGGGAACGGTCGGCGTCTCCGCTCCGCCTACCTTCGCATGACGCGGTCGGCGCGGAAAGTCACTCGGTTCGAGTTCAAAAACAACACAAAACAATAATGGAGCCCTCGGGGCCTACGGCATATCATCGGCCAGGTCGCCACCGAGCCACCGAGCCACTGAGCCACTTCACAATGTCGTATCACTACTCCTGTCACATATTTAAACGCGGGCGCGAGTTCGCGATGTCCGTTTCGGCACTTCGCGCCACCTTCCGCGATAATTTAAATCCAGTCCTTCCGGGTCCGTTCGTCAACAACTCGGATCACTATCGGCCGTTAATCACCGGACACATCGCGCAAGTGTAAACTTTGGAAAGTGTCGGTGTGACGTAAGGCAGTAGAGCGTGCGCGAGTATTGGTGCGGATGCGATGTCCGCGGGCGGCAGTAGCACGAGACACCCACCCTGTGCGAGCGCTTCAATCGACTGACGGCGGCGCAGCGACGCGGCCGCGCAGCCTGCGCACGCCCCCCGCCCCGGCCCGCGCGCCCCCGCCCCCGTCCCGCGGCCCTCCGGCGGTCACCCTCCTATTTTTGAATGCGATCGGACAAACGCACGCTTTTGAGTGTTGAGCAAGTTTTCGTGGGGTGCATTGTCTCGCGGAGGCATTCCTCCGCCGAGCTCTTTACCTGCCAGACTCATTCACAACCGACAACCGGGTTTGCTCCTTGCTCTCCTTTCCTTGCTGCTCACCGGAACACATTTTACAATTGAGTCAGCGGTCCACCGGGCTGCGCACTGACGCGTTCCGGGATTTTTCGAAGGGAATTTATTACAGGAATTTACAAAAATTCTCCGACAATTTCACGTACCTACATAAACACAATTAAAATTGTACGAAGTTATGCAGGGCGCAGCCAACCACAGAATACTCAATAAGCGAAAAGTGTAAATAATTCAATCTTTAAATAAAATGATAAATAATATAGAGATAACTAATTTTAATGTATGAGGATTAAAAAATATATTTTAGGAGTTTTTGGAAGAAATCAAAATTGTAGTGCTTTGATTTTCATTACTGTATTTCTTAAAATAGACCAATATATTCAGATATATTCCAGTATAATAATGATTATTATTCTACATTAATATTTTTTAATAAAATACACGAAATTCTGAGTAATTTAACTGAAAGCAGACTTTCATTTGTATACGCGACATTAGCTAAACATTATACTAAACCAATAACGCGAATTATTGGCCTGTGACCGGAATATTGGAAACAAAAAACATTTAAATTACATAGAAAGTGATTCATTGCTTTTGGAAACTTCACGAAATAAAATAAATATTATTCTTCTTGACAAATTATAAAATATTAATTTGACATCAATATTTTTATAACGATATAATGATATCTGTATCTGCTGACATTGTACACACGAACACTCAAACATACCATCGCGCGCACGCAACTTACCTGTATGTAACTAAGCTAACTAATTATCTTGCCATCATGCCGCAGTCTTAGTACCGACACACAACTCTCACCTCATCTATCCATATATTTTAATCAAATATTGAGGCTTTTAACCGGATAACTTTTAGCTAGCTCCAGTATTTAATTCACCCGATCTTTCATAGATGTCCTCTATTTCTAGTGCCATTAATACATGCATTATATATCATTCTAAATACTAAATTAATGTATTAATTATAAATATATACATATAATTAATACATTAATTTAGTATTTAAAATATCACAGACCGTCTGTTCTGAATAATTACAACTTCACAATAAGGATGTGTTTTCCTTAATAATACATCATTCTTACTATTTTCTCCTCATTTATCCGTTCGAACTAATTCACCCAAGCAATCATTTTATTATTAAGGAGAACACATTCTTATTGTGAAGTTGTAATTATCCAGAACAGACGGTCTGTGATATTTTAAATACTAATTAATTACTTCTTCAATATTTGCAAAATTACTTTGTGACCTCATTTTAGCTGAAAATGATACCATAGGTATCAAAACATGTAGAATAATTAATAAATAGTGGTTTAAACAAAGAATTCTGTATTATTATCAATACTAATTAAAAGTATTAATTAGAAAGATATACATATAAAATCAATTTTATGGAAAAATATTGTTGTTACGCCACCGGGATTCGAACCTGGATCTCTTTCCAAACCGGGGAAGGTGTGTTATCCAATTATGCTAGAGCGACGTTATTTTTAACGACGAATTTTCGAAACTATATGTTACACTTTTTCAAATTAGTGAACAACAATATTTTTCGATAAAATTGATTTTATATGAATATCTGAGATCTGACTGGAGAAGTTTTAGAAGACTTTATATCTGCGCGCGTACACCCGCACATCTTAGAAATCATTGGCTATACGTCCCGCACACTACAGCCTCTTTGCTTTCATCTTGCTCAGTATATCTGGGGCGGCATTCCGTTCCCGAATATGTATGCTATTTATTTATTTGAGTCATAGTACAGTGTGTTATATTATTTTTATAATAGGATAAAACATAGCAGCAAAGTATATAATCGATTTGAAATTAATATTAGAACGTTAAGTGACATTAAAGTTTTTAAAAGTAATGTTTCAAATTCATGGATCAATGTTGAAATTAAATAGAGTAGATATTGAGTAAACTATTTTATATTATGAAATAATTCTTATAACTGCATTGTGTTTTGTGCTGACTGCATTAAAGCTTTGATCTTGCATATTTTTCTACATCTTGTATGTGCTTACCTTTTTTACAAATTGTATAACACATTGGTATTTTTTTCTCTCATTTCATATATTTTCACGTTTAGTTGCCTTGTATGTTTCGTTTTCTTATTTGATTGTGTTTTGTCTTCAACGAGTTATTTGGTTTTGTGAAATGTAATTTTTTTACCAATTTGTCCTCAAACAAGCTTACTGACGTATGGACGTGAGGCCTGCAGCTGGCAGAAAAGGAACGAAAATAGACTGCATAATATGCATAAAAATAGAATGCAGTGGAAATAAGATCACTTAGGCATATATGTGGCAGAATGGCAGGAAAGAATTTAAAGTTGATCTTAGTATAGTGAGTAAGATTAAGAAAGGATCACTTAGGTGGTTTGGTCATATGCAACGGATGAATGAGAAGAGCATGGTAATAAAGATATATGACGCAAGTGTTGATGGCACCAGATACTGGTGAATAATCTTGTTAGAAGCCTCAAATGTGAATGAGGCGAGAATTGTGTATCAGGACAAAATAATGTGGCGTTCTATCTTCTCTACCTACCCCCGCGAAGAAACTGCATAATGGTAAGTAAGTAGTAAACAAAGTGTAATGTTCTATGTACAAAAAATTTGCCAATACTTATTTAAAGTCTAGATTTCTTGAAAAATATTACTCGTCAAATGAAAAACAGATAATAACCGGTATGACATCACAAAATACCTGATAAAACGGCTCCCGGCTGTGCGTCACGTGATGCCAATGAATGGAGACAAGTCTGGACAACAAATAATATTTAATCATGCATGACTTACGTTCGGGCGTCTGGTGAAATTTGCTCTGCGCATTTCGTTATTATATATTTGTCACTATTTAGGAATGTTTATACTTTTAAATGATTTTGTTTATGTTTTAATCATGACCGTCGTGAATGGGCGGACGATGATTCACGTCACCGGGACCACTAAAATATTCATCATCACAACGTTTAGTCACGTCTTCTGAGAATAATGCAGCAGCCGGTCGCGAGAGCGGCGGTCGTCCGGCGTTAGACGGAATGCTCAAGTTATGAAAAATGCTCGCAAATGAGACAACCTCCTGCGTGACAATTGCAGTCTTAAGGACGTTTCCAAAAAAATCACCTTTCTTACAATCTTTTTGAAACTTTGAATACGTATACTTATGAGTGTCTTTTATACGTAGAAATTTTTTTCAACAGTCCTTGCGGTAGTAAATTTGTAAATATTGACTATTAAAATGAGCATATTTAACATACGAACCATACCCCGATCGATGTTGTAGCGCACGTTTAATTGAATAGCGATAGTAATTTTCTTACGATTGTTTTGGAAAACTGAGAATCATTAATTGAAAATTTAACAAATATCTTTCTGTAAAAATAATTCAAACAAGCAATATTCGTTTTGTTATAAAAAATGTTAAAAGTGAGCTACTTTTGAATGGTTTTGACGTTTCATTTTATAATTTGAATAGTGAGAGATTTTTGAACTTCTGCGCGTGTGAGCGGAAGCGAAAAAGTACACTGTACCTCAACTATTTTTTATTCTATTCATGGTAGTTCATAGTAGTTTACATACGGGGGAATCTTCTTGAGGATTGAGTACGACTGCTCTGTGGGAAGGTCCTTAATTACATTACGTAAAATATCTGATATTTGTTTAATAACAGTGTCTTTGTTGGTAAAAATCCAGTAATTGTGGGCCCTTGGACATATTCAAATATTACTATTTAATTACATTTTGTTGGAATTAATTATTATTGTTTTTAGAAGTGAAAATTAATAAGTGGACAAAACATTTTAATATCTTAAAAAACACATTATATAAACATAACATAATTCATTCATTTTGTTCCGCATTGCAATAAAGAAACTAAATTTCCTTGTTTGGCCTCTCTACGTATATTATGCAAAATTAACTTATAACTCTCAAAGAAACCGTTACAACAACGCTTTACAGCACTCGCTCGCTTGTAATCTTCGTTGATTTCTTCTAACAATTCCATGCATTAATTGCGAAGAGAATGGATCTTTTCAATGACTTTGACACTTCACTTTTGCACGGGAACAGGTTCCGAGACGTCATTTTCTTGGGACATAGTATAGCAGTCCATTTCATATATTCATTAGTTAAGGGTTCGCTGTTTGATTTTAACAAAGTCTGAATATCATATAGTATGAGTTAACTGTAGCTAAGTTTATACTGAAGGATAGATCTAAATGATGCAACGGCTCATCCATTATTTTGTCTCGCACTTTACGTGCATGATGTGAGTGAGCAAAGAGGATAGCACGCACGTACGACCACTCATTACGACGATTCCTGGCATGTGTCAAAGCCAGACAACGGTTTCAGGACCCGACCACACCCGACCCGGACCCGGTCGGATAATAACCTTAAAACCCCAATCCGAAACCAGCCGGATTCGGGTTTCAAGCGAATTTCTGCAAAACATCGGAAAACGACTGAACGATCGAATGCATTCGAATTTGGTCAATTCGTTTAAGGCTCTTAAAGACCCAAATTTAAATCCTTCAGACGAAGCCTCAAGTTTGGCTACACAACTGATGAGCGGGCTTTTCTAAAGTTCAGTTTCAGTAGTCAGTGTTAATGATTCAATATTAATCGACGATAAGAAAAATGTATTAACGATGGATGAAAAGTTGGATCTCATTTTAAAAGATGCTAAAACATCGGAGAAACAGAAAACGGACAATTTTAAATGTTTAAGGGAAGAATTAGCCACGTTTAAAAACAATAGAAAGCGTCCGTTCAATGTTGAGAGGCTCTACGAAGCGCTTTGCACGGTGAGATCAACTTCGACTAACAATGAGCAAACATTCTCGATATCGACAAAATTTTTGCACGATAATTTTTTTTTTTTTTAAATAGAGATGCGTTCACGGAATACATGTCACATCAATATTCTTACTATTTTCAAACTAAGCTAAATGCTTGTGCTATGAAAATAGGACTAACTTGCTGGTGTCCTGGAACGAGGCGCGAACCCCCGACCACTAGATCGCTAGGCCAACATCTTGACCACTACACCAACAAGCTACTCAAATTAGATCAGTATTATGGGATAATTCCCACGCTGCATTAGTATTCCTAAAATATTATTATATAAGAGATTCTAAAACAAAATAATCTCTTAGTACTGTAAAATGATTTGCAGTAAATAAAATAAAATCGTTTATCTATCTATTTTTATGTTCATACTACATACATATAATGATTTTGGACCCAAACCCGGACTCGAACCCGCCGGGTTTCCAAAATATTGGACCCGGACTCGGCTGGTTTCAAAACCCCGGGTTTTCAGAAACCCTACAGACAAGTGTAGACATTTTTTTTTTTATAAGATCGCGATATAACGTATTCGCACTCGCCGGGTCGTGATTAACGGGGGTTACCTGTATTTCAAAGTTGAATAGGTTTGCAGACCCGTATTAACTTTCACGTCTCTATCTTTGCCCTGTTGACTCGTGTAAGAAGATATGTGGCTTTTGATCAGATCGGTGCTTATAAATCAGTTAGATTATGCAGGTGACGTTTGTATTGATTAAACGTACTTAATATGAGAGTGGTAGATGCCCCAATATTCATCCACCACTCTCGTATCCGATTGATAGTCGCAAGCTGAGTATGTCACCGGAGCAGATTACGAAAATAATAAATAATTATACTTACAATATTTGAATATGTCCAAGAACACGCAATTTCTGGATTTTCTTTGTGACATATATGCTATTTTAGGGAAAAAATGAATATCAAATTTAGTCTATAGATGGCGATAGTATAGACCAAAAAAGCTTATTGTGAATTCTAAAATGAAAACAAGCTTTGTTCAATCCTTCCATATGTTTCTGGCCCCCAAAGTCAATAATATTTTTCCGAACAGTATAGAAACAATTATCGACGGATAACTCAAACAACGTCTTAGGAGCTGGTTATTGTGTGTTGGCAGAAAGTAAATTGAACAAAGATTCGTGGAAATGACCACATTAACAGAACATCATTTCTTTATATTCATTTTCTGTTTTGCATAGTGGGATATCGACAATATTTTACTTATTTATTATGTTATTAGAATTCTTTTATGACCCTGTTCACTTCATTCTTAATATTTTTGGTTTAGATAAAAAAATTTTTTTTTAAATAATGGTTTCATATTTGTATTGATAAATATAATGGATAAACCTGTATCCTTTAGTACGGACTTCGTTCTAGTCAAGAAGACAGTGAACATCTCTTACATTATGATGGTTGTTCGCCTATTTTGTATATTTATAATGTACGTATATTATAAACATGAACAGGATAAGCGGTATTCTAAGTATTTCCACATATTAACATATATACAACTTCCAAAAAATTTGATAGATATGGAGATTGATTAATGGGTGAGAATGGTGAACGTTATATTTGTATAAAGTGATCACTTAAGCCAACCGAAGGCAGGTCGTAAGCCCCGTAATTACCCATACTTCCATATATGTCCATTAAATATAATTAAAATAGTTTCGTCTTTATGAGATATCTATAATTTGTTTAATTTGTGGTTGATTTGTTTTGATAGGTTCGAAAATTTGCCTTAAAGCACTAAAAGGACAGCTGGAGGGGAGGGGGGACCCTCCCTTTCCCGGGACCGGTTTAGAAGCTAAGGCTTCCTTGTCGGTCCCACTCATCAAAGCTAATAAAAATACGCGACTTTAATTCAATTACATATTTAAGCATAAGCAAAACGAAAAAGGAGAAGAAGTTCAATGAGATTATTAGCAATTAAGATTTCAAATTTAGACCCTCCAGCGTCCCTTGAGTGCTGTCTTTATACATAAAAAATCATATAGCGTAAATCCATATAACATAGTTTTACATACAGATGGAAAATTAATTAAGGTGCCGTAGTTTATGGCAGACACTCAGGGATCCATTCATCAAAAACACTCCCAAAAGAGGGATAGTGGACGAGACACAAAATAGATTGAGTCACACTTACACGGACAGACAAAACACGAGGTATGCGCGTAGGTGGAATCCCACGCACCCGGACCGGCCTAACTACCCACATAAGGAGCTCCAACGAGTCATCCATACCTGAATAAATTCTTAATATAAAATAAGCACCGTGTTAGTATAGCATAATCTGTTAATGCAATGTTAATGTTCCCTGGATTGGAGGAGATCCAGGTTCAATTCCTGGTAGCAATAACAATATTTTTCGATAAAATGTATTTTATATGTGTAGCGACCGGAATTCAAATCCACCGCCATCTCAGTCGGCATCGACGCTAGCGACAGCGTTGCCGGCTGCTGCTACAAGCCTGACTCGAAATTCACCGCTAGGCAGTCTCTCGAGTTTCAGCGTTTCACAACGGCGGTCTTGCCGGCTCGCGAGAGCCGAGCGAGACCGCCAACCCGCTTCACATCATTGCATTTCGTAATATACACGCACCTTCTACATCATTCATTCATTCATTTCATTATATGTCTTTCTTGTTTTCATCATAATGTAATAAACCTCAAAACGCGCAAACAAACATAACCCCCAAATATGTATATCTTTCTAATTAATACATTTAATTTGTATTAAAAATATCACAGACTTATGTTCTGAATAATTACAACTTCACAATAAGAATGTGTTCTCCTTAATAATTAATAAGAATTTCTTATTGTTTGTGACTTTACTACTTAGCTTTTTATTGACTAGACCGACACCTGTGATTTCTTTTAACATGAAAAGATGTTTCGGTCCTCGTGGTTTCGTATTTATATATTTATTATTATACACACCCTATTCAGGCATTAACACAATTTGAAAAATATGAGAAAATTACAACAGAAGTGCAATACACAAAGAAAAAAAATTACATAGGGTTATCATGTTATTACATAATTAAAAATAAATAATAAATATAAAATGTAATTTATCCGTCACTTTTGAGTTGAGACACAAAAAATTGTAATAGTGTAGTCCTATAAATAATTCAATTAATAGCAAAAATGTCGACTACCTACGCATATTCATTCCTCAAAGAATGCAGTCTGGAGACTGTGGAGTTAGCTAGTGCATGAGTTCTGACATTACCACTGTAATAAAACAATGAATTGTGTCTCGATGACCTCAATGGTGCGTGAAAGTCAAGCAGACCAACAATCTGGGAGCAGTCTATCATACCATTGATAATCCTGTATAGAAATATAAGGTCGTTCATCGTACATCTCGCTGATAATTTTAACAATTTTAGACAGCTAAGGATATAATCATAATTGATATCCTCGGAGCATATATTTAATTTAAAATTAATAAATCTTAGAAACTTTCTCTGGATTCTTTCAATTACACGATTTGTATATTAGTTTTAAAGAATATGAATACATCGTAACAATAATTTTAATTTACCTTTTGATGTAATCTATCCAATCTCATACTGTTATCACTATAAAACTCCATCTGTTTTGATAATATTGTGACAGTGTGTCACTGTGTATATAAGGAACAATCGAGAATCAACTGAAATATCGGAGCCGTTTAAGTTTTGTTCGCGAACAGCTTAGAATAACTATCATTACGTTTCTTTCTTTTCTTCCGAAACAGAGCGAGACGGGCACACATGTTCCGTGCGTGCGGTACGTTCGGACCGAGAGTTCTCGCAACAGCTGGAAAGCGCTTAGACGAGTGGGCGAACAAGTTCATTCCTGCGCGACGGATTTGGTTCTTCCTGCATGAATAATAAGCGATAAGACACACACGGGTGTGTCGGTGCGCTATGTGTACTGCGCGGGTGTGGGTGCGCATGTGTACACAACGAATTTCACTTTGTTAACACTTACTGCCCGGTGGGTCAAAACAAAATACGTACGGCGGTAGTGGGTCATTTTAGACGCACTTCAAGTTTTTGGTTTTTCAACCGTTTTGTGCGAGATTTTTTATAGATATTTCATTTTAAATATGATTTAATGAAATGGCATGATGTGCCGTGATGTTTCTGCAAAAAAATTAATGTTAAAAATTAAAAAATATTACGAATAATGTACATGTTCTCACGCATGACACCCTACACAGCCAAAATACAAACATCCACTGAGCGTGTGATCTTCTCGTCGTAACCCGAGCAGGTAGTGTCATAAAACTTATAGGTAGGCGAAACGCCCCTCAAATTACTATAATACTGGCATTGTCTAGGGGCCGCCAAACGAAAATAAGTGAAAACAAATACGTGGTATCCTTTGTCTACACGCTCAAAATATTGACAATATATGTTTTGGCGTAAGCGCTAAGATTCAATCCGACTGTCTTAGGTTAGTTTTTGCGCGTTTTTTCACATTTTTATCAATAACTCATTTGAATTTCGTCCGATAACATTTATTTGTATCTCAAATTATTTGAAAATATTTAATAAAAGATTAGCTAGAAGGAAAACAGCATTAAACGAATATTTGTAGCGTAATTCATATTTTTACAAACATCCGGGTCAAATCTGACCCACCATTAGTATGTGTTTAATGTTAAAAATCGAGTCAGGAAGTCATGAAATCTTTAAGGTACAACGCCCTTAAAACTTTTTCCCTAGACGGGTAAAAATATTAAGAATGTTATAGGTACATACACATACAAGCGATTACATTATGCTTTATGGATACAAATCAATGTAAGTAACTGAATGTATGTTAACATAGGAATATCAAGGAAATTGATTTCGTTGACCTTGGATTTCACTCACTTCTGTGCGGTAGTTTATTTGTTTTTATTTTTAACACTACAAAAGGTCATGAAGTTTAATAATTGCACTTCATCGCATCCACCATCACTGTTAGTGTCCAAATATGCCGAACGTGTTCTTAATACTTAAGATTTTTTTTTTTTAAATAGAGATGCATATACGGAATACATGTCACATCAATACTCTTACTATTTTCAAACTGAGCTAAATGATTGTGCTATGAAAATAGGATTAACTTGCTGGTGTCCATATTGTACTTGTACATATTCAATAACAGTACTCAAATATATATTCAATCTGAAATGAAGCGTATTGAACATCTGTCAAATATATGTTCGTAATGTTTACGTTTGTTCAATAATTATTAATAGTAAACACGATTCAATTTTTTCAATAATGTCTTTAAGTAGAATGACATAGAATAATTAATTAGATAGGTATATACACCGTTTGCACAATTCCAGGGAGGGCAATACAGAATGAACTAGCAGAAAAGCATTTGGCTTTCGCAGATTACTTGTTCCTGGGCACTGCAGCCACTATTGTGGCCGCTTTGCGGGCCTTATGGTCGGGCTTCCGTAGAATCTATATTTGATCTAAAGCAATATAATAAGGGTGCACAATGCGCCATTTTTAAAACAATATATTAAGGAATTTCCGCTTTTAAATATAGATTCTATGGAAGCCCTGGCAGCGCAGCGGTCATCACTGGTCACGCAGCTGCCGCTATCGGCCATAATAGCCGCCTACAGGGCCTAGCAGTAAGTATTTCTGCTAGTGAGGTTTTATTTCTGTTGTGAAACACAAAATATCCAGGTTTTAAAATACGACATAAATGTATTGTGTCCTCACCGGGAATTGAACTATAAGTCCCTAGTATTTGAAGCCACTGATTTTCCTACTGAAATATGGGGGCCGCAAAACTTTTATTCTTAATTTTTACTGTGTTTTTAAAATTCTTAAATAATATATCAATTGTCTTGTAAAAAAAAACATACGGATTCTATCTGAACTACACAATAGATGGATCCAAATAATCATAAAGGTAATTGGCTTAAAACATTTCAAAGATTTATTCCCCGCACCCCCTGGTTCTCCAAAAGGGAAGTCTCCAAAGGAACAATATCAAATATATCTAGAATGAGAATTGAGTATTGCCAGGTAGCCTCACATTTATTTAGATTGAACTTAATAGATTCCTAATGTATGAGTGTGGTGCCGAGGAGGAAACCCTTGACAATATCCTTTTTGCCTGTTTATTGCGGATCACAGGTTTTTTTTACAATAATCTCGTCAATGGTAATTTTTAACTCCCGCTCAACTTGTGTCATATTCTTTCCCTTAACTCGCCACATTTAATCAACATAATAGCAAATTTTTTGAAGGACAATGGCATTGTCTTGTAATATAATATTATTGTACTTTTTTCTGTAAAATAAAGGTTTAACTTGATCAATGGAACAGATCACTCTTAAAGGGTGGATTACCTATTTAAAAGAAGAAGAAAAATAAGAGCCGTACTTGGGATAGTTAATACTATATTATTCTGATGAAGGTTGGGTTCAACCGAAACTAGTTGACATTTGAGTGTGTACATAATAAAGTGGTACTAAACATTATTTAATTATATTAATGTTGTCATAGTACATAGTCATAGTACATAATAACACCTAAAACGATCTCATCAGACAACGACGCGAGTTAAATTGTCGGAAAATGGTGACTTCAAAATAAAACAAAGAGTCTGCAACTGCAACAGCATCAGCGCAGCCAAGAAAAACAAAAGCGTGAACAATTACAATTAAAACGAATGAACGCCATGTTTAAACCGAAATAGTTCATCCATTACGATGTAACGAGTTTCTGGCGACTGACTACAGAACTACATAACGAGGCAACCGGAGCACGGCTGCATATTCAAACATTTGCTTATATTATATAAAACTACCGCGGGAGACATTTGAAATTTCACCCACAAACTATAAAGTATTCCAGATTGAGTCATTGTCTTTTTTGTTACAATATTTTCAAAATTATTATTTAACTAATTGGTAGCGGTTAACTAGTTGGAGTAGCTTGTCGGTGTAGTGGTTAAGACGCTGGCCCATTGATAGTCTGGCGTCTTAAGACGTGATGGTAACTAAGAAGATCTACTAAATATATGAACATTAAAAAGCGCATTTTTTGTATCACAATTGATTATATTTTTTAATTACGACGGACCCTGCAATGGGATTCGAAACGTAGACCAAATAGCTCAGAAAACTCTACATAGAAAAAGCCGAATAAATATGAAAACACTCTTAATTATTTAATTTACTAATGAATTGAATTCCTGAGTACAATATAAGAATAATCACATTTTTAAATATTGTTTTAATCAATTACTATTTACAAGTATTTACTATATGAATCAATTAAAAATATAATATACAAATACGGACAATTTTGTTGAGATATTATTGCAAGCACAAATTTAAGTATTATTTATATATATTTTGTTAAGGAAAACACATTGTTATTGTGAAGTTGTAATTATTCAGAACATAGGTCTGTGATATTTTTAAATACTAAATGAATGTATATATTTATAAATAATACATTAATTTAGTATTTAAATATATTTTTTGGGTATTTAAATTATTATCGTACCGACTCAAAAAAGGTAAATAAATCAATAAACGAGTATGACATAAATAAAATTATGCTATTTTTATACCTTTTGGTATTGAGTTGTCTAATAAGTATTGTCGGTTTTGATTTATTTATCATGAAATGTTTAAACAAAAATTACAACATTCCAGTCAATGATGTATTTTTTATTATTGTTAAGGACATTATTCCATCTTTCAACCAATTTGTCGGTGCTTTTCTATAGAAATCGGCTGGTCTGGAAATTTCTGAGGTCATCGTCGTTGTTGAACATAACGTCACGCATCTGATTGAAGACCGATCGAAAATAGTAATAACCTGACGGAGCGAGGTCGGGACTGTAGGGTGGACGCCGCAGAATATCCAGTTCCTGGATGACCATTTTAACATCATTTAAATGCGAAAGGAAGTGTGTCGAAAATTTTCGTTTTTCACAACTTGACACACCTTTATTTAAATTCAAAAATTAAGAAAAACTATTAGATACAGGAAAACGGTGATACTATCGTTATAGAGCAGAGATAATTCTATCGAATAGTACGTCATTTTTTGTCACAAAATAGCATTAAAAAAAAACTGCAAAGACTTATTATACATCTTATTATTTATGAAATAAAATTAAATATAATTATTATTATTTATACATAAACAATAAAATTTTTTGCAGAATACAATCACTCATGCGAATTTTTACTTGGCTCAGCTACTTAGCGTATTGTCCAATGTATTTTTATAAACCAATATAACCAAGTAACCAATGTATTTTTTAACATTAATTTATTTATTTATTTATTTATTTATTAGTAACTATATAATACATATAAAAAATTATTTGGACTGTGCCCGTCTCACTAGAGAAATTCTGTGTCGAGACGGGCAATTATTCACCAATTGTAAATTAAAATACAAATTAAATCCATCAATCAGAAAGATAAACTCAATTTATCGAAAATATATTTTAGCTGCCACCGGGATTTGAACCAGAATCTCTTAAGAGTCTCTTCCTATCCGAGAAAGTGCGATATTCAATTACACTACGTCAGCTTAGTAAATAGCCGACAAATCGATCTTGTATGTTGCAGTTATACGTTACATTTATTTGAAAGATATCACCTTTTTATTGCTAATACCTAATTTGAGAAATAATCGCTAGGAGACGCCAGAGATTTTTCGATTTCATTTAATTAATTTTTTGAATATACTTTAGTACAACTTTGAGTTTATCTGTATATATATAATTCTAATTGATGCATTCACAAATAATAATGTGTTCTCTTTAAAATTACAAATTAGTTTATTTTATACATGAAACGTTATATGTATTTTATAATACGTTGTATGTATCTTGTAATACGCTGTACGTATCTTATAATACGTGATAACTTATTACCTGTTTTTATTAATTTTATCTTTACGAGATTAATTACAAACTGCGCTTACCTTACTAGAAAAATCTATGTTGAATCAGGCATATAAAATGTACAACAATTATTTATATTTTATATCTAAGCGTCACTTTTTCTGAATTAAATCGTTTTTCACACTAATGAAATATTATACATTAAACACCACAAATACTACCTAACACCTAACGTCAAATCAACCAAAGAAACGTTTTAATTTTAATAACTAATCGTAATGAAATCCGTATTATTATAATTTAAATTGCCCTACAACAGCATTACATTTTTTTTCAAATATATATCTGACATTAGATATCTTTAATAACTATTTTGAAAAAAAATATCTTTAGAACAAAAAGGTTTCATGTAATATAATAAAAATTAAATTTTTTGAAAAAATATTTGGTTGCTACCGGTATTCGAATCTGAAACTTTTCGTAACCGGGGAAACGCGTTAAATAATTTTGCTATATCAAGCAAATACATTTTCGACAAATTTTCAACCTGCATTTTGCAGTTCTTTATAATTGATATATCTACTTATTATTTTACATTTAAAACCAATCGACTTTATATTGCAATGATTCCCAAATATCTTTAGGTAAAACACCCCAGGAGATGTCATAATTAAATCAATCCAGTTTAATACAAGTTTTGAATAAAGTTTGATACAAGTTATATATTTTAATAAAAACACATTTTTACAATTTCATAACAGTTCTGTGGTATGTAATACAAATTTAATGAATCATTTAGAAATATATAAAGGGAATATTTATTTATCAAAAATATATATACTAAAATTGCAAACATTACGACAAAAAACGTTTCTTCATTAATGTGTAAAATTCCTTTTTCTAATATTTTCAAATTGAACACTGTAGTTTATTATGTTAATAATTTTATTATCATTTATAACGAACAGATTTTAGAGTAACTAGTTACTTTAGGATTTTATTTATAAGAGATAATAAAATTATTACGAACATAATATATAAATAGAGAGCTGGTAGTAAACGTCAAAGTGTCCGCCTGAAGAATAAGAAAGAACAATACAAATTACTAGAGAATGGCTAACGAACAGCGGTCTATAATTATCTGAGTTTAACAGGCTTCCTGTAAATAGTTTACGCTCGGGGGTAGTATTACATAATTGTTAATTTATTTTTTCGTTCGAAGACAAGCGACCCCGAAGTAAATATCAAATGTCCGACCTAACAGTCAAGGGCAATTAGCGGAGAGACACTGAGCAGCAGCAGGCCTGTAGTCCGTACCGAATACACACTGCGGTGCAGTAAACTCAGCTCGCCGGTAAAGGATTTTATTGCAGATAATAATAATTAAAGAAGAGATTCCGTTAACGACGGAAGCGGAGCACGGCCAGCCGAGGTGGTTGCAATTTGAGGGGTCATGTACCTTATTGTATGTTGTACCTACACATTTTTGTTTCTGGCGTTTACGATTATATTCGCACCGCTGGGGTATCTTCAATCTAGACCCTTGTAATAATTCCTCTCAAGACTTGTCTACACGTATACATGAAGTATACGAAGGTATCTATAATTGGTATCTACAGTTAGCAGCAGCGAGAATAGAATGGTGAAGAATATACACAAGACGAGTGTTGAAGTCATCAGGATCAGAGGGCGCCCGCGAAAAATCCCGCATGACCAGATAAACAGATAAATAATACACTGGTCAAAATAAGAAAAATATATAAAAATTGAAAAATTTTTCAGGCGTATTCTAGTATAATGTGTTAAAAACGTTTTACAGATAAAGAATATTGCTTTAGATAATTTTCAAAAAAATTCGATTCTCATTGAGTAGACATATATACTGTTTTAAGGAAAAATGAATTATCAAATTTGGTCCATAGATAGCGATGATGTAGTGGTAGTTGAAACGAGTCCACGTACTAACATATGTACAACCTTGATAATTACCTGATATTTATATATATTTTCCATTGAATATAATAAAAATAGCTTCGTCTCTATGAGGTATCTGATATTTATTTAGATAAATAATAATTTCAATGTTTACATAATTACTTTGTGGCCACATATAATATAAAGTTTAGTTGGTTTAGTAATAGTTTGAACCACTAATTATTGATAAATCGGCATGTTTCGATACTTTAGTAAAATTACACTATTTTATATTGCGTTATCTAGTAAATCTTACCGCTTTTGTTAAATTATTTATTATATAATTATTTTTAACAAAAATTACAACATTTCAATCAATCGTAAGATAATTTCATAATTTCGATATCTATACGTAGAAAACATATTGATTTATTAATAAATAGTAGTTTAAACAAAGTGTTATGTCTTATTATAATATTTCGATAAATTTAAACTTTAATTAGCAATATTTTAATAATTCCAAGAACACACAATTACTTGATTTTCACCAACAAAGGCACTGTTATTAAACAAATAATAGATAATATCCCACAGAGACGAGGCTATTTTTACTATATTTTTAAGACCTGTCTTCGGGTGGCTTAACATGTCACTTTATACAAATATAACGTTCACCATTCTCACCCATTAATCAATCTCCATATCTATCAAATTTTTGGAAGTTTTATATATGTTAATATGTCGAAACGCTTCGAGTACCACTCCACTATCGCCATCTATGGACTAAATTTTATATTCATTTTCACTGAAACAGCGTATATGTCTCAATGAGAATCTAATAAATATAATAAAAATACCTGCATCTTTGTGAGATATATATTATTTGTTTAAAAACTTTAATGTTTGCAAAATTACTTTGTGGCAATATATTATATAAATAATTAGAAAATACTCTTTGTTTAAATCACTATATATTGATAAATCGACATGTGGTCCCTTCTTTAGAATACAATGTATACTAAAATTAAAAATACGTAAGTAAACAAATAACAAAACTATAAATATAAGAAACTTCTATGAAAACAAAATTAAAATGTAACTATAATGTAATGCAAAAATAATTTGGTTATTTATTTACAATGTGCAATTTAGTATTAACACTTTTTTGTATTTCTAAAATTTCTAATTTGTCTATGGTATACGTATGTAAAATTTCTAAACCCTAAAATCAGAATAGTTTTTGTTATTTAGACATCTCAAATGCTTTTTGACTATATTATCAAAAGCAAAAAAAAATGGTGGGCCTATATTCAACTAGCTGCAAATCAGCTGATGAAGAAAATTGAAAAGTAAAAGGGTACCGGGAGAATGATTTTAAACCACAAAACCAGATAACCCTAGTACTAACGAAAGGGCCTATTAAAAGCTTCAACAACAGAAGAGTGTGCATGAAAAGTTTGGCATAAAAAGATTGTGAACTAGTGGGTTACAATACTTGCCTATCGATCTATTAGTCGGGGGGTTCGAGCCTCGTTTCAGGAAGCCATAAAATTAGTTTGAAAATAATAAATATATTCATGCGAAACGTATTTCGTGAGCACATCTCTATTTAATATATATCTTTTAAAAACACATTACCTGTGAGAACTGTCACATTAGACACGTGTGTGTGTGGGTGTGTGTGTTAGATGAGTGGTGGGGGACAATGGTTATAGCAGGCCATCACTGGGGGAACGGGGTTTTATTCCATGGCTACTTCGCAATATCAATTAATCTATATCTGAATTATATAATTGTGCATTACTATAAATACGTTGTTGTAACTAATGAATATTATTACACGAATCTACTAAGTTTCACTCCAAAGCAACTCGAGAGTACAAAGAGAGGATATGACACCAATGGAATCTGGTAGTACTTCATAAAATCTTGAGACACGGTGTCTACATGGAGATTACGAATGCTGAGAGTTGTCTGCAAAAGTCTAATGCCATATTAATGAGTCAGAAATGCTGCAATGTTCGCCTGCATGGCATGTAATGGGTGACTAATGACCACAACTCCTTGACAACCAGACATAAAAAAAGTTGTGACAGCTTGAGGTGCGCCGTTGTGAGTTATGACTAATATCTTTAACGTAAATGTGTCAGACGAAGATATTCGACCTAATAACGTATTCGACATCAAAGATACGTAAGAATCCGTACATTCATTTTCGTCTTGTCGTCCTGGGCGACGACCGATTCTTGTCCGTTGCCGCCAATTTAACGCGTGGATAAGAAAATGGACAATAAATTAATTGTGAGTCTTCCGAGAAAGCTCACAAAGAGTCCGCCACCCAATTAACGAATAACGTTGATCTTAATGAAGAAACAAAGAATTAAGAGGATTCTCAAAAGTTTGAATACAGTCGCCATGGTGTTTTGTGATACTATTTTTACTGTGGAAATATAATATATTTTATATTGTTATTCTTCTTCATGAGCAACGTATTCTCCTGAAATATCTGTAACCTGGTGCACAATACGTCTCCATTCTTCTCGGTCTTGAGCATCTTGAAAAAACAGTTTAAAGAGGACCCTTTCTCTAGTATATCCATGTTCTAGGAGACCGGCTGTTTAGGACTTTTAGTAATAACAGCTGAAGAAGGATTGGGTTTTTTTTTTAAATGGTTTACGAGATAATGACAGGAATTGAAGTGGAAAATGTAACAAACCGGTACGGTCCGTTAATTATCCGGAATTTTACATTTATTTTTGATCAAAAAGTGCGTCCACATATGATTGACCAGCAGACTGACACCTTTTTCCATTGTAGAAGAATTGATTTATGACTCGAATGGCAACCAAAATTAGCTACCAAGCTTGCATGAGAAGGTGTTTGAATGTGGATGAGAGCGATAGTAAGTTAATTAGATAATTGTCAATAAATAAGTGTTGACAAGCATTTATTTATTTTAAATACTAATTTAATGTATTTAAAACATCTCAGACCGTCTGTTCTGAATAATTACAACTTCACAATGAGAATGTGTTCTCCTTAATAACTTATTTATTTAATTAATTATGAGATTTTAACAGTATAAAGATTCATAATACATTAACATAAAATATATGAGATTAATTATAAAAATCCAAATATATTTGAGCACTGGTAGGTGAGAGGATTATCAGTCATAAAAAAGATTAAAAATGGGGGGGTAAAGGATGGGGAGGTTGAAATTAAGGTTGAGGTAGAGAAATAGCAAAGAGATGTCCATATATTTATTTATTTTCTTTGACTTATATAACAATTGTATAGCTGTAAAAAAAAGACAGTTTGTTACATATATTTTCACACATCTTAAAATCCATTGCCCATACAGACAAGCCTGTTTCAGGACAAATTTGTAAACAAATACATTTTATTAGAACACATTATTATTGTGAAGTTGTAATTATTCACAACAGACGGTCTGTGATATTTTAAATATTAATTAAATATATTAATTAGAAAGATATACATATAAAATCAATTTTATCGAAAAATATTGTGGTCGCGCCACCGGGATTCGAACTTGGATCTCTTTCTAAAACGGGGAAGGTGCATTATCCAACTATAGTAGATATAAGGTAGATAGCTTTTTCAAATAATGGAACGATTAAATGTATTAATATCAAAAAGGTAACATATAGGTTCGAAAATTTGTCACTAAAAATATCGTCGCTGTAGCATAATTGGATAATGCACCTTTCCCGATTTGTAAAGAGATGCAGGTTTGAATCTCGGTGGCGCAACAACAATATTTTTCGTTAGAATTGATTTTATATGTTTTAATTAATATATTTAATTCATATCTAAAATACATTTTACTAAACCATAACTCGTTGAAGGCAAAACATAATAAAATCGAATACGTATCATACAAAACAGTAAAATGATTGGGGCCAAAATCGATAATAAAATTGGTTACGAAATTTATTTTTATTTTATCAAAGTTAATATTGAAAAAAATCATTTTCCGTTCAATTATTATCATTACTATATTTATACGAACGGTAATATAATACTGAATGTCGATCAATGTTATATATTTATATCATGAAATTTTACATAAATTCCCTCCAACCCCTTCTAATTTCTGAATACATAAACAAAAAATAATGCAGCCTTCCCAGAATATATTCCGCGCTGCCGCCGAGTAGGACGTAAAAAATCGGGAGTGGCTTTCGCCGCGGACACTTCGCGAACGGTCGCAATCCGAGAAATGTGAATTGAAGATCTCTCATGCTGGTTCACGACTCAGCTTATAAGGGTTGGGCCAGTAGATATACAATATATGTACACAATTTATTATGTTCAATTTGTAAATAAAAATAACATTTTTATTGTATAAGCTACGTGTGAAATACTGGTGGGTGACGAATGTTTCGAACAAGAACAATTTTGTGTCAAATACACAAAATTAAATTAAATAGAGTATTAATAGAGCAATATTTGAAAACGTCCAAGAACACATGATTACTAGATTTTTACCTATAAAGGCACTGTTATTTAACAAATATCAGATATCTCGCAGAGACAAAGCTATTTTATTATAATTAACGGAAAATATATGGAAGTATAGACTAATTACAAAAAAAAAAACAGATTCTCATAGTGATGACGTATATATTGTTTAAAAAGGGAAAAAATGAATTATCAAGTTTAGTCGATAGATGGGGATGGTGTAGTGATACTCGAAGCGAGTCCACATTCTAACATATATACAACATTCAAAAATTTGATAAATGTGTACAGGTCGTAAGCCCTGTAATTACTCTATATTTCTATATATTTTCCATTAATTATAATTAAAAAATAGCTTTGTCTCTATGAGATATCTGATATTTGTTTGTTAAATAGAGTAGCCTGGGAATCAGAACTGCACTCGCCAGTTCTGGTTCTGGTTCTGAATCCGGTGTCTTAAACCACTCTGCTATTGTCGTATTTATAATAAATACAGATATAATAGATACATGCGTTTTTGAATGAATCAAGTATGTACATAGATAAATGCTGTTTAGTTTTACCTTCTTCTTTTGTTTGTATGTACAGTGGAAGTCGGTTATAACGCGCGTTTTCGGAGTTCGTTTCTGACCCGCGTTATATGATAACCCCGGTATAAATAAATTATCCAAAATTATATTTTTTTAATGAGAACAATACATTTTTAAATTTTCTTTATCATTTTTATGTGTTTATATAAAATATAAATTAAAATCAATTCTGTTAACATAATTTATAAATATTAACAATTTTTTCTCAATAAATATTTAAATTTAATGAATACAGCATATAAAACACTTAAATTAGGAATAATCTCTATTAACATTTAGGAACAAAAATATAGCGATGACAGCACAATCACTTTTTAACAAATTAGTAATTAAACAAACAATAGATACCTCATAGAGACGAAGCTATTTTTTATTACATTTAATGGAAAATATGTGGAATTATGGGGTTATTACAGGGCTTACAACCTGTCTTCAGCTGACTTAAGTGAACGTTAATCATCTCACTCCTCAATCTCCACATTTATACAATTTTTAAAAGTTGTAGTTGGGCTTGAGACCTGTCTTTCGCTAGCTTGAGTGAACACTTAATATATATATATAACGTTCAACATTCTCACCTATTAATCTCTACCTAAATTTTTTCATTTTGTATGTATGTTAATATGTGGTCATACTTCGAGTAAGTAAAGTAAACCCTGTAATTAGCCATTCTTACACATATTTTCCAATAAATATAATATAAAATAGCTTCATCTCTATGAGATATCTATTATTTGTTTAATAATAGTACCTCTGTAGGTGAAAATCCAGTAATTGTGTGTTTTTGGAAATATTCAAATATTGCTTATTAGTAATTCTTTGCTGTTTATATGTGACCGTCCACGATATCATAAATTAAGTTAGTAAGTTACATTTTAATTTACCTTGCCGTGCTTGTATGTGTTTTTTACTCTGGGCGCCTTAAGGTAAAAAAATACCCTCGGTATATCCGAATGCGCGTTATAAAAGACGCGTTATAACCGACTTCTACTGCACGTAAATTACCTTAAAAATAAAAACAATTATCATGACTTGTTTTTCAGCTTGTTACCGTTTCATTTAAATGTGTGACGAATGCCGTCCTGTAATGGGAGAAATATTGTGGTGTCCAAGCGAAGCTCAGTGCGATGGTTCCCAGGAGACAGGCAGACGGCTACCCTACTAGTGACTACTAGGATTGTGACTTATCTTGCGTAACGCAAATGGGTTATAGTCTCTGTGGTCGCAATTAGCCAACGGCGAGATTACAAGACAGCTTTGGGATGTGATCCATATTGGACGAAACCGTGCGCCATTGTGGTTGTAACTTGCACTAATTTCAAAGGGTACTTTTTGACTATAATTAAAACGTAATATTAAACTACTAATCGATAACGTAAGCATCATGCTAATAAACATGTCTTGATAAAAAAAATCTTTTAAGTTAATGTACAGGGTGACTATTAAGTTCCAGGACGATTTTTGAATAACTAGGAAATAAATCACAATTTTTTAATTTATTTTTTATTTATCGACTATTTGGTTTATTATTATTATGTATAGAGTGTGACATCGGCCAGGTGGCCGCCTCTAAAAGCGGCACAAATGCGTGCTCTTTTAACCATATTCTTCATAACATTCTCGCACACTTCGCGTGTTATTTCACCAATTTTATTTATAATATTATCCTTTAGCATAGATATTGTTGTAATTGGCTTATCGGCGTAGACCTTTCCTTTCAAGTACCCTCGCAAAAAATACTCAGGAGTCATTAAATCGTGTTCGAGGAGGCCAGTCGATATCACTGCTTTTTGACATTATGCGGACGGGAAAAATTTCAAGCGTAGCTCGGGCTGTGTGTGAAGTGATACTGTATTGTTGAAACCATATGTGTTGCAGACCCAATCGATCCAACTCAGCCACTAAGAAGTTTTCCAACATGTGACGATAGCTATCGTCATTAATAGTTACAGCATTGCTATTATTATTTAGATAAAATGTTTTAATAACTTGAAGAGATTTTTGAGGCGTTAGATACTTCATAACAAATTGTAATCAAATACTCTTTACGATTACTAATTTTAAATTAATAAATATGAGCCAAACCAAAATGACGGCTAAACAAAATCGGCCTGGAACATAATATTCACCCGCAACATAGACACACAAACACACACACATAAGAAGAAGGGAAATTAAATAGCATTTATCTATATACATATTTGATTAAATCAAAAACACATGTTGTATAGTTTGCATTTATCATAAATACGATAGTATCGACCTACTTTGTATTACTATCCGGGGAAGGTCCATTAACCAACTATGTTATAGCAGACAGTACTTTTGATGACAAATTTTCGAACCCACATGTTACACTTTTCAAATGAATACATCTATCGTTCCATTATTTGAAAGCCATCTACTTTGTTTTTACGGAATCTCAAATACCTTTAATTTAAATTGATACAACTTATATATTATTAAAGAGAACACATTCTCATTGTGAAGTTGTAATTATTTAGAACACAAGTCTGTGATATTTTAAATACTAATTATATATATCTTTCTAATTATTACATTTAATTAGTATTAAAAATATCACATACCTATGTTCTGAATAATTACAACTTCACAATAAGAATGTGTTCTCCTTAATAATAAAATATTTTTCTCGTATTTGGTAATACGTTTAATTAATACACATTAAATAAATTAGAATATTCTAATATTTTTCTGGGCTATTCTGTCGTGTATATCTGAACTCTCTGGCTTACGTTTCAGATTCCATTTCAAGATCTATAATTTGTACAATTTTGTATGAATGTGCCTATTGTAATCACTTTGACTCCGTACAGAGATATGATGTTGTAATTCTAGCCAAAATGGTGCTTCCATGATTGTAAATTGCACAACCGTTGAGTTTGATTGGGATTAGTGCATGATCTGATCTCAGACGTTCCACGAACACGAAACACGTAAATCTGTTAAGCACGGTATCTGCTATCATGCGATTAGCAGCATTCTGTTCATCGGTCATAGCATGCATAATACTCCATCAAGATACACGCAGGAAAAGGATACTAGTTATCTAGTAAATAATTTAGTCTTTACCTTTAAATCTCTCGCCCTACAATCCATTTGATATATTTTTGCGGGTTATATGAAGAAATAAATTACACATGCGATAAATTTCATACTGTAGTAATTTTGCATTTTCTAAAATGAACCAAATGTGTATTACCAATTAATCTAATTTAAATTTAACAGGTTTCGTTGACCCATTAAATGCAGCAATGGTTTATGTGTTATATGAATAATTCTTTGACGGTATTGTTTAGAAATAAAACAGACAATAAGGCAAAATAAATTTTTGTAAATCTGAGGGTTTATATAAATTTTTCTGATTATTCTATGTGACAATTCGGTTACATAGTATAATTATAATCGTCATGATATCTACATTACTAATCATATTTAATTCTCGTATTAATGATAATATGTAGAAAAGGACAGATATATAATTTTACAAGAGATACAGAAAAGATAATAAGAGAAGTAAAACATTTTTGGAATTCTGGAATCTCCTGAAATGAGGCTCGAACCCCCGATCGGTGAATCATTAGGCAAGTGTCTTAATCATAGGTTCAACAAGTACGTTTTTAAATTTTAAGCGCATATTAATGCCTTGCATAGTGTGAATATTATATGAGACAAGAGACTAATTTCGTTCTTACTACTTAATAGTGGCCGTGACTGAAGTAGTTATATATGTAATATTTATATTTTGTATGTATATACGAGTATGTATGAACTTTTTACTTTTTATTAACTTTTTTTTTTATTATTAATATTTTCCTTAGTTTTCTTTTTCATAGCATTATATTTATTTCATAATTTTAATATATAACATAATATGTATATCTCTATGGTGAATCGGGTTAAAAAAAACCTGATGACGCTGGAATAAACACATAAATATTATTATTAATAGATAAACCAGGCAATTCGTATATCTTAATTACAATATTTTTTTAAGAAACCCTTTTTTACAATTCTGTAATTTTTGTAGTAACTCCACTGGGTATAGTTGAGCCAGAACACACCGGGTAAATGTATAATCAAAAATCATTCAGCGACAATTTCAATGATTTGAACGCGTAGTCAGAACGACTGAAGCCAGACTAACAAATGAGAAAATGCACTCCATGCTATTATAGCGCACATGGAAGCCAAAAATAATGCTTCAAAGACTTCCCAAAAGTGAACCTTCAAAAGGCTAACATTAAGACCTAGAAACATGTTACAGGATACAGGACTAACTGGAGAACAATGATATACAGTGGCATCTTACACTTCGAAGCAGAACGCCAACAGCTTGTGGCATTTAAAAAGTAAAGAATAAGAAGACGAAATACAATCAGCCCGCAGGATCAGCTCGCAGAAGTTATCTCCACATGACCATGACGCCACAGAACTTGTGATTACAGAATTGAACTCTTTAATCATACACAATCGTAAAGAAAAGTTTTTACATACACTAGAGACAGCCGATGTGGATAATGATAAAATCAAAAACCATTAAATCCCTTAGATGGAAAATCTCTAAACAAACCTTTTGCAATTAAGCATTTAAACATTGATTTTTTTTAATCTGTTAGTAAGCATCGAATGGTACGAATAGAGGATTGCAAATAAAATAAAATTTAGTAACTTACTCACTTACCATCACGCCGTTTCTTCACAGGGGTAGGCAGAGAAGCGCCACACTCCTCTGTCCTGACACAATTCTCGCCTCATCTACACTCATGCATCTTCTAACATAACCATCCACCATTATCTGGTTTACCGGGTTGTGCCAAGTCTTCCGCGGTCGTCCTCTATTTCTGGTGTCATCGACACTTGCGTCATATATCTTTCTTACCATTCTCTCCTCATTCATCCATTCCATACGACCAAACCACATAAGTGATCCTTTCTTAACGTTACTTACTATACTAATATCAGCTTTACATTCTTTCCTTATTTTTTCATTCTTTACTCTGTCATAAATAGATTTGCCACGTATACGCCTAAGTGATCTCATTTCCACTGCATTCAATCTACTTTCGTTTCTCTTCTGTCAGCTCCAGACCTCACTTCCATACATCAGTGTCGGTACCAGGACTCCATTGTGCACCCCAAGTCTTGCCTCGGTTGACAAATTCCCGTTAGATATAATTTCATTCAAAGCACCGTTCACTTTATTCCCTCCTTACGATATCATTCTCAGCCTTTCCGTTTCTACCAAATATACTTCACAAATACACAAACTCATCTGCTTGTTCCAAACATTTATTACCTACAAGTATTTAGCACGGTGTCTTGCTTTCCTTCTTCTCGAATACCATCACTTTCGACTTATTAACATTCATAATAAGGTCGCTTTCCTTGCATACATCGTACATTCTACTCGCTGGACTGTAGTTCTTGTTCATTATTCGCCATTAGTACTACATCATCGGCGTACAATAAACAGCATACAGTTAAATCGTCCATTTTGCTCCTACATTCATACATTCTAGTTATTTTATACAATTATCCATATACAAGTTGAACGGCCACGGAGCGCTGTGCTGTTTTTTTATTTAGCACTATCCGGCCAATTATTATATTTTATTTTTCTGGGTGATGTAGCCAGGTTTTACGAGAAAGTTAATACGCCACTGATAAAAGTGAACGTGAATTATAATTTGTAAAAAAACTATGTTCAGGACTTGAGCCTGCCACCTGCAATCAGTACACCAATGTAATCGTCTCCATACTTGTGCTTTGCATCATAATACAATGACACAACTACTTTCTCCATCAACTTTTTTTGCAACGTTTCTAACAATAGTGGCAAAAACACACAATTACTAGATTTTTATCTATAAAGGCACTGTTATTTAATGAATGTCAGATATCTCATACAGAATGAGCAATTTTTTATTATATTTTAATTGAAAATATGTATAGAAATATGGAGTAATTAGAGAGCTAACGATGTCTTTGGCTGGTTTAAGTTAACAAGTTATATATATATATATACTTTCAACTTTCAAAAAAAAATGTGGAGATTGAGGGGTGACAGTCGGTTCACCCCTCAATCTCCATATTTTTTTTTTTGAAAGTTGAAAATATATTTTCCATTAAAATATAATAAAACAATATCCTTGTCTCTATTTGTGATGTCCTTCGGATTGTATGGTTGTGTGTGTGTGTGTGTGTATGCCGCACCGCCGGCCCGTGTATGTGTGGCTATAAATTTGGTGCACGGCTCTCTTTCTCAGTGTATTCATCAGCTTACTCGTTTAACGTATTGTAATAAACCTATAATTGTTACAAAGTCTATTTCTTAGACATTCACAAGACGAGGTGTACACTAAAGACGTACTAAGCACTTTATATATATTATATTTGTTTAAAGAATTTTTATGCGACGAAAGAATTAATGTTAATTTATTTACAATTTTAATTTATATTCACAAATTAATAACTTACTTAATATGTTTTCGTACGGGTAGAGATGACCTTATGACATCACAAAATGTTTCCATTCACTCTGAATTATTACATGGATTGATCGACCGAAACAGGCCATTGTTTTGAATATAGAACAGGAACTGAAACTACCTTGAAATTGATTCATCCGATTGTTTGCCTCGATTCAATTTCCTTGACTGTTTCGATTTTGATTCGATAGCTCGTAATTATGCACAGGATAATTTCCAATATATAGCGGTTTCAAACAGGGTTGTCAAATTTATTATTCACGTAATATTTTTGTCAATGAGCAGTAAATAATGCTTATTCATGAATCTATTTCAAATTAGTTTTTGGTGAGCGTTGCTTAAAAGAGTATTAGAACTAACTTAAAACCTTCAGTGTAAAATGAAAAAACCATACAACATAATATTTAACGTAACACGTATGTACAATAGTGTAGTGCTAAAAAAAAGTACCAGAGCGGTATTTCTACCTCCCCCTCTTCTTTTTATTCTATGTATTCGTATTCCCACAGAAATTTGAAATTGAATATATTTGAGGTTAAAAGAAATGATTTTTGTCGACAATAAATTATGTAAAAGAAATAGTAAATTTGGGATAACTGTTTATTTAAGTCGAGTTAACATATTTCATCTGTCTTCAAGTACATGTGATCAATGGTTGAAAGAATGGGATACCACCGCGCGCTTAGATGATACAATTCTTTTTTAAAAAAACCTATAAATTTCGTCGTAATGACTTTCACGTTTTGAAAATGCTCCGGTTCTATATATTTTTTACATTCTCGTAATATCACTTTATCAATCTGACTCAATTTTACATTTTTAGTGAATAAATGTCACTAGGTTTGATTTTTATGTTATCCATACCATTCTGTGTTGAACTGGGATTCCTGAATACTTCGCTCATGTAGCAAAGAGCGACCAGAGTCACCTTTCAGAATAGTACGATAGGTATGATTCAGCTCTCTATACCTTGAAGTCGAGTATGGGTTAAAAAATAATATCGGAAACGATGTTCAAAAGATAACGAAATCCAAGTCTGCATCCTTCTTTGAACATCTACAGATATCCAGTCCATTCTCAAGAACTTTAATTCGCACTCTAAAAATGAATATCTCTGGGGGTAGTTTGGCAGAACCCTGTATTGGAAGCAAATGCGTTCCCTCCGCATCCGAAGCCCGTTTCGTAGGACGCTTCCTCTCGCTGCGGATGACATTTTCCGGTCACAGGTCAGCCTACTCCCCCTACACCGTGAGTTAGATCAGCTAGGGTTGAACTGACCTGGCGGTCCCAGAATGGCTTCCGATTCGACGTTACTGAAATGTATCAGCTAATTCGGATCGTTGCATCTGAGAGAATGCACCACAAAAATGTAGAATTATTTCACGAAAGCATTTTATTTATATAACAAAATTATTATGTTTATTTAGTGAAATTTGTGAGAAATTACTTAATATTTTAAATACTCTCGCCGGACATCTCTAATGTCTTTCGAAATCAATGATACTTCAGAGGTGCGGAGTATCTATCCCGGTACATCTGCTCTGCCATCTTAACTACTCCTCTAGTATTTCATATCTTGCTTGATTTCTCGGCAATATTAAAGTTAGTCATTGTACACACTTTTTTTAGATAAATTATAAACTTATATTTGTTGTAATACATTAATAAAATTGTGAAACGAATGTTTTGATTAATTTTTTGATTGAAATCTTAATTACACATTATGTAACCTAAACCTAATACATAAGTAATAAGACAAAACACTTTGTTTGAACCACTATTTATTGATAAATCAACATGTTTCGATACCTGTGATATTGATGCTTAAATAGCAACAACTATTCTGAATTCTCCAATCACCTTTTGGAATCAAACCATTTATTAGAAATTAACAACGGTTTAAAAATTATATATATATATATATAATTTTAAAAATAAGAAAAAGTGTCAATAGCAAGCTAAATATTATAAATAATCAAATTCTTTTTGAAAATAGTCACTTTTTAAATTTGTTTTCACAGTAGTTCCTACTTAGTTACGCACCACTGTTTTTATTTTATTGCCAAACTGCCTTTTACCTAGTTAAACATATTTTTTTTTATAAATAAAAATAATATTTATACTTTATAGTTTTGTTTTTGTTTTATCTATGCTTGTATTTTTAATTTTATTACTGATTTTTTTCTGAAGATGATACCACAGGTTTCGAAACATGTTAATTTATCAATAAATAATCGATTAAACAAAGTTTTTTGTCTTATTGTTTATATAATATTTGGCCACAAAGTAATTTTGCTAATACTGAAGAAGTAAACCTAATCTATCTTTTAGTTCCAATTTGAAATTGAATTAAAATTATACGTACGTTATTTTATTGATTTGAATGTCTGCTAGAAACAGTGTTCATACAAATTGATGCATTTTTGTTTGCGCGTATTCTTATAAAATCAGCAGCCAGATGGAAAGCATCTATCCGGTCCAAAGCGACATTGACACAATATAACGTGGCCCAAAAATTGGAAGAATCTTTTGTTCACTGCTGTAGATAAGGCTTTCATATAATGTGTCATACTGTCCATAGGATACGTAACCATAGGATTCTTCAGCAAATATAATTTTACGTTGTCGCTATTGGGGATCATCCAAATAACATAAATATTAGATAGACATGTGTATGAACCAATATGAGTTATTTTCTTAATATCACTATCTATTCATATTCTCGTATGTTCGTTCATAGCAACTGTAGCTAGTTATGTGCGTCTTTAATTTTTCTACCCACTATCACTAGCGTTCGAATTAGCTTACATGCTGTCATTTAGCAAGGTTGTTCGATCTTTCCATTAAATCCTCCCTTTATACCCAGAACACTCAATTTTTATGTGGTGTTCTCTATGATTTTGGACCAGTTAAACGTTGAAATTTAAGCCGACAGTTATCGTTTATCAGTAGTACGGTAGGCTATGTGAATTCCGTGAATTATCTTCCTGCCATGTGGGAATAATTAATTGACGGAGAGTGTACTGTATGTGTTCGGTTTTTCACTGTGAGTGCCGAAACCTACACATTTAACTATTGTGCTTGTAATGTCACACTTCGTAGTATATGAACAAGAGTACTTCTTGCGGAACAGCGGAGTACGTGTTCTGAAGCCAGAAGTCTCGTGACTCTAGTTAAGAAAAACCAGATACCTAAAAGAGCATATTTCTCAGGTGGATCGTGTTTCTTCCTGGTTCTGGTTGGTCCTTCAGTCCCCCTGTTCCATAATCATAGCATGATCCATAATCAATTTTTTACTTACATGATAATTATTATTCAGCATGTATATTATATTAGGACTTGAACCGTTATTAGCTCGAACACCTCACGTCCAACGCGGGAAGGGCTGCTGGGAGGGGTGCAATCAAAGTCCGCTACCCAGGGGTGACTTTCACCGCGCGGGAGACAATGTCCGCTCTATTTGTCGCCAGCGGGGATGGGATGAAACATTTATCTGGCCGTTTTCCGCAATTTGAGATCCGGCGGGCTCTTTCCCGCGGATAATTTGCCCGTCCGCCATTTTGTCAACTGGTGTCGTTTCTTCGTTCGGTGGCAATTTCGTGCTATCCACCATCACATCCAGACGTCTCTGTCACAGTGGTGGTGGTGGTGTCGCAGGTGTACATATATTGTACGACACCAACACACGCATCCCCATACCAGAAAGTCTATTTCTACGTTGCTGTTATTGAAACAAGATTGCCTGTCGCAACATATTGCAGCCCGGCTTCAGGATCGCAGCGACCGTTCACGCTAAGACTGAGGGATGATTATGTACGGGCGGATTGGCACCCTGACACCGGCCCGGAAAAGTCTCCCTTATTTTTGAAGTATGCGATTAGTCACAATATTTAAAATCGTTACAAATAAAATAATTTTAATAATCCATATGGATTATGTTAAAAAAAACGTTTTCTGTAAAATTAGATATCATTAATTATTATAAATCGGTGCTGGATGAAGGCCTCCTCAAGTGTTTTTAATACCTAATAATAATAATAATATTAGATAATTTTTATGGCGCTATTTTCGTAAAAAAATTCACCTCACTACCCATAAACCGTTTTCAATTCTACACTACAGCATTTCCTGCGGCTAAAGTAGAAAGTTTGACGTCTACTATTCAACTTGTCTGAGATACAAAGCTCTTGGAGATGCATGTTATGTGTTGCCTTGTATATCAACCAGCTCAATTTAATTTCAATTCTTTCAGGGAAATGGAGCCAATGTAGCTCATGTAAAAGGGATGTTATATGAACGTACTTCCGCAGAATTGAATGATTTTGTCAGACCAGCGAGTTTTAATATGCCCTACAGAGAGTGAGAACATTTCGTTTGCCATCTTTGATTATTAATTTTCCCATTGTTTATATTTGGTTTTTTCAAATTGTTGCCCAGAATCACTAAAATCACTGCAGAAGACCATATTTTATCAAAAAATCGCGTTGTGGTGCTAGGAAAATGATCAAAAAGTTTCAAAACAAAGCCTGGAGTATAGCTAGACATTACAACATAACTGGACATTACAGAGTTCCATCTCGCACAGCCAGAAATACTATCAACTTTCTTCGTCGTGAGAATGTTAATTTAATGGCCACCGAACAGCCCAGATTTAAACCCAGCACATTACGCAATATGGGGTGTTTTGATGATTTCTGATAAGCTAAATATTGTGCAAAAAAATTACATTAAAAATTACATTAAAAATTACATTAAAAATTATAATTACATAATTATATTATGTTTTGAAATAACGCGTGTGTTACGAGATGTTCTCACTTTTTTTGGGCCACCCTGTATATGATGTCATTCAAAATGTATCACTCTGTTAACAATAATTTAAAAGTTTCTAATATTAATACATATTTTTACACTGCTTTTCTTCTTCTTCTTCATCGTATAATCTATGTATACGTATACATCGTATACGTATGCTGAGCGTCGTGATTCCGCTAAACATCTGGATCTTGGTGCTCAATACCCAGAGGTGTAGTGGGGCCAGAGCGGGCTAGGGCAGCGCCCTGATACTTATTGTTGAGCTAGGGCGCAGCTCTGCTTCTTTTTGGATACGGAACTTATTTTACAAGTGTATTAAAAAAATATTTCGCATAAAATTTCAAATATCGTGCAGTGGACGGATATTGAACAGAATTAAATCATCTATGTACATGATAGTATCCCATTCTTTCAATCATTGACCAAGTGCACTTGGAGACAAATGAAGCATGTGAACTAAACTTAAATGTCCCCGTTATAAAACCCCGCTAACTCTTTATTTGATCCATCCGTCTCGTCTATCGCCTCGTTTTCCCTCAACTGTCCCTGTGATCAATTATTCCTTTCCCACGACCGTCACTGTGATCAACTATTCCTTTCCCTCAACTATCCTTGTGATCACGAGCTTCTCGAAACTCTTTCGTTTCTTCTAGCAACAAGTCTAAAATATGTTAGAATCCTTCTCTTTCGTGTTGTTGAAAGCCTTTCTGTGATCCTTAAATAATAACACACTAATATGGATTTAACATTTAAATTTTGTATCATCAATAACTTAAAACATAATAATTAATATTTAAAGTGCTAAATTATGCATATAACTTCAATATAAATGGCAATATAACAAGCAATAATCAGTTTCTGGTGTTTATTTATATTAAGGAAATTTCGACACTAGCTACTAGAACGCATCGACAATAATTACGTGCAGCATATAATTATAAGAAAGATGAATTATTTCTAGGTTTAGGTAAAAAGTCACTCCATAAACAGTATTGATGCAAACGTTGTCTGTCCTTAATTTCTGTTTATATTTCGCAGGACTTCAGCATAAGATAATTTTACTTTCCTGGAGTTTACGAAGATCCTGAGATGTCATACTTCGTTTTACGTTGCACGAGTCAATTTCGATATCACATTACTGATAAGCCATTGCTTCCATTGTGAACTGGTGTGGGCGAGTCGAGGGATATCAAAATTTCGCCAAGTAATAATATGTCATCCATAAAAAATGTCATTTAATAATATGCCACCACAGAGGATGCCATGTGCAAAAAGGAAATTTCATGTTTATAGAATATAAGAATATCACAATACAAGTTAGGAACACGCACATCACACACAGGTGCACGAAAATTTATATTTTCTCCTACTGGAGGATATAGTCATTTGTAAGTCTCGTGGTCCACGGGATACGCACCTTCCGCCTCCAGCACTACATCTCAAAGACATCCAACATATTCATTTCCTTCTTTTTAACATCCATTCAATTCCATTTTCTATTCCACATATAGAACATAGTTTTACGTACAGATGGAAAATTAAGGTTCAAAGCATACACTCAAGGATCCATTCATCAAAAACACATCCAAATGCGGAACGGTGGACGAGATACAAAATGGATTGAGTCACACTTACACAGACAGACTAACGGAGTTGCAAAACACAAGGCATGAAGGGTAAGCGCGTAGGTGGAGTCCCACCCACGCAGGCCGGCCTGTTCCATGCAGTGCTATCGAGAATATTAGAGATCCTATCAGAGAGATTTTGATTATTTTTAGAATGGACCGGTTTCTACGTATCTTCATCAGACTGTTGAATTTATTTACGTTCTTCTCTACATGTACAATATTTTATAAAAATAAATTATTTTTTAAACGATGCAATAAAAGTAAGAGCTTATTCGGAATATTTTTTTATTTGTCGACTACCTAGCATAGAATCAATTTTAATATTGTGTTTTATGATCTTTCCCGGTGTCCCGCCGAGCCTATCCGCTCCTGAATATAATTTTTTAAATCACCGGCATCGTCGAAACAATATAAAGTACTTACATCGATACAGATACGTTATACATAGAATGACTCTGTACCAACGCGACAGTTGATTTTGAGTTTTTTTCAATGCAGCTTTTAGAGTGTTTTTTTTTAAACCTAAAATATTATTTAAATCGAGTTTCGAATATAAATGTATACAGATAAACGAACAGCTCAACGATACACGTAGGCCAAAACCCACACCATTCTGTAACTCAACGCGGATGTAAGGGTTATTTTTCATACACATCGAGGGTTTTCACTTTCCCAAACGCGACAATTTTGCTTTAGCAGTATTGACATGTCTACTGAGGTGAAAATGGTTTTGTTGTTGTTGATACATTTGCTTTGGAATGCCGAAATATTACGTGTCACGTGATAAGAATTCATTGATCTTCAAACCATGAACTCTGTACTTGTGCTCTTAAATTGTTTTCACTTTTTTCCTCATGATCATTTAATAATCTCTTGATAAAATTCGTTGTCCACTTCATTTTCAATAGTTTATTTTATAATGTTTGAATTTGCGTGCTGGGATCTGGATAGCCTATTTTGCCGAATTATGATGATTAGCTGTCTAAATGGCAGGGACGAGAATCCGACTCTGTCGAGCAGCGGGGCGAGACGTCGTTTTTGGTGGGAAAGCTTGAAAAGAGGGCAGCGCGTCGGTGGAGCCACGTTTCGTAGGAATATAGCGGCGGGAGATGGCATAGATTAAAAGTAAAAGAGATCACCGCGGTGGATCCTGAGATGTATGTGCCTGGTCCACCCGCGGGTTGAGGAGAGACTCCGCTGCATCGGGCAAGGAGGTGGCATGCGAACGATGGCCGTATTGGACATAACGGAGACGTGGTGGTGTCCGGCTATCTCCTGGAGCATGCGATGAGTCCTGACGCAGGTGTGTAGTGGCCCGGTTCTCAGCTGCAAAAATTAAATTCCCTCAAAGAAAATTTGACCTAATGAAATGAGATCTAAAAAAATTTTCCGTGCCTCCAACGTCTGGATTAATTGTATTTTGCGAATAAATTTGAAATGTGAAAAGCAGAGTGGTCTTTGAATCAATGATCATCCCATACGAGGTAGCAGTCAATACCAGAGCACACACATATACACTTGAGGACCCAGACTGAGCTATATCGGTGGCGGCTCCTATGGCTTCCCATCCCCTAGGGCCCAAAGGCACCGTAACAATATTCAGGAATGAATTTCCATTATTTGATTTTTTTTGTAACGTAACTTTGTAGTTGCATCGTGGTACAAGTTCAATAAATATAAATGGAAGCGTAACGAAAAGTGAAACATAACTCAAATTCCTCCAATAAGGATGCGATTATCGTATCGTAAAGTATCGTATCCATGATGATTTTTCAATGAAACTTTCATTTTTGACAATCAATTAAGGTATGTGAATTCTGGATGCGTCATTTTAATGTATGATCTGCTGATTCATAAATTTCTTCGTAAATTCATGAACTATCTTTTATGAGAACTTGACTCAAATCATCAGTTTCATAAGGAAGGCGCGTTACATTTTATGTTACACTCACCCAATTTCGGGTGAACCTATAGAGAAAGGTTGGTGGACCAATCATGTTAAGCGCCGATTTCAATGTCAATTTCGCCTCTTCCGAAGCATAGGCACTAGTTGAACTTTTGAAAGCGAATTTGATTAATAATTAACAATGATCCAGTAGTATCAACCGCGAAATTTAGGGCAGTATTTTGTAGGCATTAAGAAAGTAAATAATTTATGTACCAAATTTCAGTTATCAAAAGGCAAGTCTGATTCTTGAAATGGGATCAAATGATTTCTTGATAATAGAATCGACTCTATGTTAAATTATTAGTACCTCATATTTTTTCTCTTCGAGTATATTTTATGTAAATTTTACATAACGAGAATTTCTAGTAACAGATACAAACAAAACTGATGAAGAGATTAAAATGACTTGTATGATAAAACAAATGTCACAAAATTCATAAAATGGCTTAGCCTTATAAAACGTATAAATGATGTACAACCCCAAAATGAGGTAACAAGACAATATAAGTAAAGACCTGAGAAGGTCTATCTCCTCCACAACCAGCAACACTGCCGACAGGTCCTGAACGCACATTCCTGGGTGCGAATTTAAATTACTAAATGGCCATATAATTTCTCCTGGTACCGTCCCGCAAACCGACAGCAATAATATAAGCGGGAAGCCGCCCAGCAAACCGACCCTCTAGCGCCACTCCTCTCTTGGCCGGCTTCCTGTGCACTTTTACTAAAAGCAGACGCCTCACGTGTATACTGCTTATATTTGACTATTATTGTACATTATACCTCAATAAACGTTTTTTAATCGTAAATCATATATTAATTGTTTCCACAGCCACATCCACACACACACACACAAACACTCAATGATATATTATTGTGAACGTAGTAAGCAGCTGGGAGATTATAGGGCTCTGGCATTTACACGTCGGCTCATCTGATACACCTTACATACACCGCTACATTTTAACAAACACCACCCTGATACTTTAGCATTAGCACTCTGAGATGCCTTTTTAAGTAAGTATAGTTGCCGGATATTGCCGGTGCAGCGCTGCAGTAGCGATATTGCGCATGCACAATGGTATACTAAATCTGTTGACTCACCACATGCAACGTTAGATATGTTCACATAGTGTGACCACTCACTACATAATCAACCCGCCGACTGTGAGATACGGTTCGTGTTGACGCAAATCGAATACTCATTTCCTGTCCTCTTTCGTTCATCCAATCATTTTATACATGTCCCGCTCTGGCCGATTAGCTTACATTTCGCCGCCGGGAACCACTCTCCGATTGTGCTTCGACCTTGAAGCATTAAGTTTTTTTCGTGCTTCTTCCTGCCGCCCTACCCTCACGCCGTGTGTATCGCTTGGACCGCGCAGAGGAAGTGAATCCGTTTCGGAAGTGCCGTTATAGAGATCTCGGTTCGGCATAATATACGCGCTCGTCAACCGGAGGTGTAATCGACGCCCAACCCAGGACTTCCAAAGCAAGATAGCCCATAACAATTTGCATTAGTTTCCTTCAGACTTCCATTTCGAGTTGCGTCAAATATTTAAAACCATTCTAAATTACAATCCACGGGATCTTATCCCATCAGTTCGTGATCCGTTTCTTGAATGCGCGAAACATGAAATCCGCTGATATTTATCGCCAAGTTTGCCTTGTTTTGTCTTAATTTGACGCCAACTGATTTCCATATTTTCCTTCATCTGAAGCGGTTCTTCAAATGAAAGTATTTTTATGACGATGATGAACTCAAAGACGAAGTGTAGACATGGTGTTCATCCCAAGCGGCGTTGTTCTGTCACGAAGGTATAGAAAAATTATAGAAAATTATAGAAAAATGGTGGCGACTATGTTGAGAAGTAGTTTAAGATATGCAACTTCTGAAGAAAGTAAAGTGTTGTATAAATGATGTTTCTTTAAAAAAAATTCCGGTACTTACTATAAAAACATGCCTTGTATTTCAACAAATTAAATATAAACTGATATAAAATTCCAGTATTTCATTAGGTTTATTTCACTCTTATTGCGAATTATTTTCGTCTTCATTGCACAAGTGTCAGATGATTTTTTAAAATTATTTAATACTGACAGTCTTCAAACTGGTGTAAGTATTGACTCCCGGCGGAATGCGAGAGCGAAGAGGTGATGTGAAATATAGAAAGAATTTATCACAATATATTAGCAGCCCTTTTGACCGGCTAAGTAAAATCAATACAGCATGAATTTATAATATTAAGAGTTCCCATTGTCAACAAAAATAGAATTAATCGAGCCCTTGATTACATGATACATATCTTCAGTTGAATAACCTATGTAACCTCAACCTTCACCGAAATAAAAAAACCGGATGAAATATTATTATATACATGTTGAAATATTGACAAGAAGTAAGTATACTATCTAAAATACTAAATTAATGTATTAATTATAAATATATACATATAAAATCAATTTTGTCGAAAAATATTCTTTTTGCGTCACTGGGATTCGAACCTGGATCTCTATTTCCAATCTGGGGAAGTACACTACCAATTGTGTTATAACGCCAGTATTTTTCATGACAAATTTACGTTATAACACAATTGGTAGTGTACTTCCCCGGATTGGAAATGGAGATCCAGGTTCGAATCCCGGTGACGCAAAAACAATATTTTTCGACAAAATTGATTTTGTATGTATATATTTACAATTAATACATTAATTTAGTATTTAAAATATCACAGACCATCTGTTCTGAATAATTACAACTTCACAATGAGAATGTGTTTTCCTTAATAAGTATACTATCATTAAATTTAAATTTATTTTGTACAATAATAATGTCATTATTTCATCTTTTACGCCAACCTTTTGTCAAGACTTGTCGTTCGTACTCAGAAAATTATTACAACATCGATATTGCAACTAGACAGTCCAATCTCTTCTTCAATATTAGAAAAATTACTTTGTGGTCTCGTTTTACATAAATAATTACACAAAATACTTAGTTTTAATTACAAATACAATAATAAATAATTAAAAAATACAAATACTAGACGTTTACAGTTAGATAAATTAGAAATTTTAAAAATAAGAAAAAGTATTAAGAGCAAGCTAAATATTATAAATAAGCAAATCGTCTTTGCAAATAGTCACCTTTTAAATTTGTTTTCATATTAGTTCTTACTTATTCATCACTTGATAGTTTTGTTTTTATCAATGCTTGTATTTTTTAGTCTCAATTTACATTGTTTCCTGAACCATAGATATCGAAACATGTAGAGTAGTTTGAAAATAGTAAGAATATTGATGTGACATGTATTCCGTGTAGGCATCTCAAAAAAAAAAAAATCAATAAATAGTGGTTTAAACAAAGCATTTTGTCAAAAAAAAATTTTAATTCCGTCTCGGCCCAGTTTGCAGTATTTTTTAATCCCGCGATAATTTCAAAAATTTTGGGGTAAATTGAGGTACCAAAATTAGTTCAAGACTAAATTATAAATCACTCGATGCTTTGCTATTGTTTTGGGTATATTATTCATAATATTAAAATTGTTTTTTGTTATTTGTCAATCTTGATTAATTATTATTTAACATTATTTATAGTTTTCCAGGAGACCGCCAAATTAGTCATATTTTCATAGCACAAGCGTTTAACATAGTTTAATGATAGTAATAATGTTCAGCACGTGAACAAGACTGTGAATCTGACAGGGGTGGTTCGCCGATTCGCTTTGCTTCTCGGATGCTGATGTCTGCAGCGGCGTGCAGTGGTTCCAAAAAATCCAAATCTTCATCCAGTGTCGATAGCCAAGTCGTGGAATTATACAGGTTCAGTCCAAAGTGTACAGCCAGGTCAAAATTCCAACAGAAGAAAGTCCAGGGTAAGCGGGGTTCAGAAATAAAAGTCCAGCGGTGAAGCACACGAGGCGAGAGAGAGAGCGAGAGAGAGTGAATTTTCACTTACTTAACTATAAATGATGTTATGGAGTGATAGGGGCGAAGCCCCCTTGTCTCCGTAGTCTGGAGTGTGGCGGGTAAAGAAAATAAACAATGGTCCCCCGAGGAGGTGCGGTCACGCACTAATGAGATAATTTTTTTTTGAATAAACTTAAAGTTACATGAAGTGATTATATTAACATGGGGTCAGATATAGAAATAAGAATAGAGAGGTTAGTAACAAATTAGAATTAATTACAGTCATATAATAGTTAGAGAAAAAAGAATTAGAGAAAAAAAAAAAAAATAATAATAATAAATAAATAAAAAGATATCTTAAATAAATATAGAGTCATGTAAAAGAAATACAATGTCAGGTGTAAGTAAGTTATTCTTAGGTCAAAAAGTAGTTGGAAATAGCTAGAAACAAAACTTAAATTTAAACTTAAATAATTACATAAAGAGTTATGTAGAAATACAAAGTCATAAGAAAATAGAAAAAACTAATTAAATAGTACATAGAGTTAGAAGCAAAAAAAAAAAAGTTATGTAGGAATACAAAGTCAAAAAAAAAAAAAAAAGATAGAAAAATTAAATGGAGCTAAATTTAAGTGGCCGGTACCTGGTTGTAGAGAAGGGAGATGAGGAAGAGGTTGTCGGGGTCAGTATCGGGATCGTTGACTGCTAAAGAAGTGATGGATGGGTTGGGGATTGTCTTTAGTTTTTTGTAAAATCTCTTGGAGATATCGAGAATGTGGGTGTTAAGAGGGGGGGTGTTGGAGTCACGGAGAATTATCGAATTCCTTACGAACCACGGGGCTTGGAGGATTAAACGGAGGGTTTTGTTTTGAAAAACGGCAAGTTTTTTCGTGAATTTGGCCGTGGCCCAAATGGGGCAGGCATAGGTTAGGAGAGGGCGGAGAAGCGATTTATATATGAGGATTTTAGTGTTTAGAAGTATTGGACTGTGTTTGGAGAGAAGGCTGAAGATGGCTCCTTTCGCTTAGTTTGCTACCTTGAGGGATTTGGTGATGTGGGAATTCCAGTTAAGTTTTCTATCCTATGTTAGTCCGAGGTATTTAACTGTCGGATGCCAGTTGATTTTGGTGTTGTTTAGTGAGACATGACCTTTAGGGTGGCGGCCGGTTTGGCGCCTGCGCGTGAAAAGTATGGCAGCGCTTTTGGATGGATTGATGGCGATCCGCCAGGACTCGAACCAACATTGGAGAGAATCTAGGTGGTGTTGTAGACGTGCAGTTATGGTAAAGGGATTAGTGGAGTTTGTCAGGATCGCCGTGTCGTCAGCATATAGAGCAGATATGGAGTATCTATCGGAGGGGGTGGGCATGTCGCTCGTAAATATGTTATAAAGGAAGGGGGAGAGAATGGAGCCTTGCGGCACTCCAGCTCTCATGAATCGGGTGGTGGAGAGGGTGGTTTTGTTGAGTCTGACTCTGAATGGGCGTTTGTGGAGAAAGGATTTGAGGAGACCGAAGAGTTGAGGATGGAGGTTGTAGATTTCAAGAGCTTTATAAAGTAGGCCGTTATGCCATACTTTGTCGAAGGCTTTAGCCACGTCGAGGAAGATGGCGCCTGTGGATCTGTGTTTACGAAAGCCGTCGGTAATAAATTCGACGACTCTCAGAAGCTGGTGATTTGTTGAGTGGTGGGGTCTAAAGCCGTGTTGTTCCACGGGAATGGCGTTTTGGAGACCTGGTTGCGCTTGCAGTCTTGTGAGAAAAATTTTCTCGAAGATTTTGCCTACATTGGAGAGGAGACTGATTGGTCTGTGATTTTCGCAGAAAAGAGGATCTTTGCCGGGTTTGGGGAAGAGAACTATGTTGGAGGTTTTCCAAGCTGTGGGGAAGTACTGCAAGCGGAAGGCAGAATTGAAAAGAAAGGTGAGAAATAAAATTCCCTTGGCAGGAAGAAGTTTGAGGGCTTTCCGTGTGTGCGGCTGAAGAGGAGTCGGGGTTAGTGTCGAATTGGAGTTCAAGGCTGCCGGCGAAAGCTTCGGCCTTGTCCTCGTCTTCGTACAGTAATCCGGAAGGGGCGTGTACAGGGTTGTTGGAGGTTTTTGTGGCGCGGAGGGAATTTGCTATTTTCCAGACCGAGCCGTCTTGGGGGTTGAGGGAGGATAGTTTAAATTGCCAAGACTCAGAGCGGAAGACCGCAAGGGCTTTTCTGAGCTTAGTCTGAAAGAAGTTGGCGATAGCTCGGTCGGCTGGGACCCTGTACTTTTGCCATTGGCGCCTGGCGTGATTTTTTTTCCTGATGAGGAGCTGAATGTGCGTGGGGAGGGAGCGACGACGGGGGGCGGAGGGGGGAGGGGGTTTGGAGGCTTCAGCTAACGCAGAGTTGATAGTGTTGGTGAAGGAGTCGATGTGAGAATCTAATTCTGTGGTGTTTGAGATATTACTGGGGATTGTGAATTTGTTTTGAACAACTTGTTCGAAGAGTGGCCAGTTAACAATGTTGTTGACTGGCGGAGGAGGGGGCGTGTTGTGGAAGTCGAGGATTTCGATGAAGATGGGGTTGTGGTCTGAGTTGAGATCGTTTGAGGTGGTGATGGAGTGAGACCAGGGGAAATTTTTGAGAATGGCTATGTCGAGTATATCGGGTCTGTGGCCGGATGTCGAGAAAAATGTGGGTTTGGTGGGGGCTATGACAGTGAGATTGTTGGAGTTGGTGTAGTTGACGAGTTTTTTGCCGTTTGAATTTGTGGTACGGCAGTTCCAAGATTTATCTTTGGAGTTGAAGTCTCCGGCGAGAATAGAGGGGGTGTCGTCGCTCAGAAGGGAGTCGAGGTCGCTAGTGAGGAGGGAGCTGGGGGGGTTGTAAATGCTAAAGACGCGCAGCGGTCCTGAGTGGCGGGTGTGGATTGTTATGGAGGTGGATTCGAGATGAGATAGGGAGGGGGGGGTGGGGTTGGAGGAGTGGGCTAAGTTTCGTTTGACGAAAATAGCGGTGCCTCCGCTCCTACCGGAAAGTCTGTCGTTGCGGTAGCAAACAAAGTTTGGGATGTTGAAAGTGTTGGAAGGTTTAAGGTGGGTTTCGCTAACCAAGAGGAGGTCGAGCGAGTGTCGGACTGTGAAGTCAGCGACTTCAGACTGATCGCCTATTATGCTGTTAGCATTCCAGGCTGCGATGTTGAGGGAAACGGGGTAAGAGGTGTTAGCCATAGTAAGAAAAGTTTAGTTTAGATTGAGAAGAGTGAAGATTTTAGGGATTTCTGCAAGAAGGATTGAGATGGCTTCGCCGGCGGATTTAACGACGAGTAGTCTGGGGATGGTTTCAAGTATAATTTTTAGAATTTCAGTGATGTTGGGGTTGGAGAAAGAGCTAAGAATTGAAGCTAATCCAAGGTTTGGCTGATGCTGCTGGGGGGTGGGTGGGCGGTAAGAGGGGGGGTGGGGGGTGGCGGTGGGGGGAGGAGCGAGGGCCGTAGCGTAAGATACTGTTGGAGTTATTAGTTTTGAAGTGAAGGCAGGGCGAGAGTATTCTTGCTGGCGATGTCTGGAGAGGTTGGAGCGAGGTGGGGGGTAGAACGGGCACCCTTTGAAGTTCGCCGGGTGGTCGCCGGAGCAGTTTGCACAAGTGGCGGGGCCGTCCTCGCGTTGCTTGCTGCAGGTGGTGGTGAGATGGTTGAGCCCGCATTTAACGCAGCGCGGGTTGGCTCTGCACATTGTAGCTGAGTGGCCGAAGAGCGATGGCATTGGGAGGGGGCGTCTTTTTTACGGAGTTTTTCGACCTGAATCCTTAGGTCGAAGATCGATTGGATATTAAATATCTCTTTGCCTTGGGTGTTGTTCTCCGTTTGAATGAGGACGAGGGGGATTGGACGGCGCTCGGGGCCGGTTTTCATCCTGTTCACGGATATTACCGGGTAGGTTGATTCTAATTCTTCGAGGATTTCTTGGTCGGTTATATCTAGAGGAATGCCGCGCAGAACAGCTTTTAAAGTTTTGTCCTGCTGGGGGACGAAGGAGTGAAATTGTGTGGCGTTTTCTTCTAGTATGCGGGTGGCGGTTCTGAAGCTTGAGATATCGGCTGAGTTAATTTTCACGCCGGATTTAGTTATTGTGGCTGATGCAATTTTGACTCCGGAATTTATTAATTTTGCACGAGTGGCTCTCCAGTTGGAGGAGTCTCTTAGCATGATTGGTGGGATGTTGATTTTCGGCTTGGTTTGTGCCGGCGGAGTGGTGGTGGGGATGGGGGCCTCTTCGGTGGCCATCTGACTGTCGGATGAATCGTCATCGGAGTCGGAGTCGGATTCGGATTCCGAGAGAATCTCGAACCTGTTTGATGTTTTTGGGGTGGGGGGGGGTGACGGCGGGGTCGCTTTCCTCTTTTTAGAGGGCTTTGGCTGTTGCCAGTCCGGATTCGACGAGGGTGGGAGATCCGGGAAGTCAGATTTAGATGCAGTGGAGGTCGAGGGTTGAGAAGTCGCGAAGGAAGCAACTGGAGGCAGAGTGGCGGTACGGGTGGCGGATGCGAGGTTGGACGCTAGCTTGGCGGCGCGCGGTTTTGCGGCAATTTTCTGGCTAATGATTTGAGCCATTTCGCAGAGCTCTTCATGTGTGTATTTTTTTAAGTTACGCGAAACGGTTGCGTGGGCGGGTTCTATGGCGGAATGGACTTGATTGGTGGTTTTGGATGTAGAACATGAATTAATGGTTGAAGATGTGGCGATTGAAGATTTATTTAATGCATTGGAGAAGATCGGTTTAATGTTTTTATTAACAGACATGACAAGCCCGCGGCTGGGCTGTCAGTTTAAAACTTGGTGGAGTCGGACCCTTGCGGGTCGGACGCACTAAAACAGGTGAAGATGGAATGTCAGTTCTAAAAATAATATACTGTTAAAAATATCACTTGTCACAAAAGCGGCCCTTATCAGGGCAGCCGCGCGCAGCGCTGGAGAAAATGTTAATTTTAAAATTAAAAATAATAATAGTAGACGAAGACAGTTCTTTGTAAAAAAAAGACTGGTATAAAATCACGGAAAAGTCACTTGGTCTCAAATAATTGTTCACAAGAATCGACGGTAAAAATATTAAATGTTAGTAATAGCACAAGTCGCACAGAAAATAATAATCACAAATCACAATTGTGGCGAGAGCGTTGCTCATGGCGGAGCGTAGGTGTAGGCACGTCCGCACGGTAGCGCGGTCGAGTCGGGAATGTGAGTGAGTGAATTTTCAACCGCTGGACCGTTTATTTATATTTAACAAATTAACCTCGGAGTGTCATACTCCAGCAAATCGCCGGGACCAATCAGGGGGCTCAAAATTTCCCCGCGCCACCCCGATACGGTCCCGTGCCGACACCACCTGGCGGCCAAATCAGGAAACTTTGGTCATTTTTTCCGCCGTCCAGTATGGGTCGGCAGAACTGACTTTCGTCATACATTTTATTTATTAATCTCTTTATTTCACATTTCCCAGGCATCGCGAGTACTTTTTATTACAAACATGAACCTGCCTCGCGATGCCTGGCATATTACAATGCGGGCGATAGCCCAGGGAATTTATTAACGCACCTCAAAACTAAAAATCCATTTTTTATTAGTACAATGATTTTTGAGGTGCGTCAAACTATCTCTGGGCGATCGCCCTTACAAAATTCTATCTGTTCCTAAACTCATTTCCACCAAAATAATTTTTTACAGTAAGTTATGTAGGAAAAACACAAGCAATTTTTTCACGCGGTGCCGGGGCGTGGCCTCGGCCGTAATCCGGCTACCCCCTCTCCTCGGCCGCTCGGCCGCCGCAGTGGCGGCGACTTTCCAGGGTCGGGGTGTGGTGACCGCGCTATCGCCGTGAAACGGCCAAGTTTGGATCGCGGCATGTTTCTTGTTCAGGCCGGGGTGCCGCGGGCTTCGCGGCCGAGGCCCGGGCCGTCGCACACTCGGGCCGGAGCGCCGTATTTCTCGCGGTCGCGCGGCTGTGCGGAACAAATAATATCTATGTGACATATATTCCGTATACGCATATTCAATTTTTATTATTAAAAAAAAATGTATCTAATCCCGGCATCAGTGAAATCGAACTCGACAACAACAAAACTAAATAACCACTTCCAATACTAGAGTCAGCTAAATTTCGTATGTGTATGAAACGAAAAGTTATTTATTAGGCTGCTAGAGTCAGCTGCAGGCTGCTAGAGTCAGCTAAAGTTCGTAAGTGTGTGAAACGAAAAGTTATTTATTAGGAGAACACATTATTATTGTGATGTTATAATTATTCAGAACATAGGTCTGTGATATTTTAAATACTAATTGAATGTATTCATTAAAAAGATACACATAGAAAATCAATTTAAAATAAAAATATTATTTTTACGCCTCCAGGATTCGAACCTGGATCTCTTTCCAAACCGGGGAAGGTGGATTATCTAACTATGCTACAGCGACGTTATTTTTGACGACAAATTTTACACTTTCTCAAATTAATACATCTATCGTTCCATTATTTAAAAGCCATCTACTTTGTTTTGAATCCTGGTGGCACAACAACAATATTTTTCGATTAAATTGCTTTTATATGTATATCTTTCTAATTAATACGTTTAATTAGTGTTAAAAAGATATTTATCTTTTTAAGTAGAACACATTACTATAGTTAAGTTGTAGTTTTTCTGTAATAATGTGTTCTGTAATTTATTATTTCTGGCGTCTCCTATCGAATTTTACTCAAAGGTGTTTGAGATTCTATACATATAAAGTAAATCGCTTTCAAATAATATAATGACACATGTATCAATTTGAAAGTGCTACATATAAGTTCGAAAAAGTGTCGTGGTGTAATAGGTCAGAACACTTCCCCGGATAATTTCTGGTCCATGATCCGGGTGGCAATAAATTTTTTTTTGATTAAATAAAACATAATCGCTTTGTGTAAAATACAAATTGCATTATTATTTTATCAGCCGGTTTCGTTTAGCTCAAGCTTCGTCAGGGCATATTTAAAACTAACAATAAATACAAATGGAGTGCAATTATATATAATCAGTGGATATATATATATTTTAACATTTTTCTTCTCTATGAGAGTAAGACTCGTGTCGTGAGAGAGAAGGAGTATATTCGAGTTCATTTATGTTTCAATTAGTCTGTGTACATATTTTTTTTACTTCAGTTACAAATTTATGATAGTCCGTAATTGTTCTAATTGTGATGTGGAGATTGTTAAAAAATTTGATATCTTGATAAATATATTGATTTTGAGTGGTGGTATATTTTAAATATGAAATATTAATTTGATCTCTACATCTTGTAGATCGGAATTCTCTTATAAAATTTAATATACATAAAGAAGTAGATAGAAAATAAGCGAAACAACGTCTTAGGATTTCTATCGAAATCTACCAAAATAGTTCGACAATTATATTTGGGCTGATTACCTAAAGTGTGGCAGCCCTTCTTCAAAGTAAAGGGAAACAATACAACCGGAGATGTTAAATCAGTTACAAATGTAGGTATAGTATGTACAGACGTGTTAGAAACAGCATCCGAGACCTAAACAATTAAGGGAAGGGCTAGAGGTAGAAAAGCAGACAAAAACAAATAAGATTGGTTAGACGTAGTTAAGAAAAATCTGTGTGATGTTGGACTCGGGAGGTTGAGAATTGGAAGACGGAAAAGGTGCTACACTTTAATACCTTTGCTACTAGGTAGGGAAGTAAATAAAAATATTTGTACACCGTTAAACTAATATGTGTGTCCAGTATTTACTCTTAGGGTTGCACAAAATTTGCCGCCATCGTAAATAAAAACACATATAAAATGTTAAAACGACTAGTTTATGAATAGGCTGTGAATACAGGGTGAATATTATGTTCCAGGCCAATTTTTTTTTGGATGCCATTTGTCGATTCGCATTTGGCAGTCGTAGAGAGTAATTGATTACAAATTATTATCGATCTTCTAACGCGTCAACAAGGTGTTAAAGTCATTAAAACATTTTATCTATGTATTAATTTTAATGTTGTAAGCATTAATGGTGATCGCTATTGTCACATGTTAGAACATTTTTTGGTAGCTGAATTGGGCCTATTTAAACAGGACGATTCCACCTCGCACACAGCCCGAACTACGCTTGAAATTTTGAAAGAAGTTTACCTGGCCTGACACTATGTCGAAAAGTGGTGATATCGACTGGCCTCCTCGATAACCTGATCTGACGGCTCCCGACTATCTTCTGTGGGGGTATTTGAAAGGAAGGGTGTACGCCAATAAACATTTCGTAATTTAGTCAGGTGTCCACGTATAAAATATTGTGCACTAGATCTGTTACACCTTATATATAGTTTCTGTATGCATGCATGTTTTTGTTCGATCTAAATTAATTTTGTATAGTAACTCAATAAGCAAACCACTGTCATGTAGCATTGCGTGATGATGTACATTTTGTGTGTCTAATATTTGGGAGAGGAGAGGAGGAGCTAAAATACTTACACATCAACAATATTATTTATTCGTTATCCAAAAATATTTTTTGTAAATATTGTAACGTGAATATTTCTCGTATAATAAACAATGAAATTTCGCAGCAGTTTGCTCCACAATTGCTGTGTATTGACACATTCATTATGTTCTACAATGAAAGTGTAAATCAAATTCAAATCTAATTAATATTCAACAATGCTGGCGAAATAACTTTTAATGCATACAATATTGTTCACACGATTAAACCGTAATTTAAAATTTATTTCATACATAATACAAATTTAATATTCATACACACACAGTAAAAGAAGTCCAGTTTCAGCAAAAAATATATATATATTCCTTATTCCTTTAGTTCTTCTAAAACTCTTGCAAGGAATAATTTCTTAAAGGACTAAGAAGAGGTTGACGAATAAACCTACCTAGGTACTATGAAAATTTTTTATTGAAATAAAGTTATCAGCGATGACCAGTTTGACTAAATATGGAGAATTTGGTCCATCTTAAAGAGAACCAAAATCCATAATCCCATTATGAATCTTGAATTAAATATGTATGTTTGCTTTATTTGTATATATGTAATGTTATTTATAGTGTATAATAAGTTAAAATAAATAAATAACTAAGTAAATCTGTTGAAATGTCTGATATTCTTCTACTGATTCTATTGATATATATAGTACTGTGTAGAATGAAAATAAGGACATTAAGAAAAAAGGCATGTGCTGCGTATACCTTGAACCGAAAGATATACGAATGCCTCCATCCTCCAAGAGTTAAATATCATAGAAAGACTTACGATTACATGTAGAAGGATTTTTACATACTTTGGACATGTTTCTAGAAGACACTGTGAGTCTCGAGAAGCTTGTGATCACCAGGATAGTTAAGGGATGGCAAGAGGACGATCTCCTGTAAGATGGATAGACCAAATAAAGGAATTAAGATGGTCCTCTTTAAACGCTGCGATCAACAAGCTCAACTAGCTCAAGACCGGGAGTATTATGCACTAAGTTACAAATATTTCAAAGAACCACGATGCTCAGAACTGAGCGTACAACAAAGAAGAGAAAATTAAGAATTTTCTAATATTATTAATAGAATCGGCGTTTACTTTGTAGAGTCTCATCATAATGGATGGATATAAATGAAACAATGTTATTACTCTACTTGAGTTTATTAGCACTACTCGAATTACTGTTCTCTCGAAACTCGAGTAGTGCTAATAAACTGAAGTAGAGTAATAATATTATTTCATTTATATCCATCCATTAAGAATCTTCTTCTTTTTGTGCCCTATCCATTGGGCCTGGAAAACCTCTACAGTATGGTCAAAATATTACCTCAGGTTCTTCAACCATGATGTTTTCCTTCTTCCAGGGTCCGACTTCCAGTAATTTTTCTCTGCATTATGAGGTACAAGAACTCGTACTTCTCCCCAGATACATGTCCGAGATATTGAAGTTTCGGATTTTTATTATTTTAACTCCTTTTTTTTCTTTTTTCTTCCTAACTATAACATGTTCATTCGTGACCATCCATCCAACTTATTTTGAGCATTCTTCTGTAGATCCACATCTCAAATGCTTCAAGTTGCCTTATCATTTCTTCGGTCAGAATCCATGCTTCCATTCCATAAAATAATATAAAGAACACATAGCATTTGAAAGCATCTAAAAAGAAGATTCATTTCGTAATATTACGTTGCTCTGATATAATTTGTATAAAAATGTATATTAATTAATTAATAATATTACAAGATATGCTACCTTTCTATAGAAGGTTAGTCTCGTGCTTTGAGAGGAAAATCGTTTACACTGTGAACATAATTATTGTAAAAATACAATTAAATAATAGGCGTATGCATTATTTCATGCGTTTTTTTTTCGAAAATTAAGGCTTTATTGTGAAAAAATGGTTATACACTCAATGATCAAAGTATTATCCATCGAAAGCTACAACATTTGCCCATCTTTCTGGCAGTTTGTGGATTCCATTCCAAAAGAACTTCTCCGGCTTGGTGGTGAAGAACGAATCAAGCCAATTTTTGATACCCTGTTCTGAAGTGAAGCGTATTCCGGTGAGGGCATTCTGCATTGATCTGAACAAGTAGTAGCCAGAAGGGGCTATGTCTGGGCTATAAGGCGGGTGAGGTAGAACTTCCCACCCACTGTTCTCCAAATAGTTTTGAACCGGTCTTGAAACATGTGGCCGAGCGTTGTCATGATGGAAAATTATGGATTCGTGTCTGGTTGCATATTCTGGTCGTTTTTCCGCAATCGCTCTCTTCAAATGAATTAATTGTGTTCGGTAGAGGTCCCCCTTTGATCGTCTGACCCGATTTCATGTCCGGGTCGTTCATTGTCTTCTAAGTTGAAATCGTCACTTCTAAACCGTGCAAACCACTTCTGGCACGTTCTTTCAGCTAGAGCATAGTTACCATAAACCTCTACTAAAATACGATAACTTTCGGTAGCACTTTTCTTCATGTTAAAGTAATGAAGAAGAACTCACCGCAAAAACACTTTTTCTGGCACAAAGTTCGACATGTTCAAATGAATAGAAAAAAATGTTGTTTACACTTCAATCAAATGACATATACTTAAAAGACGCGCAATGACAGTAGCTTTCAAATGAATATAGTCACGGATGAACACGGAGCGAAATAATACTAGTAACGCCCTCTCTTAGAAAACCGCATGAATTAATGCATACTCCCAATAATTTATTTTAAGTATAATATTGTTAAAATTCTAAAAGTACAATAAAGTATTTTATAACTATAAAATAATTTAAAAATGTATAGCACACTGAGAAAAAAGTTAACGAAAGAAATAAACATTGAAAAATATGTAGTATATTAAAAGAACAATAAATTTTATAAAATTACCAAAGTTAAAAAAAAATATATTTTTAATTATATTTCTTAAGCCTAAACTGCGTGATACATGGTGTATTTAGTGTTTCATTTTAAACACTATATACACCATAAGATTAACTAAAATGAGAAAGAAATATAATCTTTCGTAATGTAGTGCTAGAGAAGAATGGAAAAGTAATCTTTGAATTCTGAGGAAAGAGCAAGAAAGAGGAACGTAATAGATATCATTGAAAGTTGAAGGGCCTTATAGATTCGACACATTCTTAGATCATACCTCATTAATTTATTTGAGGTAAGAAGATAGAAGAGGAACGCCCAGATCAAATAATGAACAAGACGAATGCAGATACCTACTGACAACTGCTGGATCGAATTGTAAAAACTATATATCGCACGAGTATAGATGGCACTAGATATAGCGGATGTCCGCGGAAGGTTTGGCATGACCAGGTTAACCACACACTGAAATATGATTCTATTAGAAGCTTCAACGAATATAAAAGAGGCGATAATTATATATCATGAAAGAAGAGTATAACACTCCATCCTCCTTGTTCACCTTAAGTTAGTTATATGCGTAAATATTGTTACGTTACAAATCACGACCATGTGGATGACGCATTGGAATTTAAATGTGTGCGATAGCTACGTGGTTGTAGCATTGTAAAATCTCCACGCCAATTGGATGCAAGGAGCGGTCCCCTGGCGACAAATGGGAGAAGCTGGTGGCAGATAGACTTAGAACACGGGGCGGGACCAAGAGGTGTACTGCTTGGTAGCGACCTTCTCGACGAGATGGCAACTTGACGCGGTGAATCATGAGATTAATAAGGGCCCTGATTGAAAACTGGAAACATCCCCCGGCAAAATAGATAAAACTCCCGGCTGGCAGCAATCTAGGTCCTCCAATTTAAGGTGATATGAGGTGATATTCTTACTCTTAGGCGACTGTCTGGAGGATAGCCTTCACCACTATCTCTCATGAAGAGAATCGTAAAGTATGAGTGTGAATTGGATTATAACAAATGACTCCAAGTCGTGAACATTGAAGGTGGCAATTTTTTTATGCAACAATTTTAGTTGATAATGGGGACAGAAATCCTTTTTATTTATTATATTTTGTCGGGTCAAATGTATCAATTTTGTGAAAAATTAAAATAACTTATAAATTATAAATTATTAAATAATTATAATTATATTTTTAAAATTAGCAATATTAACTTGGTGGTTAAGATTCATATTTTTTATTTATTATCTTAGTTTTATTAACCACAATTGAGTTTAAAAAACATCTACCGGTTTCGGAAAACACTTTTCCTTCTTCAGGATGTCATAACTAGTTTTAGTTAAATTTAGTTAAATGTTAAACCAGTAGATGTTTTTTAAACTCAATTGTGGTTAATAAAACTAAGATAATAAATAAAAAAAATAAAAAAATAAAATAAATAAAAAAGTAAATAATTATAATTATATTTGTAAAATTAATCGACTTTGCATTCATTGGTTCATCCCTTCCTGTCCGACAAAATATTCAGCACCTTATCCAGATTGAGCCGGTCGTTGGCAATGCTTTCTGGCATTCGCACCATGCCAGAGCTAGAAAGCACTATAATAATATATTTATTTGTTTATTGTCACGTACAGCTCGAACTGACGGGCATCCTTTCCATGCCATGGATGGAACGCCAGAATCCTGAGCTCTATGTCATCGGCTAGCTTCACTCGGCTTTTTCTGTTCATATTGCGCTTACTTGTTTTATTTTGGATCAAAAGTTTGAACCTCCATAAGATCAGCAAGTTAGTTATATTTTCTTGCTATTTTAAAAATGGTAAGATTTTTTATTTGACGTGTGTACCATGTACGTATCTCTATTTATATAAAAAATACATGATAAACACTTAATTTTGTGAATCAAATTATTTAGTCGGAGGGCTGTTTCGCCTGAAAGGGCAAATAACACAAAAGCACGCGTATTTTTTCTCCCTTAAAGCAAATAATGTTATTATCCCTGCCGCGTTATTCCACAACGTGCCGGAAAATTTGCATGAAATCTAAAGACAAAACCCATTACAATAATCACACTCGTATGTTTATTTTTTTATGTGTGTTTAGTGTTATGACACACTTTCGAGTGGCATTCTGCCTGCGGGTCCAGGATACCTACGGACGTGTATGTGTGTGTATAATAAAAGCCGAGGCAGTGAGGTGACCCTATTTACGTTAAGTGCTCGCGGCTAATGTTCCACATTAGGCCCCCCGGCTGCGGGGGTGGCGCGGCCGCCCCAGAGGTTTGAGAAACGCTGTATAATGCATACAACAACTTACTATGCAAAATTGTTTGCGTTTCGCCGCGCCGTTGGGGATGGGGGTGTCTATTTGATCACAAAGCGAATTAGGATTTCAAAAATATTAATTTACCCGTTTAAAAAAATATTTTAATATTTTACTGAACACATTATAAATAAATATTTTGTCACAAGATATTTTTTTAACTTAACTTTATCACTTAATCGACACAGCCAATCATTTTACATGCATATTATATATGTAAATAAAATGATTGTATATTATGTATTGAGATGTTCTGATATTCAAATCTTTAATCCGTTAATATTATTATTTATGAATAGATAAATTACCTTACCTAGTTACTTTCATAAAGTTAGCCTCACTGAACCATGCTCATGCCAAAGCATACGGATTGCATACGAAATTACGTAAATTTAATGTATAAAAATAAAATATTGTTACCATCACATACTAACGGCTACACAATGAGAAGGTAATCGCAGAACAATAGGGGTGTTCCTAAGGAATCGTTCCTAAAAAGCAATGTAGAGAAATAACGCCTTCATGAAAGGAACTGATGCACTCGGCCGGCACTTAAACAGACAAAAGACGCCGACCCGATAGACAAAAGACAAAAGATAACGGGTACATCAAAGAGATGTCTAAAAACTGGCGGATCAGTATTGAGATTTGTGTTGTTGAGTACGTGCGTACTCAAAAACACAAATCACGTACGTGGTAGTGCGGTGTGTAGTGTATATTTAATTATTCTGTCTTGATTTTCTGTTAAATTATCGATATTTTTTAATAAGGTAAATTGGAGCAGTTTTAATTTATTACCGTTATTTTATATGTACAGTAAAATCTCAATTATTCAAAATAATTGGGATCATGGGATATCCGCATAATATAACGTATAAACACGAGACTTCTTAAACTCATATCATCAGCAAATGACCACAGTGCACATGAAAGTGTTCTATGGTAAATTGGTTATATTGACCGGTCTTCCATTAAAATTAATCCTTAAGAAAAAATTATTTATTTTTATTTGAAAATATAATATTCTTTTTCACAATAAGTAATAATGAATTTATTAACTAAAATTATCTTTTTTATTATTATTAGTATTTACTAAAAAATATACAAAAATTTTCAAAATTGGACCGAATTTCGAAAAATTTTATATTCTAATTTCGGAACTTTTTATTTTGTCAATATTTGCAATCCTTAGTTTTACATATTGCTATATGTAAAAGCTTTTATAATAATTAGTAATTTGTCATTTAATTTAACGATAGCAATATTATCGTGACTAACTTGAAAAATGAAATCACAATATTGACTAACTTGAGAAATGAAATCACAATATTGACCAACTTGAGAAATGAAATCACAATATTGACTAACTTGAGAAATGAAATCACAATATTGACCAACTTGAGATATGAAATCACAATATTGACTAACTTGAGAAATGAAATCATAATATTGTCCAACTTGAGATATGAAATCACAATATTGACTAACTTGAGAAATGAAATCACAATATTGACCAACTTGAGAAATTAAATCACAATATTGACTAACTTGAGAAATGAAATCACAATATTGACCAACTTGAGAAATGAAATCACAATATTGACCAACTTGAGAAATTAAATCACAATATTGACCAACTTGAGAAATGAAATCACAATATTGACCGACTGGAGAAATGAAATCATAATTTTGACCAACTTGAGAATTGACAAATTGCCAAGGAATCTATAGACACACTCATGCTGACCTTAAATATACGACTTTTTGATTTGATGTAAAGATAAATAATTTGAATATTTTTGCTTTAAAAAAACAAAATACATTTTTTGACGTACGACACATTGAAGTATTGATATTGATAAGTATTGATACTTCAGTATGTGAGTAGTATATTGAGATGATGTATTCCGTTTACACATCTCTATTTTTTTAAATAAAATTCAATAAAAAATTAATGGTTAGGGAATTAAGTGCTTCTAGGTATATTACATTCAGAGTTAAATCGCTGATAATATTAATTGTGTTCAAAAATTTTAAAAATAATTTTAACAAAATATTTTTTTACATTAAAACGCCCTCGGTTTCAATTAAGTGACAGCGATAGCGCGAAATCCGGCGTCTTCCTCCGCCACAAATAAAATATCGTCAGGACTGAAATACAGCATCCCATTTAAATATGCAAATTAATACCGCGAGATAAGGACGACGGTCGCTGGACCATTCCATTCATTTTAAACCGAGGATGGTTTGTTTTGTTACACACTTTTTGTTTTTTGTCCTTCTTTATGGCGGGCCTCGACATTCTTCACACAGAAATAGGTGCGCGACTCAATTTCGAGAACTGAAAAAGCGCCGACCAGAATGGACCGATACAAAAACACCGAAAATGACCTCAATTTAGACACCCTTCCGAGAACTCGAATCAGTGGCGTAACTGAGCCGGTGTAGACACGAGGGGATTATATACAGCCACAATGGTTTTATTTATTTTTTTATAAAAATGAACCTTATTTCTGTACGTATTTTATTTAGAAATATATGATATTTTTTGACTTGACAGTGTGATATGTATTTATTTAATAAACTCTATTAGCGATGTTGACCTGGTGTCAGTTAGGAAGATCAATGATCTAGGTGTAATATTTGATAGTACGTCATCATTCATTCCCCATATTGATTCGATAACTAATAAAGGTCTCAAGGTCAAAATGTTGGGATTTGTTTTGCGGACTGCAAAAAACTTTTCAAACCTGGACACCTATAAAGCACTCTACACTTCTTTGGTCAGACCACAGGTAGAATATAATTCGGTCACATTGTCGCCTCACTACATTGTTCACTCTCACTACAGCAGTTAAAAGAATCCAGAGAAAGTTTTTAAGATTCATTAATTTTAAATAAAATATACGCTCTGAGGATATCAATTATGATTATCTCCTTAGCTATCTGAAATTGTTAAAATGATCAATGAGACGTACGATATCCGACCTTATATTTCTATACAGGATCATCAATGGTATGATAGACTGCGCCCATATTGTTGGTCTGCTTGACTTTCACGCACCATTGAGGTCATCGAGATACAATTCAATGTTCTATTACAGTGGTAATATCAAAACACATACATTAGCTAACTCAGCAATCTCCACATTTCATTCTTTGGGGAATGAATATGCGGAGAAAGTCGACATTTTTGCTGTAAATTTAACTCTTTATAGGAATATATTATTCCTTTATTTTGTGTTTTAACTCAATGGTGGCGGATAAATTGCTCTATCTAACATATTTTATTTATTATAATTTAATAATTTTGATTATGAGAAAACATGCTGATATTATAAAATTTTCTATTATTTAAAAAAAATATAATATATATTATTGCTTGAATAGGGTATGTATAATAATAATAATAAATAAATAAATTACTTATCAAAATAATAGCCGTTACTTCATTATGTTTTTATATAATATTACTTCATTGAAATAAAATTCAGATATGCCTATTTGAATGGATTTTGAGCTATGTAATCAGAGTTGTAACACAACTTTAACAAAAAAAACGAGATACGCTTTTTTGGAAGATGGAAGACGTATTATATACATATATGTTTATATATTTGCAGTAGAAATACAGAGCGGGGAGCGACAGGTGTGTATTCTCTCACCAATGATGTTGAACTTATATTCAGAAGAAATATTCGATGAAACGCTTCAAGAAGTTACTCAATGACTTTTTATAAATGGAAAGATTTTAAACAATTTCTATTATACTGATGATATTGTATTTCTAGCGAGTACCATTGAAGATTTATAACACTTGCTGAACCAGCTGATCTTAGTATAGTGACTAAGATTAAGAACTTAGGTGGTTTGATCACATGGAACGGATGAATGAGGAGAGAATGGTGAGAAAGATATATGACGCAAGTGTTGATGGCACGAGAAGTAGAAGATGTCCGCGGAAGACTTGGCACTATCAGGTAAATTAGATACTGGAGGATGATTATGTTATAGCTTCAATAATCGGCGAGTTTGTATGAGAAGATGTATCAATGTAAATGAGGCGGGAACTGTGTGTCACGACAGAAGAGTGTGGCGCTCTATCCTATCTGTCTATCCTCGCGGGAAAACGGCGTGATGGTAAGTGCGAAAGTAAATAAGTAGAGAATACATTTGATCCTTTTGGAGTAGAACATAATATAACTAAAACAAAATATATGGTCATTAGCTAACATAACGCAGATGACAATGAAAGTCTTTATATTACTGAAAATGAATTGGAAAAGATACAAAGTATTATATACTTAGGTTGCAATACAAATTAAATATGGGATCCTTGTGTTGAAATCAAGATCTTCGATGAACAAATAAACACGGAATTTGTTTAGGAGATTACACCGAAACCACAGTAGTGATGAAATAATCCAAAATTTAGATGATTGGAAAAAAAACAGAACCGACCAACCGAAACGTCGCTCGGATTCGTCCTTACTGGACGAAGTACTGAATGCAATTGCCGCTCCGCTTGTCGTGTTACCACGCGCCGTAATCTCTGAAAGCGGCAACATTCATACACATAACATGACCAACATAAACAACAAGAAATCCAAGGGGTGTCAATCAAAAGAATAAAGGCGCGTGAACAATCACACAATTAAACCAGGTTTATTAATTTTATGATTTATATACACAAAATGCAGTGCGTAGTACGTTCATAATAATTATTTGGTGAATTTAGCATTCACAAATATTAATAGTTTGTTGATCAATAAAACTTTTGCAATTTACTATACCCTAAGATTTATCAATGATTCTACATGTTCTCATCTCCGAAACTATACAACACACTCAGTACCAACTGGAAATCGTTTAATTCCAATAATATTACACAAATATGGACCCAATATATAATTAAATCAGATAGAGATGAATCAGAAGCATGGATATCCAACATTGTAATATAATTTATACAATACCTTCACTAATAATCCACTAGTCCTACAACAGTCCCATTACATATATTTTTATTATATTTTTACTTTTTTATACATATTTGTAATTCTCTTTTTATTCTTGTCGATGACTTAAATAACACCACAACAGCACGAAAAAAAAACGGTATACACAGACTTCAGTCTAGCAACGTAGCCAGGATAACGCTGTATATATCAGAGGTGAAGTCTACTCCATCCCGCACAATAAACTTTGAGTATATGTCTTATGTTTATTATATATTCACCTCTGTTAGACCAAAAATATGTATATCAATATATATATATAAATAAATAAAACAAGATGCGAATGTTATTTTACGCGCCACTGGCAAAATTGCAGAAAAACAATTCATTCTTGGCCTTAATATTTTTGCTCTTTTAGTCCTTCTTGACGTATTCCGTCCCTTGTAAACTATTGCGACGGATATTTCTAAAGAATTATTTCATTTTATTTTATAGTGTAACATGTTCGATCCTGACTCGAGATGGATACCAATTTTTTTTCTCATAAATTTTTTGCTAATGGATGAACGCAGAGGTAAAAATGGTGTTGTTTTAAACATTGAAATATACATAAACGTAGTTTTGAATAATTCCACTAAAATTTTGTTTCTTATCTTTGAATATAATGTTGCGAATTGTATAATAAAAATACGAAAAATCTATTTTTGAAATGAATTAAAAATGAACCAATTTAGCTTTTATTTTTAGTAACAGCAGACAAACAATGTACCGCAACGGAAATGCGATAAGTGCGATACAATAGATATTGTCAACGTCGGGCTAAAGTTTCGATAAGGAACTTCATTCTTCCCATGTTTTATATATGTTTAATTTATATTCATGAAGTTTTTGATATTCGTTATTCTAGCGTTTGCAAGACGTGTCCGAAAAGAAAGTGTATTTTATAAAACTATAGAATTATGATATCTGCCAATACCTTAAAAAATACTACATGGCGATCGATGACTTTTTGTAGAAGGGATGCTGGATTGGATGTTTATATCTACTATCAAATATACACGAACAAGATGAAAACTACTAACAAAAATGGTATACCATAAATAAAAAAATCGACCGACAAATTCCTCAAAACGATCCGTTCGCTTCGTAATATGTATGCTATTCTATGCATTATTATAAGCATTAAAGTCGTTTTTTGTACGTTGGATGCTGTTAACGAATGCTTATACAATATTCGGCCTTGACAGAAGCGGAATTGAATGCGCATGTGTGAAAGTCGAATACTTTTAAACATTATGAATACGGAACGAATGACAGAATCCACTGTTGTTGGTATCTCTATGTTTACACGATTCATAGATGTTCAAAAGTTTAGAATGAGAATGTTTTGACTCATACCACGGGCGCGCCGTGTATTATGACTAGTCTCTAAAGGACAATATTAATTTATATGCGGCAATTTTTTGAATCTAGAACACAAAGGATGTGGAGCATCCAAAGCATGTATGAAGCGACCGCGCCTGACATTTACATGATTTTACATACGAGTATATTTGCATCAAATAATGAAATTAATTTCGATAATATAAAATGGGCTAACCTACTCAAAAAAAAGTCTTATCAAAGTAAGTCGTCGTGAGGTTTCGCAAAATTACTGGAGAATTTTTTTCCTTAAATAAAGTATGTTATTAATCATTTTATAAACGATGTGTCAAAAATATGAAAATTAATGTATTTTGCTGTTAGTACAAAGAGTATTTATTGACAAAACTTCTTTTTTATTCCTTTTTCAAATCAATTCAATTACTGTGATGACAAGACATATATGTATATATAAAATTCAATCATTGTGTTTTAAGTGGTAATATTTTAATTAACGTATTATAATGATATTATATATTTAAATAGACATAATAAATAGATGTCTGAATTGTCTCTCCTCAAGAGTAAAAAAGCATTTAAGATGTTAAAATAGTAGTGGTTTATCAGAATTTCTAAACATTTATCAGAAAATGATCGTATTTTTGATAAAAATTTGGGATTATCTGTTTTAATTAGAATAATTTAGAATTATTAGAAATAAGTACATCGTGTAAAATTAACCAATATATTATAAATAACCAACTAAATTTAAAAAAATTTCCTGAAAAATAATAAATAATTTCGTATTATTAAATCAATTTCCACATCCTTTCACCATCGTAACAATTTATGTTAGATACTAGATTGATTTGTTATAAATATATATATTTTTTTAAATTAGAACAATTTGACATATATGGTTTCAGTTAGTAAATTTGACATCCTGATGAAGGAAATGATTTTTGCCGAAACCGGTTGTTGTATTAAATAAATCTCATAAAATGGTTTAAAAAAAAGCACTAAATAATCTAAATTAATAAAAACCACAATGTAAAATTAGCAGCAAATATTAAAAATTAGTCAATATAAAACATTACTGCAACGCGTGTCGTTTCGTGGATTTAAAATTATTTTACTTTTAAAATTAGCAATATTAACTTGGTGGTTAAGATTCATATTTTTTATTTATTATCTTAGTTTTATTAACCACAATTGAGTTTAAAAAACATCTACCGGTTTCGGAAAACACTTTCCCTTCTTCAGGATGTCATAACTAACTATGTTAGTTAGTTAGTTATGACATCCTGAAGAAGGAAAAGTGTTTTCCGAAACCGGTAGATGTTTTTTAAACTCAATTGTGGTTAATAAAACTAAGATAATAAATAAAAAAAATAAAATTATTTTATTGAAGGATTTCAAGAAACCATCATGCATGACAGACAGCCTACACTGCATTAGTCCAGACAAACGTTCAGTTCAAGTTCGAAGCCTACCCTCCGCGTCGGGGTGTAAAAAATAAATAAAAAGTACCTCTCGAGACGCGAACCCGGGAATCATTAATAATGGGATCCGGCGGACACGTCTTGTTGAGCCGAGTCTGCACGGCCGAATTTTATTAACGCCGATAACGATCTTAATTTTGAGATGCCAGCATCTTTATTTATCTCCAAGTACCATTTGGACCGGCAGAAGGTATGGCCGATTGAATTTTATCAAAGCGATCGGAATCCGTTTATCTAGAGGTAGACATATTATATAAGGCCTGCAGATGGTGAGAACCTTCGGCCTGGAAATGAGCGAATTAGTTGATATTAAAGAATCTAGTGATCTCTAAATGATTTATTTTTAATATAATATTATATATCTGTAGAATTTAATAATCCGTTATTCTTAATATTGCGTACAATGTACATATTTGAGGTAAGACCTCTGAAAATAAAATGAAAAATATATGGATCACTAAAGCACGCAGAAATAATATATACTTATACACACCTAGTAGATACACAATAATTAAGTACAACTAAGTATAAATATTTAGGATTAATTCTAGATGATAATTTAAACTTCAAAAAATACAGAACCGTCTTAAATACGTCCTAAAACAATATTGTGATTTACAAACTCTTAAAATGATATACCGTGCATTGGTTGAATCAATATTACAATACGGAATACTAGGTTGGGGTGAAACTTATCACATACATCTCAAACCAATAATTACAACACAAAAGATAATAATAAAAATAATTTTTAAAAAGACAGATCACCCAACCCATCAAGTTTTTTAAATTATCTTCCTTGTAAAAAAACTGTTTAATTTTTTTTTTTTTAAGAGGGTATAATAAAAGTCGGATATATCAGAATAAAACTAATGAACATGTTATTTTAAAAATATCCAAATCAGGAATAGGACATACATGCATCGTACAGTGCTCCTAGATTATAACCAACTGCCAAAATCAATTAATCAGAAGTAAATGTATATGTGTACAAAAAAGAGATTCTAAAATGGCTTAAAGTCTTCAAAATAATAAAATAATTATGTATTCAACATTTTTCTTATTCCCAAGTTCTAATCTGATCAATTTCTTAATATTTAAAAAATATTATGAAGTTATTATGTCACATCGTATTATCATTCATTTTAATTTTATTTTATATAAATGTTGATAGCCACCTCCATAATTCAAGACCTTTCTTATTTAGGGTGAACAACTCCATTGTTGAATTATGTTGTTGAATATATGCGCTCCTATATAAAAATGGTGCTTTTTTAGAGGTTTGTTTTTCGAATTAGCAACACTTTTTCCAGCTACCGCCAATTTAACAGCTGACAGCTGATTTGTGCTCAGTTTAGTTTACCATTTTACCATGAATAGACTTATGCTAAAACAACGCTTACAAATTGTGCAAATTTATTTCGAAAGTTCGCGAAACTTACCGTGCGCTATGTCCATTTTACGGTCGATATAATCGTCCATCCGAGCAAGTAATTCAAATATCCACGGATCGTTTTCACACCAAGCATACTGTAATTGATAATACGCATCCACAGAGATGTCGTACAGTGTACACTGAAGAAGCTGTTGTTGCAGTGGGGCGTAGTATTGAGCAGGACCCTGATGAGTCGATTCGCCATCGAGCAATAAATCCATGATTACTGACTTTTTGTTCCCCAATTGAATAGCATTAATGTGGAAGAGCTATGGTTCCAACAAGACGGTGCAATATCCCACACAACGCGTGCCGGAATTATTGACGGAAACATTCTATGAATAATAATTGCCTAATTTCAACTTTGTAGAATTTTCGACATTGTATGTGCTCCTTACCTTACTGAGACATCAAGTATTTAATATAAAATTAAGATACCTGGTTACTTAATGAAGTAACCAGGTATTTTAACATACTTAAATTGTTTTTTTTTCAGAGTACATGAGGCCAGCACATAACAAATTCATAATAATGTTTTTTTGAGTTCACAGCAGCGAGCCATACAACGGTGTATTGATTTTTCCATTTTGTTTGTACAACCTCCTTCAGGGTCGTGAATTTCGGTGTTTGCAAACATCACGTGAGTTAAGAAGTCGATCGAACTTGTACACAAGACGACGGAAGTCCACCATTTAGTATCAAAACGTCGCTTTAGTTTTTAGTGGTCGGTTCTGAAAATCCAGGTATCTCAATGTTCCCGCGCATCATTCTGACAAAACATTTAAACATTTCCCAAAATGTCTCACAAGAAATAAACTTTTTTCCTCAAGAATTTAAACCACAAATATATCTTGACCCTGAACTACAAAATGGTGCTTAAATCACAATGTGGCAGATTTTAGTGGTGCGGTATCTAATAAGGCCTAATTTTAATTGCAGCTTGAATAATAAATATACTCAGCTCAAGACAGTAGATAAAATAGATCCTACCCTGTCTTGTGTCGTAGAACATTGTAGGAAATAATTATTTCTATCTGAAAAGAGGTATTTCTTTCCGAAATCGTTTGCAGTTTCCTTTTGTAGACATGATCTTTTGCGACGTTGAACTAGGCTCGCCTTATATCTCTATGAAGCATGTCTCTCATCTTTCTTAAACTGTAACCTTTTAGCATCCATCCGTTAGCTCTCATGATATCACCGGGTAGCCCAGATCAGTGGCCTATCCTGTTCGTTCTGATCGTGGATAATTTAACAGCAGGCGTTAATTCTTCTTAGTTCTCCCCTTTTCATCAATCTGCGCAAATACCAAACAAACTTCAGAACGCATTTTGTGGACCCACAAAGGATCGTGGGATGCGCGAACCTAATGACCTTAATGGTCAGTTTTAATGCCTTCAAAAAGTTTATAAAATTTCTTTATTAAACCAATGTTTACATTCTTCAACTCCGGTTGGTCAAAAATTCTCTCACACCTTTTTAATTCAAAAGGTTGACCATTTATATATTCCACAATTTATTTTTTTAAATTTGTACCCTAATATCTTCATTGCCTGGTGACTCCCCCAGGCAGACTTCTCCTGTGTCAACGAGCACTCATGTAGGTATCGCAAAGAAGACGTAAACCTCAGTTGCTGTGTAGTCGGTAGGACTTTTAAAAAGATTTCTATTAACATTTTCAAACATCTATTATCTCTGATATTTAGTTGAGATACATTTCAGTACCGAGTATACCTATTGAGATTTTGATTAAGAGTTCAGAATTCATGTACACGACGTTCGATTTAACAGAGAGACTCGAGCGTGTCTTAGAACAATTTTCATCTAGACTCTTAAAGGTGACCTGAGTGGTTGTCCACTCAGCTATCCCTCACTGATAAGCCCCTTAGGTTTTACCAACGGGACACCCGCACCCTTATAAACCCCGGAAGAGTTCAAAGTTTCTTCCACATTACAGCAGGACGTCTTTCCTAGGCCAGTTCCTTCCAGACCTTCAAGTATTCTATACGCACATAGCACAGTAAGTATAGTCAGAGACGGAAAAGGAACACAGCGGAGCATGATGTAAGAGTGATAGGAGCGATCGGGCCAGACTGAGCACGGCTTCTCTCCGTAAAAGCCTGTAGCCTGAATGTTAGTTGTACTGTTGTTGGTACTCGAATTTGTTTGATAACAAATTATATTTTTACCATCGTAAAATACGTTTTATTACAGCAATCTTAGCTTCTAAGTTGTGATTAACGGATTTGGCCTAATACTATTTATTTTTAAACAAAGAAAGCAAACATTTTTTTCTTTTACATTCAAATTCACCCAACTGATAACCGGAATATCAATGACCAATAGACTGACATGTAATTTATAACGTACAAAACGCTCGAGATGGCGCAAAACATTGGCACATTCCCGCTCCCACTGGCCACACCATCCTCCACCCTGATATAAGTACGATTTATTTGAATGCCATCCACTCCAAATTTTGCATAGTTAATGTTTGATATCCTACGTAAAGCATAGACATTCTCGCAAACCCACCCCCTCCTTAAAATATAAATATACATTATATAGTACTGAATTCCATCCATCCCAAATTTGTCATAAACACCCAAAACTCTCCAACACTCTCCTCTTCATCAGTAGATTAAAATATTTTTGTTGTCAGTTAGTGGCTTAGTTGTTAGAGGTTCATGTCTCGTTCCTTAAGACCACCAAATTAGTCGTATTAGATTAAACTTTTTAAAGAAAAATACGTCACATTAACATTTTTATTATTTAAAAAAAAAATAGGACTAACTTGCTGGTCTCCTGGAACCTGGCTCTACCGCCCCGTTCCCTGACGATTGATCCCCAGACCCCAGACATTTGATCTCCTGACAGTTGTTCCCCAGACAATTGTTCCTTCAGACAGTTGATCTCTCTTCCAATTGTTCTTCCAAAGCTTCTTCAAGTACCTATTTATATTCGTAAATACTATTTAAAGTCTCGATAAGTGAAATAATATCGTAGTTCTGAAATTAGCAAATTAACTTTGTAGTTCAAATTCATTATTTTTATTTGTTAACTTTGTTTTATTAACCACTTAAGTTAAATTTAGTTGGTTGTTTATAATTTTTTGATTAGTTTTACATGCTTTATTTATCTCCAACGATTCCAAATTATTTAATTTTTAACCAACATCGTTTACATGCAAAATTGTCAATCCCAATTTTTTATCAAAGCCATGACCATTTTTTATCAAATGATTAGAAAATTCTGAAAACCCACTGCTGTTCAAACATCTCAAATGCTCATTTACTCTTACATTAAAATTTCTATCCGTTTTACCAATATAAAATGCAGTACAATTCTTACAACTAAGTTTATAGACACCAGAATCATTAAATTTATATATTATTATTTGTATAAAATGCCGGTCTAATGTTTCGTAGTAGGTGTTTAGATATTTGATTCGAAAAGTTATTTATGTATAAAATCTTACGCCAATAATCATTATGTTTTATCTGTGATTTATATAAAAATTGATTATTATATTCTTTTAATTTATTTTTTTAAATAGTGTATATTAAACCTGTATTATACCCGTTATTAACTGTTATTTTTTTAATTGTATTCAATTCAATATTGAAATTGGATGTTGACATAGGAATATTGACTAAACGATGTGGAACCCTGAATGCTTGTGTGGTAATGGATGATTAGATTCACCATGTATGATAGTATCTGTAAAAGTTGATTTTATTCAAATTTGGAATTCAATTTTATTATTATTATTTTATATTGCACACAATAATTTACTGTATATTAAACAATTGAAGAGTAAATGACACCACAGTAACCCCACCCCACCCAGAGTGGAGGTGTGACAGGTAATGACTCCTCGCGTCTTATCATCCACTTATCTGCCGGCCGCGAATCCAACATGCGGGCGCGGTACCTAATGAGCAGCATCCGCCTAGATAAAGACGCTCAGTGTAGCAGTCAGACACCACTTCCTGTCAGCCGCGACGTGTACTACAATGGCGTAACACAAACCGGTCAGGATAAACAGATGCATACCTTTTAAAAACAGGGTCGGATCGGAAAAAACTATACAATATTATAAAAATAAGTGAGTACAATTAATACTCTCATGAGTACATGTAAATATCTCGAGTATGTACACATTGTTCATTTTGAAGAAAGCAAATATTATTGCATTTATTTTTACATTTTAATATGGTGGGATAAGATCCCGTCGACTGTATAGGTTAGTTGGTGCAATCCGAATTGGAACAAGAAAGGAATATTTCCAGATGGATCTGTCTTCCCTTGATCTCGGTCCTGAGTTGGACGTCAATTTTCACCTCCAGTTGACTAGCACTTTAACACCGCTTCTTTTTCGTTGTCTGCATTTTTACGTACGGCGCTACTCTCGAACGTTAAAAGAAACACAGATGCTGATCGTTTCGTGTTGAAATGCAATCTGTTCCCACGTCGGTAAAATCTCTTATTAGTTGGCCAGAGTGGGAAAGGTATATAAGGTTTCTTTGGAAGTACAGAATGTACAGGAAATAGTTACTCGACTTGCGTCGACATCAATATATTTATTATTGTAAAATGGTTATTTAGCAATGTTCCTTTGTGAAGGCAGATACTAGGTTTGTATTATATTTTAATACAAATGTTTAGGTAGGTGCCGCGTAGGTTCTGAATTCACAAAAATTGAAGTTTTTACCAACTTATCGATATTTGATTTTATTATTAAATTTTCGATATTTGAATTTCTAAAAAATATCTAAATATAAGTTTGACGTTTGCGGGTATGTACTAAATAAAATATGGTAACAAGTATGATGTATTTGTTTGGTTACTTTTCCGTCAGATAATATTTTTTAAAATTACATTGGTCATCATCATCATCATCAACATCATCATCATCGTCAACATCATCATCATCGTCATCATCATCATCATCAACATTATCATCATCTTCATCACCATCATCATCATCATCATCGTCACCACCATCATCATCATCATTATTGTCATCATCATCACCACCATCATCATCATCAACATCATCGTCATCATCATCCAAAATGTGAGTTTATTTATTTCCCTATTTCTCGGGGTCTACTTTTCAGCTACATACAGAGCTGTGAAGAGTTCCGGGGCTTTTACTCGTCGAACTTTTGTTTCTAGAGATGCAGCTAGAATATACATATATTGTGGTAACTCTTGAATTTCTATCCTCCGGTTTGTGTCTTGTGTATCTTGGTAGGTGTTCCAGTGAATGCCTTCGACAGCTGTGGCTCTCTGGTTTCCTATTGATAATATGGTCAGATATGAAATATGAACACTACCACTAACCTTTAATTAAGCGCGCTGATACTCTGGCGTCATAGCTGGTCCGATTTTGATCTTCTTCTAGGTAAATTTCTGACCGACCGAAATGCGCACTGATTATTGAAATCTCTTTAACATACGGTGTACTAGATGCAATTGCGTCTTGTCGTTTTGTGCGCTCTTCAATCTAATAAAATGGCGTAAATATTCATGCTCATAAATGACCAATAGCAACAACAAGATATACAATAATCCTGGTATTATTACACGAATTTACACAAGAATTACACTAAGAGTAAGTATTTACAAGTAGAAGTAGCGTTGATAATAGAGCGCTTCCTAAGGGCGCGGCAACTTATAATGACTCTCCCACAAACACACTCAAACAACCATCTGTCCGATATTACGCTGTTTTCATTGCGGACCCACACACATATACATGACAGATTTCATACATACATATTAATTTCTGCACGAATTGACCTTGACCTTTAACGAAGCTACTGATCAAACTTATCTTTATTTCTAGTTTACATGAAATCAAAAGAACATTCAAAATATATAAATGTAGCAATATATCTATACTTAATAAAGTATCGAACTTAAATACCACAAATCCAATACAAAATAAATTCAAGAGACTTGATAAAATAAGTGACTTTCAGCTACAAAAGAGATGCTTTACCTTGGGGTGGCTTTGCTATTGTTAAAACAAAATAATATTTAATTTGATCAAAGATCTTGAATTTATGTATGTAACTAAAAATAACTTCAGAATGTATGTGAATCGCGAAAATTCATACTCGTGTGAATTCACAAAACTTAATTTGCCAGAACTTTCATTTAACAAATTTACATTACAATGTGTTTTAATTACTAATGGTAAACCGCCTGACTTACTGTGATTGTGACGACCATTGGTAACTGAGATTTAACTGTCGAAGGTTTACTTTCTAGTGTCTAGTCATTACTTAAAAAATTTCGAATAATCAGTTACCAATCATCGTTATAATTGAACATAATCATAGTCACAATAATGCTTTAAATAACAATTTAATCACAGACCAGTAAAAGTGTACATATAGGAGAGGGGTTTTCAACAGCAGTTAGGGAATGAAGGGCATAGAAACATAAATCTGATAGTTTATGATACATTTATGCAACAGTAAACGTGTTTACTCTTCGAAAATTAAATATGTAGGTTAACAAGATGTATATTTTGCATTAATGCATATTATTCTGTCAGTCATATATTTAAAAAAAGTGGGCGACACCAAAATCAAAATATCGGAACAAGAAATTTGCGTTAGTTCATGTCTAATATATTTATGGTCTGTGGATTTAACCATTACTAGTTTTAATATAATAAAAAAAGATGAAAATTAAAACTCAAAAATAATGTCGCTGTAGCGTAATTGGATAACGCACCTTACCGGGTTTGGAAAGAGATCCAGGTTCAAATACTGGTCGTGCAAAAGTATTTAAAAATCGTTTTACCTTTTGGAATGTATTGATCATTTTATAACACTTAATAAAAATTGGTCGTTCCAATAGAAAGGTATTAGGGAATAATTACTAATTAGGAGAACACATTCATATTGTGAAGTTGTAATTATTCAGAACGTAGGTCTGCGATATTTTAAATATTAATTAATTGTATTAATTAGAAACATACACTAATATTTTCCAACTGTGCTAAAATATGTCGCTGTAGCATAGTTGAATAAATGCACCTTTCCCGGTTTGGAAAGAGATCCGGGTTCGAATCCCGGTGGCGCAACAAAAATGTTTTCGATAAAATTGATTTTATATGTATATCTTTCTGATTAATACAATTAAATAATATTTAAAATATGACAGACCTATGATCTGAATAATTACAACTTCACAATAAGAATGTGTTCTCCTAATAAATAATTTGTATCAGTGTACCCAAATATTTAATAAAAATGAATTAATAATTCTGGCGTCAGCTATCGGATTAGTTAAAGGTATTTGAGATTCCGTAAAAACAAAGCAGCTTTCAAATAATGGAACGACAAAAATGTATTAATTTGAAAAAGATAACACATACATAGGTTCAAAAATTTGTTGTCATAAAATATGTCGCTGTAGCATAGTTGGATAAATGCACCTTCCCCTGTTTAGAAAGAGATCCAGGTTAGAATTCCGATGGTGCAACAACAATATTTTCGATAAAATTGATTTTATATGTAAATTTTTCTAATTAATACATTTAATTAATATTTAATAAATACTAAGCCCAATTTGAATAAACTAATTTACTTATTTTTGTGGAGAAATATGCTCTGTGTTGTTCAAGATACGTATTCTTGTTTCACCATGTATAATATACTACAGATATCCATAATTCATGGAACATAATAATGTTATTTATTATACAAGTTGGCTAAGATGTGTATACATCAAAAACATTACAGATATATTAATTTTGCCTTGAAACAAAAATTCAGAAAAGATACTTAATGAACGACTTATTTTCGTAGAATTCTTCACGGAAAGTTAATCTTACATCCATATCGCATTCCTGCCATATTTCTTGGGTGGAACCGAATCATCGTCTCGTGCAGACCAACATTCCTCATCCAGATTTATGTATTAATTTTAATTAATTCCTTATGAATCATCTTCCACCAGACAGTCGGTGGTTAAGTCAGAGAATCGCTTGACAGACGGTAGCCTTTGCGTTGGCGGAATTACATAACCTTACTCAATTACGGCCTAACCGTTCCATTCCTCAGTCTGTCCAATTTTCTAAGCTCATTACACTATTTTAGTTTAATTTCCTAGAACAGTACCCGTAGTAGTTAGGCATGGATATTACGAAACTAAGTATTCATCTATTTCTAGACTCTAATAAAAACTTCATTTGTTATGCTAAATATACTTACTAAATATGAGATCAATATCTTGTTTTTTGGTTTTATCGCAATCTTTAAAATAGTTTTGTCTTCGAATAGAATTGTTTATTCGGAAATATTAAAGCAATTATAATAATTTTCCTATTTTAACGTACTTAGTAAATTACATATTTATGTTTCAAATATACAAATTTTAAAACAATCATGAATTATTTAATACATACAATTTTTAAATGAAGATTATAGAAAAAGGGATAAAATTGTCATCTTCTTGCTGGGCAAATGCCTCCATCGCTAGCGAGGTTGTGTGGGTGGAATGGTGAACGTTACATTGTGTAAAGTCATCACTTAAGCCAGCCGAAGGCAGGTCGTAACCCCTGTAATTACATTTTCATGAATAAAAAATAGCTTCGTCTTTGTGAAATTCTATTATTTGTTTAATAACACTGCCTTTATAGGTGAAAATTCAGTAATTATGTATTTTTGGACATATTCAAATATTGCCTATGTGGCCCGCCTCCTACAAAGTTCACCGCTCTTCTCAATATCGTCAATCCAGCGTACTTGTGGTCGGCCTCTGCTTCTTTTGTCTAGCCACGGATACCACTATAGAATTTTACCACTCCAACGTTCATCAGTTAGTGTTGCCACGTATCCGGCATAGTCCTATTTCAGTTTAGCAACAGTTCGTACAAAGTGGAACATTATATTTTCTTCTCAACCACAAACTAATTAACTTACCTTCCCCGCAGAGGTAGGCAGAGAGGATAGAGTACAGCCTCATCCATATTCATACATCTTCTCATACAAGCTCGCCGGTTATTGTAGCATCTAACAAGACCATCTTCCAGTATCTGGTTTACCTGGTCATGCCACGTCTTTCGCGGACGTTCTCTATTTCTGCGTCAAAACTTGCGTCATATATCTTTTTTACTATTATCTCTTCTTTCATCCGTTCCATGTGACTAAACCACCTAAATAATCATTTTTTAATCTTACTCACTGTACTGGAGATCAACTTTACATTATGTCTTTATTTCTTAGTTATTTGCTCTGTCAAAATGAATCTGCCACATATACGACCAAGTTTTCTCATTTCCACTACATTCAGTATACTTTCATTCCTCTTTTGCTAGCTTCAGGTCTCATTTCCATACATCAGTGTCGGTACTAAGACTCCATTGTAAACCGTTAGTATTGCCTAGGTTGACAAGTTCTCATTAGTTATAATTCCATTCAAACCGCCGTTCACTTTATTTCCTGCATTCACCGTTTTTTCGATATCTTTCTCAGTCTTTTCGTTTCTATCAAACATACTTCCCAAATACACAAACTCATCTACTTGTTCCAAACATTCACTACCTACAAGTATTTTGTACGTTGTCTTGCTTTCCTCCTTCCCGAATGCCAGCACTTTCGACTTGTTGGCATTTATAATAAGGTCGCTTTCTTTGTATACAATGTATACCTTGTATATGGGCTATTTATTTGTATACTGTTTATAAAGTATGTTAATAAGATGTTAGGTTAGGTAGTATGCGCGCTATTTATTTTTATTTTTATTTTATTTAACTTTATAACTATGTATCTTGCAAGAATACCACTGGTTTAGTCTCGGTTCACTTACATTACAGTGAGCTGTCAAAACATCGCGTAACTAACACTTCATTGATCAGCGGGTTCAGAGTGTTAATTGCAAGCGGTATTGATCCCGTAAATTCCTTCGATAGCTGGTTCCCAGGTTTCTGATTGACAATAAGGGCACATATGATACATGGACACTGCACTAATCTTTTAATTGTACGTGCTGATTTTCTAGCCAAATGTTGTTCTTTCGGCTGGATAGATTTCGACGGATCAAAATGCGCACTCCTGACGATCGGTTCATTTGGACCCCTGGAATGGTCGAAGTACGGGATGTAATTGATCCACCTGTCGTTTACCGATTTCTTGCATTCTCCAAAAAAAATCGGCAACACCCACGCGTACACATGCATAATTTGAATCAAATGGTTTCAACCATGAAACCCAGTGGTGCCAATCGGAGTAATAAGGCGCGTAAACAGGAATATTAGCAAAATTGCAAATTATTACAAAAGACACGAACGAATCGAAAGTAGACGAGTTTGAGCAGCACTTTGAAATTTTAGCTGGAGAAATTCGCGTGCGAGGCAATTGTATAGAAAACTTTCATTAATAACTCCACTATTAATAATAATATACTTGACAGGTAATTGTTTGCGAACAGCGGAGAAGCTACATTGTCATAATACATGTAGCTGATGAAGCAAGATGATTATTGCAGGCTCTTTAGCGGATCTACATGAAAGTTATTATAAAAATGTTACAATCATTATTCCTAGAGATTGCAGACGATATTTCGAAATGTAGAGAATTTCGAAATTTGTTCTCATAAATACAATTAAGAATTCCAAAAATTTTATAGCGAATTTCGAATTATAAATATATAAAAATAAAATATTGTTACGATCACAGACTCTCGGCTACGTTCCGAAGGGATCGTTTCTAGAAAACAATCTAGAGAGAATAGACACACTCGGCCTGCACTTAAACAGACAAAAGACAAAAGATAACTGCTGCATCAAAAAGATGTCTGAAAACTGGCGGATCAGTATTGAGATTTGTTTTGGTTATTCTATCTTGGTTTTCTGTTAAATTATCGATATTTTTAACAAAGTAAATTGGAGTAGTTTTAATTTATTACCGTTATTTGATATATACAGTAAAACCTTGTTGCCGTGTAGTAGCAAAGGCAACACTTCTGCGCGAAATAATCTTTGGCTAAGCATTTTAATTCTAATATGTAATAAATTATAATCATGTGATTCAAAATTTGAGGAAGGGATGTAAATCCATTCCTAAGAATGAACTTCCACGTCGGTAGGCGCCTTTATCAGGATAAAGTACCTCTAAGCTGATTTCTTTGTTAATGCTTCGGATGAGATTCATGGAGGATTGCTCATGAACAGAGAAGGATGACGATTACGATTAGAGTATATCCGCTCGAATCATCTTCATATGGAAAAAACCCTATTTAAACACCACGCCGTGAAGGACGTTAATTTACAAGTAACCCCAAAAACTTTGACATTCATCAGGCAGCAAAACTTATCCAGTGCAATTCAACCAGTTATCCTACTACTTTTTTTTTTTTTGTAGCAAAAATAGTTCAAGTGAAAATATAGGTAGCTACTTTACTTGACGTGGTCTGTTCTAAACCAATTACCTGTGCAGTTTTTAAAAGTTGTAAATATTTAGGTACAATCGTTATAAAGTAAGGTAAGTAAGTATAATGTAAAGTAAGTTATAAAAAGTCATGTGAGAAAAGTACAATCAGAAGTTATAAAATGTTATTGTAAAAAAGTTATAAAAATATTATTGTCTGTAATACACAATAGTTGGAGACAAAAATGTGTAGGTAGTTAGGTTAGCACAAATGACAAATTAGTTTCATTTTGCTTTCTATCCACATCAAGCGACCACTTGGCGAGCACAAAATAAGAAAGTTCGTTGAGCGAATTTGGTATTCATTTTTGGCACTGAAAAGTATCCTATGGCTTTGCTCCTAGTTTTCTTTGCATCGGATCGTGGAAGTAAAGTTAATTTTTTTCTAAAAAACAGTTTTAAGATTGCTCTAGTAAACAGTTGTCTTATATACAAAACTTGAAAGGATTTAAAGAGTTCTTCAGAGTTGTCTAAATGGCCTCTTATTTATTACTCTGATGACCTATTTCTGAGCCTTAATTAGAGAATCTATTGAAGTAAGAGCTGCACCGCCCCATACACATATTGCATAACTGATGAGACTCTGACAAAGTAAATAGTATACCATTTTTAATAAAGTAATATTCATGAATCTGCTTAAAATTTTGAAAATATAAATTAATTTTCTCACTTTGGATCTTACTCGATCGATATGAGGAACCCATCGAAAATTTTCATCAATTGTTAATCCGATATAAATTATCTCGTTCGTGTTTTCAATGACGTCATGATTTGAATCAGAAATGCATGTATGTATTTTAATAATATTTGAAACGACATGGCTCTCTGGTTTTTTTAACGAAAAGGCAATAAAATATGTTTTTTTTTAGTTAAGTGTAAGTAGGTGATTGTCTAGAGTTCTTTTGATTTCTGTTTTTGATTATCCATCTATTGCGCTACATTTTATGTACAATATTTTATGAGGATTATTAAAAATATTTTTAAATATACTTGAAAAGTAAGTTCCATATCAAAATAACACGTTTTGATCCCACTACACCACTGGCAATGATGGCAATGGATTCGATTCGCCACCCCCGCAGATTCTTCGGGGATGGATTTGGACTTTAGACTACCGCGTACATACTGAGATTCGAGCGCTGCTACTTGTTTCACTCCTCACTTCATGCTTATTGTTCGTTAAACGTCAAATTTCAATTCATTGACTACTGGACTGATATTGGTTCCGTTCGTCCGTTGGGTAAATTTGAATCATCCCAACAACAGTTAAAACAGAATATATGTTTGTAATTTAATACCTTCTGTTTGTCAAATTTTGTCAGACGCACAAAGCCTTCACACACAAGCCAGTAGGTTTGAAACTGAGGGGAAGACCGCAAAGTAGATGGGTGGATAATATTAACCCATTCCCCGCGGGTGACTCATATATGAGTCGCGCCTTACATGCCCACAGCGCGGGTGACTCAAACATGAGTCGCCGTGTTTCGCCCGCCGCTAGTGCTTACATACGCGCTGAGGAGCGGTGAAAATTACGCCAAAATTATTTGGAATCTTTATCCTACCGACATCTGATGATATTTATTATCAAGGATTATTAGCCATCTTATAATTAAACACGGAATAATAAAAGTCCTCGTATCATCCAGTATCGCTCAATTATTCAAATTCTCAAACCCAGTTTACGCGTGTAGAATGTAATGCGTTTCAAACTATAGAGTTAAATTTAATATCAGTATTTAAAAACTTTAAATAGTGTGCATTAGTCTCAGAAATCAGCGCCTAGTACGTATGACCACAAATGACGCTAGTGTAGCGATGTTGTAGGGCACTGCTGCGTTCTCTCATAGATAATTTTGTTTACGTTATTTTGTAATTTTGTTTCTGATTTCTGAATTTGTTTATATTCGTGAAGATACTTGAGTACCTTTGCTATCAATTTCTTAAAAATAAATCGTAAATTTGTTGCATTATTCTACTGCAAAATTGTAAATTATAATGCCACCAAATAGTGCCGCGTGTGAAAGATGTCATGCGTATTTATGAACGCGGTCAATGGGTTAAGGCATAGCTGCAAAAGACTGGAGTCAAGGGATGAATGGCGGAATAGCATTTTTTCAAAATATACAAATATTAACAAAGGCTGCCTATTTGAAATAGTCAGGAGGCGAATTAATTAGATAAACTCCATCTTTATATTTTTTTTAAGTTTGATTCGCCGTTTTTTCGCGACGTTTTTCGTCACTGCTGCTGGTGGAGTGAAAATGATAAGGATCAGGAATGGAAAATCCTGGTCAATAATGCCCAAAGGTAGTACAACATCAACAGTGGGATGTACGTAACCCAGCATGATAGTCTTTATACTACCATTCGGTTGAAAAGACCGCGTAAAAATAACCAAATTGTTTTCCACTACGATAACGCTCGCTTTCATGTCGAACGCCGTGTGATCGAATCCATCGCTAGCGAGAAATGGGATTTGCTACCCCATTCGCCCTACTCTGCCACCGAGGACTCCACGACACCTGTCTACCACATCAAATGCTGTCTGAAAAATTGGTAGGTTGACAGTCTATTAGGACCTGATGGAGAATGTCAAATCTTGAATAGCGTTATATTTTATGAGGTTCGTTTTCGTTTTTGGTTATGTTAAAATATAATTTACAATGTAATAATAAAGGCTGTTTTTTTATGAAGTATAGAACTTTAAAACGAATTACATATTAATCGTGGTAATGGCCATGGTATTGAGTTAATTGGAAAGATAATGTTGTACCGTTAGTGTTTAAATGTGATTTCGCGTATATGGATGCCGCGGCTGGCTCGAATAAAGCGCAATCTAGAAGTCTAGTTTTTGTAGCAGCAGGCTTCCAAGTCGTATAACGTCTGGTTTATCTGTGTAGACTAGCAACATCACCTATCCCCACTAAAAATAATCCAAAAGTTAATTCACGTAATCTTGGAGGCCAATTCACAGGTCCATTATGCGAAATTATTCGCACATCGAATGTTTCCTTCAACAAAATGATTGTAGCGCGCACTGTTGCATGTTGCGCCGTTTTATTGTAACCACAGCTCTTCCACATTACATTCAATTGAGGAACGAAAAAGTCAGTAATCATGGATCTATAGTGCTCTCTATTGTCCGCACTGACCGGCGTCATTTTTGAATAAGCAACAGCTTCTTCTGTGCGCACAGTACGACGTCTCTGCGGATGCATATCAATTATCGTATCAATTAAAGTATGCGTGGTGCGAAAACAATCCATAGTTATTCAAATTACTTACTCGTATCGACGATTATGTCAATCGTAAAATAGACGTAGCGCATGGTAAGTTTCGCGAACTGAACCACGATTTTCGAAATAAATTTGCACATTTGCAAGTGTTATTCTGGCGTAAGTCTATTCATGGTGCAATGGCAAACCAAACTGAGCACAAATAAACTGTCAATTAAAGCGATGCCAATTCGAAAAACAAACCTCTAAAAAAACACCCTTTACAATGTAAATTATGTTATTATTAATATAATTTTTAAAAAACGGCCGATAATTATGGATGAACCCAATATTGACCTATTTCAAGGGTTAGATGTGACTGCAACCTTTCAACCTGCCTCAAACAAGCCCTATTTATGTATATATGCTTAAATTGCATAATTTTTAAAAATATTTCATCAATTCATTTGAGACCTTAATATAGCTCTGGTTTACTATGCCTCGTAAAGTTGACCTATTTTTGGCAGATATTTTTGAACCCATAGCAAGTTTTAAGACTGTTCGGCGACGTGGTGATGAAACCAACAATGAATAGCGAAACATCGGTTAATAACATGAGGTTAGTAACACGCGGCATAATAACTGAAAAATTATGCAAAGAGGATTCTGAACAACTGCGAAGGTAAACCTGGATAACTTATATTAATTTTTGTATGCAAACTTAAAATGGATATTGGATTGATTTGTTTTTTTAATTGCTATCGAACTATCTAGCTTTTTGTAGTTCCTTCTTGTGAAGATTATTTTGTTTGAATGGCCATGCACATAATAACTGAAAAATTATGCAAAGAGGATTCTGAACAACTGCGAAGGTAAACCTGGATAACTTATATTAATTTTTGTATGCAAACTTAAAATGGATATTGGATTGATTTGTTTTTTTAATTGCTATCGAACTATCTAGCTTTTTGTAGTTCCTTCTTGTGAAGATTATTTTGTTTGAATGGCCATGCACATGGTTATGGTGGCTGCTGCCAGGCCACGACCAGTGTTTCCGAAATTAACAAAATAGAAAAAATAACAGTTTTATCTCTTAATCAAAGTTAACTGAAAAATTACTAAAAAAAGTTAACTAAAACATACTTCAACTTACACATTTATTTTATAGGTCATAAGGCATAAATATAACGTAATATTAAATCTACATGTATTGAATCAATAATACCTAGAAGAGACCGTGCTTATATATGCCTAAAATATTATTTCATATTTGTCTCTTTATAAAATTCACATGTTTCAGTATGTTGATGCGAAACAAAGATACGATATCCTTTGTTATGGAGGCATTAATTAAATATTTTTCTATTTACTAATCAGAAAATACTGATATTAAACACTACCACAATCGTGTCGTAGCTAAAACATAATATGGATAAAACAAAGTAAATTTAAATATATTCGTGTGCGAGAAGTGTACCTTCATAACTTCTTATTTTTATTTGTTTATTATAGTATGTCTAGAATTGTTATTACGTAATAATGTATTACTTAATAATCGTCAGTCTTCTTCCGTGTTACGGCACTCAATAGGATGTTCCCAGGGGATTGATAATAATCTGGAATTCTTGCTTCAACAATGACTGGCGGAAGCAATAAAACAGCCATTAGAATTTCATCTTTATTTCTGGAGTTATGGTTCTGCAGGCAATAATATCAAATCATAATTTAATATCTCAAATCTCCTATTGTCGGCACCACTGTGCTCGCCGACATTACAATATTTGTAAAAAATGACAAATTCGTGTAATTCATTCATTGTACCTACCCGTAAAAATATATTTTTTTATTTTTTGCTATTACGTGGGACTTGCTTATTTGAATTATCTTTTTTAATGTAATTTTATCGGAGGCTCCTCAAGTGAAATTGTCACGAAATTGTGTTAAAATTATTTAACAATTGCGGATGAACTGTAATATATAATAAAGTTGTTAGGTGGTACATAGTATCTTTACATTATTGATACAAATAAGGATGAAATATGTACCAAATAATTCTTACTTGGAATTTTTCTTTTTGGTTCGTACCGCCTTACGTATTATATTATAAATACAAAAACGACAATACCTTTGATATTACCAATTGTGACAGAGTGGATTTCTGACTAAAGACTTATTTTCAATGTATATTTAACTAAGTCTGAAACCTTTAGTTGAGGTTACCTGCGAAATTCTACGAAAAAATATATTAATATACGTTTTAATGAATTTCCCTCTTGAAATTCAATAGTGTGCCACTCCACACTGAGTATATATAGAGGATAACTAGCAATCATTGAAACTGGCACCATGGCGTACTTAGAAGAAACATTAATTTTATTTAGATGATGAAAAATAGGTAGATGGATCTTTCAAATAATGGAACGATTAAATGTATTAATATCAAAAAAGTAAGATATATGTTCGAAAATTTGTCGCTAAAAATATCGTCGCTCTAGCATAGTTGAATAATGCACCTTTCCCGGTTTGGAAAGAGATATAGGTTCGAATCCCGGTGGCGCAACAACATATTTTACGATAAAATTGATTTTATATTTATATATTTCTAATTAATATATTTAATTCATACTTGAAAAATATTTTTTGAAACAGAGATGTAAATAAAATAGAAACTAAAAAATATTACAAAAGTTAACTAAGTAAACATATATATTTGTCATTGATGATATCACATTAATGACCAAAAAAACTGGTAAATTAAACTCTTGTTAAGATAAGAAGTTTGGCAATAGTGGTGTCGTCGAACCGGTGCGCACCGGTTTGCTCGAACTGGTTTTTAAAATAAGTCACAGTTTCCGAACCGGTTGTTAAAAAATTAGCACTTCAACACTTCATGCGGCAGCACGCACAAAACTATGAACTGCAACTAGTGATTAACTTCGCGAAACTGCACCGACCTGTTTCGTGTACAGGGCCAAGTATCAACTCTTGTTCATTAGCATTCACTTAGAACTCTTCAAATTAGCGAATTCATTCATTCAACAATTATTACGCGTGTGTAATCCTTATATTTATTATATCCATCAGATCTTATATTTAAAGAGTACAATGTCCTAGATATAATACAAATCTTCATGTTGAGACTCGTTCAATATTTTCATACTAACAACAACTCTCCTCAAGCAATAAATCATGGACACAACACAAGACAAACAGCAAACATCTACACACCAGTTCCGAGAGCAACAACGACATTTTATCAAAGATCCTACATGTTCCTAGCTCCGAAACTATACAATACACTCAGTACCAACTGGAAATAGTACAATTCCTATAAGATTACACAAATATGGACCCAATATATGCTTCAATCAGGTAGAGATGAATCAGAAGCATGGATATTCAACAACTTTATATAATTTATACAATTCATTCACTAATAATTCACTAGTCCTACAACACTCACATATTTTTATTATATTTTTACTTTTTTATTCATGTTTGAATTCTCTTTTTATTCCAAATAACACCACAATAGCACGAAAAAAAAACCTGTCTACTTTAACACAGACTTCAATCTAGCAAAGTAGCCAAGACAACGCTGTATATATCAGAGGTGAAGTCTACTCCATCCCACACAATAAACTATGTATTATGTATGTTTATTATGTATCCACCTCTGTTAGTACAAAAATATGGATGTCAAAATATATACATATATATAAAAATAATAATAAATAAAAAAATAAAAATAATAAAAGACTTCTACATTTTGAAATATATATTTTTTAAATGTTTTACCCATATTCAGCTCACTCCGTATTATTTATTTTCTCTTTCGTTTACTGAATCCTTTTTAATATAATTATATAGTAGGATTTCAAAAAAAAATTTAACGAAAACTTCGTTAATAAATTTCACACGAAAAACCTGTTTTTATGTTGCCGTCATGCCAAATTATAACAATGTAATGCAGATTTTTTGTATTATAATATAATGCATTGATTTATATCATCGTTCTTAATATTATTAAATTTTATTTTCAAAGGATAGATACAAACAGTTAATCGATATAAAAATAATAAATAAATAAAATAAATAATAATTACATGTTTTCTCTGAAATAACAATATATTTATTAAGAAGAACATATTATTATTGTGAAGTTGTAATTATTCAGAACATAGTTCTGTGATATTTTAAATACTAATTAAATATATTAATTATAAAGATATACATATAAATTCAATTTTTTAGAAAAATATTATTGTTACGCTACCGCGATTCGAACCTGGATCTCTTTCCAAACCGGGGAAGAAGTATTATCCAAGTACTTTGGACGACAAATTTTCTAACCGATATGTTACACATTTTCAAATTAATACATTTATCGTTCCATTATCTGAAAAAGTCTAATTAAAGTATAATGCACTTTCCTTGGTTTGGAAAGAGACCCAGGTTTGAAGCAACAATATTTTTGGATAAAATTGATTTTATATGTGTATATTTCTAATTAATATTTACAATATATTTGATATAGTGAAGACAATTATTTGAAAACGAATTATTAAATGGATAAATAGCTTATTAACCGTTTTAGTGCTAAGCAATTTTGGATACAAACGATCGCAGCGCTTTTGCGACGCGTAGCATTCAAACGGTTAAGACGAATTTTATGCTGCAAAAAAATTATGAAGGAATTATAACTGTCTCCTCCATTGCAGATTTCCAAAAAATAACAGAACGCAACTCTAGTGATATTTGTAGCCAGACAGTTTTAATGAAGAGCTTAATATTACATTAGTAAACTACTACTTACACGTATAGCTAATATTCCTTGGCATTTACATTTTCTCCGTAATTTTTAAAAATAGTTATTTAAATGAATTTATGATCACCATTGTTAATAAAAACGTAATATTTTAGCAGTAGAATTGAATGTGTTAAGAGCGAGAGCTAATGCCTATAAATGCATTTTATTTAAACAAATTATAATTGTATATTTCTCCGAAATCTATGCTTTTATTTATTTCTAATTTGTTTTAGATGCGCTGTTCACCTCACCGTGAAACGGATGCACAAAGAGGCCTAAGTGCGAGTGTTAGCATGACGGGATAAATAAAGCGTTCAGCATTCCATTCACATGATGCTTTTTTGTTGTTATCTGCTCCGGACCGGGGTCCGAACGGCCACAGGAAACCATGGCTTGGAACACGAACGCGGTCGGGGGCAGAGCCGGATCCCGTGATGCGGTGTGAACACAGAACGTCTATTTTATAAGGGCGACTATGATAGGATTGTAATAATTCAAATTTTCGCGGTTTTTACGAGAATACGTGTTTTTATTATTCATTATACACTAGATTTTACTTTTTTAAACTATTACTTAAATAAGACCATTATTCTCGTTTAAAACTAATAAACTGAATCGTATTTGCCATAATTAAGACAGTACTAGCATTATAAGAAAGACCGTGGCCATTAGATGTATTTTACGCGTGCTGAAAAATTGCGTAAATATGGTAAATTATTGCATAAACGAAATATATACAGTAAGAAAAAATTCGCCAAAGTAATGAACGTGTTTTCAATATCTCTAACAGTATGTTAATATATATTCTATTTGAAATAAACTGTACATCGTTTTATGAATAAGAAATATCGTACATTAGCGAAATCGTACAAATTTTACGACTGGCAAATATATTGAGCACCTGTCGTCTCTAATCGCATCATAGATTGCATCGCAATTTCTTTTTGCCACTACGTGGCCCGTGGAGACCGCTGCGGGGCCAGGATTTTCGTAGAATTTATATTTTATTTAAATCAATATAATAAGGATGCACATTGCACTACTGGTAAAAATATAGATCTTATGAAATAGTCGCTTGCAGGGCCTAGCAGGAAGCAATCAGCGATAGCCGATTCCTTACCTGCTAGTTGTAACTTTGGTAATATGATTGTGATGATGATTGCTAACTCTAATTATTTATAATTCAGCGAGCAATCACTGATACACTAAAAATTAAATATACAACAATAATAACAACGGAAAATGTAGGCACGTCATTATATACTTAATTATTTTGGTACACACGTTAGACAAATAACGGCAATCAGTACAATATATAAAGCAAATAGTTGAAATAAGGTTTGTTCTGACTATCGGTAAAATATGTTATTTAAACATGTCGTTGATTGTATCAAAAATCTAATTTTAATATTTGAACCTGGAATGTAAAAACATGTCAAATATGCAGTGAATTTTGTATGAAAAGTATTGCATCATACCAAACATTCATTCATCTTCCAAGATCTTCCGCGTGACAAGGGATACCATAGCAATAAATTAAAATAGCGGTAAAATGAATTATTAGCAATTAAAATAAATGTAAAGAACCTATAAATAATTAAGTAAGTACATCAAAAACGTTCCAACGTAAAATATTCAGGATTATATATACAGGGTGTAATAGACCTAGTCCACGATATTTTATGAATGGATAGCTGACAAAATTACGAATCGAAAATTTTCAAGGGAATTGTATGCCTAATCACAATCATGTCATAAGCATTTTAAAAAAACTAGAATAATGCGATTATTTCGATTAATTGAAATATTTCATTGATCCCAAATTATATATTGAATACAAATTTAGGATCTCAAGCAAAAATATGGATTAATAATTGAACAATTTCCCAAATATATATTTCGAAGTACGTAGACTTCAAGATTTTGTAAAAATTTCATACAATATATTCCTTGAACATTTTCGACAAGTAATATAGTCAGGTATCCACCCATAAAATATTGTAGACTAGATCTGTTACATACTGTATATGTATGATAATTTGGCACCGTAGTCTATTAGGGGAGTAGCTAAGATGGTAAGGTACTGGCTGTGATAAGTAACGAGATCGATACTCGGCGTACCGGTTAAGGTGAAAATTATACACAAGGTAGAGATATATTTTTCCATCTTGCACGCGGTGTGTCGCTGCCTCTTCTGACTGATTTCTTCTTATCTTAATCGTATCCTATTTAAATTGTTTTATACTATAGTAGGCATTACTGTGTTACAGAACTCCCACAATGTTTACTCATGGCCATGTTCGTATTCTCTTGAGATATCATGTTGCTAATTTTAATTATGGCTGGAACGCAGCAGCAACTTTTGACTTACCCAATGAATAGCTGATGTGTCTTACTTGTTTTACATTATTTTCTTCTTCTTTTCTCTTTCATGTCAATATTGATATATCGACCGCTTAGAATAACAAGGATCTAACTAACATTTTGGGCTAATTTAAGCTATTGAGTGAAATGGGTTTCGAGTGCATTATTATTTATTTCTTCCATACACACCAACTCTATTTAACGGATATTAATGGAAATAACAAGACCTGAACGTTCCAACTGCATCAGCTATTTATTTCAATTTATTATTCATTAATGTTGAATTCGAACTATAAATCCGGATCGATAGGATCTAATAAATAAATTTCGCGATCTCCGGGTCACGCGTCCCACGGAATGGATTACGATAATTCCGGTCGTAAATCGGAATCACCGCAGAGTAGTGGAGGGAAGTAAGGAAACCTTGATACAGGATGAGGTCGATGAGGGGATAGGGGTTCCAATCGGGAACCGGGATTCGGATGGACTGCTCGTCTTGGATATGACGCCTCTGTTATCCCACAGTCGCCACTGAGATCACACAATGGTACGCGGATGAGCCGATCTCCGATCTCATTTGAATACAGCGAGGTCATAAGTTCACCACCAAGTTCACACCGCGATACCTTTATGAATATTTCACCTTGTAACACACCTTTTTTCTCTTTATTTTTTTTTTATATTTCTATCGAAACTTTTCTTTCTAATTTTAATTAAATATTAGCACGAAAAAAAACTCTCTACTTTAACATAGACAGCAGTCTAGTAAAGTAGCCAGGGCAATACTGTATATATCAGAATTGGAGTCCTATTCCATCCCACATAATAAACTTTGAGAATTATACTTAATAGCAATATAATTGTAATAAGTTTATAGTATGTTTATCATGTTACATTATAATATTTTATATTCACCTCTGTTACAACAAAATAATGTATGTCAATAAAGTATAAATAAAATCTAATATATATATATATATTAGGTATATCTCAAATCGTGTATGGAATACAATCTTAACGTTAAACGAAAAAAAAGAAATTTTTAGAAAGGAGATCCAAATTAGTAAATTCCAATAGCCTCAAGACCAGTCCATTAAAGTAAGGAACGGCGTTAAATTTAAATCCACCCCTGATCACTGCGCACCAATTATTGTTACTTGGGGTGGTATTTATTAATTATTATATTGTGAAGACATGAAGCTGGAATACGTTCGGATCTGGGTGGTTCCACGATTTTAATAATATGCGGGCAGGACGCGAGGATTGCCGTCGGAAAGGTACATTTTTTATTTGATATCAACAGGTCAGGTGTGCCGGTGTCAAGATACATCCGGAGGAAACAAAGCGAGAGATATGATTGTGTTCAGCGCATGAGGGAGATAGATAAAGAAAGCAACGAGGCGTAAAATGTAGATATTTTATTTATGTTATCTTATATATACACCAACGTTCTTCTATATGCCACGCGTAGAGAAATTTAAAAGAAAACACATACGTTATATTGGAGTGACGTATCAATCTTTGTACAAAAATTCAAATTAGGTTTTTGTGAGACAGAGAACATTCAGTAATACTGAACAGTAGTTAAATTTTTAAATTACGTTATATGTACGTCTTTCACATTTAATGGATGATATGGAAGTATGGCTAATTACAGGATTTACGACCTGTCTTCGGCTGGCTTAAGTGTTCACTTTACATAAATATAACGTTCACCATTCTCACCCATTAATCAATCTCCATATCTATCAAATTTTTGAAAGTTGGTATACATGTTAACAGTGCCTTTATAGGTGAAAATCCAGTAATTGTGTGTTCTTGGACATATTCAAATATTGCTACTGATATAAATGACACCGTATTAGGGATCAAATTTACAAATATTTAATAAAGTGTATAGAATTATTTTGTATTCAACTATATACATTTTATCGCAATGCATTTATTTTTTAATTAAAAGCAAAAATCTTTTGGTCGCCCACAAACCCGCTGAACTGATGAAATCGACAAACTCTGCGGAAGTACATGAGAAGGCCTTCATGCAGCAGCGGATAGAGAACGGCTGATATGAAAATGTTTTGACTTTTGAGAAAACACTTCTACTTTTTCTAACGATCGAAACTTGTTTAACAAAAAAATCGTTATAATATTTTCAGTGCACATAATTACATATATTATTAACTACCTTCTATTCAATACGCGGATTCCACCCTTATCTATACACGTCGACTAACAAAGGGAGAAATTACCCAAAAATTTCGCACTGCCAGAAGTCTATTGTCCGCCATCATTGCTACACAATGAATCGCGCCTCATTGTGAAACCTGTTTCGCCATGCTGAACTTTTGAAATCATACAGCAATTAACTTCTAATTTCAAATTCCATTAACTATCAAGTCTCATCAATCAAAATGTAATGTTTAAATACACTAAACTTATGACTCCCACGCTCACGTTTCACCTGGTTCTGTGGTACAACATTTTTCAATACCTTTCAAGTCCGCTATAATAACTCTTAATAGTTTTTTGTTGTTGTTTATTTACGACTTGTCCATTCAGTGGATAGTAATCTGTAATTATGAATGGAGTATCGTGGCGCCCTGTGCGGGATAGAACACGATGACTATGGTTAGAACCTTGTATTTTATTTCTCCCGCATGTAGTCAACACCCATAAAAATATTTATACGATGTCATCTTCTTGGGATCGTGATCATAATCCATGTAAGCGGGAATCTAAATTACGCAAATAATATAAAATTAACTTATAAATAACTCCACAGAAATATGTATGTTGTAGGGGTTAACCAATGCCCATTATTATGAAAGCGGTCTAAGTCAAGAAATTGAAAAAAAAAAAGTTTATATTACCATGAGATAACAATATGCTCAATATATTTTCCAGCCGTAATACGATTTTGCAGATACATATTTACGTACTGTTATTATATCGTATATGAAAGAAAAAAATTATCTTATCTTAAACGTTCATTACTACAAACTCGCAGAGACATGGCCGATGTCATATTGGCATATTTCAACCAGAACTAATCTTACATCTAATCTTCTACATTGTAACACCAATGCCAAACAAAACTCATATTTTTATTTCAATTCACACCTGTACGAACTAGAAATGTTCAATACTTCAGTTACCTCAATTAAATCTAAATTCAATACTTAAACTTTAAAGGCCTTTATTTTATTTTTTATTTTTATCACTCAGATTACATTCCCTATTCCATTTTCCTTTTCTTTTCCCCTCGAATCTTTTCTTACATTCTTTACACGTTTTTCTCAATGTTAAAATTTTTATTCTCAACTTTTTTTTCACATTTTCTGCTTTATAGTCCTTCTTAAATTTTAAATTGTACTCACTGTATAAAGTATTTTGTATCGTTTGAGAAAACATGTAACTGGTTCAATTATTGTTAACTTTCATTGTAATTCTTGTATTTACTGATAAATTGTATATTTTCTGGATAAAATAAAATAAAATTTATTCTGCTGGCGTAAAACAGACCTGGCCGTTTAATCGTGCATTATACAGCCATAATTACACTACATCGATACATTTTAGACATCCTAAACGTCCAGAAAGTCATAGAAAATAGACGGGGAGACGTAATATAATTTTGAAAAATTTGAAGCGTTTCAACATTTCAACCGTATTTTTAAAAATTTCCTTATAAGCTATATGAAAAATTATAAATCTAGTAGACTAAATAAATTTTGAAACATTGTGTTGTGTAATATAAAAATATTTTTTAATCAATTCAAATAAAGAAACATAACTTAGACAACACCACCGCTAGGCACAATTGTGAGAACGTAGTAGTGCACGCGAATTTGGAGTATATATTTTTTATTATTTTGAAATTTTTACAATTTTTTATAATACATTAGTTACTTGAATATTTTACAAAGCTAAAATTATTTTTTCTGTAATCGCTTACTTCTCCAAAAAAGAGATATATGCAATGAATGGCAGATGGTTGGGGGCATGATGCCCCAATATTCAACCAAATATCCTCGTGTACTTTTGTATAGCGGAGTGTTGTATATTGTTCGTATTTGTGTTGAAATATATGTGGATATGAATGTGCAACAGACGGAAGGTTACTAGAATATAAACAACTTACGAATGCATTGGATTTGTTGAAATTTATTGTACAAAATAAGTTAATACTCGGTGCGCTAACTGAGATTGGAGGCGGCTTCTAGTGCTGTTGCTCGGGCGACGTATATAGGTAGATTATTATATAAACCATATGTACTTGATTATAATACGCACCCTTATTTTTATATACAAGTAATAAAAAATAAAAACATTTTTAAAACATTATCATACGCACAATCACAATAAAAATGATTTAAAAATAGGCATATTACTTATGAACTAAAACCATCAGAGTCTGAAATTACTTCAGATTCAGTGTCCGATTTTTCCGAATAACTTTTCGACTCAGTTCTACTAGTAATCAGTGATGATTCATCACGACTGCGGAATTTTATAGCGATTGTAAGACGCCATCGATTATAAGACGCATCCCGAATTCAGATACATCAAAATAGAAAGAACAAGCGTCTTATAATCGAGGAAATACAACTCAACGTCTCTGTGGCTGGTGGGAGTCGTGTTGATGGTAAAGGCTTACTGGATGCATTGACGAGAGTGGAAACTATAGCGCTCTACAATATTAAAAACATATGTACCCTTCGATAACTAGTCCTGGGTTTTCTATTAGTAATGTTGCGTACATTTACTCAATCCATACAAATAAAAATACACCAACCTTTGTGAAACTGGGCTGATAGTCGCCGATGGTCGCTCTCCTTGCAGTCTTGAAGCTTCTAAACTCTGCTGGCCAGCTTCCGAAACTTTATCACAACCAAAAATCGAAAAATAATAAACAAAATGTTTTTATATCACCGCCATAAAATATATCCGTCCGATTCCGAAACGGTCTCTAACCAGTAGCAGTTTCGCTATTGTTCGCTGTTTTAAATTTACACAAATACACATATTCAAAAATTATACCAGGCCTACCTATCGAAGTATAAAAAAATGAGTAAACATCATATATATCTATGCAGTGGAGGAAAAATCGGTTAATTTGAAAAAATATTCTGAATCCCAACCCAATCTATGCGAGTTCATACATTTATTTTCTTTTAACGTTAAATAAAAAATTTCTAACATGAAAAGATTTTATGTCTCAGAAGAACACCGACCGCTCAGAAAATATATCAACGGCCGCTAAGTTACCAAATTTATGACTAAACTTTCTCTTGACAACGGTGACATCCGATAATAAACAGTCAATACTTGCCCTCATAACACCCTTGCAATTTTAAACAGATTGGCTCATTTTAAACTGTCAGCCGCACCGTCTGAACTTGTCATCATTGAACTGAGTAATGTTTATGATTTATGACTTAACTTTGTATTGAGTAGGTCGACATCTGATGATTAGCATTACCCGGATTATTTGCCATTTTGTACATTACCCGAATTTCCCTTCGACCGCCTCAACACCAAATTGTTTATTGATTATATCATAAAGTTAATGACAGAGTAAAGAATAAAGAAATAAGGAAAGAATGTAAAGCTGATCTTTGATGGTTTGGTGATATGAATGAGGTGAGAATGGTGAGAAAGATATATGACGCAAGTGTTGATGACACTGGAAGTAAAGGACGTCCGCGAAAGACGCGGCACGACCAGATGAACCAGATATTGGAGAATTATCCTGTTAGAAGTTGTATGAGAAGATATTTGAATGTGTATGAGGCGAGAATTGCGTCAGGACCGAAGAGCGTGGTGCTCTATCCTCTCTGCCTACTACAGTTAATTTTTATTTATACTTTACGATTTTATTTCTATAGATTAGGCGAACTTGCCGCACGCTATTCTAATAATTTTAAACAGGCTGGAATAAAGTAAAAATTTGATTAAGAACGTTTAAACTACTATGAATAGAATAAAAAATAGTTGAAGTACAGTACTTTTCGCTTCCGCTCACTTGCGCAGAAGTTCAAAAATCTCTCACTAATCAAATTAAAAAAGGAAACGTCAAAACCATTCAAAAGTAGCTCACTTTTAATATTTTTTATAACAAAACGAATACCGCTTGTTATAGTTATTTTTACAGAAAGATATTTGTTAAATTTTCAATTAATGATTCTCAGTTTTCCAAAACAATCGTAAGATAATTGCTATTGCTATTCAATTAAACGTGCGCTACAACATCGATCGGGGTATGGTTCGTATCTTAAATATGCTCATTTTAATAGTCAATATTTATAAATTTACTACCGCAAGGACTATTGAAAAAATTTTTTACGTATAAGACACTCATAATTATGTGTATTCAAAGTTTCAAAAGGATTGTAAGAAAAGTGATTTTTTTGGGAACGTCCTTAATATTTCTATTTTTACACTTACGACATCAAAAATATTGTTTTTTTTTTTCTGTTTATTAGTTTACATGAAAAAATATTTTACAATTTCATATTGTATACAATCTCTATTCCCAGTATGAAAGAGTACTAAAGTATCGAATCTAATGGAATCGAACATCATGTATGTGACTATTCTACTAAATAAATGTAGCAATATATTATTTATTATCTGTTTGAAATGGCTATTGGATCTTTATCCAATAGCCATTTCATAAAGGTTCATATAATGAAAGAAAAAATTCAACATCTACGGTCTCATAAATTAAATTTTAAATCTGTTTATTTGCATGTATTAGAATATCTGTCACGTGTAAGAAAATAATTATTAAGGAGAACACATTCTTATTGTGAAGTTCTAATTATTCAGAACAGACGATCTGTGACGTTTTAAATATAAATTTAATGTATTAATTATAAATATATACATATAAAATCAATTTTGTCGAAAAATATTTTTTTTGCGCTACCGGGATTCGAACTTGGATCTCTATTTCCAATTTGGGGAAGTACAATACAACATAATATAAGTTGTATCAATGTGTCCAAAATTTTATAAAAATGAATTGATAATTCTTGTGTTTGCAGTCGGTTTACTCAAAGGTATTTGAGATTCCGTAAAAACAATGTAGATAGCTTTCAAATAATGGAACGACAGATGTATTAATTTTAAAAAGTGCAACTATAGGTTCAAAAATTTGTCATGAAAAATACTGGCGCTATAACACAATTAGTAATGTATTTCCCCGGATTGAAAATAGAGATCCAGGTTCGAATTCCGGTAGCCCAAAAATAATATTTTTCGACAAAATTGTTTTTATATGTATATATTTATAATTAATACATTAAATTAGTATTTAAGAAAATAATTAGATAAAGTCGATTTTTATCCAAGACACAAAGTGTTCGGTCTTATTGGATTATTTAAAATCAGACTAATAATAATAAACACAATATACCCATAATTACAATCTGCTATGGGATTTGTAATGTGCTGCACACGATCATGCTCGTTGGAGCTACGCAGGGATGCAGTCCTAAAAAGATCTTTTTTGGAGCCAAACCAGAAGAAAAGTTGATTTGTACCGCAGATAAGTGTTAAAAGATTAATAACAGTGAGGATTAATATAGGGTTGTCTTCCACAAGTGAATATAATTTGTATTGGTGCATATTTCTGTATACTTATATTTGTTGTCATAATTGTTAAATAAATAATTCCTGAGCGACTACCCTAAGCTGAAACTTATTAAATATCACGGGCAAGCATATTAATAAAAGGATTAAACACCCACGATATGCCATAGTTTTGTACAAATGATAAAAATATACAGTGAAACTGGAATCTGCCGGCCCGGGGGCTGCGTCTCACAAATGGGCGACGGTTTCCAGTTTTGATCGCCAGGCGGCGGAGGCATTGGGCCGATTTGGGGCGGGGCTAGGACTGTAATATTTTTTACAATTTAAAATTATTAATGTTTATATTTTTTAGATGAGATGTTTTAAGAACGTTTTTCTTGTTTTTATAACATCAATATTAACATTTTTTTAAGTTTTTGCACAGTCGCTATTTAACCGATATATTTGTGATCAATTTTTCAAAAAAGTTACTACACGAGTTATCGTACCCACAAAATCCGTTACGTCCCATATATGTATGTAAAATTTAACTGAAGATGATTTCGAGGTATCCTAATCATGGTCGAAAAAAAAGCATTGAAATTTCTCGGAAGTTACGTAAAAAATATTTCGTTATCATTTCACGACGTGAAAATTACGTAAAATGACATATTATGCAAAAACACCAAGCAATAATAGAAACCTGTATTACACGGATGTATGTTATTGATTTATTTGCCTCGAGGAAGTACCTCCGACATAAGTTTGTTTGTTTGTTTGTTTACTTGGCACGTGTATTATCGTGTGTATTACTCACATGTATTTACATATTTTATTATGAGCTTAATTCGTCTATTATGAATAATAATACCTGAAATTATTCCGCAAAGCTTCCAGTGTATATTGTTGATTTTGTATAATGCCGCTTCAGTGGAATGATTATTCTACTATTCTCAGGGAAAATTAAACATGATTATTCATGATTAGAAATGTAAGTACTGTGGTTCAAGGTATTAAACTATTCATAGTAAAAAAGAAAAGTAATAATATTAGATGTATGATTCACGCTCTAACTGAACAAAGCGAAATCTTTTCTCTAATTTTATCTTTTGTGCTATATTAAGGACCGATGCTATTACGAGTACTTGTCCACTGGAGGAGAAAATAAGAAAAACTTTTACCAAATCACTATTGTATTAGGACGCATAAATAAGTCAAGAGAACCAATAGTAACTATCAAGAAAAGCTGCATACTCCGGTCATGAATTATTAACATTGTTTTATGAACCAATTAAATGATTTAAAATATATCTACCAGTTTTGAAAAATATATTTTTCTTCTTCAGGATGTTAATAACTAATCAAAAGCTTATGTTATTAAATACTAATTCAATGTATTAATTATAAATATAAATAGTATTGAAAATATCGGTAGCGCAAAAACAATATTTTTCAACAAAATTGATTTTATATGTATATAATATATTTATAATTAATACATTAATTTAGTATTTAAAACATTACAGACCTATGTTCTGAATAATTATAACCTCAAAATAAGAATGCGTTCTCCTTAACATATGTTATTGTTTCTTCACCAAAATCTATTTAAAAAAAATTATTATTATTTAAAAAATACATGCATAATACACAATCCCAATTTTTTATCAAAACCATGTCCATTTTCTATCAAATGATTAACAAATTCTGAAAACCTACTATTATTCAAACATCTCCTTTACTATTATATTAAAATTTCGACCCATTTTAGCAATATAAAATGCAGCATAATCCTTGCAACTAAGTTTATAGAATTGTTAAATTTATCATCTTGGCTTAAGTGATCACTTTACTCAATGTAACGTTTGCATATTTATATATGCTACCACATCTATGAAATTTTTGAAGTTGTATATATGTTATCATGTTGGAACATTTCAATTATTTATTACTTTTAATATAATTTATCCCCTGAGAAATTGTTATCAAGATATATATGTCTCACGGAGACGACGCTATTATTTTTTTACATGGGAAGTATGGAAGTCTTGGGCATAACTTCATAGCTTCGTCTCTATGAGACATTTATATCTTTATGACAATCCCTCAGGGAATAAATCTCAGTAATTGGTTCCTACAAAGAATTGGACATACTCAAAATATTATAATCTCTCTTTTTATACATGTTCACGTTTACTTGCCTTGAATGTTTCGTATTCTATTTGATTGTGTAATTTGGCTTTGTGAAATGTAATTTGTTTGCCAATTTGCCCTTAAACAGGTTTGCCTAGTTGGATAATGCATTTTAAAATTTGTGCAAAATATATGTATCAAACTGTCTTTTTTGTAGCTTTCTTTTGTTGGATTGACAAAGAGATCCAGGTTCGAATCCCAGTAGCACAATAACAATATTTTTCGATAAAATTGATTTTATATGTGTATATTTATAATTAATACATTTAATTAGTATTTAAAATATTAATCTTCTGAATAATTACAACTTTACAATAAGAATGTGTTCTCCTTAATAAATAAACTATATAAAAAATAAAAAATCGCAATATACTAACAATTCACTTTAGATTTAATTCACTACATTTCTTATTGTCTCTTTTTTTTAAATCTCTTGTCAGTTCTTAATCTTTATTTTTTAACTTTAATTAAATAATACCACAGTTGTACAAAAAAACTGGCTGCTTTAACACATATGGTAGTCTAGCAAGCAGGACAATGTTTTATATATCAGAGGTGGATACCTACTGCATCTCACACAGTAAATTAATAAATGTATTATATATTTGTGTATGTTCACTTCTGATGTATAAAAAATTATATCAATAAAGGTTTATTTTATCTTATCTAATATAAAATGATGCTTTTTATATTCCAATTGCATGAACGTTCATTAATGAATACTCCATCGACTAGAGCATGTATTTGTTCGGCGATTTACGTGTACGTTGAGTGTGTGTGCGTCCGCTTAAATTAAATGTAACATGTACAGATATAGGTGGGTACCTGTCTACCTTTCTACCTGCCCATTATCTTTTATTTACTCTTATCTCCACTTCCTCTGGTGGCCATTCACCATTCATGCCGTCCGACCGCGGGAGGTCTCGTCCTCACCGCCGCGCGCCGGCTGAGAATATTCTCTGCACCATCGGTTTTCAACCATTTTTTCCTGTTCCACCTTAATGCACATTGGAACACCTTATATGTACAATAAATTGTAATCATTTTAAAAGTCCTATTCGGATCCAAGCTACTGTCAAGAAAATTTTAATTCCGCATTTACAATGTGACCGTTGAACCAATAGTGCTATTTTTACGTGAAACATAGAGCCTCATAGAGAAGCAATTAAATGAAAGTTCAAATCGACCCATGCTATTAAAGTATCGTAAGTAAAAAAATACGTTATTTTATACGTATTTGATACATTTTTAAATGTCTGTAATTTTTTAAACATTATTTTTATTAGTATCTACATCATATAATACAATTTTTTTTAATATGTCACGTAAATGAGTATCAAATGCATGCGAAATACTAAAATGATTAAAAATTACATTTTTTACTTACAATACTTCACGTAGAAGGATTAGAAATATTATAAAATTTAATATTTTAAAATCGCCGCTGACGAAATTGAGATAACTGATTTTATAGCTAAAGCAGAGATCTCAAAAATACTTTTAAAACATGTTTACAAGAACATCTATCAATTGTAAAATATCCAATGTTTCCAGAAATCATTTTTAAATACTTCACTCTTTATTTTCATCAAATAGTGGCTCTAAACTTCTCATTTTTACCATATGGATAATCATTGAGCTGGGCTTGTCGAGACTTTTCAACAGCTAAATTTCTGTCGTGAAAGCTAAGATGAGCAAGATATGTTGTGAGACGTGACGACTCCAGAGCACTCAATGGTCTATAGTCTGAGATTACCTATAATTAAATGGACAAAGAATGCAGCCACATTACAAATAACTCATTGGAAAACCACAGCTCAAGACAAGGACCTGAAAGACGGTTGTGCGATTAGCTATGAACCTAAAAGCCTTTTATAATGTACCAAATGATTATTAAAAGATTTATATATATTTATATATACATGTATAATACACCAAATGAGCATTAGAGCAAAATTCCAGAACATACAAAGGATTATATAGTGCGTATGGATGATGCAAATACAGTTTCTAGTGTCGCCGCGGATATGCCGTCCACCAATAGTGTGCAGTTAGATTAAAGCTTAAAATTATGATACTGAAACATTATGTGATGTTAATTAGTTTAATGATCTCTCAACTCAAGATTCAGAGACTATCTAAATCGAACAGTTTCTCATACCCGTCTAAGCCGATTGGTTTTCGTCTTTTGGATCCCTTGACTGAGAAACCAGTTGGATTTGAATAACATTCACATGCTCAATCATGTATGATATACGCGATGACGTATTTACGTCAACTATGACCATATTACCGAAAATAACCCGCAAGCATATTTTTTTTCGTCTAATTACATAAGTTATCACTTCAATGGTATTAATACCACCTAAAAGTTATGAACGCATGCATCACACATTAAGAACCTCTGGTATAAACGATTCTAAAGACCCGAGGTACAATGACGTGCGTTGACTCATTTGTGAATGCACCTCCTTCGTCCATTCACAAGCACCAAAGAAATGTGGTGAATGGAGAAAAACTGTAAAGTTTTGCACGTTTAAAGTAATCTTGTTTTGTTAGCACTGCGTGTAAAAAATGTTCATTATACCTAATATAAAGACACAGGAAATTTCATTTGCCGAAAGGAACAAAGGATGTTTTTACAAAAGGGGCAAAATAAATGTAAAAAGGTAGGTATGTAAAGTTTGTAACTTCTGATTTATTGAACTAAACTTCTTTTAAGGATAAGATATACTTCAATTATGTTACTCGATAAATTTATCAGTCGTTTCGCAAAAAAAATAATTTAATATACCTAGTGAATGTCTCAACAGATAGACAAAATTGGATGAGTGATGCAAAGTCATGGAGAGGACTTCATCCGGCAATGTATTGACATCCATCTCCATGTGATGACGATGACGATATGCACACACATTAACTGAAATGTGTAAAAAGTATTTATTGTCGTAAATCGAATGGAATCAAACAGACTGAAAAACATTAATGTATATGATATTCTAAACTATACAACGGTCCATAATCTCTATAATGGGAAGTGAACAAGTATATTGTGTTAGCGCCGGAACGGTACATTACACAAATATTTGATTAAATAATTGTGGAAGTTAGGTTGAACTATGATACATTTTTTAAAATTTTAATATTAGAAAATATAATACATTTTAGAATTATGAGTAGAATATACATATATTTAATGTAACATTTATTTCATCTCTGTGAGAGTAGGACTCGTGTATAGATAAGGAGTATATACGAGATAATTAATGTTTCAGTTAGTTTGTGTTTATACTTTTTTACTTCAGAAACAAATTAATAGTAGTCTGTAATTGTTCTAATAGTGATGGGAAGATTGTTAAAAAATTTGATGCCTTGATAAATATAATGACTTTGGGTTGCGATATATTTTAGTTTTGGAATATCAATTTAGTCTTCAAGTCTTGTAGATCGGAATTCGCTTCTAAAGTTTAATTGATTTTTAATATCGAAAATTTGGATTATTGAATTTTTTTTATATACGCCTATTATTTTTGGTACTTTCAAATCTGTGAGAAAATTTGTATACTTTTTTTATATATATTTTATGTATTGTTTTTTTTTTTAGAGTAATTTTTATTATCATTTTTTAAGTGATTTCTAATTGTGACATTGAAGTTTTATATGCTCCTCCCCATCCAATAATACATATTTTATTTATTTCGCAGCCTGGTAGTTTTTATATATTTACATATATATATATTTTATTAATTTTTATGTCGAAATAGTAAAAAAAAAGTTATTTTTGTACCAGAACACACTAAGTAAAAGTTAAAATCTGGATCCAACCGAAATTTGAATGTATTTTTTTCCTTATAGCAATTGAATTTTTCAATCAATAAACATAGTATAGTCAGCCACAGTTGTATGTGAGAATTATAATTTAATGTGAGAATTTAGAGATTATTTTATTACAATGCGATTGAATTAAAATTAACGAATACAATCTGGTGTTTTTCTCGCGGATTAATTAACCATTGTTTGTCCAATAATGGTGTGAAACAAAAAAGGAAGAGTAATGAGAGTGAAAGAAAGGAAACAAAAGAAGAGGTAAATTGATAAAAAAAGCCATCACCATTGTATTGAAATGTACTTTTAATATTCTTACAAATATAAAAGGCAGTGTCTGTGTGTTCATTTATAACTCGAGAACGGCTGAATAAACTTTTATGCGTTTTTCTCCGATACGTTCATAAATATTTATCTGTAAATAATTTAAGCTGTATACGACATCAGGAGGATAAAAAAATTATGCTTCCACATATTTTAGATTCACATAATTAGATTATTTACCATTTCCGCGACACATGTGCCACCTGGCAACAGATTGTAATTTCGGAATTCTTCCTATTATTATTACCCCGCTAATAAATAATCCAATAGTGCCGAAAGTTTTGTGTCTGATTCAAATACTTGCCAGTAAGAAGATTTAAAAATATAACTTATGAATCTCATTAAATGGTCCTTTTTGATAGGGCTATTAAATAAATGTCAAGAAACAGATAAAAAGTTTAATTATTTCTTACTGTTTCCGAGGTAAGTTTATAGAACTCCATAATCACATTTGTTTTTTTATTCTACTCGTTTAATTTAATGAAGACGCGTTTCATTTTGTAAGGGATTTATCAAACTAACAATTTAACTCATTAATTTGTATTTAAATTAATCTTAATCTATAGTGAGGGACACGGCTATATAATTTTATTCAGATGATGTGAAAAGAGACAACACTATTTATTGGAGTTTTAAGGGTTTATATAAAATTTTGTACAATTCTATTTATTCTAAGTAACAATTATTTTCTAACCTATGCAGGATGCAGGCTCCAGTAGTGTCAATACGGCTGTATAGTGCTTGATTATACGGACAGGTCTGTAAAAACGAATGTTTTTTTAATATATCTGAATTAAGATTTCATAAACGTTTTATCTTTTACATATTCAATAATAATAGATACGTAAATACATGTTCAATTTGAATTGAAAACATATTTTAGCAAAATTGTATATTGACATTTGTCATCTTTTCTTATATGGTAAGGGAAAAATCTTACCATATAAATTGTCTATCCACGATTCTTATATGTCATTTTTGTTCATTTTGACAGCTAACTTACAAAGATGGAATAATTTTAATTACATCTACATATTATTTACGTGTGGTTTGTTTTGGGGAAAGCTCTATCATTGAAATATAGATTCTATCGAGACCCAGACCGATTGCTTATCTGCTAATGACATTATATTGTTATTAATGGAAAAATAAAGAAAATGACAGCTAAGATAACAAGATAAGATAAGATAACAAAAGAATACAATAAGACAAAAGATACATACACGGTAGTTTATATATACAAATGTTTACATGATTCTAAATTTATTTTACTTATTTTTTGTAGCTTAAATAGTACATATAAAAAAATAAAGGTAATTACTTTAGTAGACGTGGTCTGTTCTAAAGCAATTACCTGTACAGTTTTTAAAAAGTTATAATTTTTTAGACGTAAGTAAGTATAATGTTATGTAATTTATAAAAAGTTATATGAAAAAAGTACAACCTGAAGTTATAAAATATTATTAGAAAAAAAGTTATCAAAATATTATTGTCTGTAATATGCAATAGTTGAGAGACAAAACGTGTAGGTAGTTTGGTTAGTACAAATGACAAATTAGAATCATTTTGCTTTCTACCCACATCAAGCAACTACTTTGTTATTTTTGGTTTGAAGTCAAGTTTAGACCCTTTAAGGACTAATGGAAATTTGTTAAATATTCGCGTAGCACAAGAAAGTTCATTGAGCGAATTTGGTATTAAATTTTGGCTCTGAAAAGTATCCTAAGGCTTTGTTCCTAGTTCCTTTTGGATCGGATCGTGGGAGTAAAGTTATATATTCTTTTGTAAACAGTTGTCTTATATTCAACACTTGGCGAAGGATGTAAAGAGTTCTTTAGAGTTATGTCTAAAAGGCCTCTTTTTTATTACTCTGAGAATAATTAAGTTCAACCAGAATGATATTTTTAATATTCTGGCACTGATGCATTCTCGTAGGCAATAGAGACTGTACACTCGTCTTGATAATTTGATTAAAAATGAATGTACTATACATAGTATCTAAGGGTATAACAAAAAATCCAAATTAAAGTAAAGAAATTTGGGATTTTACGAAGGAACATGAAAAGGCCATCCAAGTATTTGAAAACAAAATTCTCCCCAGAACACTTGACATTTTTCAGAAATTTTACTCATGTTATTTATTTACAAATTCATTTGTTTTGTCAAGTTTACGTAAAAATATTTGCAAATAAGTTGTTTGTAGACTTTTTTCCCCATCTTCTTCAGCGCACTCGCAACATAGCCCGTTTCGCTGGGTTACCGTAAACTGTTGTAAGTGTTCAAAATTTTTACAGTTGATCAAGACTAGTGAACTAAATCTCGAGCCAAAATTGCAATCCTTGGATTTCAGTATTAGATTTTGATAATCTAGAGATTACAAGATTAAAATATGATCACATTTTCATTAATATTACAATAATAAATAAAATGTAAGATATTAATATTTAAGTAAGAAATCTTTGAACATAGCAAGATTTCATTTGGAATGATAAATTACAAAGAAAATAGTGTTGCTCTATTTTCTCGACCTACCCCAGGTGGAAATGGCGTGATACTAAGTAAGCAAGTAAGAAATTTTTGAACAAAAACTAGCATAAATAATATTGCAGTATTGACAATAAGTCTTCATTTTTAATGTGAAACAATAATATTTATCATGAATAATATTGCCTTTAAAAAAATACTTTTAAAATTAGCAATATCAACTTTGTGGTTAAAATTCATTTGGTCGGTTTTTAAAAATAGATTCTGCTTAAGAAACAATAATATATTTTTTTAGTTAGTTATGACATCCTGAAGAAGAAAATGGTATTTTTCGAAACCGGTAAATGTATTTAAACTCAATTCAGTGGTTAATAAAACAAATATACTAAATAAAAATAGATAATATTCCCGAATAAATTACAATGAAAATAGTGTTAATTTTTCATTTTTATTAATTTAAACACTTAAATTTACAGGACATAGATCTTATAATATAATATGGCTCTCAAATTTCTCCTATTATTAATATTGTATTCTCAAATGCATCGATTGGCTAATATAGACATATTTAAGATAAATTTGTTATGTGTCAAATGAGAGCGATTTTCGTCTGAAACATATATTTATAATTTTTTTGCATAAGCTTCCTATATGGTCGTGATCTAAATTATTATTAAATAATTAATAATATTTATCAGGATTATACAAATTAATCCCGAGATTCACAATTACTGTAAGCTGTGTCTGGATCTCGGGATTGGATTTTCTGGTCAGAACAGGGAGTACGCCCTGATTGAAAACGTTCGTTTTGAGGCATTGTGATATGTTTTTGTTTCCAAAATCCTGCCCATTATAACTGTATCGATTTATTCTGTGAGATTTTGACATCCCAATCGTACAATTTGGTCAATATATACATAGTATTCCTTTATACACATCAGACTTCAAGAGCTACGCTTTCCGAGCCACCCATTTTCTTTTTAAAACATACAATAATCAAATAATACAATCAAAAATAACAATGGGCGTCCTTGGACCGACATAAAGCCCAATATACATTCACAAACTTTTCAAAAAAGCTATTTCATTATGAGCGGCATCATAAAGAACGATTTACATAATCGCTTGTGTACGACAAAACTCTACCTGAGTGAGAGCCGTTTGTATGGAAATGCTGTATAGAGAGTTGTCAGATGAGCGTCTATAAATATTTAGGAACATCTTTCACATCAAAATATTTAAATTAGTTTTTTGAACACACTGTGTTTGGAACCGTGAAATGTGGCTCAATGCTTTATTGTTTTTTTTACGTTAGATGTGAGTACGTACTGACATTTTATTTATAATTATAATAAATTAGATACGATCACTAATAAAGATGTGAAGGTCACCTCCTCAGTCATCATCACCGTCGACGACTCCTGAACGCACCTTGCATTTAGCGGAACTCCTAACAGCCGCAAAAATATGCTACAATAACCATTCGGCTAGTAGCCATCTGGGAGGCCAGCTCCCTGGCGCCACACTTCTGCAACATCTCCAGGAAATGTCCCTGCGTGTGGTCATTGCATTGTTCGAATATTGTAACAATAAACTCTCAACCGTGAGTAGTTTCTCTTCTCCAGCCTACTCTAGCCACACACACACTTATTTAATTTACTCAGCGATCTTCAAACGAAAATGTGAGTGATGGGTGATTAATGGGGCACCAACTACTCACACATGGGTTTATCCTTCTGATCTACAGTAAGCCTCACAAGCGCATATTTCAAACATAACTTCATAATCTTTACTCATAATTTAATATTCCCCTCAAATATTTATATATCTAACAAATAAAATAATCATTTTCTATTGATGATAGTTGTTAAAAACTTTGTAGAATCTGCTAGCTTTTGTCGAAACCTCCAGTTAATTTTATTTTATATTTAAACACATAATACATAAGCAAAAAAATTACAGTTTGTTATATATATTTTACACAGATTTTAAAATACATTGCCCAACTAGGCAAACCTGTTTTAGGACAAATTGGCAAACATATTTTATTTCACAAAACCAAATAACTAATTGAAAGAGAAACACAATTCTAACACAATTCAACAAAGTAAGTAATAAAATGAATGGAATTAGCAATTCAGTAAATAGCCAATTGTATGACGTGAGTCACTAGTTTAAAAATAGAAGAAAGTAATGTGAATACTATAATATCTACGTGTTGTCGTGGTAGTTTTTAGAACTAAGCCATTAAAGTTTATACTGTTACACATATGGCGCTAATTGTATCATTTTTTTTTTATTGTATACACTACACGCCCCTGAGTACGAGGTAGGATGTAAGGATAGAAAATAATTTCATAAAACGAGTGGCTTTAATCAATTAAGGACCTCTTTCAGTTGACTTATATCAATTTTGAAAAGCCATTCCTTTATAAGCACACAGAATTTTGGATATGATATAGTTGCCATATCTTGTGGTAGCTTATTGTATATCTGCGGTCCTATAAAACATGCATGTATTTGAGCAAATGAGGTTTTCATTAACGGGACAGTTTTCTTTGAGTTTTTGCCCGAGTACACTTAGAATGTGTGATAAGGCGCAGGGTTCTGTTTCCATGTATGTCTTTCAGCTAGCTGCCTTTATGAATTATTTCCTGATATTTAACACCTTCAGTTTTGGAGTTGTAATTAAAACTATATAAATGTATAACTTATTTATTTATACGTATAATTTGTTGCTTTGATTTACGTAAATTGATAACAAACATTTAACGATTAAACTGTATACAACCGATCGCTCTATACGGGTACGAAGTTTGATCGCTCACCTTAGCGCAAGAAAATACGTTGCAGGTCTTCAAAAATAAAGTCACGCCCAAGATTTACGACCCGATGTGTGACAACCTAACTGGCGAATAGAGGAAATTAATAAACCTAGAACTTTGGAAAGGTATACCGCCCCAGATATCGTGAGGAAGGTGAACGCAAGGATGATGCAGTGGACGAGACACGTAGCGAGAGCAGACAAGTCCTGTAACATACACAAAGCCCTCAAACACAAGCCAATAGAATTGACAGGACCACGAAGGTAATGTCAAGGGATGTATGGCGCTCAGTGATCATGGACCTAGTAGTCCCACGAGGCCTTTGAAAAAGAAAAAGGAAAAATTTTAATTAAATTAAATCTTAATTAATAAAAATATAAAGTTTCGGGTTCGAGTCCCGGTGGTGATAATATTTTTTCGATATGTGTATTTAATTTGTTTTCAATTGTTTTCAATAAAATAGCAACATCAAATACTCGTATGTAATAAAATGTGATCTTTTAAACGCAAAACGTATTTAATGTAAAAATACAAATGTTCTCTGTGTGGAAAGAAATCAAAATGGCGTATTTTATTACCTACCATTCATTAATATTATAAAATTATTTTAACATTAAATAATTAAACAAAATACTTTGTTTAAACCACTATTTATTGATTATTCTATATGTTTCGATACCTATAGTATCTTTTCAGGAAACAATGTATACTGAAATTAAAAATACAAACATAGATAAAAACAAAATTATAAAGTGGTGAATAAGTAAGAACTAATTCGAAAACAAATTTAAAAGGTGACTATTTGCAAAAAGGATTTGGTTATTTATAATATTTAGCTTGCTATTGACACTTTTTCTTATTTCTAATTTGTCATGTACGTATAATTTCTAAACCCTTGTTAATATCAAAAGAATAGTTTGTTTCTAAAACTGATTGGAAAATTCTGAATATTGCTATTCGATGTTACTGTTTAGACATATCAAGCTAGATATCAAAATATATCAAAATTTCTGCAAGTTTTACCTGTATAAAAATAATTGCAATCATTGCAAATTAATTTGTATTTTGTCTAATTATTTATATAAAATGAGGCCACAAAGTAATTTTGCTAATATTGAAGAAGTATATTAAATTAATTCAAATATTACAAAATAAATATTTTTAAACATAATAAAGCACGATATTTAATAAAACACAGTTAAACAGTTAATCAACTACGAGTATTTTCCCTTGGAACTTGGAACATGGATTTCTAGCCTTTCGGAGCTGAGTATTTTCCCTTTTCAAGTTAGATCAATACATTTAAAAAAAAAGTTAAGTTAGGTCAGTGGCATAGCAACGAATTGCCGAACCTCCGGGCTAGCATGTACATCGGTCCCCAATAACACAATTTCACAATGGTTTCCGTATTAGTTATTATCGACTTTGATTAATACCCGTCATCAGTCTTTTTTCTCGTTTGAGTGGTTTTCAATAATATTTTATACTTTTAAAATTAGCAATATTAACTTTGTGGTTAAAATTCATATTTTTTATTTATTATCTTGAATTGAGTTTAAATACATCTACCGGTTTCGAAAAATACCATAACTGTTATATATGTATATATGTATGTTATGACATCCTGAAGAAGAAAATGGTATTTTTCGAAACCGGTAGATGTATTTAAACTCAATTCAGTGGTTAATAAAACAAAGATAATAAATAAAAAATATAAAATAATAATATTTTAATATCTTCGCACATTTATTTCTTGCTACAAGTATACTGTTGGTTTTTAGGATATAATTTTTCAAATATAACAATTTTTTCTAGTACAAATAAAGCTTTTAAACACGTGCCTTATTTTGTTTTGTATTGTTAGCGAAAAAAATAATTCATTCATATTAAAGAGAACACATTCTTATTGTGAAGTTGCAATTATTTCAGAATATAGCTATTTGATATTTTTATTAACAATTAAATGTATTAATTAGAAAGATACACATGTAAAAACAATTTTATCGAAAATACTGTTGTTGCTACCGGAATTCGAATTAATAAATAATTGAACGATACATGTATTAATTTAAAAAGTGTAACATACAGGTCAAAAGTACTGTGTTGGTATAGCATAATCGGATAATGCACTTTCCCCGGATTGGAAGAGATCCAGGTTCGAATCCTGGTAGCAACAACAATACTTTTCGATAAAATTGATTTTATATGGATATCTTTCTAATTAATACATTTAATTTGTATTTAAAATAAATTCGTTCTGTGTATATACTCGTATATACCTGTTAAAACATTTGTTAATTTAATTTAATCTCTGTTAAAACATTAAGTATTTGAGGTAAGTCTCGAACAAAATTTAATAAGTAGCATAGCGTCAGTATTTTTATAAAGATATTTTTCATGTCATTTTTTGCATTTTTTCACATGCCCAAGCGGTAGTTACAACACTGGATTAAATTAGGTTAGATTAGATTATTCTGGAAGCTGCTGCCATATGACCATACTATCTAACCTCAATTTGATAGTCATTGATGGTAGATGAGCAGATTAAGTCTTCGGATATGAGTAAGAATGATATTAAATACTGTGGATACAAGAAAATATAATTTTACATACAGTTACATTATTAGAGTCTTCAAAATCACTAAATGTAATAAATAAATCAGTTCGTCTGGTACTAACTTACGTAATATATAACTAACAATACATATATGAACGATATTTGACAATAGAGTATTTCCTTTATTTGGTGGCGTCTTGATATTAAAATTCATGAATCGAAATTTATGATTCTAATTCTGTCTCCGACGCTAGATTACATTGGTGTATTAATACATTTATGTATATAATTTTTTAAATATTGTCACATAAATATTGTCACATAAATAATGTCACATTTCCGCCGTTTGAAATACATATTCATGTAACTAACCCGACGGAACATGATAAGGATGTCTCGGGAAGAATATGACAGTGTTTATTCCTCATTACTATGGAACAGGATGTGTTGTTTACGGTCTGACTCTGTGATAGTTTCAACTCTTCACCAAGGATTCTCAAATAACTGCCAGTAATTAAATCACAATTAATTTAGGTAGTCATTTTTTATTTTTTTATTGAAATCACATTTTTATTGTGAAGTTACAATTTCTGAACACGCTTGTGTGATATTAAAACAAATTAAATTAATCAATTATAAATGTTTACAGAACAGAACAAATTCATCGATAAAATATTTTACCAATATTTGAATATATTCAAGAACACATAATTACTAGACTTTTACCTATAAAGGTACTGTTATTAAATACATATCAGATATCACATAGAGACTAAGCTATTTTATTATATTTTTAAAGAAATGATAAATAGAAATAGGGGTGAGAATTGGTGAACGTTAAGTGATCACTTAAGCCAGCCGAAGGCAGATCGTAAGTCCTGTAATTACCCCCCATATTTTTATACATCATTTCTTAAAAAATAAATATAATAATTTCGTCTCTATGAGATATTTAATTAGACTGTGGACAGGTATTTTCGTACAAATATATAGAAAAGAAAAAAATCCTTCTGTGAACCAGCGCTGAATATTTCCGACGCTAAAAACTTTCCAGTGACATATATTGCACAATGCAGAAAGATAGATAATGAGTATTAATATTCATTATTATTTTGTTGCTAATCTGTATAGCCATCTAGCGAATTTCTAATGAAAATACATTATATCGCACAGAATTACGAGGTCGCCGCGATGACGCGACACGAATCAGTAATTTAAAGGTATAATAATCGGCGTCAAAGAGACGTGAGACTATCATTTTATTATAAAATGCGCCTCGCTAGTACGGTTAAAAAAACATGAATAAATGATTTCACTGTTTGTAACTGAAATAAAACAAGGTATTCTGTGGGCGAGAACGCATTCTCGATTCTGTCGCCGCAGTGTACCTATATTGAACATCTTTTGTGTATCAAAATCAAACCTCAAAATCATCATCATCATCGCCGATTTAGATAAGTTGAGATTGGCGAACCACCCGTGTCTACATTTCTTGTTTCCTGTATGGAATATACACTAACATTAGATACAATGGATGCTACATAACGCAATTATAATATTGATTTTTAAAAGCAATTAAACAAAAAAATCAGTTCCAACACATATAAATTAGAGTGCGTGACAATTAACGTAAGGTACATTAGCATCAAGTGTTTTTTAGCAAATATTGAGAATCTTTTCATTTTCCAACTTAGCTGGCAAGAATATTATGCGGTGTGTATCGTGTGTACGTACACGCGTACACACATCTTAGGGGCTTATTCCGGAATTCCTGGAACGAACCAGAAAACTTATTAATTCTAGGGCCACCGTTATTAATGTTTTCCTTATGTCGCCTTTGCATAAATTACATTTCACTGGCGATGATAAAATGGGCAAAAATAGCGGCTGGCCGGGGCAATACGAGTGCGGTACGTCGTGGCTCTGAAGAAAAATATTACAGAAAATGCACTAATTTTTATATGAAAATAATATTTATCATCATCATCAGGCAACAAGGCGCTTCCATCTTCCCCTGTCATCTGCCGCTTTGGTATATGTTGATCAATCAAGACTATGTCACTATTTACCTCATATTAATTTGTGGCCGCCTGGGAAGGACCTTGGGTGGTCCACCTTGCTGCCAGTCGGGAATATTCCATCGTTTACTTATGAATCAGAGCTCTTATCAATCTCCTGACGCGTCAATATTCCATCTCGTTGCAAAGATAAACTTTTTTCCAGGTTAAGCCGCGAGCCACCGAGCTGCCGTCCCGCCCGAAGTGTGCGCACACCAGCATCTCCCATTTGCCGCCAGGGGACCGCTCTTTGCGTCCGATTGGATTTTACAATGCTCCAATCGCATAGCTATCGCGAGCATTTGAATTCTAGTGCGGCGCCAACAGGGACGTATTAGAACGTAAGGGACGTAAAAGAAGAAGAAGAACTCTACCAACCCGCCATCGCAAATTAATGCATAGCAGCAATGTTATCAATTTGTAATAATGATTTTAAAATCGGGTAAATCTTTACTCATATCAGACATATTTTTAAATAGCTATCTCAAATTATTCAAATAACTTCACTCGCAAACATCAACATTAATAAAGACATTACCTTTTTTGTATTTAATAGCTACTTCGTGAAATTTTGACAAAATAACGAAAAGTAATTACAAAAAACTTCAGATTATTCCGTTGATATCGACACGTAATGGTGCGGTGAAAAGAGACAGAAGATTTTATATTGAAAGCCTTAGAAAATACACAATAATTTCAGTTAATAAATCAAAATTATCTTGATTATACTATATTTAACAACAACAGAGTATTTGTTTGTTTGTGTATTTGGGAAGTATGTATGAAAAGGTGACTGCAGGGAATAAAGTGGTCGGTGCTTTGAATGGAATTGTAGCTAATGGGAACCGAGGCAAGACTAGCGGTTCACAATGGAGTACCGACACTGATGTATGAAAGTGAAGCCTGGAGCTGGCAGAAGAGGAACGAAAGTAGACCAAATGCAGTGAATAGGAGATCACTTTGGGGTATATGTGGCAGATCTATTTATGACAGAGTAAAGAATGAAGAAATAAGGAAAGAATGTAAAGCTGATCTTTGTATAGTGAGTAAGATTAAGAATGGATCACTTAGGTGGTTTGGTAATATGGAACAGTTTAATGAGAATAAAATGGTAAGAAAGATATATGATGCAAGTGTTGATGACACCAGAAGTAAAGGACGTCCACAGAGGACTTGACATTACCAGGTAAACCAGATACTGGAGGATGGTCCTGTTAGAAATCTCAATAATCGTCGAGCTTGTATAAGAAGATATATGAATGTGGATGAAGCGAGAATAGTGTGTCAGGACAGAAGAGTGAGACGCTCTATTCTCTCTGCCTACCCTTGTGGGGAAACGGCGGGATGATAAGTAAGTTAGTGTACCTGCACTATCGACAGCAACGTACTGGTAGATCAACATCATTAACCTTTTAAATGCTATGAGCGTGTTAACACGCCAAACTTTGCATCTTATGCCAAACTATTAGTGTGATAACACGCACTTTTTGACCTTGCAGACACTAATGTCACTTAATTTTTTTTTTAAATCATTTTGTCATCTGAAGACCACAGTTCCCAGCTTTTGATAGATGTTTTTAAGTTAAGATCCTATGTGGCGTCTTCCATTTCAAATATGGTTGACGGTTAAAAGGTTAAGTGGCTATAATCCATTGAAATATTTTGCCTGCTCAAATAATAGTTGAGGTCTTGCCACTATCATCTATCATCACGAAAGTCACTACCAAGGTTTATTGGCTCTTTTTTTTATCGACGCTCCATCGAGGTCTTCCTTAGGGTTGATACGGCATGATACCAGCTATACTTGTAAGTGGGTACATTGGGGGGACATTCCTTAGACATGTTCATTGACTATTTCACTAAGGTCGGCAGGCTCCGTAAAACCTTTATTTCAATCCGGAGTTGAATTGCGCATTGCTTAAACAATAGTCCATTAAGAATCATTATATTACTTTAAATAAATACGAGGTTCCGTCAGAAACTCCGATCTGCTCAAGCATGGCAGGAATCTGGAGTTGTTTAAAGCCTCTGTTCGAGTGTTGGTCTCCAGATGGGAGATCTTTCGGAGAACTGCTGCTGCTGAGTAGCTTCATCAGTATTATTCTCTTATTCTACCTTCTGCCCAAATATGATCTGCGATGTACTGTTCTTGTGGGTTAAGTCTGCCGGCAGTGGTGCGTGGAGGGTGAGTTTCTTTCCTATCGAACAGCTGCCTAGTAGCATTAAAAAATGCCAATCAGGCGGCGAATGAGTAGGACCGAGATAGGAGCCTTTAGTTTATTGCATCGGTCCTGGGTAAGTAGTGGGTCCACCCTCATTGTAGATGAAATATAGATGCGAGATCGTAAATGAAATATAGGCCGCCCGCAGGTCCTAGCAACAAAAATCAATCGGCTATACTTCGTTAAGACATTCTTGAAAAAACTGATATCATATTTAAATAAATAACATTAGGCGAACAAAGTTAAAAATTCATCTGTCATTCTCGTCGCGTCGCAAATATTTTTATTTTGTGCATTTGACACCATAATCAAGGGGACCATAAATAAGGATGCTCAATATACTTGCCAGTCGTCCTAATCGAATCCATCCGAATCCAATACAGTCCAGTAAGTAATAGATAAAAGATGGGGAAGTGATGTATTATTATGTCAAAAAGTATTTAGTATGAAACATAATTTATAACATTTTTCAGTTGTTTTTTCAATGTAGAATGGGCATTTTGTCCCAAGTGTTGTCAACATTGATATCTAAGATGAAAGGCACAGTATTTTGTTATACGATTATGAACACCAAATTAATGGGGAAATACTTTCAGTAGGTACACACTTGCGTGGTGTAAAGTAACAAAGAATTGGTTTTTATTTAAATTGTGCCACATTATTTTCAAACCATGACGTATTATCATCCGCCTCGGTCCCCCGTGATTGAGGATCGTGATCTCCGTGACCTGACGCCCTCTTGACTGTGCTCCTTTTACTCTTCTCGACATCATGCAGATATGAGGGCTATCACCAGAGAAGTGCGTGTTGCTTTTTCTACTTTATCAGTCCAACGGGAGGAGAATTTTTCTCATCGTTTGTGTCCTTCAACTTGACACAATATATAGTCCGTCCAACGTAAATTGGCGAGTGGTAAATTTTCGAATTAAAATTCTCTCCATCCGCGCGCGGCTGTTCCCTTCTTCATAAGGTTTAGTACGAGTACTGTGACGCCCTTCGCGGTTCGCCAATTTACGTTGATCAGACTATACCAAATCTCCTGAGTAGTCTATATGAAAAAAAATGTATATAGTATGAATATTAAAATTTTTGTATAATCAAATTGATAGACTCTGATTTATTGCGGCTAATCAACTTTCATGGAATTCGTAGAATTATATTACTATATTATATAACGGTCGCTCAGTTTATAGAAAACAAAACTTGGGTAACTAGTATGTAGATGACTTTAATGTATGGAATATATCATTACATAAATAAATAAAAATTCTATTATTTTAGTTTATAACTGTCAAATCAGCAAAACTAATTTGAGACCATCGCATGTTGCACGGCCATACACTATCATTGAAAAAAAAAATTATATATAATGCGGAGCATTTGTCATATTTTTTATATTTTCCTTCACTTTCTGATTTATTTATTTTTTCACTGTTTCTTTATAAATATTTATTTTTATTGCTTTACATATTGAAGAATATTTGTAATTTTTCTCAATTCATTAAAAAATCATTTTTAAATAAATAAATGTGCTTGATTTTAGCGATAATTTTTTAATGATGATGTTTGAACCTTAGAATGTGTAATTATTATAAACTTATCTTGAACAGGTCACATACTAAAATGGCCATTCTTCTGTACTCGTTTTGCCTGTGTGACAGATCTGAAAATATGATATGGAATGAACAGTGGATGAGACAAAATGGTGTATTATTATTAAGAACGAAATGGAATTATACAATTATCCCAGGAGAGAGTAGGTCAGTCGTCAATCTGGAAAGAAGGTCCTGCATACGGCCCAGTAGCCGGCGCAGAAGGGCCTAGCGGCCGCAGCCCTGGCGGGACAGTTTGCCTCTCTCCCCCGCTATTAATATTATAAACATGGCGTATGAGATATTGGAGTTGGTGAACAATTTGACTCCAAATGGGATTATAAACGTTTTGGCTGGCAGGAACGGCCGAACAACTAATGTTAAGTTACTTATAAGTACCTACCCGCAAAGGCAACATAAAATCTCACGCAATCATTCGAGCAAGTGGTGACACGCACGCACACAATGAGCTTTATTAAAATAAAATAATGGTGAAACAAAACAATATTAGGTACATTAGTGTCAGATTGAAGAAATTAAAATCTTATTTTTCTTGGCTTTATCTCGTTTATCTGGGGTCGGCTACTCAAATCATTCTGCTGTATAAGAGTAGATTTCACGTAAGCATTCAATTGTGTCGGTGTGAGTTAGTTACCTATACGATACTTAATATATTTTAAATACTAATTAAATGTATTAATTAGAAAGATATACACATGAAATCAATTTTATCGAAAAATATTCTTGTTGACATTATTTTTGACGACAAATTTTCGAACCTATATGTTACACTTTTTCAAATTAATACATCTACCCTTCCATTATTTGAAAGCCGTCTACAATGTTTCTACGGAATCTCAGATACCTTTGAGTAAACCGATAGCAGACGACCAGAATTAACTATTCATTTTTATTAGTTCTGTAAAAACAAAGTGGATGGCTTTCAAATAATGGAACGATGTATGTATTAATTTGAAAAAGTATAACATATAGTTTCAAAAATTTGTCGTCAAAAATAATGTCGCTTTAGCATAGTTAGATAATGCACCTTCCCCGGTTTGGAAATAGATCCAGATTCGAATCCTAGTGGCGTAACAACAATATTTTCGATAAAATTGATTTTATATGTATGTCTTCTAATTAATAAATTTAATTAGTATTTAAAATATCACAGACCGTCTGTTCTGAATAATTACAACTTCACAATAAGGATGTGTTCTCTTAATAATATATTGTAATTGGTCATTCGGTCATTAACAGGCGGAGAAAAGTTATGTTAATTTCTGCGATTTTTTAAAATTTTTTTTTTTGCTTTTATGTATTTACAACATAAACATTTGTCTTAATCGAATGCAATTTTTTTGATTGTTATAAATATAAAACATTCTAATAAATAAAAGCCATTTACTGAAAATAAATATTTCTCAAAGTAATAGTACATATATTCCCATAAACCATTTTTTCTCTATACGTTGATAGATTTAACTCTACACTCTAGATTTAAATCTATCACACGTACACGGAACAGAAAATATAAAAATACTGTTGCCGATTGCTTGCGGCTAGGCCCTGCGGGCGGCTATTGTGACGGCCTCGCGGCCAATGGCCAAACTATATTTTAATGTGGGTATCTGGTTGGTTATGATGAATTATTCCCTCGCAGATTTTGACAAATTATTAAACCATTTTATTTAACGAGTTTTAGTTCTTGACTGTAATGTAATGGATAATTAAAAGAGTAAACATTTAACATCTCGCGTCGCTTTGACATTGCGACTAGAGATAAGAAAAGAAAGTGCTTCATTCAATGGTACGACGCGAGATGACCATAAACGAGAGAGATGAGAGCATAGACAAGAATATTAACAGAACACATTCTTATTGTGAAGTTGTAATTATTCAGAACATAGATCTGTGATATTTTAAATATTAATTAAATATATTAATTAGAAAGATATACGTATAAAATCAATTTTATCGAAAAATATTATTGTTGTAGCACCGGGATTCCAACCTGGATCTCTTTCCAAACCGGGGAAGGTGCAATATCCAACTATGCTACAGCGACAATATTTTTAGCGACAAATTTTCGAACCTATATGTTACATTTGTAATATTAATGCATTTAATACTGATGATCAATATAATTGTCAGTCGAAAGAAAATGTACCCATCATTTCAAATTTAATATATATTTCCGTTTTGTTATTGAATATAAAAAAGAAAAAAATTTTAAATAATCTTAACCATGAGATATTAAAAACACGTTCGACATTTTCGCTTCTTTGGCAAATATGTCATTTTTTTTTACTGGCAATGACACTACAGTCCAATAGCATATCCAGTAAGTCATGAATAAAAGATAGGGAAGCGCAATATTATTACAAAAAATTATGTATGTAATATGAAAATTTAAGTACTATATTTCTAATAGTTTTCCGACACCATGTGTTATTATTAAATATTTTTTAAATATATATTACATGTTTTTGTAACAGACTGTTACTCATATAAAACCAAGTTATCTATTCTATTAATTTTTCCAATACTCTTCCTTCATCGTCATACCACAACCTACGTTGCCTTCTTCAAATATTTGGTAAATTAATTGTTGAAATTACGATATTAAAATACTTTAGTTGTTGCAATTAAAACTGATGTGAACGTTACTTAACGAAGACATTTAAAAAATGAGTGGAGCAGTTTTTTTAACTAGAGATCGTAAAATTGAACTAACTGAGTAATTATGTCTCTCCGTTAAAGCCTTCAGATAAGATGAACATCGCCCTCCACCAGAACATTTTCATATTCGATCCTGGTCCTAAATGTAATGGAAATCTTATCTTCCAAATGAAATGAAGCCTTCTATTATTTACCGGGGGACGTCTCGCTCGGGTCCTTCTTTGTTTTTTGGGTTCAGTGGGCCCGTGAAAGCCTTAACAAGAACGATCTTATTTGAAATTCATTCTAACGATCGGCATCGTTACGGTGTCCATTTTTTCTGGCGTCTAATGATGTTTCGATCCTTGTACCTATCGCGTGTATGGAAGGGTCCTCTCATGGATTCGTGTTCCCATTTGATGTATTTTTAGTGTTTTAAAAATAGACGTGAATAAACCGCAACATTCTCCCAAAATAGAACAACCTTTTACTAATTCATGTGTATATTATATTACCCCAAAATTCTCAAAGGGTTAAATAGCCAAGAATAAAACATCCATCTTAAGATTTCATTCGATAAATTATTTAATATCAGTTAACTTTAGTTAGAACAAGTTTGTGTATTTGGGAAGTAAGTTTACCAGGTACGGCAATGTCGAGAGTGACATCGAATGTAAGGTAACGTTTACCGTAGAGGTAGGCAGAGGATACAGCGCTGCACTCTTCAATCACATTTTCCGTCCCCTATTTCTGGTACCATCCGCACATGCGGCATTTTTGTTTAAGTTTTTGTAATTAATGTACGTGTGAATTTACTCTACTTGTATTTAACTTTTTAAACACTTATTATAACTTTTCTGAACAAATTAATTAATTATTAAAATAAAACACACTACACTTTAATTAAAACATTTTAGACACTTAATGCGTCATCTTCAGTAACAAACTAAATATTAAAACAAGAAGATCTAGACTATCGACTATCTGGGGGGGGGTGTTCGAAGGGGGTACAGAAGAGATGATGTAATAGGACGTGTTTGTATGTCAAGTACATTTTTATTTATGTAAAGTTTTAATAAATATTTCATTATTGTGTTGTGTGAAGTAAACAACGTCGTTTTATTTTAATAATTAATTATTTTTTCAAAAAGTTAAAAATTTTGTTAAAAGTTAATTACAGTGGATTTCCACAAAGTTAATCAGGATTTGTTTTTAATATTTCTACTTTTATTTATCATGTTCAATGCGTTGTATTTACAGCTGATTTTTAATGATCTTATTCTTATTTAATGATTCTTTAATGATTTAATTATTGTAACTGTTATATTTACTCTTATTTTTAAACCAAAATATTAGTTTTCATCTTTCGGGAATGTAAACAATTCAATAACATAAACATTGTACTTCTCATATATCCGAAGCATCATCGAACATGCCTCCCAAGTCTGGAATCCAAGATATATCACATACATCAATAGAATCGATAAAATACAGAACAGTTTCCTCAAATATCTTCACTTTCCTAGTTATCAAACCTTGACTAGCACTGCTGAGTCATCTATCATTTTCAAAGTTCCATCACTACAAACTCGAAGAGACATGGCCGATGTTATTTTCCTACACAAAATAGCCAACTCTAAAATAAACTGTCCTGATTTACTCAGACGCATATCCGTTTGAGTGCCAGCCAGGTCAACCAGAACTAATCTTACATTTAATCTTCCACATCGCAACACCAATGCCAAACAAAACTAATTTTTCTACCGAGCACCCCTTTATTTCAATTCACACCTAAACGATCTAGACATTTTCAATACTTCAGTTACCTCAATCAAATCTAAATTCAATACATAAACATTAAAGATTTTTATTTTTATCACTTGAATCTTATTCCTTATCCCATTTTCTTTTATATAACTTTTTTCTCTATGTTCAAATTTTTGTTTTCAACTTTTTTCTGACATTTTTCTGCTTTATAGTCCTTAAATTTTAAATTGTACTCACTGTTTAAAGTATTTTGTATCTTCAGAGAAAACATGTAATTGGTTTAATTATTGTTTACCTTTCATTGTGATTTCCGTATTTACTAATTAACTATATGTTTTCGGAATAAAATAAAAATAAAAATAAAATAAATGTTTTTCTTACCATTTTCCCCTCATTCATCTCTTTCATATGACCAAACCATCTATGCTAGAAATAAGGTGAACGGTATTATGAATTCAATTATCGCCAGTAGAAATTTAAGAATTTAAGTAAAACAAGACTAGCGGTGCATAATGGAATTCTAGTGTCAATACTAATGTATGGAAGTGACGCTTGAAATTGGCAAAAATTTGAAAGCAGATTGACGCGGTCGCTCAGACGTTATGCTGCAGAGGGGAGTAGATAGTGATTATATTGAATAGTTTTGGCTGTGGTGTAACGGTTATTTTTCCAAGAGCATACCGAAGGGGAACATGAATTACAAACTAGAAAATATTTTAGTATCTCCAAATTTTGGAGGAATTACTTGATTTTTACATCCAAAGGCATTGTTATTAAACAAATTATAGATACATCATAGATACGATGCTATTTATATTATGTTGTATGGGAAAATATGGAAGTATGGGTAATTATAGGGCTTACGATCCGTATTCGGCTGGCCTTAGTGATCACTTTACACAATGTAACGTTAACCATTCCACCCACAATCAACCTTCATATCTATCAACATTTTGGAAGATATATATATGTTATCATGTAAAAACACTTCTAGTATTTAACTACAACTTTGCTCTCGCCATCTGTGGTCTGAAATTTGATACTCATTTCCCTGAAACAGCATAGATGTCACTAATGAGAATCTTAAGTGATCACTTAAGTCAGCCGAAAACATGTCGTATACCCTGTAATTACCCATACTTCCATATTTTTCAATATAATATGATGTAAATGGCTTCGTTTTTATGAGATATCTATAATTTGTTTAAGAGCTGCATTTGTTGATGTGTTTATATCTGAGCAACATGATCTATTAGTCTGATTTTACAGTAGGTACGAATTACTTCCCTTTAGTATTCGGAATACTGGGCGAATAGCGAGTCTGGTCGTTTTTTGGACTTGGTCTATCCACCTTGTTGGACACCAATCTCACGCTCTTTATCCTTGATCATTCCCAGTGATAGCTAATTTCCTCTTTATCAATCGTTTCCAGTCATAGGAGCAATGATAATACTCCGTATAAAATTTAGTACATAAAATATCGTGCAGCGGACGCATATTACGAAAAACAAAAATATATATAATACTGGAAAATAAATACAAAATGTAAAAGTTATTACAAAGAAATGTATAGTTTTTTTTTGTTAAATTTTGGATCTTCCCATCCTTTCAACCATTGACCAATAAATAAACAAATAAATATTATTATAATCAAATATCGTCCTGGTACTTTTTTATTCAGCACTACACCACTGGATAGTAATGAATGTAGAGCTGTTTATCAGCAAGTGAAAGTAGAAGAATACAAAAGGCTTTCGGTGGTTGGCATCGTGGAGAGGTCCAGAGCTCAGAGTGAGAAATGCAGGAAGATGGTCAAATAAAATATAATAAATGATCATGACTCTACGTATCGATGACTGTCAAGGCACCCTGGGTATTAGGAATTAGAACCTCCGCGCCCAACAACAGGCAATAAACTACAGAAGGGGAGAAATAAAACAAATAAAAAAATCGGAATAAGAATCAGCGCGACACGACATTATGCGGCAGGCACTCAATATCAGTGGCGTGTACTATACATGAACTAAGGTTATTCTACTAATAATCATAGTATCGAAGGAAGATGGACTGGACCACTAGATAAGATTGCGTGCAGCAAGCGACCGAAAAAAATGAGAAAGATTTTCAAGGTTGCCACCGAATTAAGATAACGTTCGGAACTGCCACCTATCTCAGAACAGGTTTTTTATATTTACCTTGTGAGGTAGGTAATGGCCGATTGGTATTTTGTTATGAAATAAAACAATATTGTTGCAAGCTATATATTAAAATATTATTTTAACATTTGTCGACACAATACTGAATTTGATTACACCTAGCATTAGACGGAGAGAGAGAGAGAGAGAGAGAATGTGCTGTGCCAATAATAATTAGGAAAATCAATAAAGACCTATTAAACATTTATTTATTCGTTATTTTATATTATATTCGGGTATCCACCCATAAAATACTGTAGACTAAGTCTATCACACCCTGTAAAAATTGTACATCTTTTCGAAAGGTTGATTTTTCTTTATATATATATATATATATATGTGTTCAATTTACTTATCTCTACTTATCTCCATTTGACTTTTTACCATTTAATTTAATTTGTCACATTACTTTCAACTTATATTCTAGCTTATGGAACCTAATGGCTACCTACCTCAGAATAAGTACTATATATGAAGCTAGCGAGGTAGGAAGCAGGCAACAGGCTGCGTGTAAATAAAATGAATTATAATATTTGTACTAATAATTTTTATATTGATGCAAGCTATAAAAATATATTTTTTTATAAAAATAAACGCCGATTTATCGGCACTGAAATGATAAAAATAATAATTATATTTATATCTATTTTATTCTTTATATCTTTCTAAGTGATTTGTATAACATATCCTTATCTAAAAATTTTTCCCTTGTTATATTTTATTTATAAAAAAGATAGAGAGAAGGATATATGACGCTCTCTCTCTCTAATTTAATATGATCCTGTCGAGAAATCTATTCTATTTTCCTGCATGTTGTGACTTTCCTGTGTATGTATATCTCCCCTTGTGAGCAATTAGGCCTAAAATGTGGAAAACAAGATAAAAATAAAAAGCAGAAAAAAACCTATTTTTCATCCAAACTCATTTTCATACAAATCTCCGACGTTCCGCTATTGAGGCGTACGCTAAGTATGATTTTCATTACGTTCCCGGGTCAACCCCCTCCCCCCGCCCCGGCGCCCGGGAAACTTATTCCCAAGTATCAATCACCGGCATGACCCGGGCATAATGATTCCTTGTTCACCCTCGTCATTTGTCAGGGCCGCCGCCGGGAGCCGGGAGCAGGGGGCGCACTCGCGCACCGAAAAAGAAATAAATTTATTCAAATGTTTTCCCGACAAATTTTGAAGCGTTTAAAAAACATTTTTGAGTGAAATTTTTTTAAGCGTGTAAAATTAAATATATTTTGACACTCGCGTCACTCCAAAGCACGCATTTCGTTGTTGATTACGTAATGGACTCCTTTTCAGTTTGTTTTCGATGCTAATATAATCCAGCGGAACATATTTTAATGGGGCGGTGGTGAGAAAAAGTTCAAGAAAATGCCAGGAAAACAGAACTGGGACTTCTAACCATGGATCTAGGTGTACGCATAAAAAATATTTTGTGCAATTTTGGAACCAATTTTGGGACCAATGGGACAAACCAGTATATGTTGTATTTAAGACACATAGTACACATATGTGATCTATTATTTTATTATAGTGATTTATAATTTTTATTTAAAATAGTAAATTTCGTACTGGACGCCCCTAATTTAACTGAACTAATTGTACACCACGTTCCTGCGCGGAGTACCAGGTTGTCAGCCCTGTTGCATGAAAATTCATAATACACAAATTTTTATAGAAATACAACCACAAAAAGACTTTGCAGGCTTGGGAATAATTTTGGTCTTGTTGATATATTCCGATATTTAAAATTTAAATATAAGAGTGATATTTTTGTTGTTGTTCTGAGTCAAAGATACAATTGATTTTGATAGCCATATATGTATATTTTATCAATTTCTATTTATATATATATACCATTCCATGCTACTCGTGTAGCTGCTCATGTTTTTGTTTTTATTTATACCAAACCAACTTTGTAAAAGCCCATGAGGGCGTTAATAAATAAATAAATAAATAAAATTATTATGAAAGTAGTCAAGGCATGTTTCTTTCGTTTCGAGATATTTAAATGTTGGCATTTGAATTGATTAAAAAAATATTTTTATATTACATAATACAATGTTTGTTTAGTCTACTAGTTTATAATATGTTTTGACATAAATTTTACATGTAGCTTATAAGGAAATACAAATTTTTAAGGTTGAATTGACTTTCTCAATTATCAAAATAAACCCTAGTGGAATACCGTTCAACGTCGTAACAATACACTGAATATAAAGCTTTATATTATATTAATTTAAAACAATGTGACTAGCTAATTTTTTTCAATTTCTTGACATAGATCACTTTCATAATAATAGGCATATATTATATATGTATGTATGTACATAAATTACCATCATTTTTTAAAGAGGCGCATCTCGAATTTGTTGATATTAGAACATATCACATATTTACAAATTATGTGGAATTTTTCACTGTCAAAAATGATAAAATTTAATCTGAAATCCGACTTCTAAGGATATTTTTTGATTTTAAAACAGTGTGTTTATTCTATAAATATTACTTATTACTTACAATCAGAGTCGTAATGTAAAAATTTTCTTATATAGTAAAGGGTGTTTATGTGAGCCCTATATTTTTTATGTGCGTTATGATGCCAAATCATAAGGCACGCCTGCTTAGGAGGTACATTATTGGCCAGAACCTTTATCTCCTGGATCTTTCTCTATGGTGCTGAACATTGGAGTCTGATGCCCCGTGACTGCAGATGAGATTTCTCTTGGAGATTTCACATAAACGGTAGTTCAGCGTGAGGCGACCTATTTGAGTTTCGCTTGCGGAATAGATTGACGTATTCAGAATAATTCGCAGAGATCATAGTCTCATTGAGAAGTAATCATGATCGCGGGCCTTGAGAGATTACCAACTTCTCATCGAATGTCTTGATCAGATAGAAAGTAACTACTCTGGATGTTCAGATATTTTTACCATGTTACAAACCATGAGGACACCGTGAAAAATCTTTATAATGCCTTCTACATTACAGTGGATTCATGTACCATCCATTTAATTTTTCGTTCTTAGTTAGATACTTGACTTTTTCTTGTATCACTCAAGATTGATGATACAAGATAGAGTCAATATTCAAAGGCAACAATGATGGTACAGAATAGAGTCAATGTTCAAAAGCAACAATGATGGTACAGAATAGTCAATGTTCAAATAAGATACAAGTGATACAAAATAGAGTCGGTATTCAAAAGTGAGATAAAATATAGAACATAGTGTTAGCACTGTTTGTTGTAGTCAAACCTTGCAAATGTATAAATTAATCCGTATACTTAAAAGGACAGCTGGAGGGAAGGGGATCAAAAACTAAAAATACCTACAACTATTTATTCTGAAGTGTTAAGCAATCAAATACATTAAATTATTATTCTTCAACTAACCCACCCGATCCACCCTTTCCCGGTTTAGTAGCTAGGGCTTCCTTGTCATCAAAGCTAATAAAAATACGCGACTTTAATTCGATTACATATTTAAGCAAACGAAAAAGGAGAAGAAATTCAATGTGGTTATTAGCAATGAAGATTTTAAATTTAGACCCTCCAGCATCCCTAAACTGCTATCTTTATTCTGTTAATGGGACGAATCTTGTTTTATATAAGGAATTTTATTGGGTATGGGTGACTCGTTGGAGCTCTTTAGGTGGGTAGTTATAGAGAATGAGAGGTAAGCACGCAGGTGGAACTCCACCTACGTGCTTACCTCTCATTCTCTATAACTCTTGTTTTCCGTTAGTCTGTCCGTGTAAGTATGACTCAATCAATTCTGTGTCTAGTTCACTGTCCCTATTTGGGAGTGTTTTTGATAAATGGATCCTTGAGTATCTGCCTTGAACTACTGCACCTTAATTTTCCATATGTATGTAAAACTATATTCTATGGATTTATGTTATACGATTTTTTATTAATCCGTATACTTAAGTATAGTGCGCGAATTGTTATCGGAGGCAGATTCTGGAGCCGTTTACTGGATGAGTGAAGCTCGCGAGACGACCTTCCGTAGTGCTGCTAGCCACATTCCGTCGGTATCGAGTGTCTTCAAAGTTGATGGGAATTACATTTCACGCATTGGTATCTACTGGCTAAGTTCAGCACCAGCCGGACGGCAATGATGAGAGTGGAAGCAATATACCTCATGCAGGCGATGACAAAACATTAAACATAATTGATTCAATTATAAAAAATTGTTTTTCTAACTTCTTTAGCTTTCTCTGTACGACGCATATTTCGCCAACATATACTCAACCCTGCTTCGAAATCTATACGTAACAAAATTCAAGCAAAGTTGTGCAATATATGTCAACAATTCTCGCATGAAACTCTGAAACAAAGCAAAGAAAGCCAGCTCCCAAATTGCAGTCTCCATTTGCAAAACACTTGGCGTGATAAAATTTGCCATTTGCCCTCGCTGGAAGTTTGTCCAAGGTGTTCGGAAACGTCGATCGGAAAGCTGCCGGAGGATTTTTATTCCAATCGACATTTTCCCGCGAATACAAAATTTTCTCAACTCGGATACACATTATTATTTGTCGAATTTTAAATCTGTTATTTTCTGTATTTTTTATACCATTTGCTTTGTTGGTAGGAAATGCGGTATTGGCAGTCATGTTTTTCCATTTAACGTTTTACAAAAAAAATAACTATATTTTGCACGCAGTTTTCAAAAGGAATTCTACAGATATTACAGATTTTAACAAAAATATTTTATCTTTAAATTGAAAATGTTTGTCAAAAACATCATTTTTTTCAGAAAGTGAAAAACATTTAAATGTCATAAAGTAAATAAATACTATAATGATGTTATTATGAACCTATAGTAATAAATACTATGTAATTATTTTACATTGCGTACTTTCGTGGTCAGTACTTTCTAAGTTGTATTTCTTACCGAAGATTATTGATAGTCCAATGAGATACTCTTTATGTGTAAATTACAATAATAATACTGTTAAGGTACAAAGCATACAATTATTCGCGACTAACGGTAGAGAAAAGAGACCGCACGCGTCATCCTTTTAAACCCGCCACACACACACACACACACACACACATACATCTACAACCGGCGGTACTGGCGCTCTGACACACACACAATCTCAAGGACATCACATTTTATTTCAATGGAAACCATTTAACGCGAAAACGTTTAATACGATAAGTGGTTAACGTATAATTATATTTTATATACTTCCAGAAAAAAGAAATGTAATACACCAACAGCCACGTCGTCACCAAATAAAAAGCTTACTGTTTATGACTTTATGACTCAACTTCCCATTGACCAGGTCGACATCTGATAATAAACAAGGATACCGTTTGCTGCACACTATCCTTACTATTTCAAACAGATTACATATCGACCGCGTAATTCTGTTACTACTTACTGTTAGAGCGAGTGCACACTGAGGACAAAACAGTCGTACGACAATTCGCCACCAGCAGTTCCATCATTTGAAAATATAGTCATCAGTGTGCGCACTGTCATACATTCTCATAGCCCTCGCCATCACGACATGCGCGATAGTCCTCGATCTGCGCTCGCTACTCGCTTTAATGACTACGATTTAACTCTCTATTGACTGTTAAGTCGGCCTTTTTCATTAATTTTTACGCGTATTTCGTTTAACGCCTCGGCTTCTTGTTAAATGATTTCCACTTCTTATTTATAGCAATAAATATTATGTATGTACTTATTCTTTAAATGACATTATTATCCACTTATAAGTTCATGTATTTATTATGTAAATGATATTATTTGATTATAACAATAAAAATGGAAAGATATCGGTATTTCCATAACAACAAACGTTTGTACAGTCCCTAATATTATGCATCCTATATTTTATATGGTATGGTTTCATGGACCCTGAAAATAAGACATGGAAGACAGATTGTGGACCACCCGTTGGACCGACCAAGCGGAAAAGGCAACAGGCACTTCTCTGTTGACATCCTTAAGATCTGCAGGATGCCGAGAAAAGTGGAAGAACTTAGTCAAAAGGGTGAGATTTTATTGAGATCGCGATTCTCAGTCATGAGAGACCGATGTGAAACAACATGAACAAGAAAAAATATTATTCACGTACAAAAGCAAATACATATTTTGTAAGTTTTAACGTTTTCGGAAACATCTTCCCATTATAAATAATATAATTCAACTAAAGTTAAAAACGTTTTCAGACAGTAATTAAGGATGTTTCTAGAGCTAATGGAGGTGGGGGTGGGGATGGAGTAAAAATAGATAAGAGAGGGGGTAATGGGTGGTGTTTGAATGTTTATTATGGTCTTCTTGTTGTTCTTATTATTAAAAAATTCTAATTCTCTAAGATATCTAACATTTGTTCTTTAGCGCAACTATGTAGAAATTTTAAATTATTATAGCCTTCCATTCTTGTGTGTTCAGCCATTTCGGAATTTATACTGAAGTTTTTTACTGCTTTTTTATTCTTTTTTCGCTTTATCTAATATAAAATACGTCACAATCCTTGCAACTCAACTTGTAGAATCCGCTTTTTTCTTCTTGGGGTATTTGGGGCAAAAAACCTTCTAACGTTTAATAAAATAAAATATAGTAGAATAACACAGTGTTTCAACTCAATTTACAAAATAATCATGGAATTCCACAAAGTTTCACCAAAAACCTTTGAACACCAAATACATACTTATAAAATGCAAGGAATCCATCGTCCTGACAGTAATATCTACATATATATACACATGTATAAATAATCAATTTTTGTAATAAATTAGATAAATAAAATTTTAAATAATCAGAAGATAGATCGAAAAAATATAGTCACTATCGGGACTCGAACCGGAAACTTTATATTGCCGGTAGACTACTTTACTAATTCCTGCCTCATAGTTATCCTGTAGATTAAGATATTTTAAATAATCCCTTTGGAAGCGATCAACTTTTTCCTTAAAGTATTTCTCAAAAACCTTTGAATAGAACTTCCTAGATGGTGCCTGGACTTACAGAGATTCTGAGAGATCTACCTAATTTGTTTTAATTATCAAGAAACTTTGTTTTTAGAAAAGAACTTTAGTTTTAATGTTGAAATGAATTATTATAAGTTTTGTAATAAAGTAATTATTAGTTAAATAATTACTTTATAGTAAAATAATGATAATCGTAGATTATTTAGCAATGCAATCAAAATATATTATATGTTCAAAAGTAAGTAATAAAAATAACAAATTTTACTTAATATTTGATTTATAATTAATTTTTATTTTTATTAAAAAATGTACCTTTTATTTAACCATTTTTCCTCAAGGGTAGAATAGCACATTCTTCTGTCCAGAAATCAATATTTAACGATCATGCCGCAACTAGAATATTTTTCGATAAAATTGGTTATATTTGTATATTTTTCTAATTAATACATTTAATTAGTATTTAAAATATCACAGACCTATGTTCTGAATAATTACAACTTTGCAATAAGAATGTGTTCTCCTAATAATATATAGGTTGTATCAATGTGTCCAAAATTAAATAAAATTGAATTGTTATTTCTGGCGTCTGCTATCTATTTACTCAAAGGTATTAGAGATTCAGTGAAAATAAAGTAGATGTCTTTCAAATAATAGAACGACAGATGTCTCGACTTTTAAGAATGTGTTCTCCTTAATAATTGTATCAATGTTTCTAAAATTTTATAAAAATGAATTGTTAATTCTGGCGTCTACTATCGGATTACTTAAAGGTATTTGAATTTCCGTAAAAATAAAATAGATGGCTTTCAAATAATGGAATTATAGATGTAATCACTTTCAATTTGTATTAAAAATATCATAGATCTGTGTTCTGTAAAATTGCAACTTCACAATAATAATGTGTTCTCCTTAAAAATATATAACTTTTTCAATACAAAACAAATTGGCTTTGCTAAACTTTCGGTACATTTTTGACAGACAGAAAGTTTTGTCATAATTGCTCAATAACTCTCATTAAATTAATTATTATGTCAATCTTACTTTTGTTACTATTGTTGTAAGTTTGTATGGTTAAATATTGTACCATTCATGATAGGTAGTAATTGGTGATGATATAAATCACACAATTGTGACTTTGATTGTATGATTGGTGACGATAATTGGTAAATGTAATTATTCATAATTCATATTGCTAGGCTAGAAACTAAACCTCGTTAAATCACACTTATCAATCATCGTTGCAATTGAACAACAAACACTATCACAGTTTATCTTATCATTAGTCGGAATGTAATTGTATTGTTTTAATGTAATTGTATTATGTTAATGTAATTGTACTGTTTTGACGTGTTTATGGTGTACTGGTTACGGTACTACTTAGTGATCCAGTGGTTGGGGGTTCAAGCCTCGTTCCAGGAGTCGTATTATCATGGCACAAGCATTTAGCTTAGTTTGAACATAGTAATAATATTGATATGGCACATATTTCGTGTGTGTAATTGGATTTTTATCACGTATTTATTGCATTTAATGCGTCTTTATTCTTCTTCTTTCATATTTAATAACTGTGTTCTTGTCTGTGCAATTGTCGCCATGCAACTCTATCCTGGATACCATCCAGAAGTTATCTTTATTATTTTGCAATATTTAAAAAATTTTATATGATTACTTTTTATGTGTATTTTTAAAAGTAGATCCTAATAGTAACTAAGATTTAACTGTTGGACGCATACTATCTAGTGCACTAGTACTAGTAGCTCGAAGAATCACAAATAATCAGATACCAATCGAATATAATTAGTCACAATAAAGGTTGTAATAACTGTTTAAATAACAATTTAAATAACGCTTTAAATAACTGTTAGTATCACCGTTTAAAAACTGTTTAAATAACGTTTTAACCGTCCCTACTAAATATACATTTTATTCTTCTCTATCTTGCTCTTAAATAAGACCAGTCGTGATCATAGAATCGCAGTTTACTTTTGTGAATGACGTCATGGTTAATTCATCGACAATACGTTAAATTTACGTTAAAACCTTAACCATTGACATAAATAAATAAATATATAGTAAGTAATGAGAAGTATGATACAAGTAAGCGATAAATAAATCTGGTGGTCACTAGTTCGATTCTCGTTCCAAGAAACCACCAGCGTAAGCTTAGTTAGCGAAATACTTACTTACTTACCATCACGCTGTTTCCCCGTGGGGGTAGGCAGAGAGGATAGAGCGCCACACTCTTCTGTCCTGACACACAATTCTCGCCTCATTCACATTCATACATCTTGTCATACAAGCTCGCCGATTGTTGAGGCTTCTAACATAACCATCCTCCATTATCTGGTTTACCTGGTCGTGCCAAGTCTTCCGCGGACGTCCTCTATTTCTGGTTCCATCAACACTTGCGTCATATATCTTTCTTACCATTCTCTCCTCATTCATCCTTTCGATATGACTAAACCACCTAAGTGATCCTTTCTTAATCTTACTCAGCGAAATAAATATTTAAGTTAAGTTAGCGAAATAAATATTTAATAATGCAATATTAACAATTCTATTCAACGCATAATACTTTATACATTATGTTAGGTTTTACGAAATAAAATATGTTTCAACATATCAGATGAAATGAATCAATAAATATTGCAATTATTCAATTAAAAATATAATATTGTTGCTAGAATGCTAAAATTGCAAGAATGCCGCAATCCCAACATTTAAAAAACATGTTTATAATTCAGCTTGCTTATGCGACTTACAATAAAAAAATATATAAAATTGGAGGCACGGAATGAAAGTTCGATCATCCTAAATAAACGTAATATATACACCAATATGTTTGTGTACGTGCTCGTGTAGGTGTATGGGATATGGTATATTAGTGGGACCATTGTGGGAGAGATGCTTTGACTAAGAAGGTCCAAAAATTCCTTGTACGTGTCACGATGCGCCATGTTACTTGGGAATTGATGGTGTTATAACTTTCCTGACCTGAGGTGACCATCCGATCTTATATTTTCTTATTTGTTATTTGCATGTTCGGTGACTTTGTGTTTATTAGTTATTATAAGCTCGAAAAGGTCACCAGTGTATGGATTGTAAAGGCTATTCGGCGGAAAAATTTCAAGATTAAATTGTAATTGCTCGTAAACCTTCAGGGTGAGGTAATGGGAGGGGTAATGAGTCACTGTTCGGGAGCAATATTTAAAGTGCTGTGATTCATTGGTTCGTGCGCGTCGCGCTCTTTGTACTAATTTTAATATTCTACGAGTAAGTGATGGGCCGAGCACGCAACTTATCTGGTGTTGGGTCAAAAGTTCGGACAGGAAGGGACAATGGTTAACCAAACTCCTTCGGGACCATTAACGTCAGCAGTGACGCCAGAACATGTGGTTCAAATTCGATGTGAAATTATACGCAATCCGCATAAATCGATAAGTAAGATTGCAGCCTGTACTGGAATAAAAAATCAACAGTACACGTTATTTTTAAAATAAACTACAGTTTTACCCATACAAACTGTAAATCGTGCAGTTTCTCAACGGAAATGACTATTCTTTACGTGGAACCTTAGCTAGAACGATCTTGGAATGTTTTGGAAAGCACGAACGCTTAGAAACATATTGTTTATTGACCAAGTACATTTTCATATCGATGGCTACGTTAATACACAGAACTTGAGATACTGGTGCCCCAACAACCCAAGTGAACGCCATCAAAAACGTGTACACGACACTGTCGTTGTTGGATTTTCCAACAATGACAGTGTCGTGTACAATTTCTGCTCGAGGGATAATTGGCCACTATTTTTTGAGCCAGCGAGAGACAGCCATTGCTGACGTATATTACAGAATAATCGACGATTTTTTGGTACCATAATTGCAGCTATTTCCTGGGTTCAATAATAGAACACAATTTTAACAAGACGAGGGCCCTCCACACACAACTAGAGTTTCAATGGAGAAGCTGTGGGGAATTTTCCCAATAAATTAATCAGCAAGTACGGAAATATACCCTGGGTACCTCGGTTATTGGACCTTACACCATGCGACTTTTTTTGTGGGGATACCTTTTTGTCGAAAGTTTACAGCAACAATCTTCGAACAGTTCAGACCCTACAAGTAAATATCCGCTGTGAAGTTGCTGCCATTGAACCAACGCTTTGCTCTCGCATGTTATCAAATTTAAGAGTCCGATTGCAAGAATGTCTTGAGAGAAATGGATAGTATTTAAACGATATTGTTTATAAAACGTAAAATTAGCATCGTTAAACTCCATTTTGTATAAATAAAATATGAGAATAACATTGCAGTTTTTTTTAAATTTAATATTAAACTTGAAAATTTTCCGCTGGACACCCTTTACATGAAATGTTACCAATATAGAGGTTGGTATTTATCTGAGCGTATTATGAATGAAACAGTACTTACGATAGTTACGTTTACAACGTTACACAATTGAAATTAAACTGTTTGTTACATTATATAAAGTTCAAGATAAACAATGTTCACTGAAGATGAGGAGCTGGCCAGGAGAAGAGTGGGTGGTTCTGATGGTTACTCAGACTGATCCCATCGCAGTGTAATGTTGCCTGCAGTTTGGCGGGTACCAGGCGGACTGTATGGCTGTTGAGCGTTTATTTATGCAGAGCTGTGAGGCGCAAGCAGGGCTTCCAGACATGGATTCATTTTGATTAGTTTGTACATAAATATTTCTTAATGATCTTTTAGTATACGAGTTTATATTCCGGAACAACGTTCTGGGCTATTCTTTCGTGTGTCTCTAACCCCTCTGGCTAACGTTTCATCATCATCATCAATTCAATCTGTTCACATTCGTTCATCTATTAACGGGACTCATTTGCTCTCACTGCTTATCCTTCCACGCTCTCGCCTCATAAACATTCAAACACCTTATCGTTGTGGCTTATAATAAGTCAATTTCTCTGATTTAAGTTAAATATTAGAATTAATTTTTAATTAAATATACTTCGATTAAAACATTAAAATGTGATAATTATATTTTGGTTAGTTAATTTGATATCCCGAAAAAGGAAATTATTCTTTCTGAAATCGGTTGGTGAATTAATTAATATTTAAATAGTTAAAATATCAAATTAGAAACTAAAAACATTATAGGATTAAAGAGTTCAAAAATCCAACTATATTAAATAAAATATTTTCCAACATTATTTTTACCTTTAACCTTTTTAACCATTATTCTTTGACCTTTTTATGTTGTTTTTGGAGAATATTGTCTTTTCCAGTACTGTTTATCGAGTTCTAGTGAATCTATTTCTATGTAAATTAAACAATGCAATGTTCCTATATTTCTTTTAAATAACTGAATTAAAGTATTGGGAAAATTATTTACGTATAATAAAAATGATTCTTAATATTAACATTAACGTATCACAAAATACCGTTAATGTAACCTATACATTTATACACCGTTCGAATCTTTTTATACTTTTACACGTTTTTTGTTGAAAATTTTTTTACTTTTTGTTCACTAATTTATTAAAAAACACCAAGTATTTTTCTTCTTCAATGGATTTGCAGCCCAAATAGAGTAATGGCCTTCACAATCTTAACTTGACTTGACGACGGTCTTCCAGTTCTTAATATATGGCAACTCCTCTACTGCATCCTTCTTTACGCCATCTTCCCACTCTTTTCCTACCACATGGGCTTCCATTGAGGATTATTTTTGGGATCCGCGTTTCCGGCGCCCTATGAAGTATGCCCGTATGAGTCGCTGTAGTTTATGAGATAATGTTGATGAAGAGTCTGTGATTCTGATAAATGTTATACAAACTATCAATGCATCTTTACAGGTTCATAAGTATACCCATTAGACTCACTTAATAAAAATAATGACGGATAGGCAACGCCATCGTTGGGCCGCGCGGTGAACTCGCTTAAGCGACTCGCACGTGGCGAGCGACTGATACGATCACACTCTCACATAGCCCGGACCAGACGGAAAGAGGGGAAACGTCGCAGATTGATGAGTGCAGCTCATGCCTACCGGCATCTTACGAGGAAGCCATCTATTTAGTAGCATTATCTAGTATTCCTTTTACTGTAGTGATTTATACTAACTTACTTGAAATTACAACCTACCTGAATTAAACTCTTCGACTTAGGACTTGTCCGTGAACCGTGATGTGTTTTCGCTCAGATGAGGCAGACGCCGGAACACATCCTCAGGAACTGTGTAATTATGAATGATGCACGTGAGATGATCATGATTGCAGGATTAAAAGCAATAGGTCATCGGATCCCCCGGAACGATAACCTATTAATAAATTAAAGGAATTTCCTATATTTCCGGGTATTTATTAGGGTGTATATCTCCCGCTGGGGGTTTCTGGGATGGACGGTGCCGGGAAGAGCAGTGGCTAGAGATACCTAACGGAGCATTCTTCTGGCTCTCCCTCGCACCTCTTGCGACCTAGACAGGGTGAATTTCTGTCGGACTGTGACCGAGTTCTGCAACTGCAACACATAAACGTGTCGTCTATCCTCCTCTTTTGGGGGTGCATGATTTCTATACCTACCCTCTGAATTGAATGTGATAACGAGTCTCACGTCAAATTATACAGGTATGGCTCTAGTACAATGATACAGAAGATAACCTATGATGGTATTGAAATATTAATAACTGACTGTAATAAAAAAATAAAAATATATATATATATATATATAAATTGCCGAATCGAAACGACAGTAAACAACTCTCGAAACGATTCAGGATAGGGTGTAAATAAAAACCTACCTTAAATACTTATACAACAAAGAGCGACTTAATAAACAACCGAAATAAAACCAAAGGTATAAATTATTTATTAAATTGCTTCTGATATGATATGAAGTCCATATTTATTATTGAAAAAAAAAATAGAAAAAGATACATGGGTTGCAATATAAATTAAAGACGAAATATTTCTGTTAAAAACAAATGCCGCATTTAGTAAGCTCGTGCAGTCATCATCTCAACGTCTCTTAACTCAAATCTTAGATTACGAATGAGAATGGTCAGATGCTACGCGTTCTCGATTTTATTTTATGGAATGGAAGCAACTTACCGAAAAAATTATATGGTGACTTGAAGCATTTGAGATGTGGATCTACAGAAGAATGATTAAAATAAATTGGATGGATAATGTTTTGATTGAAGATGTTATGGTTCGGATAAATAAAGAAAAATGAGTAAGAAAAATAAAACAATAAAAATCAGAAAACTTTAATATTTCTAGCACGTAATGAGACATTCGGAATCTTACATCTTTACAAAACAGGGAAAGATTGCTCGAAGTCGGGACCCTGGAAGAAGGAGAACATTTTGGCCAGTCTACTGTAGATGTTTTCTGAGCCGCAGTGAACAATGTGATGATAGCCAACGTCTGTTGAACGGATAGAGCACAAGAAGAAGACGAAGAAATTTGTATTTGCCTCGCTGACGCAGCTACCTTAACGACACAGATATTGGAAAAACCAATACAAATATTCAAAATTAATCAACTATTTAGGTGTCATCTTTAATTTTTAAATATAAATAGAAGTATTTTTTATTTATTATCTTTGTTTTATTAACCACTTGAATTGAGTTTAAATACATCTACCGGTTTCGAAAAATATCACTTTCTTCTTCAGGATGTCATAACTAATCAAAAATATATAGCATTGTTTCCTCATCAGAATCTATTTTAAAAAATTTTTAAAAATTAAAAAAAAAAAGACAATTATTTAAAAAATAAATTTAGTACCTAACTCAAATTGCTGCTCAATACAAATTTAATCGAATAATTTTTTTTTAAAAGTCCTTTTTAGTCGATTCTGATGAAGAAACAATGCTATATATTTTTGGTTAGTTATGACATCCTGAAGAAGAAAATGGTATTTTTCGAAACCGGTAGATGTATTTAAACTCAATTCAAGTGGTTAATAAAACAAAGATAATAAATTAAAAATATGAATTTTAACCACAAAGTTAATATTGCTAATTTTAAAAGTATAAATATAAGTCCCGCGTACGGTGTTCGTCGGAAGGTCTCCCTGCAATATCGGGCGACCGGGTCTCCCACACCCCCGAGCGGGTTCCGTCCCGACTGTGACGTGTTCCTATATCAACACCTCCGATTTATATAACGGATAAAAAGCCTCGACACCCCAATCAATAAATGTTTGCTTACGGGGCGATAATTAATTCCCGACCGCCAGCCAATCAATCTTCATTTACGACACCAAATATTCTAGGAAATTGTTTTGGGAAGATTTGAGGCTGACAATAATGAAACAAGAAGGACCTAGATGACTAAACCTATTCCCTATCTTCTGCATTCAGCCCTTGTATCTTATACAAGCAGCTCAGTCTCAAAAATGAGTTTGTATCTGTAGACCGGAATCATAAATGACAATCACCTCATTCCTCACTGAAAAAAATCTAAATAATATAAAGTGAGTATTTATCACTTACTACTTACTTATAAAAAAGTGGAAATTCTTTTTTTATGTATAGACGCTGAACAATCTTTGCTTAGAAAACTCACTTGCTATTAATTATTATTGATTGTTTGTTTATTTTATGAGTTTAAAAGTCCTTTCTAAGTAATTGTATTAAAAAATATATAACTTCTGATACAAATGCATAATAAAAACCCACATTTTCATAAAAAACGCAATAATATGAATTATTTTTGAAAGATAAGCCTTAAAGTGTGTCCATATATGACTTTAAAAACAGTCATTTTGTTGTCAACATTTAAGTCGAATTTCATACAATACATCTTATTATTTTAACTGCTAGCCCCGTGGACCTTTTGAGATCTTCTAAGTCTCACTGTCTTGACCTGTGGTGACATCCACCAAGGAATGTTAGCCTTGAGGCATTCTTTCGAACAATCACCGCTCATCTTATTATTCTACGCCGACCTTCTCTCGGTTTTTCCTTACAAATTTTATTCAGTGCTCTGGAGACGTCACATCTGACGTTTCCTGCCAATCTTTGCCTTCTCGACTTATTGCTGAGATATTTGTATATTGGAAAACGTCGACCAGCTCAAAGTTTGCGCGGAAGCGCAATCAGTGAATATCGTAAACTGTTCCACCACTGGATTTAACTTAATCAAATAGAGCAAACAAATACACAATCCCTCGACATATGTGTTACCTGATTCACAAATTATAATTCCGAGTCTCGCCGCTGCGTCCATAGCGGCGATTTTTAGTTGCCTTCTATTAAATAATCCAATAGTATCGAACGATTTGTGATAAAAATAACATATGATTTGATAGAAATAAACGTAGATTTTGTGGATTTTTTTGCTGGCAATAAAGACATTGTACACTACTGAATGCATTTCTAGAGCAGTAATTGGGGAAAGATAGATGTATTAATTTGAAAAAGTGTAACATATGAGTTCGAAAATTTGTCATCAAAAATACTGTCACTGTAGCATAGTTGGTAATGAACCATCCCCGGTTTGGAAAAGAGATCCTGCTTCGAATCCCGGTAGCGCAACAACAATATATTTCGATAAAATTGATTTTATATGTATATCTTTCTAATTAATACATTTAATACATAATAATAAATAATAAATACATTTAATTAATACATTTGGAATATATGAATGTAGGAGCAAAAATGGGCGATTTGATTGTATGCTGTTTATTGTACGCCGATCCGATGATGCAGTACTAATGGCGAATAATGAACAAGAACTACAGAATCTGGTGAGTAGAATGTACGATGTATGCGAGGAAAGCTACCTCATGATGAATATTAACAAGTCGAAAGTTATGGTATTCGAGAAGGAGGAAAGCAAAACACCGTGCTAAATACTTGTAGGTAATGAATGTTTGGAACAAGTAGATGAGTTTGTATATTTGGGAAGTATGTTTAATTGAAACGGAAAGGATGAGAATGATGTCGAAAGGAGGGTGACTGCAGGAAATAAAGTGAACGGCGCGTTGAATCGAATTATATCTAACGGGAATTTGTCAACCGAGGCAAGACTAGGCACAATGGAATCCTGATGTATGGGTGAGGCCTGGAGCTGGCAAAAAAGGAACGAAAGTAGACTGAATGCAGTGGAAATGAGATCACTTAGGCGTATTTGTGGCAAATCCATTTATGACAGAGTAAAGAATGAAGAAATAAGGAAAGAATGTAAAGCTGATGTTAGTATAGTGAGTAATATTAAGAAAGGATTACTTAGGTGGTTTGATCATATGGAACGGATGAATGAGGAGAGAATGGTAAGAAAAATATATGACGCAAGTGTTAATGGAACCAGAAATAGAGGTCGTCCGCGGAAGACTTGGCATGACCAGGTAAACCATATAATGGAGGATGGTTCTGTTAGAAGCCTTAACAATCGGCGAGCTTGTAGAGAAGATGTCTGAATGTGGATGAGGCAAGAATTGTATGTCAGGACAGAAGAGTGTGGCGCTCTATCCTCTTTGCCTAACCCCGCGGGGAAACGGCGTGATGGTAAGTAAGCAAGCAATTATTATTTATAATGTAAAATTAATTTGACAAAAACTACCTATTAAAAATACTCTTTGCCAGCAAATTTTACAATAACTAGTAATGTATTATTAGGTTTGCCCATATTGCCATTATTTGATAATATATTTATACATTATATAATATTTACCTAAATATTATTTCCAATTATTTGATGAACTATGTACAGATAAATAATAGATCGATCAGCTCTTTTACCAGCTTGACACCTTATCAACTAGGTCGGACAGTATGTCATTGTGCAAACTGGTACTTGTCAAAACATGTTCGATTCTATAGAAATAACACGTGCGTATTACAACGTGTTCAGTCTTGCACGAACAACACGTGCGTACCGAAAAATGATCATATCTGTAAAAAGACATGCGCATGTCGAAACATGTTGATCTTTTTGGATCATTATTATTTTTTACCATAGTCTTCTCAGACGTTTTGCTCATGATTGACCGTGGTTCTTCAATGGTCTTGAACTGACGTGAATGATCCATCTTCCAGCTTTTCGGTCATGTTTAGTAGAACATTCTGTGAGGAGCCAATCATGTATTGTATCTGGTCCGTCCACTATATGGGAAAATTTCCTCTTGCTCGCCGCTGCTATATATTCTAATAGTTGTAATCTCAACCAGCTACTATAAACTATCTCTACTAGCGAATCTTCTCTAAACAGCTATATTAAAACGGGCGTTGAATTACAAACATTTATTCTGTTTAAACCACTACCGGGGAGATTCAAAGTCACTCAATTGAAGGACAATTAAAAGATTTGATTATTAAGGAAAACACATTCTTATTGTGAAGTTGTAATTATTCAGAACATAGGTCCGTGATATTTTAAATACTAAATTAATGTATTAATTACAATATATGTATATATTTATAATTAATACATTAATTTAGTATTTAAAAGATTTGACGTTTGATAGATGTAACTCGCTGAGACATGGTATGTGTGTGTGTGTGAGACGGGGACTACGAAAGCTGAGAGTTGTCTCCGAAAAATCTCTAATCGAAAATCTCTTAAAAATCTCGTACCTGGATAGGAGTCATTAGTTTTATTTGAAATAATTAAGAAATCCCAAATTGTAATGAATCGATAGGTAAGATGGACGAATCAAGATTGATCAGTTATTAAAGTCTTAGAAATAATTTTTAAGGGGAACAACATTTTACTATTATAAAGTTGCATTTTTTCAGGACGATATATACGGGGTGGCCCAAAAAAAGTGATAACATCTCGTAACATGAATAATTTTAAAACATAATGTAATTAATTATAATTCTTAATGTATTTTTTTTTTTTGCACAATATTTAGCTAATCAGAAATCATCAAAACATCCCATATTGCATCATCTACTGGGTTTAAATCTGAGCTGTTCAGTGTCCACATGCCTGGCTAGATGAAATTAACATTCTCACATTGAAGAAAGTTGATCTGGCTGTGTGAGATGGAGCTCCGTCCTGCTGTAATGTCCGGTTATGCTGTAATGCCTAGCTAAACTCCAGACTTTGTTTTGAAACTCTTTGATCATTTTCCTAGCACCCCGACGTTTTTCAACTCTTCGTCTTCTGCAATGATTTTTGTCATTCTGGGCAACAATTTGAAAAAACCAAATATAAACAATGGGAAAATTAATAATCAAAAATGGCGACGGAAAATTGTCGAAATAAAACTTAATGTAGGTAAATAGGTAAGTAAGTAAATTAGTAAACTATTTAAGCTATTGTCGATATAGTTAAACTAATTTTGATGTAATTAAACATTTTACGAAATGTTCATTTTTTTGGGGCATTCTTTACATATAAAATAAAATCAGTTTATTTCGTTAGCAATAATAATAATATTTTGATAAAAAAAAATTTTCTGTAAATCTTTTTAGTTGATTCGTTTAATTTTCATTAAAAATAATTGTTCAATCAATACGGATTGATGTCTTTGAGATGTGATGCCGGAGACATACGAGTAAGTAGCGCAGACGCACGAATGCCTCCATTCTGCAGGAGCTGAACATTAGGAATAGACTCTTATTCATTTGCCTGAGATGAATCCTTTAATTTTTTGGCCATCTTAAGAGAAGGGGATCTTAAATCTTAAGATTGCTAGGAGAAGCCTATTACGGTTGATCACGCCGAAGGACGAAAAGGAAGAAGAAAATCTGCCACCCATTATACCGACCAAGTTAAAAAAGCAACAGACACTTCTCTAGTGATGGTCTAAAGATATACAGAATGCCGACAAAAGTGAAAGAGCATAGTTATGAGGGTGGGAATTCATGAAGATTACTATCCTCAGTCATGAGGAACCGACGTGGATAAGTATTTGTAATGTTTTTGTTACATGATGGGATTCTAATAAGCGCCTACCTAATGAGGTCTCTCATAAATTATGTTGTAAATCACACACACCACTCTGCCTATTGATATCTATCAGGTTGAAGGGGTGACCTTACTTTGGACATATGCTCGATCCTTAGTTTATTTTTATAGTCAATATTTATTTTCCTTTAAAAGTTTAAAAATTGATTGAATTATGTGCTCTGTTATTGTTTGCACTATAAATATTGTACCTTTCTATTGTTAGTTATCATTAGTCCGTGTAGGTCAATAACCTAGTTTTTTTATACATAATTTGTTCCATCCATTAGCGTTTTTCAGTGCGTAGGTACCTACTTAGCTGCGAACAGTAAATGATTCAAAATCCTCTATTATACTTCATTGTACATTATTCAGTAGCCGTAATGACAGTAGACAGCCAAAAGGTCAATTTAGAGTCAAGATTAAGACATTACTTCGCAAAAATTACAGTACAGTACGATGTTGTGTTTTCTACTATGATATATATATTCAACTGTATTTATTTATGTATTTATTCAACGTTTGAAGGATACTGAAAAAAGTGGAGAATTATCTTCAGTCAAGGTTAATAAAATATGAATCTTACCGCCTGTAATATTGCAATTCTTTTATCTCTCAGTTGCGTCTGTAGGTGGTTATTGCAAAATAACGAATAGTGATCGATGTGTGTGGTCTGAGTTCTCGAATCACTCGGATGGAGTAACCGACGTCTGTAGGTTATGCGATTCGGATCAGAAGGTTTTGTACACGATGAGACTGAAGACTCTAAGTCTCTTCAATATCTCACACATGTGGGTGCATGTCGCAGTGTATATGAATATGCATGTGAGTATTTATACTATGTCTAGAGCAAGGTATTTAAATAAAACAGAGCTTATAAAAGTTGGGGTTTATTGCGGGACGATTTACGATTGCACGTTCTACAAGTATGAAGTTAATTACGCGAATAAAGTTGAAGACTGGAGTGGCTCACTCGAAATATTATCGAAATAACAGTCTGCGGAGAAGTGGCTGACCTTCGCTAGCTTCTAGGACTCGTCCGTCATGATGTATTGACGTCTGCTATTGGTCTGTGCGTTAATTTTTGGTAGCCCTGGTCTGTGAGGCGTGAGTAAACCTCCATACGTCTATGTTTCATTTAGTGATTCTCAGGATACTTATTCCCATACTAAGAGCTGTATCACCTGGATCTTTTGAATTAGCTCAGTAATCAGAATTTAAATTTCACCACCACATGCACACATTGAAAAAAAACACTATTTTTTTCAAATCTTTGTCCTAAAATACGCCCAAAGTTTCGATAAATAAACGAGACTATTGGAGAAGTGGACAAGCAGCGAATTGACAACAGTTGACAATAATAATATTTCAGTGTTCATAAACTTTACTTTTATATTAAAATTGTAGTGAACAACACTTCGCACGAATACCTCAATCCTACAATAAATCCTACACAACATTCCTATCTACAGCAGTAAAAAAAAACATTCTTCAAATTCTTCAGATACCCTTCCAAAAGGAGAACAATTTGATTTTGATTGAGTCAGTCTACCATTTGACTAGGAAGACAGAAAAATATGCGAGGACAAGTCAAAAATTATCAACATTTCTCATTTTACAATTGTATATGCAGTGAAATCTCGACCGATCGTTCCTCGAATAGTTTTTCCACATGTATTGTACATTTATATCAATCCTGAATTAATTTCATACAAAACACCCAAAACTAGATGGATCGCATGGATCGTTCCTCTATGCATCGTTTTACCGCATTAATCGTTAAAATTACTCACCGTACTTCGTAGCTAAATGCTTGGTTTCGATTAACGGCACTCGTAAACAATGAGCGGAACATTCAAGAGAGAGAGAGAGAGAGAGTTTAATTTTTATTTAAAAATATTCATCTTTTTTAAAATATGTATTGAACGTTTAAAAATGTAAATTTTTCTATATTCCCGCATTCATTTTTTCCCCGCATTTATAGTTTATTCCAATAGGTCCCTTCAAAAACGATTCATAGAGGTTTCACTGTATTTGTATATATAATTTTTTTTGTATGCGCTATGACGCTTAATCGTGTGCGCGCACGCTAACCCCCTCATCTTATAACGAACACTGCTTCCGACAGTAGTGTTTTACAATACATATACACTAGATGGGAAATGATATTTTTTGTCGAGCATCCGAAAAATTGTGGCTTTTTATCAAAATTCCGCAGATTGCTCAAAATGAGGACAAATCCGAATAACGGTAGATGCACGGTGTTCCAATTTTAATGTCTTGGAAAAAATGTAATAACTATTTTTAAAAATCGACTAATATCTAAAGTGGGTTTTACAAATCCGAATAACGGTAGATGCACGGTATTCCAATTTTAATGTCTTGGAAAAAATGTAATAACTATTTTTAAAAATCGACTAATATCTAAAGTGGGTTTTACAAATCCGAATAACGGTAGATGCACGGTATTCCAATTTCAATGTCTTGAAAAAAATTTAATAACTATTTTTAAAAATCGAAGTGGGTTTTGGTTTTAATACACATTTGTTTATATTTCTAAACGTACGTCTCAAAAAACATTCCAAGAATATATAGCGGCTGACTCGGAGCCGTGGGCGATGTGGGCATGCTCTAGCATGATGGCATGTCGGTTCACATCTCAGTTGTATGTTTATAAGAAAACGGAGAGCGTATTTGCATAAGATTGGCTCGACGAATCGCGCCGACAAAGCGATATGATAAAATATTATAGTATAATATTACGACTATCTGATTCTACGTACCGGATTAGACAAAGACACCCAAACCAGGGCCGGGTCGTGCACAAAGGCAAAATGCGTGAAGTGACACAATTTCAGGAGCAACATTTTGAAAGAAAAAATTGCACCATGTAACAGACCTAGACCGCAATATTTTATGAGTATACCTGATTTAATTACTTTCTTGAAAATGTTCAAGAAGTAAACAGAAATTCAGTACCGTTACGGAATATATTATTTTGTGAAATTTATACAAAATTGTGTTAACTGTAAATTATTTGCGAAATTGACACATAATTATTGTGTACGCGTTTTTATACTTTGTTGATTATGTCCATTCTATTTGTGTGTATTTAAAAACAGGTAACAAAAGCGAAACTGCTTCTGTGTTTAGAGACGGTTTCGGAGTCAGTCATATACTCGTATTATACGGCGGTGACTACAGTTTCGGAGTCTGGCCAGCCGAGTTTTCAAAAAATTTAAGACTGCGGGATGTGCGACCATCGGTAGAAGTATCGGCGAGTAACAGCTCAGTTTTGCAAAGATTTCATTTTCATTTACAATAGGTTGAATAAATATATTAAACAAACCAATTAAATAAACCCAGGGCTACCTATCGAAGTTAATTACGGCAACAATTATTATATATCTTTGTATATAATATACACATAAAATTACGACTTTTTTTAAATATTGCTGACATGGTTGAGGTTATACACATGCAACCTAAATATTTTAGATATTCATGTTTCAAGGTCACCTCTTGATTGTATATGAAAAAAATTGTTCTCTAAACTACTAAATGTGATTAATCTTTATGGTGATGAATATATTTAGAGCCTAATTCCAAAACCTCATAAAACAGATTTCAGATAATTTGAGTTAAACGTGCAGTTTTGTAGATTTTTTTATCAGTTACATGCAGAACACATTATTTTTCCTAAAAGCCACTGATATCAGGGTTAATTCTAAAATACTCCAAAACAGACAGAGTATAAGTTATCTTAAATCCAGTATTGCTGCCAGAACAATATATACAGAAAATAAATTAACTTCATAGAATTGTCATTTGCTTTCAAGATATACGATTCTCATCCACAACTCAAAAAAATATAAAGTCGTTTTAAGGGCTTTTAGAATTAGACACAACATATACTAGTAGATAGTCCAGTTAGAAGCCTCAATAATTGGCCGGTAATAATTATTGAAGAAGGCTTGTATAAATGTGGATGAGGCGAAAATTGTATATCATGACAGAAGAGTATGACGCTCTGTCCTCTCTGCCTACCCCTCTGGAGAAACGGCGTGATGGTAAGTGAGTTAGTTGATAAATATTATTTATTGAGGACAAAAAATGAAACGGGTTATTATCATATTTCATAAAATTGAAGATTAAATTAACATTTATGATGTGGCAATATTGTATAAAAATAATATTTTGAGTAACTATAACTAAATATATATGTTGTGAATAGTATTTTGATTAACTATAACTAAATATATATGTTGTGGATAATATTTTGAGTAACTATAACTAATATTGTTGTTAATGATAATGTTAATAATTAACTAATGTTGTGGATAATTTATAACAATAAAGTTTTGTTTTTGGATATTGAATATTATGACAAAATTTTGATGAGAATATAATATATTGAAGATTATTAAAATAATAATTTTGGAAGATCGATTTGAACAATTTTTAATTAAATTTCGTAAAAAGATTTTTTAGATTGTCCAGTTTTGTTATGTGAAAAAAATATTTTCACGAGGGTTGGTGGCGCCATCTGCGTTAAGCTTTGCATTACATCTTACGTTGAATAATAATTTAATTTGATACAATGAAGTACCTAGATACCTACAAAATATTCAAGGTAAATGTTTAAAAAACGTTTTTTTTTCAAAATTGTGAAGAAAGAAATTTATTGTCAGATATTTGAAAATTGTAACAATACAATACAGCTGTCACGTGATTTAAATTAATTAATTCAATTACAGAATGGATCCGTTTTTAAAGATAATAATTAAGTTAATTTTTTTGAGGCTTTTTTCCTTTCATGTGAGGTTGGTTATTAATAGGTTTGTCGATAAGAGCAATGCTTTAATAGAGAAAGACAGCAGAAAGTGTAAGCTCGACAAACTAATGACATTTTAAACATACTGAACAAAATATATTTTTAAAAAAAATTACACTCACATATTCATATAATAATTTGTGACGGATCTGTTTCGCAATGTGGAGTTTAGATCCGACCCTGTAACCCGCGCTCTATCCCAACAGAAAGACAACGTAGGTATCCAGTATGTTATTAAAATGTGTACACATGTATGTGACGAACCATTGTGTGCAAATGACTGCGGCCCCTCCGCCCACCTGCCCGAACAATATAATAACGCATATTTTTAAATGGACATCCGTTGGTAGATCCTGTAGGAATATATTAGCCTGGGCGTATCACGATCCCAGCAGGATAACATCTCGGCTAACTGGGATAATCATATTCCTCACCCTTTTATCCCGAAACATTCTTTTTTGTTTCACCCTTATTCAACAGCCTTATTTTAACGTATATTTTGTATTGTGTTTTAATACAGATATTTTTTAACCCATTCCCCGCGGATGTCTCATATATGAATCGCGCCTTACATGTCCACAGCGCGGGTGACTTAAATATGAGTAGCCGTGTTTCGCCCGCCGCTAGTGCGTACATACGCACTGAGGAGCGCTGAAAATCGTACCAAAATTATTTGGAATCTTTATCCAACCGACATCTGTTGATATTTGTTATAGATTATTAGCCATCTTATGAACAAATACGAAATAATAAATGTCTTCGTATCATCTTATAGAGATAAATTTAATGTCAGTATTTAAAAACTTGTAAATAATATGCATTAGTCTCGGAAATCATCGCCCGCGCAGATCACTACTTCACTTTGTAGTGAATATCACCACAAATGGAACTAGTGTAGCGATAGTGTAGGGCACTGTTGTGTTCTCTCATTGATAATTTTGTTTACGTTATTTTATAGTTATAGTTCTGATTTCTGTATTTATTTATGTTCATGAGGATACTTGAGACCTTTGCTATCGATTTCTTAAAAACAAATCATACATTTGTTGCATTATCGTAGTGTAAAGTTGTAAATTATAATGCCGCCAAAGAGTGCCACGAAAAATGACCACCATGAAAAATGTCATGCGCATTTATGAACGCGATCAATGGGTTAAATATGATTATTATGAAAGGTTATTAGAGCTGACTATAAGTAGATAATAGTAAAATGCTATCACGCACTACCAATATTCTCTTTAAGGTGTGCGGGTGTGCGCGCGCACACAATTTTGCATCATAGCGCACATAAAAAAATATAGCGCGAACACCGACATATTAGATATTGGACTACTTTCTAAAGTTACACATCCAAGATAATCGTTTTTTACCTACACCTGTGCTTCTTTCTATCTTCCCGTCCGTTGTTGTTCGCTGTTGTAAATATAATATTTTTCATTGGGGAAAACGTCCGAAATATACAGCTTTCCTTGATAGCTGTTATTATTATTATTATTAGTTCTTTTTAATTATGTATGCGTCTTAATACATCTTCATTAGTTATAGTATAGTGATGTTTTTCTTATTTTCTCCCCAGCGCACAAATACATAATAATATTGGTCCTTAAAATTACACAAAAAATATGTATCCACACACCGTGATTCAAAATAAGAGGGTACAATAGTGGTGACTATAATATCCTATGTATTTAATAATAGTGGACTCTTGATTTAAGCTAACAAATAAAATGATGGTGTTTGAGAGAAAATGAAGTGAAAGACTAAAGATGATGTTATGCAGGGCCGTGCAGTGCATACAAGCAAAAACGCAGTGCATTACTAGAAATTCTGCAAAACAAGTATAAATTAAATAATTATATTAACGTAAACAAATACATTATTTTACAATTATCGCCATCTGCATACCAGTAGAGACTTTAATTGCTGAGTACTAAAAACTACCACAACAACAACTCACCGCTGTATCCATGGCGCTCTTTTGTATTCGCCGCATCGAGCTATTCACATTACTCTGTTCTGTTTTTAAGCTAGTGAATTACTCGAGTCTTATAATTGGTTATTAACTAATTGAAAATTTCTTTCGGTTGATCCGCTTTGTACAGAGTCGTTACCTATGCTGTTTTTTTAACAGAATAATATTTGAAAGGCTTACAACTGCGTGTAAATCATTGAACTATCTACCTCCTCTTTTACTAAATCGCGAATTTTACAATCTTACTGTTTTTAACGTATTGATTTCATGATTGTTCTTTAAATTTGGTGCATGGATTGGTTTTTGATTTGGGAAAAACGAAGCAATTGACGGAACTATTTCCTACGTTAACCTTTAATAGAAATAATTATTTCCTTTAGTTATTACGTGAAAGATTTTTAAACAACAAATTAATCATGTTCAGTCATAGAAAGTGTTCTTAAAAACGTCCATTTATTTTTTATATGGATAAGTAGGTATTATTTTAAGTTAAAACATAAACTTTAAAAACACTATTAATAGTACTATAAAATTATAAATATATACATGGTAGGGTCGTATAAATGACGGATTTAATTTGTCTAAAGACGTTAGTTAAATGAAAGTACATATATTGTATTACATATATTATATATCATACATGATAGTAGTATGTCATTGGTAACAGCATAACCTAAATAAACCTACTGCATGCCACTGACATGGTAAAAAAAAGTTTTTGAATTTTAAAAGTATGTATACTCAATATGGACAGCAACGCTGAGAAAGCTGATGATAGCGGGAAATAATATAAATGGTGCTCTGAATGCGTTTATCACCAAAAGCAAGAATATCGATACATAAGAGAATTCTGATGGGCATATTGAAGTGAAGAGTGATTTGTGAATACGATTGTTTAGGCGAATGTGGAAAATCAATTAAAACTAATCATAAACAAGATAAATAATGAATAGAAATATAAAATTAAAGAATAAATTGATCAATATTTATAAACATATGAAGAGATTATTTGATAAAGTATTAACAAATAAATTTAATTTCCATAAAACGATATGGCATAATAATTATTAAATATTTTTATTTTTATTTATTTAGACATATACAGCAATTTGTATAGCTGCAAAGAAAATACAGTATGTTGCATATATTTTACACACATTTTAAAATGTATTGCCCAACTAGATAAACCTGTTTTACGGCAATTTGGTAAAAAAAAACATTTTTATGAGAACATATTCTTATTTTGAAGTTGTAATTATTCAGAGCAGACGGTCTATTATATTTTAAATATTAATTAAATATTTTAGTTAGAAAGATATACATATAAAATCAATTTGATCGAAAAATATTGTTGTTGCGCCACCGGGATTCGAACCTGGATCTCTTTCTACGCACCTGGGGAGGTGCGTTATTCAACTATGCTACTGCTACAATATTTTTAGCGACAATCTATAACAACTTCACGATAAGAATGTGTTCTCTTAATAATAAAGTTGTATCAATATGTCCAAAATTTAATAAAAATGAATTGATAATTCTGGCGTCTGCTATCAAATTACTCAAAGGTATTTGAGATTCTGTAAAAATAAGGTAGATGGCTCTTCAAATAATGGAACGATTATTATCAAAACGTATTAATATCAAAAAGAGTACATATAGGTTCGAAAATTTGTTGCTAAAAATATTGTCGCTGTAGCATAGTTGGATAATGCACTTTCCCCGGTTAGTAAAGAGATCCACGTTCGAGTCCCGGTGGCGCAACAACAATATTTTTCGATGAAATTGATTTTAGAGATACATCTTACTAATTAAAATACATTTTACAAAACCAAAACTCATTGAAGGCTAAACACAATAAAATCTAATACGTAACATACAAAGTAAGTAAACATTAAAATATTTAAAAAAATATATGTGTAAAAAAGAGAGAAGAACAAATACGAATATGCAATATAATATGTAATGTAAGCACATATAAGGTAAATGGAAACATACAAGATCAAAACACACAAAAGTAGTTATAAGAATTATTTTATTATACAAAAAGATTACTTTCGGTATCTGCTCTTCCTAATTTCAACAACATCCCTTATAAAAGCCTTAATGTCAGATAAAGTTTTAATTTTATTTACAATTTGTTTGTACGGAGCTTGAAAGGTGGAAAATCTTAGATTTACTAAAATATAGGGTCAATAATTTAATCTCATATATCAATATAAAACATCGACCCATACGTGTATTATAATTGATATGAGTGTATAATTTTTATTTACTATAGGGTTCTGTTTTTTATATACAATATTTTTTTTTAAATTTTATATCCAGTCAGATAGTAACATATGCAGATGATTTTAATATTATCGGAAGGATTCTGCCAAGTAGTATTTGTATCGTTAGAGTCTGCTGCGAAAGGGGTTGGTTTAATAGTAAACGAGGGTAAAACCAAAATAATGAGGCAAAGTTGACAAACAAGAAACACACTGGGTCCAAACGTAGCCTTCAAATACCATTATAAGTTTCAAGTGGTTCAAGACTTCACGTATCTGGGATCCAATTTGACCAAGAATAATGAAGAAGTCGTAGAAGTTAAGAAAAGGATTGTCGAAGGAAGTGGAAATTACATAATCAATACTGAAATCGTGGAATGTTTACAGGAAAACTAAGTCAACACTGTATAAAGCTATCATCCGCACTGTATTAACTTACAGATTTTACACATTTATCAGATCTACAGACTCTCCATCCACATAAGACTACAGCATCTCACATGGTCGGGTCATGTCCAGAGGATGCAGGAAGCGCGAATCTTCAAAACGATCCTTAATGGCAACCCGTCACGTACATATGCACTTAGAGTCCAGGCTTCAGCAGAGAGATGCCACGCCCAGTCTGGCCCAATCAGCTGATGACAAATGACGAGTATTTGAGGGGCTGAGATAGAGTACCGCTGGTTCGCTCCTCTCACTATTCATACTTCACGCTCCGCTATCTTCTATACTCTTCCTATTAACCTTTCCTCTCTGGTGATGTAAACTGAGTTGACATTGTCTCTAATTATATGAATATCTCTGTAAGTATACCAATTACAGAGTTCATATTTTCGGTAATCCTCCGTAATATATGTATGTATTAGATAAAATAATTACAATATATAAGTAATTACCATACGTAATTATAAAAATAAAAAATATTTTCTCGAAGTACCTGACGTGAATTTTTCAATACGTAAATACACGTACAAATGTACGTGCGGAGAGGTGCGGACGGCGCAGTGCGCGGGGCGCGGGGTGCCGGATGCCAATCGTCACTTTAGTGGCAGACCTTGCACTGGCCGAGTTAGACGTACCTTATGCGTCTCTATGCTGTCGTTCGTGATGACCAATGTTTTTGTATCACTTTTAACACTTTTACACAATAATTGACATACATTTATTCACTATTATTTATATATATTTAGCCACTATTATTTTTAGTGATTAATATAAGTAACAAATGTAAAATATTATGTACCTTAAAAATTGCAAAAATCTACATGTACACTGAGTTTACAGCTCCGTATTGCGCGTTTTTATTTTAGCACAGTAAGGGAAACGTTAAACTGCGCATTCCATTCCATCGTCAAAAACCCCACAACTCTGTCATTAAAATGTCAACGTTCTATGCAATTAATAAATAAATGTCATGGATTTAATAATACTTGAAATTTGTTTTAAATCAATTCAATGCTGATATCCGTATCAGTGACGTGCAGTCTATACATTAAATTAAACTGTGCGCGAGTATAAATTAGCGAAAATGAATAATAATTCAATCTTCCTACGTATCCTACATAAATTATTATTACATTCATCATTTTTTAATCCGTCATAATATTCCACTAAACGAGTATGCAAATTGGGTATATCTCAGTTAAAACATTCAAAATAATTAATATCTGGCTATATGATGCTCTCACCTAATAGCTAAGAGTTTCAGTCAGCGTGATTCAACTCCAGTTTAGTAGGGAAACAGTGTGATAAATCCATTTGTCAGTCAGTGGCTTAGCTTAGTATAAAACTAGTAAAATATAGTTGTTTCTCATTTGCGATAGTATTATTAAGGAAAACACATTCTTATTGTGAAGTTGTAATTATTCAGAACATAGGTCTGTGATATTTTAAATACTAAATTAATGTATTAATTATAAATATATACATATAAAATCAATTTTGGATCTCTATTTTCAATCCGGGGAAGTATACTACCAATTGTGTTATAACGCCAGTATTTTTCTTGACAAATTTTCGAACCTATATGTTACATTTTTAAAATTAATACACCTGTCGTTCCATTATTTGAAAGCCTACGACATTATTTTTACAGAATCTCAAATATCTTTGATATTTACGATAGATCCACGTTTGTGGATGCTTCATTATATTTAATGTATCTATATATCCCCCCTACTCGACACTATACTGCAGAGCACGACTTTTCTGTATATATTGTCTATGACTTTTGAACTGTTAAGGAGAGTGGATGTCTTACTATGTGCTCATCACTAACTTAAAGCTGTTGTAAAATTACTTGTTGCTAGTGTGTATTCGGTTACTCGCATGTGCATGCCAAAATCACTAATATGTATCACAGTGCTTCGTGTTCATAATAAGAAGTTTCCTGAAGATCAGGAACTGTGATTACAGGAGAGAAAATCTAGGTAAGCCGTGTTCTTCCCGGTTGGTTCTCGAGTCTTTAATGTCCTGTTCCTATACCAAATTTCTATCGCCCTTCCTACATCCCATTTTCCCACCTCTTGTGTAAACAATCGATTTAAAATTATAATCACTAATAGACAACAAAAGCAACACTATATTACAAAAAAAAGTCAGATGTGTAGCTCTGGTATTCTCAAAAAGTTTCGGCATTCCTATCTGTCCTCTTTTTCAGTTCACGATACCGACTCCTTTAGCTAAAAGGTTTTTCATGAAACACTTTATTTTCTAGTCGTCCAGTCCATTTGTTGGACATGACTTAGACAATGTTAGATTCACCAAATTCTGTCTTTTTCGTGGTTGTATCCCGTTTTCATTTGTGGCAACGCAATTACACAAAAACTTAGTACAATTTTAATTTGTATTATCTACTGGTAATCAAGTAAAATTCTATTAATAAAAAATATTGAAATATATACCTACATTGTCCCATTCAACACACGCTCTATTCATTGTCTCATATAATTTGAAAGTTTCATAATTTTAATGGAAAAATTGCCTTTATTATTTTGAATCTAATTGTATGAAAACGTATGATCACATTTGCAGATAAGTTTATTTTCGTTTCTGGAAACAGTTTACATCATTTATAAATTATGAATCTGTTAATATATTTAAATTCTGAAGCATTTGAAATCCATAATCCATAAATGTATTGATTATCCTTTATACAATATTAATTTATTTTGCCAATTCAAGCACTGGGCAAGCCTCTGACTTTCCATATATTTACAGGGTGAATATTATGTTCCAGGCTGTTGTTGTTTCATTCATCAAAATTTCAAGCGTAGTTCGGGCTGTGAATGAAGTGGCACCGTCCTGTTGAAACCACATGTGTTGCAGACCCAATCGACCCAATTCGAACACCAAAACCATATCCAAATTCTTTTTGCAAATAGTCACATTTTACATTCGTTTTCATAGTAGTTCCTACTTAGTTACCCGCCACTTATACTTTATAGTTTTATTTTTATTTTTAATTTTAGTATACATAGTTTCCTGAAGGTGTTGAAACGTGTTGATTTATCAATAAATAGTGGTTTAAATAAAGTGTTTTGTCTTATAATTTAAATATTATCTGTCTGTTTACGAAACTTTTATTCCTTCAACTGGCACCCCTAGAATTTCTTGTCGATTGGCATTAGTCGTTTTATATTGTGTGAATGTTGCCATTTTCAGAGAACTATTGGATCTTAATTGCTCTTAATAATCCGAGCGACGGGAGTGCGTATTTCGGTCGGTCGGAAAACTACGCAGAGATAAAAAGAACGATAAGATCGGACCAAGCCACGACGCTAGAGAAACAGCTATTGTTAGTCAAGGTGAAAGGTAATCTTCATTCTGCACACATGATCATATTATCAATAGGAAACCCGAGAACAACACCTATCGAAAGCATTCACGGGAACACCGTCTATCTATACATGTCTCTTGTTGATTACTGAATCATATTTCATTGTTAAATTGATTGGATGGGCTAAGCCTCTGCTGCCTTCTGTCATCCCGTTATAAAAGGTCACAGTTTGTATTGCAGAGAATGCGTCCGAAGTATACAGCTTTTCTTGATAGTTTTCAATAGTTTTCTCGACTTATTTATTTTTTAGCATTATTTGAATATGTCCAAGAACACACGATTACTGGATTTTTACCAAACTGGATTATTGGATTACAAAAGCACTGTTATTAAACAAATATCAGACATCTCATAGAGACAAAGAAATTTTTTAGTATATTTAATGAAAAATATATGGAAGTATGTGGTAATTACGGAGCTTACGACCTGTCCTCGAAGCGAGTCCACATACTAACATATATATAACTTTAAAAAAAATTGATAAATATGGAGATTGAGGGGTGAGAATTGATATATGTAAAGTGATCACTTAAGCCAGCCGAAAACAAGTCATAAGCCCTGTAATCACCCCATACTTCCATATATTTTCCAATAAATATAATAAAAAATAGCTTTTGTCTGTATGAGATATCTGATGTTTGTTTATTTATTTATCTTTACTATTAATGTGATCAATCCAGGCTCTGGCCGTATTTTTATACCTGTGTGGTAATGTTTTTCATATTTTCTCCCCCAGCCCATAAATAATAGCATCGGTCATTAAAATTGCACGAAATATTTTTTATGTACACACTGTGATTCAAAAATAGAGGGGACATTCATTATGAGCCGGATCTCACCTGACTGTATATGCTGATTGACATATGTCAACATTTACATGAAAAAAGATTTTTCTAGGGAATGATCAATATCTTAAAATGTTATTTATGAATTTTTAAGTTATTGTACCCAATTATGTACCTAAATAAGATACATTATATGATCTATCGCATCTCCATAGATTGAAAATAATCCTACTAATCCTAATCCTAATCCTAATAGGGAATCCAAGTTCAGCATAAGTTGTCTACACTGTCAGAAACTGCATGAAGTACTGTCTCGAGTTCAAGCAAATTTTAATTATTTAAAAAATCCTACAATATGTAGTAGTGCACAAAGCGCCCTTGAGGTGAATATTTGAAGGGTTCTAACTCTACGGACGCAACACGACAGTAAAGCTTGGCTCCCAGAACTGGCCAACTCCTCTAGAGACGTCTTATAATTCAGGGAGTAAATATTTCCCGCGACAATTTTATAGGCCAGTATCCACAGAAAGAGACAGAATCTTGAAGATTTAGTTGTGAGACATGTGTACGAGTTGAGATTTTGATCTGGAGATAAACTCAGAGATCCGCTTAAGATTCAAACCAGTGTACACTACGTTCGATCTGACAATGATATACACACAAGCAGAAGCGTGCAGTGCATACAAGCAAAAAACCTGTGCATATCTAAAAATCCTGGGAAACAAATATAAATTTAAAAATTAGATTACCATAACGAAAACATTATTTTGCAATTTGTGTTATCTGTCCACCAGTAGAAACTTTAATTGCTTAGTTCTAAAAACTCAAAGCAACTCACCGCTGTACTCATGGCGCTCTTTTGTATTACTATTTACATTACTCAGTTTTGTCTTTAAGCTAGTGAATTACTCAATTCATATAAATGGCTATTTACAGAATTGAAAATTTCTTCCTGTTGATTCATTTTGCATGAAGTCGTTACCAATGCTGTTTTTTAACAGAATAACATTAGAAAGGGTTATTACTGCGTACAAATCATTGAAGTGTCTACTTCTTACTGTTTTCAACGTATTGATTTCATGATGGTTCTTTAAATTTGGTGCATGGATTTGGATTGGCAAATGGCAGAACTATTTCCTACGTTAACGTTTAATAGAAATAATTATTTCTTTTAGTAATTATCGTTTTCAATCATAGAAAGTGTTCTTAAGAACATCCATACATTTTTAGATGGATAAAAAGATATTAATATATATGTTTTTTCAACTCAATTCAGTGGTTAATAAAACTAAGATAATAAATAAAAAATATGAATTTTAACCACTAAGTAAATATTGTTAATTTTAAAAGTATTAAAAAGATATTATTTTACATTAAGACTTAAACTTTAAAAACACTATTAATAGTACTCTAAAATTACAAATAAATACATGGTAGGGTCGTATAAATGACGGATTTATTTTGTCTAAAGATGTTGGTTAAACGAAAGTACATATATTATATGTCATACATGATAATAGTATGTATGTCATTGGTAACAGCATAACCTAAATCTATACCTACTGCACGCCACTGCACACACGTATTTACAAACTTCAAATAAAATTCGTACAATTATCTATTCTGACAAGTTACTATAAGTCATTATTAAGGCGTTAACGAACAACTTTTGTTCGGTTTTAACTGCTAATGGGGAGATTCAAAATCACTCAACCGACGAACGTCTACAACATTTGACATTTAACGTACGTGACGAGGCGTGAAGTAAGAAGGCACGAATCGCTGATACATGGTGGATACTCGGGAACTACAAAATTATTTAAAGTTATCTCACGAGAGCAAAATCCGTATCTCACCGATTGTCTCGAGTCGGAAATCTCTTAAAAATCTCATCCGTTGATACGAGCCATAAGTACGATAAATAGATAAGTTTGAATATAAATTCATTTTCATAACTTTCATTCAACCACACAAAAGACTTCCTTTGCGGCCGTCTGAAAGAGTGGTTCTCAATATATAAATGTTAACGATTAATTAATTATTTTTAAGTATCTGTGATTCGTTACTCAATGATGCGTGTAAAACAATTTCTAGATATTTCACCCAGGGCTTCGAACCGTTATTTTTTTCACTTCGGTGCTCGTTCCGGTTCAATTTTAAAAATATATATCGGTTCGGTTCCGGTTTTCGTTCCGGAAAAAATAAGCGATTAATTTTTAATATGTTTTTATCTGTATTAAAAATTTATTTTCTACTATAATTTAGAACATTCATTCATTATTTTGTAATAAGCACACTACATAAATTTATACAATAATTAATTAAAAGCATAATACAGTGGAACCCCCAATTTACATGCCCGGAATTCACCTTTTCCCTCCATTTGCGTGTTATTTCTGGAATACCGTGTCATTTTAGTACATTAAAAACCCTGTTTTACGTTTTACTTTCCCGCGATTTACGCCTAAAATTTATTGATATTCTTTCGGCCAGTTCGCAATTCGCCATAGAGCCAAGACTGTGTTGGTCGTTTACACGCATTTTTCATTCTCGTACCTACGTAATTTTAACGTTTCTTTTTATTGTTTTTTACAAGCTGAAATCAGCAAGAAAGATGCGTAGAAGATAGTATAGACAAGATTGATGGGTGGAAAAGAATTCATAAATAACCCTTGCAAACTTAGTTGAACGTTGACTCCAACGCAATAACATCGGACGTAGTGGAAATTGATGAAATAGTGGACAGTCGTATAAACGAAAACTTCATACGAAGAAGAAATGTTTGCTTATCCCACAAACACAAACAGTTCATATAAATGACGATGCCATTGAATATACCTCATAGGAAGCCTCAAAGCATATTTTATACTAATATTAGTAATTCTCCACCAGAAACCTTTAAGTTAATTAATAATATTGAAAGAACTTTTTAAAAACATGCAGAAAACAACATTTTAATCAGTTTTTTTTTTTAAAACCCCTAATTTACATTTTCCCTCCGTTTTATTTTATTTTTTTATTTGGTCCCTTTAAAAACTTTAAATCGCGGTTTCAGTGTAATTAGAATTAGAAATATATAATATAATTTATTAAACGAAATACATATATATAACACGAAACAAATTTGTATATTCACGGTTGAAGTTTACAGGATTCTTGGGTACATGTATTTATATTTTAAAAAAATGAAAGTTACGTCTAATTATTTAAATGTCTTCCAATATATTTTCATTTAAACTATTATCTTGTGTTGTTGGAGCTCCGAAAACCACCACTCCAATTTTGAATAAATGAAGATATATATTTTTATTTTCTTTCCAAAATTCTAAAAAAAAAATTTCTGTCTAATCTTTATATATGGTTAAAGTTATTCGATATGAATTCAATGTTCACGTCTATAGAAATGGTAATCTATGTCTCTATTGCGAACTTCTTACTTCCTACAAAATCCTCTAAATCGTCTTCCTTTTCATCGGACGTTTCACTAAATAACAATTTTAAAAATAACTACTTACGTTATCCGTATATTTAAATATCAATACTAAACCAATGATTGAAACATTAAATTCTGAATAAGGAAGTTAAAGGTCACGTATCATATCAACATAAAAATTAAACTAAATTCTCTTTCGCGTAAGATGAGAACTACGACAACTGAAGTGGGGGGAAAGATTGTATTAACGCGCGTGTTCGAACATATATCGAACCGAAATAAACTGATTTAAACCTCCCAGAGATAAGTTACCAATCATCGTTACAATCATAGTCACAATAAAAGCCTAAATAACAATTTAAATAACAATTTTACCATCACTACATTATTGATAGTTCAACCGTTATCAAAACCGTTATTATGAATGAGATAATTTGTAATGATGATTGTTAGTTACCAACCGATTATTTGTAATTTTTTGAGCAATCCTCGGTACACTGAAAAACAAACCTCCCACAGATAAGTTACCAATTATCGTTACAATCGAACAGAAAATTGTAGCTATTTATTATCGCGATATTAATAAATCCACTCAAAATGTTTCAGAACCATTGTGGCAAAGGTGCGCGTTACATTTTTATACAGAAGTTGTTTATGAAATATACCTTTATTCATCTTTTGTGTACGTCGGAACCTGTACAGACCTGTCACAGTTATTACGCACTCACACACACACACACATATACGTGAAGCCTAGTAACAGTCTGACGCACACAAAGCTTACACATTACTCGGTGTGTGTAATTCGAATGTATGTTTAGAATTGCTATTCATATTTCATTCATCACTCATAACATTACGCGTTGGAATTTAACCCTTTGTTTTCACAAATCATGTGTCATGAGTATTCGTTCATTGAATTGTGGCAGCATGTTTGAACGTTGGTCATGAATTGGTGAGCTGTGAGAATATTCAACCCTCCGCATACCATGACATAAAATACCGTACGTAGTCATAATGTCAACATGTGTTACCGTGTTATCTAATGTTTAAGCATTTTAAATATTTAAAAAACGCTTTTACTAGTTTTAATGACAGTTAAATAGTTATTACCGTGCTTTTTAAAAGTGAAATATGGAATAATATATATTTTTTAAATATGATCAATATAGATATATGTTTTTTGGTTTCTCCGAGTGCAAAATCATATTGCGAATAATGAACAAGAATTACAGAGGCTAGTGAGTAGAATGTACGATTTGGGTATTTGGGACGTATGTTCGATAGAAACGGAAAAACAGAGAGAGATATCAAAAGGAGAGTGACTGCAGGGAATAAAGTGAACGACGCTGGCATTATAGCTAATAGGAAGTTGTCAACTGAGGCAAAACTAGCAGTTCACATGGATTCCTGATACTGACACTGATGTATGAAAGTAGACTGAATGCAGTGGAAATGACATCACTTAGGCGTATATATGGCAAATCAATTTATGACAGAGTAAAGAATGAAAAAAAAAAGAGAGAACGTAAAGCTGATCTTAATATAGTGAGTAAGATTAAGAAAGGATCACTTGTGGATCACAAGGTGGTTTGGTCACATGGAACGGATGAATGAGGAGAGAATGGTAAGAAAGATATATGACGCAAATGTTGATGACACCAGAAGTAGAGGATGTCCCCGGAAGACTTGACCCGACCAGGTAAACCATATACTGGAGGATGGTCCTCTTAGAAGCCTCAATAATTGCTGAGCTTGTATGAGAAGATGTATGAACATGGATGAGGCGAGAATTGTGCGTCAGGACAGAAGAGTGTGGTATTCTATTCTATCTGCCTACCCGCGTGGGGAAACGCGTGGGGGAAGGTAAGTAAGTAAGCAAAATCACATGTATGTACAAATCACCATAAATATGTACATCGGTATCTTATTGGCGATAATGAACAGTTGATCAGATACAACACCTGGATATTCTTTTTTACTCCCGCCTTCGCTTTCACGTACATATTATAATCAGCAAAGCTCAAAAAATGACAGATTTTGTATTTCGTACTACGAAACATTTCAAAAATTCTCAAATATATATCCTATTGTTCCGAATACTTACCCGACCATAGCTGGAATACGCACCCAGCGTCTGGAATCCTTATTAGTTAAATACAAATTAAATGTATTAATTAGAAAGATATACGTATAAAATTAATTTCATCGAAAAATATCGTTATCGCCACGGGGATTCGAACCTGGATCTATTCCAATCCGGGGAACGAACATTATCTAATTATGCTATACCAACACAGTGGATTGACGAAAAATTCTCGAACCCATATGTTACACCTTTCAAATGAATACATATATCGTTACATTATTCGAAAACCATCTACATTAGACAGGAGACGCCAGAATTAACAATTCATTTTTATGAAATTTTGGACACATTGATACCACTTATATATTATTAAGACTCACAGTCGTGATTTTGAGCATATCACTACTGGCGACATGTAGCGATCTGTAATGTACGATAGACCTGTGTTTCTGCAAGGTTATGGAGTGTTAGGAATATAGCCAATTTTATTTTTCACACCAGCATAGTGTCAAATTTGAAAATTTATTTAAATACTTTGCAAGAATTATTTATTGATATCCAAAACAACCCAAAGTGATGCATCTACCATCACTTTGGGTTCTATACAACCTACATCCTTTGTCTACGACTTAATGAAAACTCAGTTTATTTTTACATCCCCTAAATATAATAAAAGTGCTAATTATTTCATAGTTCACCAACTTTAATGACAGTGGATATCTGACTATTGATTTTCTCCGAGAAGAGAGAGAGAGTAGATGGTTGATGTCGAGCATTTTCATGAATAAATCACAAAGATGTATTTTGTCTATGAGAACATTACTAATTTATTATTTTTCCTTGGCTAGGACGCTGAGTTATTATACCTTATGGATGGGTAAGTTAAGCCGAGATGAAATAATGTAATTATATCCCGATATTTTTATATTATACATATTTTTATGTTTTTCTGTGTGTCATACACGTAGGAAAATTGATACAAATTTTCAAATCTGAATATGTGACCTTTTTGATGGATGTGATTCAGATATTGCATGGATACAGTTATATTTTTTAAATTCATGTATAGGTCAGTTGGACGATAAATTATACAAATTATAAACCTACGTATATTGTCCATTAAATAAATATTTGAGATAAGGTGAGTATAATTAAGTCATAAACGGAATAATGAAAATAAATTAAGCCGTACTTGCGAATGACACATCGTTTAGATAATTTTAAATCGGGGTTGTATTATAAACAAATTAGATGAATAAATAATTGCCAACGCTTTGAAGAAAGCAATTACGTCAAAGCTTCGAAGTTAAATAGCAATCAAAACTTTTATGAAAGTTATTAAAATTTTAACGGTGAGTGAAGTATAAGTCTATTGCTTTGTACTTCTAAAGAATTCTGATGTAAAGTAAACGATGTTTATATACAAAGCAATCAATGGTCGGTACCAGTAAAACATGTTGAGAATTACGAAGAGAACTTTGAATAAAATTCTCTAAAAAAAAAGTAAGTACTTACATATTTATACATTTTTCAAAGGATCTTTAAAACGAAGTAAAGTTTTTGTTTAACCTTTCCTCTCCGATGATGTAAACTGTGTTGACATTGCCTCTAATTATGTGAATATCTCTGTAAATATACTAAATACAGAGTTCATATTTTAGATATTCTTCCGTAATATATTAATTGTGATGTCCTTGGGATTATATAGTTGTGTGTGTGTGAATGCCGCACCGTCGGCGCGTGTTTGCGAGGCTATAAAGGGCGGTGCGCGTCAGATCTCTCTCTCTCTCGCCTCCAATAAATGAATAATATTTTAAGTGTAGTAGTAATTTATTTTAGTTACCTAGAAGTGTTATGTTAGAATAGGGCGGCACTGCAGAGAAAGTGTTGCGCCTAGTTAATTTGAAGCATTTAACTTCTAGTATATTGTTTAGAAGGTTTCTTATCAGAATTGTTTGTTAAAATTTTTTTTTAGCATTATTCATTATTTTATTTTTTTATATTTATATATATACCTAATAATTATATATTATCATTCTGTGATTCAAAATTTTTTCCAATAATTAAATGAAGTTCAAAAATATGTAGGTACATATTATTTTTTAATTTTACCTTAAACTTCGCTTGTTTTGACAAAATTTTTGGGCCCATTGTGTCCCAATTAAGCGGAATCGACTGTATTTGAATAACTTCAACATTCAACCTTAACTACTACAGGATCTTACTTGCGAAGTTATCGTTAATATCTAAAATAATGGACTAAATTTATTTCTAATTCTAATGCGAGTCTTCATTCCTTCAAAGAATTCTGTAAAATTTTACGATTTTCACTATTAGAACAGGCATTTGAAAAAAAACATTAAATAAAGAAATAAAACACCAAAATATAAAAAATCCAAGAGTTAGAGGCTGTAAAAAAGCAATGATTGAATTGTTCCAAGCAACGTAGTATATTACACAGCGAGTTCATTATATTTAACTTACGAGTTTTATAACACTATTAATACATCTAATTTATCTTCATATTTTATTTCTTCCGCAGCGTCTGTTACGGGTTTTTTTCCTCTCTTTATGTACTTCTCTCGCACCACATAATCTTTCACAGATTAATTAACGTACATCGTTGCTGTCTCATTTTCATGTTTACATCTCATGAGCAATATAATAAAATGGTACTTACGCAAAACTCGCACAAAATAGTGACTTCGTGCGGTTGTTTAGGATAAACTGAAAACATTTGTGTCTGTCATTTATGAGTAAATAATTAAGAACTAAGAAAAGAGTATAAAGCTAATCTTAGTATATTAAGTAAGATTAAGAAAGGTTCACTTAGGTGGTTTAGTCATATAATAATTTATTATATATATTTTTTTTTTGTGATTATACAGTGTGTTATATTGTTATAATCGGATAACATTGCGGTAAAGTAAGACATATATTTGGGTACTCTGCCTGCTACACTAGTATTTTACTGTATTATAATTATACATAAAATTGTGTATCAAGACAGAAAAATGTGGTACTCTATCCTCTCTGCCTACCACAGCGGAGGTGTGATGGTAAGTTAGTTAGTTAGTGTCATTCTAATTCTTTAATAACCCGTTAGCTATTTTTTTTCTAACATCGTTTAGTCGCGAACGTCATAAAATTTTTTATACATAATTTCATTGGGATAACTATAAAGTAGATATTTTTTTATAAATATTATTTAAAAAATAAATTATATAAAGATCATATTTAAATTAACTCTTTTATTAAGAGACTTATGTGATATTTATAATATAAAATAAATTAATCTTTTAAAAGTTATACAGAAAAAATCAATTTATCGATTAAATCAACGGTAACAGTAACGTCTTTTTCCCAGATAGATAAAGTTTCGGGTTCGTATCTCAGCGGTAACCAAATATTGCTTTCTTTATACGGATTTATTGTATAAACCAGGCGCGTATTTTCGCTCTGTTGTCGGATATTCCTGGTGTAGCGCTGCGGTTGCGATATTGCGCATGCGCAATGGTTTACTTAATCTGTTGACTCACCACATGTAACGTTAGAAACGTTCGCAAAGTGTCGCCATCTTGCAGTGAGTGGTTGAAATGTTTAAGACAATTGATCAGCACGCCGACTGTGAGTTTGTGTGTTTTTGAATGCACGAAACATGAAACCAGCTAACATTCATCATCATGTGTTTCCTGATTTGGCACCAAGTGATTTCCTGATTTGGCACCAAGTGATTTTCTGATTTGGCACCAAGTGATTTTTATATACGTCTTCATCTGAAGCGGTTCCTTGGTGGCAAGCGATTTGATGACAATGATGAAATCAAAGACGGAGTACATACAAGGTTTTCATCACAGGCGGGGTGGTTCAATTACGAAGGTATACAAAAATTAGTGCCCCGTTATGACAAGTGCCTCAATAATGGTGGCAACTATGTTGAGAAGTAGTTGAAGGTGTGTAGCGTCCGAATAAAGTAAAATTTTCTAAAAATGATGTTGCGTTTCTGTGTCAAAAATCAATATTTTTGCGATTGTGGAAACATAAGGCGATATTTTCTAGCTAAAGGCGGCACAGTGTCTAGAGACAGCCATGGCAAAGCAAAATATTTCTAAAATGAAATGTACGACTTATAAATATAGTTTTGTAATAAAAAATTTTGTCTGTCCACATTAATCTTGCACACACCGTCACCGCCGCCATTTTAATTATTACTCTGGTTTCCTTGAACGAGATTGTCGGAAATGCCGGCCCGTTAAAACACATTTTTTATCTCACACTCGGATCAAAGAATCGTTAATCCACCAATGAATCTCTCGTTTGACAGACCCATACATATTCACGAGTCTTGACCTAAGATACCTCGCGGAGACTCCGCTAGAGGCGGCACTGTACAAAGCTACCTACGTCACATTCAATATTCATCCCTTGTATTTATTAACAGAATATTTTCATTATTTGACTACGTAATTACGAGACGAGGGTATTATTTGTACAAATGTATTTCTAAATGTAATTGTCGTGTTCTACATGTTTTGCTAACGAATGAAAATATACTTCGGTTAATTTTCCATGTAAATTAGAGAAAATTTACCTCGGACATCGAAGTTAAAATATCAAATGGGATGTTTTACATTAAAACCAAAACGTACTAACAAATTTATTAATTATTTTTGTTTGCATTAAATTCGTAAATATTTTTAATCAATATTTGAAAAGTACGTAATATTGAAACAAATAAAACATCAGTATATACTAAAATGTGAAACAACTAAACGGAACAATTTATCAATATTTTATTTACATTTTCAGTATTTATAAATAAATACTGGTACGTAATAATTACCTAACCTAACTTACTATTGATATTACTGCAATTTTATAATTCATACCGACAAAAAATTGTACTGATAAAATTCGATTCGATTATACCGATATATAAAAACGACTTCACTTAACTACATCGTAAATCATCTACACTAAAAATGCTAATAACTAGTACGATCTAGTGCATAATCAAGATACTAACCGAATTATTTAAAAGCAGGCATTTAAATAATTGCCGTCAGGGTGGTGAGACATGGAATTTTTCACCAGGTGGCAAGTATACGTACACGTCGCCGAAATGGAAAATTTCGTTATTTTTAATAATTTTAATAGTTCGTCTAATTAGGTATTTGTTTGTCCTAATTGGTTGTAAGGTTAGCTACATTTTTAGGTATAACGAATGTCAAAATCAACGATCAGTCTGACGACGATATGAATGTATCGGTCCATCCGTCTGGTTTTCAGTCTGGTATTCTTCATAGCTTAATAACTAATTCAATTACCATCAGGCCGTTCCATGCAGAGTAAATAGAGCGTCACACTTTTCTGTCCAAATACAAGTACTTTTCATACAAGTCTTGCCTCACCCACATTTATACATCTTCTCTTACAAGCTTGTCGATAATTAAGGTTTCTAATAGGACCTTCCTCCAATATTTAATTTACCTGGTCATGCCAAGTCTTCCGCGGACGTCCTCTGTTTCTGGTGCCATCAACACTTACGTCATATATCTTTCTTCCCGTTATCATCACATCCAACCTTTCCATATGACCAAACCACCGAATCAATCCTTTCTTAATCTTACTCACTGTGCTAAGATCAACTTTAAATGTTTCGACGTGCTTGTGGTCTTGTGATTACGATACTCACAAATTCTTTTCTTAAACTACAGTTGCATGTTACTTTGATCATATTAAATTTGGCTATAGGTACGTTTTATTGAAACATCGACCGTGGACACGCAGCAAAATCAATTGCAAATTCTGCTAGTTAGTATTTAATTTTCGGAGTATTATATAACATTAAAACACCAAATAATAAAGTAATATAGTCACACTGAAAAAATATATATATCCAATATATATTTTAATAATAATTAAAACTTGAAATTAGAAATGTTTTTGAATCACCGAAATATACATATTTTATATCCATTATGATTAATTATAAGAAGAAGCTATCAGGTAGCTTGGGAACTTTTGAGAGATAATATCAGATGCCTGGAGGAAGATCATAAATATTGTCTTCGGGGTTCTCTGAGAAACTGTGTTATTAATTACACGAAACACCAGTGAAATTGTTAAGAAAATATAAGTTTGCCGAATAATTTATATTTCTCGGGCCCCTGATAATATCGCTCGAGATGTTAGGAATTTTCTGTATAATTGTGTGATAAATATTAGTAAAAATAATAGAATGTGATCTCCTGATTAAAATATTAAACTAGCCAGTTTATTTTGTCTGCATTGTGTCATACATTCGAACTTGGTTAAAACGTGATCACGGCTATAATAATCATCGTTATAATCGAGCATAATTACAGTCACAGTAACAGTTTAAATAACGTTATTTATTTCCATAAAAACAATAAAATACTGCAAATATTCGTAATTATCTCAATTTCTTGGAGTAATAGATAAAAATGAAAGAGCGACTTAATATTTATGGTGCATCGGTTTACTACCAGTTAATTTTTTACCAACCCAAGTTTTTTTTTCCGCAACGAACGTTATATTGCATTGGCAGCCGCTTAATTGATTGCATGGTATTGACCAAACCTTAAATTTATTTCAGAATATCCCGACATTCTTGAAACGATAACTTTCGTCATTTTATAGCTGGCACAGGCTGCAGCAGTCTGGCCCGATCGCTCGCCATTCACACATCTTCCGTTTCACCGCACACTACGACGACTCTCATGACGGAGATCTTACACCGCCTACTCGCTTCTTTACTCTTCATCTTCTCCTGTATTCTTCCTGTTCTATCCTCCGACGAAATTAACGACTCTACACCAACTGCATGTTTCATTCTTACCATCCCCCACATAGCAAAACTATTACCATCTATCTATTATAGCAAATCGAAAACATGTCAACAAAAAGTGATGTGATGACACGTCACGTGATAATATAAAAAGTGATGATTATATAAAAAGTGCTGATAATATAAAAAGTGCTGATAATATAAAATGAAGATCTTTAACTTTAACTTTAATAAATTGTTCTAAAAAGGAACATTTTGATCATGTTTATATTAGAGCATATATAAATAAACTTGTATATGCACTATATTAAGAATAAATAAATAATATTCATTTTTTAGTAGAATAAAATAGTCTACATATCGGAAATGGAATCATGGAAATGGATTAATTCCTGCAGAATGGAGACAGACATTCGTGAGTTTCGGAATTCATAATATGCCTAACATTTTATCCACCACCAAATTTCAAAGGCATCAATATTTTTTCTCTCTCTTGATTTCAGAGTTCATGATTCCACGCCATATAAAAATATAGAATATAATTAGTTTCTTTTATTTGGATAAACCGCGGTATTTTCATATTAGGTTGATGCATATTTAAACGCCGTTTTTAAAAATCATATTTTAAATCAAAAACGAAAACAAAATCAAAACATATGATACACAATTATCATTCGGGGGCGTAGTCACCCTAATCGTGGACTGATCGATGTTCAAGTTCTCAGCCATCGTCCTAGTGGTCCAACTTTCTTCCTTTTGAAGGGCCTGGTCATCAAAATCTGAGCATTGACCCTTTCCTTACTTGTCGTCTAAGCTGGTATCACCAGCTTTGAAGTGAACAAACCACTCTCAGCATGCCCTTCAGCTAATCGTTCCTTCGCAAAAGTAGTATAGTACGATGTGGCGTATACGTGTATGGTTTTCGATGCATACTTTAATTTCTTAATCCTATTAAAGAATTATATTATGACAATTGTCAATTAAACCTCAAATTTAAAAAATAAAATAACTATGCATTAACTTATGATTTTTATTGTATACGTTATGTTAGTGCGTGTTTTAGAACTTTCATTAAAATAATATGCTTTAAGGCATATCGGTAAAATTATATTGTTCATATATAAATACAATTATTATCAAAAATTAGCACTATTTTGATCACTAGACGACAAAATAACTTAAATTGAATACTTTTTTCGTATTTTAATTGAAGCACGTATTTCAAGCGAAAAAATGTTTAGGGCAAAATATAATTTCACTAGCGCGTGTTTTTTTTTTTAGAGGAATAGAACATTAAAATGAAATAAAACACATGAAAATAGTTGTATTAGCTTTAATAATTTTACGGCAAGTCAAACATTTTTTTTTTTTATATAAATAAAATATAACATGGGGAAAAAAATTAGATAAGGAGATGTTAGATGAATTACTATATAAAAAATAAATCAATCTTTCGAAAAGATATACAATTTTTACAGGGTTTTAACACACCTAGTCCACAGTATTTTATGAGTATAATATAAAATAACGAAGAAATAAAAAATTTGATAAAAATATATTCTTTGACTTCGTATTTTAAGATGGTCACTAGGATCTCATCATTTATTTCAATGTTTAATGGGTCTTTATTGATACGTATGCATCAACATAATATTTAATTTTTTCAAGTTCCTGAGATAGCTAAATAATCAAAATAATCAAGAAAAGTCATTGATCCACGCAGGCATTAATATAGCACATATTAATCTTTTAAAGTGCGTGGATGCGTAAAAATTAGAAATCAAAGAGCCTCACTGACGACAGACTCTGTTCACATATATTTCTCACATTTAATAATGAAATCAACGACATGGTTCACGGCGAACCTTTCCAGCATCACGGATGGAAATGCGACATCACGCGGAAGGGGGATGTTAGTCTGTTTAGCGCACCGTAAACCCGATTAGATATTTGCTCACGTCTTTGCCAAGCGGATTTACTAAATTACAAATACACAAATGTCGTCGCATGAGAAGGCCCCTTAACCGTAACAGCATCTTTACTGCCGCAAGCCTTTTGCCTTAAACTCTGCCAATGTGGAAGATAAATAAAATTATCATATTATAAAATCTAAATTAAAGGTCGGAGTGAATTTTTATTATTATTATGGTTGACTCTCACAGCTTGTAAGATGTCTATGTATTGCGTTGCACCTCCCACAGCCGTATATGCAGAATCACTAATACAGAGAGAATGTAAAACCGTGACGGGTAGACAGCGACGCCTGTGGGCCACGCGGTGAATCTGGTTTACGTAAGAGCAACCAGCAGCACTTGGCGAACGGGCCATATGGACAGGTCCGATGGAAGGGAAAGGGCGCGGAGTAGGAAGAAAGAATAGGAAACTGAGACCTCTTTCTTACACATGTCTACTACAAAGTATTGTCAATTATAAAATTTGTATTGTGGCAAATCAATCTAACTAACTTACCGTCATGCCGTTTCCCCGCGAAGGTTGGCAGATAGAATAGAACACCATACTCTTCAAGCTTTCGCTTCAAGCTCCATTATTGAGGCTTCATCCTCCAGTATCTGATTTACCTGGTCATGCCAAGTCTTCCGCGGACGTTCTCTATTTCTGGTGCCATCAACACTTCCGTATCTTACATATCATTTAATATCCTTCCAAACTGGTGACACATCTCATCTTCATCATCATCTACCTCGGTCCCACATGACTGGAGATCACAATCTCGATGAACTCTCGACCTCTTATATACTCTCATTTTCACCTTGTATTTTATTTTCACATTTATGAGTATCAGAATCGATTCCAAGCGCCAGACCTCAGAGCTGTCACCAGAGGGTACCTGATGCCTTTTTCACATGGACGGTCCAACGGAAGGGGGATCTTCCACTTCGTCTTTAGACATCGCTCACCACAGCAAGCTTCTCCAAGCTATCTTCCTTCTCGAAAGATGCCAAAAGAATTTGAGGATTCGTCGTCGAGAGTCTATCCTTGATGTTTAATTTCTGCAGAATGGATACATTCGTGCGACTCGCTGTCCATGGTATGCGTAATTTGTGTCTCCAGCACCACATCTAAAAGACATCAATCCATCTTCTCTCCCTTGCTTTCAGGGTCGTTTCATACTAACCACACGTAACCTCTAAATGTATAGATAACTACATTATATTGCAAACGAATTATAATAATATACAATGAAATAATACGTGTAAAAGGTATCGATGTGGCAACTTCCGAGTTGTAGTCCCCTGGACTCCTATAAAGTGTGGCTTTGCGCTGGCCTACTGCACTCGTCCAGTCGGATTCACCCCACTTCTTTCCCGTTTAAGAAGACAACATTCGACTATCACATCCACTAGCCTAAATATGTTTATTTGTATCCAAAATAACGATGAGGAACTATAATTAATATTGATATGAAATAAACCCACGCGCCGGAACAGGAATTCGCAAAAATTTCATGGACTACCGCTATATTTCCGAGGACCATATGAACAGAACCGGTGTACCAGTTTGTTCAGGTCTATTTCAAAACCCTTGGAGTGAACCGACTGGCCAGGAATTACATACCTAATTACTGTTCCGGTAACATTTACAATTAATTAATCTTTTGTATAATACAATTGAAATAACATGCTGTTCTCCACACACCAAACAACTTCCGCCCCCTGGGATCACACCCGGAAATATATATTAATTTTCACCTTCTCCATAAATAAAATATAATAATCAAAGCCATATGTAAATTTGCGAATCGCAAATATTTATATACACTGCAAATATGTACCATCGAACTCAGTCGAGGATCTTCGGACCAACAAAATATTCTCGTTATAACCGTTACTAGATATATTCGTGATGAATAGATTAAAAATAGTATTCTCCATATAGGTATGTAAAGTAAAGTTATCGTTTCAAGAATTCTGAGAATTCCCGAAATAAATTTACCGAGTGGCGAATATAAGGCAATGGATTAAGCGGTCGCCAATCCAATTTTAACGAGGTCGTTAGTAAAGTATAGTATAACAACCGAGTGGCGTTAACTCACCGCAGCAGCTAAATTTTGTGGAACTGCGTGCTGACCGACGTCGACTACTATTCAAAAATATTGTACATATGATTAAACAAACAGAAGCAGGAGTCTGAATTTACACAACTGTTATCTAGGTAATAATAACACTGCATAATTTATTCAACGCTATTTTTGCAAAAAAAAAAAACAGCTTAAGGGTGTCCAGCGAAAAATATTCAAGTTTAATAATAAATAAAATAAAAACTACAATGTTATTCTCATATTTTATTTATACAAAATGGATTTTAACCAGTGGAGTCCATTTCTCTCGAGACACTCTTGCAATCGAACTCTTAAATTAGCAAACATGCGAGAGTAAAGCGTTGGCTCAATGACAGCAACTTCATTTTCTTGTAGGATCTGAATTGTTCGAGGATCGTTGCTGTAAACTCTCGACTTAAGGTGTAAGGTCCGGTGACCGAGGTGCCCAGGGTATGTCTCCGTACTTTCTGATTAATTTATTGGGAAAAATTCCCCGCAGCTTCTCCATTGAACTCTAGCCGTGCGTGGAGTGGCCCCGTCTTCCTAAAATTATGTTTGCAATTAAAGTACCAAAAACTCGTCGATCTCGCTAGTTAAAAAAATTATGGCCAATTATCTCTCGGGCAGAAATTGCACACCACACTGACGTTTTTGGACAACGCAAACGTTTTTGATGGCATTCTCTTGGGTTGTCAGGGCACCAGTATCTCATGTTCTGTTTATTAACATAACCATCTCTATGAAAATGTGCTTCGTCATTAAACAATATATTTCCAAGCGTTTATGCTATTCCAAAACGTTCCAGCATCGTTCTCGCTAAGGTTTCAGGTAAAAAATAGTCATTTTCGTAGAGAAACTGCACGATTTGCAATTTGTATGGGTTAAACTGGAGTTTATTTTTCAAAATAACGTGCACTGTTGATTTTTTTATTCCAGTACATGTTCCAATCTTCTTTATCGATTTACGCGGATTGCGCATAGTTTCACGTCGAACTTGAGCCACATGTTCTGGCGTCGCTGCTAACGTTGATGATCCCGGAAGAGTTTGGTTAACCATTGTCCCTTCTTGTCTGAACTTTTGAACCCAACATCAGATAAGTTGCATGCTCGGCTCATCACTTACTCGTCGAATATTAAAGTGAGTGCAAAAAGCGCGACGCGCACGAACCAATGAATCACTGCACTTTAAATATTGCTTAACCGCAAACGCGCGGTGCGCTCCCGATAAGTGACTCATTGCGACTGGCATATCAGCAAATCACCCCCGATACAATATCGAACAATACCCCTCCCACTCATCTCTCCCTGATGTTTTACGAGCAATTACAATTTAATCTTGGAATTTTTCCACTGGACACCTTTACTTACATTTAAAAATAAAAATTTAATTTTACTTACGATTATGCATATGAAATGGTTCGTTTTCATGAAATCGTTCGTCTCTGATGCTCCCTATGATTGAGGGCAAAGAGTTCCACACTTTGGGCCCGCCACTGTAAATTCCCTTTCACTGAACTTAGACTTCTGGCAATGGTTGATAAGTTTTACAACACTTCCTCCTACTGACCTGAGAGTTTGACGTCTACCATTCAAGCTGTCTGGAATGCAGAGCTCAAGAAGGTATCGTGACTTCATGTCAGCTTTATACATCAACCAGCATAATTTAAATGTAGTTCTAAACGAATACTACATATTATTAGAATACATTCTTATTGTGAAATTGTAATTATTCAGAACATAAGTCTGTGATATTTTAAATACTAATTAAATGTATTAATTAGAAAGCTATATGTACATATAAAATCAATTTTATCGAAAAATATTGTTGTTGCGACACCGGGATTCGAATCTGGATCTCTTTCCAAACCGGGAATTTTTAATTCTGTCGTCTGCTATCGGTTTACTCAAAAGTATTTGAGATTCCGTAAAAACAAAGTAGATGGCTTTCAAACAATCGAACGACAGATCTATTAATTTGAAAAAGTGTAACATATAGGTTCGAAAATTTGTCGCCAAAGATAATGTCGCTGTAGCATAGTTGGATAATGCACCTTTCCCGGTTTGGAAAGAGATCCAGGTTCGAATCCCGGTGGTGCAATAACAATATTTTTCGATAAAATTGATTTTACATTTAATTAGTATTTAGAATACTACATATTTAAAGAGTAATTTTAGTATTACAATGAAGTACTTGGTAAATAATCCAACCCTTCAGGCCAAATTACAAACTGCTCGCATATTGCTAGATATAGATATCTCGCCCAGTAATACGTTATGGCATTTCTATTATTTTTCTCGCTACTTCGCTGCGATGAAATGAATTCGCCCCCCGGGATCGTATTGTAAAAAGAACTATCAATGTTTTGGCACAGCTTTGTCTAGTGTCTAGTGTCTAGACATCTAGACACCAACCCTTTACGATCCGGGGGATGTTTGTGTTCTCAAATCCGGTATTCACTTTCGCTGCATTCGCTCAATTGCGTCAGTAAAGAACGTATGCTGGACATCGGATTCGAAATAAACCGAGACTCAGAAAACACACTCTTCAAAATTCTACCCCCTTAATTGAAGTTCTAAATCATCACTGCTATTTGAACTTTATAACAAGTGTCCATGGAATGAGATGCGATGAGATATAGGTATCTTAGAGATTCAGTTGAGTTTAATCTCAGTACTGTGTACACGTATTACAATAAAATTTTAATCCGAAGATAAACTGATCAGCATGAGATTGAACTCAATATAAAGCTTGTCTCTTTTATTTCTCGTGTATCTTCTCAAGTAAACGACGTTGGATTTGAGAGTCTAAAACGGAAAAATAAATTATCTACAACTATTTATTATGAAGTGTTAAGCAATCAAATGCATTAAATTCAACTTCAACTTTTTTTTTATATGACAGCTGGAGGGAAGGGGGACCCAACCTTTCCCGGGACCAGTTTAGAAGCTAGGGCTTCCTTGTTGGTCTTGTTATTATTATTGTGGTTATTAGCAATTAAGATTTAAAATTTAGTTCCTCCAGCGTCTCTTAAGTGCTTTATTTAGAATAGAATTATAAAAAATTAAGGTGCAGTAATTTAAGGCAGACACTCAGAGATGGACAGTAGACGAGACACAAAATTGACACTTACACAGACTGACTAATGGAGTTGCAAAACACGAGGTATAGAGAGTAAGAGGTAGGCGCGTAGGTGAGTCCCACCCACGCAGGCCGGCCAGACTACCCACCTAAGGAGCTCCAACGAGTCACCCATACCCGAATAAATATTTTATATAAAACAAGATTCGTCCCATTACTAATTAGGTCTGCATTCCTGGGCGGGCGGTGTCTAAGTCCAGTCAAACCACCAATCATACGTTCACGTGCATCTCTAAGTATCTCACAGGTTCACAAAACATGCACAGGCGTCTGTTCCACTCTCCCACATGTACACCATGGTACATCCACAAGTCTAAACTCAAACAGTTTACTCCGAAATTGTTCATTATTCTTCAGTTGTTGTATGTGACTTAGAAACACATGTTCATAATTACAACGGACCACCATACATCCCTTGACATCACTTCCGTAATCGAGTCCACCGGGCACCCGCCTACCGCCCATCTGCGTCTTGATTTTCTTTTCTATCTCAATTCTATTGGGTTGTGTATGTAGGAGTTGCCCGAGCTGGCCTGCCATCCTTCCGTGTCATGGCAAGGAACATCAGCTTCCCGTCACCGGCTCAGCATCAGCCTCGTGTCACCGGCTAGCTTCCATCGGTACTTACACTGTTTGAGTTTTAGCCAAGTCAGGACCATGAACCATTCAATTGAGTTAACTTCTGCAAGAGAAGGTAAAATACATAAATACACGAATTGTTCACTTAAAAGATTATAATTCCACAAATTGTCACTCTAACTGACAGATACTAGTCCTTAATATAGTAGCTTCGTCTCTGTTAGACAACTATATCTTGATGATAATCTCTCAGGGGATAAATCCCAGTAATTGGTTCGTACAAATATTTGGACATACACAAAAATATTGTTAAAGTATACTGGTCTAAGTATGAAGTTAAAAATTGAAAAATACTACCTTTTTAGACGTATTCTAGTATGTATGTTAATAATTTGAAATATATACACTTAAAGAATATAGCCACAAAAACTTCAGAAAAAATAGTCTCAGCAACATCTATACTGCTACATCAAATTTTCAAAAAAATCCATAGATGGCGATAGCATAGTTGCTAATAAATAATTGAAATGTTCCAACATGTATAGATGTAATAGCATGGGTAAATTGGTGAACGTTACATTGTGTAAAGTGATCACTTAACCCAGCCGATTTCACTAATTTCATTCAGTTCTCACGTCAGACTCACATAAGATTCAACCGAGCCCAGAGCGGACTCGCTTCACCGAGTCGTCATCAAGTATAGGCCGATCTGCGGAAGTTTTGCCTTGATTGTCGGCCAAAACTCACCGCCAAATTAATCCATCACACGGCTGAGGACGCCAGGCAACTTCCTCGGCCCCTGTGAGTTGTGCCATCTTCTGATTTTCGCTATTTTAGATATACTTATAATATGACTTGCTTTAGATTCAGGACATCGTCCTATTAAATAAGTAAATATCTTACTGTAGGTACTCAAGTTCGAAATAAATTAATAGTAGTTAATCTCAGGAAACTACGTGACGAAACGAATTTACCATGGTGAATACATATATATGTACTCGTTAACATTTAACACACATTTTGATACTCTTTAGAATTTATTTTCAAACTACTTTAGAATCAAGTCCCCACGCGGTTAATACTCACATTAAAATTTAAATGAAAATAAAATAACATTTTAAGGAGAACACATTTTTTTGTGAAGTTGCATTTTCATGACAACTGAATATTTTTTCTGCATATCTTTCCAATTCATTAATTTGAATTGTATTAAAATAATAATACGTAGTATACACATACACGCGTAATATTTACTAAAAATCATAAGAGTTCTTAGTAATAGTCATGTTCTATCGATTTTTTATTAAATTTTTTTTTAAATGTTATGTTTATCACCATGTTGGTACAAGGGTTAGATCATATGCTGAGACGGTATTCCGTCCACGTAGTGTCCTTTGCGTCGGGTAAGTCATATTTGGTCTATTCCAAAGGGATTTACTTGTTCACAACAAAAACTTGAAGGAACATTAATCCAAGTCATTTCACGTCGACAAGTACACAATTCTATACACAGGATCCTCACATACTCGGCTGCGAGGGTCTTTATCCAGAACAAAAAAAAACTACGTTATTCAGATTTTTTTATTTTTTTATTATTCTAATATATAAAATCACAAGTATTATATACATGGGTTGCAATAAAAATAAAAGATAGGATCCTTCTGTTAAAATCAGATGCCGCATTGTCCGCATGAAAAAGATGTTCTACAGTCATGATCGCAACCTTAGAATACGAATGCGAATGGTTCTCGACGTTATTGCTGACCTAAGAAATGATAAAGCGACTTGAAGCATTTGAGATGTGGATCTACAGAAGAATGCACAAAATAAGTTGGATGGACAGAGTTACGAATTAAGATATTATGTTAGCAATATTTGAATATGTCCAAGAACACACAATTACTGGATTTTTACCTACAAAGGTACTGTTATTAAACAAATATCAGATATCTCATAGAGACAAAAGTTATTTTTTACTATATTTAAGCGAAAACATATGAAAGTATGGGGTAATTACAGGGCTTACGACCTGTCTTCGGTTGGCTTAAGTGATCACTTTATATATATAAAATAACGTTCACCAATTCTCACCCCTCAAACTCCACATTTATCAATTAGTTTTAAGTTGTATATATGTTAGTATGTGGACTCGCTTCGAGTACCACTACACCATCGCCATCATTTTTGATTTTTCAGGCGTATTCTAGAATAATATGTTAAAAAACATTTTACAGATAAATAATATTGCTTTAAAATAATAAGTGATGACATATATTGTGTTTAAAAAAAGGAACAAATGAATTATCAATTTTTTGCATAGATGGCGATAGTATAGTGGTACTCACTGGTAGCACTCTATCATACGCACTCACAATTTTAATACCATCTTTCCAATACCATGTTCTAAATTCCGACCTTTATCCTTTTAATACTTATAATATCCTTCAACACGTAAAAAAATATATAAGGTCAATTTTTTTTTTAATTTAGTGCTTATTTACTAAACCAGTGGTCGCCTAACTTTAGGACCTCACGGACCACAAAATTCATAATTTTAAATCCCGCAGAACACTAAAGTGATTTTTAAAAGTATTAAATATATTTGAAAAAAAAATAATGAAAGAAGACATAAAATGCACCACGTTAATAAAATAAAAATATTAATTGTAACCAAATTATAAAACATAAATTGTAAAAATAAAACCAATCAAAAGATGAATTAATTCAATTAAACTTTTAGTATTGTATATTTCTTGTGTGATGGATGTTTCGGCTTGCTTGAAGTAAGATTATGGATATTTGGCTCCAATGATGTTACTGCAAGACGGAGAACTGCATTTATTTCAAGCCGAGATCGGTACCATGATTTGTTTACTGTGACAGATCAAAAGGCTTTTTCGCATAAATAAGTTGTGGAGATTTAAATCAGAATTTTCATCACCTTTTCACTAAGCAAAGGGTATTCACTTTTTATGCAAAGCCAAATCTGCTGTCTTGATCAATGAAATTTATCTATGAGAGTGTCGTGGGACTTTCTTTTAAATTCATGCTTAAATTACTATCTTAAAGTTCGCTGCAAACGGATCTATCATCCATATATTACTATAGATTAAAATGCAGTAAATTAAAAAATGTAAATAATGTCCACATTTTTTTACGGACTAGCGAATTTTTCTCGCTAAATAACGCTATTAGGTAATTTACTAAGATTGGTAAAAATAATTTTAAATCAATGGTTCACTTATCTTATTTCGTTTTCTCAAAAATACTTTTTTCAATGAAAGACTCTTTATTTTTCTCAAAAATACTTTTTTCAATGAAAGACTCTTTATTTTTCTCAAAAATACTTTTTTCAATGAAAGACTCTTTATTTTTCTCAAAAATACTTTTTTCAATGAAAGACTCTTTATTTTTCTCAAAAATACTTTTTTCAATGAAAGACTCTTTATTTTTCTCAAAAATACTTTTTTCAATGAAAGACTCTTTATTTTTCTCAAAAATACTTTTTTCAATGAAAGACTCTTTATTTTTCTCAAAAATACTTTTTTCAATGAAAGACTCTTTATTTTTCTCAAAAATAAGCCGTCTAAATTAAATGGAACGAGTTTTTCCAAAAAACTCTCAGATACAATCTGATCGGGAAGACGTAGGAGGAACATTGGTCTGGATATTCGGCCATTTTCAGATATGACTCATCATATCAGATAAGACTATCAGAGACAGGAATCATGGCTTCTGTCTACGACACTTGGAAGTCGTCCAGAGTGTGCTCTGGCTGGGGATAAATTGAAGCCTTCATGGTGTCTGGCGAATACAGAGACTGAGATAATAGTATTTCATTGTATAGAGGAAACATCGTATATTTCGTATTCCCGAGAAATATGCTGTTTACTTTTACACTGGCTTTTCTAAAACGAATTTCATTTTAAAAATATCTTAGAGTAAATAAATAATTTTAAAATTAAATATAGCACGTGTTATGTGGGTAATTTGTGTAACTAAAAGAACATCTAACTCTCGGCAGACTTGTAAACATTTTTTTTGTAAGAATGTAAATATAAATTATATTTATTTAAATATAAAAGAGAGAGAGAGTCTGTTGCATGCGTATGAAAATAGATGACAATAATGAATATGTAAAATTGCCTAATTAAATTTTTAAATGTAAAATATATTGCCGAGTTAATCATTTTATGTTTCAATCTCTTTTAAAAAAAAAATTATAGAGTTGCGTATACGAAATACTACTACTGTTATTTAAAACTAATCTAAACGCTTATGCTATTAAAATAAGACTAATTTGATGGCTTCCTGTAATGAGGCTCGAACCCCCGACTACTAGATCACTTCGCGAGTATCGTAAACACTTGACTGCAAGCACGTCCAAGTACATTTGAAAATATTTTGATACAAAATATTCATCATGTATACCAAATATCGTGCAGCGAACGAATATTACGATATATGGGACCGGAGCATTTCTCAAAATTTAAGTCATTACGAGGAAATTCATAGGTTTTTTTGTACTTAGATTTATTAACCATGTTGCTTAAAACTTCAAATACGTTTTAATTTCACTGTCTCATGACAAGCTCTTACATAGGAATGGTGTGAAAAAACTAGTTTGATTTTTATTTTTGATAAAGTAAATTGTATCATGTAGTTTTAGTGACATGGTAATATTTTTTGATTTTAATGGTATAGAAAAAAATTGAACTTTTCCGGACGGATGTAAACAAAGTGAAGATAGCCAACGTTCGTTGAACGGATAGGGCACAAGAAGAAGAATCCTTAAGGCTAGTTGACAGAAATTAAGCAAAGCGCACTCTCGGCAAAGTAGTGGAGGTCTATCGTCTCGCACCTTGTAGATTTCTGGGTATAAAACTAGTATCTCATCAGCATCAAAAACACGCCCGGTACCGACCCCTACATGTGCCAATACAACGTGCCCGCAACCGTCCGAAGGCCAGCTCCTGCGCATCTGCGCGCTTCGTACTTATTTGTAGACTCTTTATCGTATATTTTTCTAATTGTAACTGTAAGTACAATAGTTTATCTTATTCAACCTGCTCTAGCCACACACACGCACACATGTATACATTCACACACACATACACACCCTCACACACACAAATACACACTCAGCGATTATATCCAAAATAACACGTGAGCGTTGTGTGTAGCATATTGGGAGCACCGGGATCTTACACACATAACTTTCTGATCTTTATAATAGAAGTATCGATAACTTATCGTATCTTTCTTTTATAACCTCACTTATATCTATAAGGTTTTTTTATGTAAATATTATTACGCGATAAATGAGACAAAATATAATGAAACAAATTACATTACATAAATATATCTTATAACCATAAAACACACAGTATTGTGTGATATAAAATACCGTAATACCTTTTTCCTTCTAGAATGAATAGAAATAGAATATCAATGTCATTATCCACGTACAAAGATAGCCGTTTGACAATATCATAAATACAATTTTGGGAAAAATTATTCTTCATCTGAAAAGTGTCCAACTGGCGAAGGTTAACATATATATTAGCATTGTGGTATTGATGTATTTTAAAGAGCGAAAAAAAATTATGATAAAAGGATTAATCTTATTTTTTATCTTCCACATTGCAACACCAATGCCAAACATAACTCATATTTCTACCGAGCATCCCATTATTTCAATTCACACCTTAACGAACTAGACATTTTAAATACTCCAGTTACCTCGATTAAATCTAAGGTCAATACATAAACTTTAATGGCCTTTATTTTTCGTTTTATTTTTATCACACAGATTTTATTCCCTATCCCATTTTTCTTTTCCTTTCCCCACACACTCCCGTTCCACTCGAATATTTTCTTATTTATAACTTTTTTCTCTCTGTTTATATTTTCACTCACATTTTGGTCTTGTTTAAATTTTAAATTATACCCACCATATAAAATATATTGATCTTCTGAGAAAACATATTATCTGGTTTAATTATTGTTTAGCTTTTATTATAATTTTCGTATTTATTAATAAACTGTATGTTTCCCGAATAAATGTTAGATATGCAAATAAATGACAAAACGTTGTATCAGAATTAAAGATTTACATTAAAATATTATTTTTTAATCATCCCCTCCGGTAATGTCCCAAATGGGGGTGGTATTTTGGATTAAATACCATTTAATCTGTGGAGACTTTTGACAACTATTATGAAGCCTTGATATTTTAGTTACGCAAATCTAAATGAAGGTACATCGCCTAATTATTGTGAAAACTCATTACAAAAATGGGGTAAATATTACAACAACACTTAGCAAACTGAGTAATTTCCTAATGCGTACACGAAATACATGCCAGTAATATTCTTACTATTTTCAAACTAAACCAAACGCTTGTACTTACTATTAAAATAGGACTAACTTGCTGATGTCCTGATGATGACGAGGCTCGAACCCCCGACCAGGCCGGCGTCTTATCCCCTACACCAACAAGCTACTCGTAATACCTTAATAGGATAAAAGCCCAGGAAAATAAGTCTGTCATGTGATCCTGAGTAAATCTTAAGAAGTACTTCATGTATTTATTGTCACATGTTTTTATAAGATTTTCTCTGCGAGACAAAGCGAGACGAGCAATTTTGTGTTTTTAATAATTCTGACTATTGAGAAAATTATGTGGCATCTTTCTCTTATTTTACTTCTTCGTCTTTCTTTTTTTATAAATATAAATGTATTTATAATAAATTATAAATATTTTTAGTATTTCAGAGAAAACAAACTATTTTGAATATTTTCAACGAATATTGTTTGAAATATCTTGGGATACGACATACGTTAAACAACATACTCGACTTGTGAATAATTTATGCATTATTAATAATACCGAGAAACCTATCAATCAACTTGCCATCAAGGCTTTGTTGATGAATTCTGAATACGCTCGTCACGACATTCCTTGCAATATTTATGTTTTGGGAAACTTGACAATACCAGGGATATTCTTACAAGTACACAATTCTTGTGAATGTACATGTGCAAACGATACAAAAGAAGAAATACACTGTAGTAATGATTATTGCATTCTCCTAACAACAAACGAGACGTGCCCTAGAACGTTGACCACACATTTAAATGTATCAACTGAGTTTTGATTGAGAAAAGTAGTAATGCTACGTGTTGATGATGTTGTAACATAGATCGTGTTTATTCAGCGATTGTCAATTCAACAGAAAAAAATAACGTGTTAGATATATTTTTAATACTCTCATTTATGCAGTGTATTTTATTTTCACATTTACTGGTACAAGGATTGATTCCAAGCGCTTTCAAAATCTTTCCCTCTTGATAAGGCTCATCCACTTTTCTCAGCATCCTATAGATCTTAGGAATGTCAACAGAGAAGTACCTATTGCCTTTTTCACTTGATCAGTCTAACGAGTAGGACATCTTTCTCTTCCTCTTCGTCCTTCGACGCGGCCCACCGCAATAGTATCTATCTATCTTCCCTTTTCGCAAGATGCCCAAAGAATTGAACGATCAGTCTCAGGCAATTTGTTGAATGGTCTGCAATTGATGTTTAGCTTCTGTACAATAGAAACATTCGTGTACCTCGCCGTCTACGGAATGCATCACCAAAAGGTGTCAATTTGCCTTCCCTCTCATTAACTAACTTATTCACTTACCATCACGCGGGGGTAGGCAGAGAGGATAGCGTGCCACACTCATCTATCCTGATACCATTAAAACATATTCTCATATCACATAAAAATATAGAATACACCTGACTATACAAACAGATTGTGGAGTTGCGAGATACCTAGAGATGCACGTGAACGTATGGTTGGTGGTTTGACTGGATTTAAACACCGCCCACCCAGTAATACAGGGTGGATAGTTAGGTCGGCCTGCGTGGGTGGGACTCTACCTACGCGCCTACCTCTTATTCTCCATTCCTCGTGTTTTGCAACTCTGTTAGTCTCTCCGTGTAAGTGTGACTCAATCAATTTTGTGTCTCGTCCACTGTTCCTCTTTTGGGAGTGTTTTTTGATAAATGGATCCCTGAGTGTCTGCCTTGAACTACTGCACCTTAATTTTCCATTAATTTTCCATCTGTATGTAAAACTATGTTCAATGGACTTATTTTATTTGATTTTTATGAAGCCGTTTGCCGACAGATTTGCGATAATAGCTAATAACCGCATTGAGTTTCTTCTCTTTTTTTGTTTTGCATATATGTACTTAAATATTTTATTGAATTAATGTCACGTATTTTTATTAACTTTAATGAGTGAGATCGACAAGTATGCCCTAGCTTCTAAACCGGTCCCAGGAAAGAGTGGGTCCCCCAATCCAGATGTCCTTTTAAAAAAAAATATACACAATGATTCTTCTTTCTTATTTCAGATATCATATTTCTTAATGCAAAAAATTTATTATAAATATGCACCTTTACATTGTTTAACAGTATTAGAATTATATGCCAGCGTAGTCGGGTTATATATGTGTTAATTTTACATGCTTTACTGATTTATAATAATTTTAAATTATTCAAGTGAAGACCAACATTTTTTATATGTAAAACAGACAATCCTAATTTTAATTATCAAAAGTATGATCATTTTCTAAGAATTGTTTGGAAAATTCTGAAAAATTTATCTATAATCCATTTATAGATCTTATATGCTTTTTGACTCTTATGTTAAATTTTAAACAAACAAAACAAGCAGAACGAGCAGAACAAGCAGAAAGAAAGTAGAACAATAAGCTAAGTTTATAAACACCGGAATTATTAAATTTATCATCTTTATTTTGATTTTGTGTGTAATTTTCCTGTATAATTATTTGTATAAAATGCAAGTCAAATGTTTGGTGTATTTAGATATTTGATTTGAAAATATGTTTATAATCATTATTATTATGTTTCATTTCTGTATATTTTTTTAAATTTATACAATTTATACAATCTCATTGACTTCTCGGCAGTATAATGATTAGTATTGCCGCCTTTTATAATAGAGATAAGAGCTCGTTTCTTCTCCAGGGAGATTTTTATTTAATTTATTTAACTAAATTTATTAATAAATATATATATTATATACTTTTTTTTAAATTATCTTTGTTTTATTAGCCACTTGAGTTTAAATACATCTACCAGTTTCAAAAAATACCATTTTCTTCTTCAGTATGTCATAACTAACCTAACTAACTAGAGTTAATATTACATATTAGATATTAATAATACATATTTTTATATATATTTTTACCTACCAGAAATCAAGGATGTTTGATTTTTTCAAATGTTGATATCATTTAAAGGACTATACATATTATTGAGACATTAAAACGGTATCTTCAACTAAAGACGTGCTTGTTGATCTAGTGGTCAAGACACTCATCTATATTCCCAAAATAGACAACATGAACAAAAAAATCTCAATTAATCAATTAATTAAAGAAAATAACACTATCAAATTTGAAACAAGCACATCATTAAGGTTTAAAAATAACTTTAAAATCCCTAAATGTAACACCGAACACTATCAGCAAAATTTTAAATACTTAGGGATAAAAAATTTCAATAGCACACAACACAAATTAAAGAAATAAAAGATATTAAAAAGTTTAGAAAAAAATTAAATGAACACTTCAGAAATACAAAATTATAAAATAAACAATATTACAGAACACTTCAGAAGTACACAAATAGACAATAAATAAAATATTATATAAAATTATTATAGTGTAACTCTCTCTCCAAGCACAAAAGTCTCTTTTTTGGAAAGGTAAGTGAAAAAAAAAACATGTTATTTTAATAATGTTAAATACTTAATTCATGTTATACAAAAAATTTTAAAAATGTCAAATAAATAAAAATAAAAATTATGTTATAAATCAACGGTGTATGCAGTGCGCGCGATTATTTTGAGGTGTGATGTCATTTCCGTAACAAAATTACGTTACATTTGTCGGTTGCGATAATTCACCCTACGCGCGTATAATGTTTCACATCAAAAATGACTTACACCCTCACGGCAATTGTAATTGTGTATGTCAACATACCTGGTACACGTAATAGGTACACGGGCGGGTGTTTATTAAGCTGTATTTTTCACGACCACATGCTTTCAGCATTATTCTGAAAATTATTTCAGCGTGTTTCAGCCGCGAAACCTTTGTCGTGAAATAAGTTAGAATTTGTTCGGTGAGAGCATTTGTGAGCTCTTAGCCACTCTATTTTGCTCGGTTTTCATGCGTAATTTGGCAGAATTTTCAGCAATTTGTATGTTTTTTATTATGCCTGCATCGGTAAGAATGTGCCTCTGTTGTGCGATTCTAACAATGCATTACTAATTTTTAGTCACTAGAATGACCCGCTTCAACGAATGCTCAACTTAGTTATGAATAAAATGGTAATTAAAATACTGATGTATTAATTATAAATATATATACACAAAATCAATTTTGTCGAAAAATATTGTTTTTGCGCTACCGGGATCGAACCTGAATCTCTATTTCCAATCCGGGGAAGTACACTACCAATTGTGTTATAGCGCCAGTATCTTTTATGACAAATTTTCGTACCTATATATTACACTTTTTTCAAATTAATACATCTGTCGTTCCATTATTTGAAAGCCATCTACATTGTTTTTACGGAATCTTAAATACCTTTGAGTAAACCGATAGCAGACAATAATTTACAATTTATTTGTATTAAGTTTTGGACACATTAATACAACTTATAATATTAAGGAGAACACATTCTTATTGTGAAGTTTTAATTCAAATCCCGGTAGCGCAAAAACAATATTTTTCGACAAAATTGATTTTATATGTATATATTTATAATTAATACATTAAATTAGTATTTAAAACATCACAGACCCATGTTCTGAATAATTACAACTTCACAATAAGAAAGTGTTCTCTTTAATAATATAAATAAATAAATACTTCAAACAGTTTTTATCGATATACATGACACTGTTATAAAAAACTAATTATTGACAACGTCCATGTTGTCATTTGGCATTTAAAAATTTTTTATGTACAGACATGAGAATTGCGCTCCCCTGATAGGTTGACCTTCCGTTAGTGTACTTTTCAAAGTGGACCTCCTCCTCGCGAACTTCCTCTTCTATAACTTAAATTCACAAATCAGTCGTAGGTTACTTATAAGAATATAATGCATGCGAATTGTATGCTTCACTAGCTGAGTACTCTACTTGAAAAACAGAAAAAATCTAGTGAAACACTATTTAGGTTTTGTAAAGTTTACCAATTAGAACAGTGACCTTGCATAGCTTTCGAAAGCTTAGTTCAATTTTAGGCACGATTGTAAAATATCGTCGATTAATTTACTGAATAATCTCATTTTTATTTAATTCATTATATTCATGTTTATTCGCATAAATTTGTATACTCAAAGATTCTGAGAATGACAAATGCTACTTCTTTTATTGTGTCATGTGTTTCAGGAATATATGAGCTGGAGTTGAATAGTCGCAAATGACTATGAAAAGAGCCGCATGTGGTTCGCGAGCCGCGGTCTGCCGACCCCTGAATTGAATGAATGAAGAGAGAATAGTAAGGGCCGGTTATTTGATGAGTAGTGAATTTTTACTATTTTTTATATTTATTATCTTAGTTTTTTTTGTATTAAATTAGTGATAAAAATTTGTAATAATCTATTATTTACCTTGAGTACGATAGCTGAAGTGACGGGCAAGACATTATGGTAAATTCTGTAACCGAAGACTCACGCCCATCATGTGAACCTCTGAGCAAATCGGTGGTGTGAAGGCATGGCATCCTATCCTGACGATTACCAGTCACGTATAGGCGACCACGTCACAATATATATATATATATATATCACACTATTGATTCAATAATATTTTACGATACATGAAACACTTTATATATAATTTTTCTAATTTTTTTTGTTAAACTTTATTCATTTTAAATTATATTTAAAATAAAAACATTATATTTTTTATTTATTATCTTAGTTTTATTAACCACAATTGAGTTTAAAAAACATCTACCGGTTTCGGAAAACACTTTTTCTTCTTCAGGATGTCATAACTAACTAAAAATATAGTATATACTCAATTGTGGTTAATAAAACTAAGATAATAAATAAAAAATATGAATCTTAACCACCAAGCTAATATTGCTAATTTTAAAAGAATTTTTACTATGTTAACTTTTTACTAACCCCCGTGGTTAAGATCGTTTGCGGGTTGTTCGAACGTCAAATTCACTAATGTCAAACCATAGATGGAGATGTCTATATGCGCGACAAATAATTATGAAATTTGCTTTATTTTGTGCATTATCTATGGATTTTTTGAGAGATATATCACGCACTTTCCTTTAGAGAGAAGCGAAACAATTTATAACTTAGGCACATTTTTCATCTACTTATCTCCGAAACTTTACTGTTACATATGAATTATTAATCCGGTACATTAAATAGTTTTCCTTAGAGTATTAATAATCTAGTTTAATATTATTTTAAATAGTAATACGTACCTACATTTATTTACCTAAAGGAAAATATGTATATACATTACATCAAAGAACAGATAATTTTAGAAATTTGATACAATTTGTGGAGAAGTTGTTTGAATACTTCTCAAAGAGTTTGACATTTGTTTTCAAAGGGATTAAATTATCCTCTTGTAATAATAAAACAATAATTTATAATATAATTAATAATCAAACTTAATTACCTATTTGAGTTGTGGAAGGATTGATACCCCATCCGTGTAAAAGTATCTAAATAGCCAATGGCAGACAACCAACGCAAAAATATCAGAAGTCTATACACATCTGGAGTTATTAGAATTAAAACGAACCTGCAAGAGACAGACGATCACGTAGATTAGACCATAATAGCGCAACGTTCGCTCTAAGCTTCGATCACGGTGTGAAATCTTTTGTGCAATTTTAAGGACAAATATTTGTGCGCAAGAAGAAAATAAGACAAACATTACCAAACCAGTAAAAGGCTATTGGTTGTATAAAGGGTCTGGGTTGACCACCTTACTAATGAAGATGTATTTATGATGAATCGACATAATAAATCAAACACGATTTTTTTGGTTGTATGTTTGTTCAGTTTTTGACTTAAGTATGTACACATATAAAGAAAATTAATGCCTACAAGACTAGCCTATTTAAATAAGATAAATATTGCTAAATTTCAGACAAAAACGCATTTAAATATTTTGATTGTTACTTCAATCGTTCGTACTGTGTTTTTTTTTGCATTTTACTCGAAAACAAATAAAGTGGAAATGTCTGCTTTTGATTCTGGACCGCACGTTTAATTATTCCAAATAACTGGACGATCGTTTCGGTTGTCTAGGATCAACTGATAAAACAGAGAACAGTGTGATGAACTTGTATACAAATGTTGTTATAATGTTGGGTATTAAATATTAGGTGAATAACAGTACAACAATGCAAATTCCCTCAATGCAAATTGACAATGTTGAAAAATGTAATTAATTAATGTTGGGAAAAAACTAAATTTTATATGTTATCACAAAATACCTTAACATCTAATACAAATTCAAGTGAAGACAAATAATATAATTAGAATTAGAAAGATATACATATAAAATTAATTTTATAGAAATATATTGTTGTTGGGTCACCGGGATTCGAACCTGGATCTCTTTCCAAACTTGGGAAGGTGCATTATCCAACTATGTTACTGTAGCTTTGTGGATAATGCACCATAATAGTATATTATATCTTTCTAATTAATATATTTAATTCATATTTAAAATATCACTGACCTGTGTTCTGAATAATTACAACTTCACATAGATATACATCAATCTACTTATTTAAAATTAAGTTTATTTAATTAAGGAGAATAGCAGATATTAATTTTTTTTATCCAAATTCTTGCTGATTTCTTTTCGTCCAAGTATTTGAAAAATTAAATATGTAACCAAAGAAATCTCGTTTGATTTATTTCATTGATTAACAATTGAGTTCTATAAAATAAATTCTTGACTGTGTAACCTCAGCAAGTGGTTAAAGGTCCAAAATATCAGTGATCATCTACAGGATAAATCAACATACTGCAACATGGTCGCCAACCTTCAATAGAAGATTTTTTCTTAAAAATTAGAGAGAACATCCCAAGGGTGATGTCAAGGATCATGGATGGCAGATAGCAACTGCGGACATCGACTTATAAGTTTCATGATGTAGTTAAAAAAATAAGAATCAATACGTATTTAATACGGCGGGAATGCATCTCGTGGATTATATTCTATACTGGTTATGTTTAATTGACACAACCCGAATTAGATTAAAAAAAGGATACTTGCAGAAAGGATCTGGACGCCAAATTACACCTCCTTCGACTCTCACTATCTTAATGAAGAAGGAAGATCTCATTGCACTTCGTGATGTGTCAAAATCAGTATTTCGTGGTTAATAACATGCAACGCACGGCGATACTTTCGACGAAAAAAATCGTGATGAACCTCGGCGATCGAATTGCACTCTGCCCGCCCGGTCGTATATTGACAGATGCTTGGACAAAGAAATACATAGAAAGTACTCGACTTACGTAATTGTAAGCCTAAATTCTATACGATTATGAGTATGGAATGTTTCATTGAAGTCCTACTGTAATAGTATTTATGCTGGCTTGCCAATGTGCCAATTCCAAGTGCGGCAGCACGGATATACGGAACGTTTAAATACCCTCACATAACATCCCTTTTTCGTGAACTACATTGACTCAATTTCCCCGAAAGAGTAGAATTTAAATTATGATTGTTAATGTAAAAGGCGACACATAACATAGTGTCTCTGTATCTTCAAAAGCTTTGAATCCTAGACAATTTGAATTAACTATTGACAGAAGTTTAAATTCAGTGACAGCACCAAAAGCGTGTAATTCTTTGCACTCCGTCATAAGGAGCAATGAATGCATCAGAGACTTTATTTAAAAAGAGGCTAAAAACACATATTTTCACAAAATTATACGCATAAGTTCTAATAACAATTTTAAATACTAATGAAAGACTGAACAGTTTATACCATATACACATTTTAAATATAGTAACGCACCCACACAAAGACTTTACAGGGTTGGAAGTGGTCTTGGTCTTGTAAATATATTCCGATGTTCAGTGCTTGAATATAGAAGTTCAGTGCTTAAATATGCCCAGCTGAAAAATTTCATGATTAAATTATAATTGCTTGTAAATCATCAGGGTGAGATAAGTAAGAGGGGTATTATTCGACGCGCGTGGTTTTCTGATTTGCCAGTCACAATGAGTCACTGGTCGGGAGCGCACCGCGTGTTCGCGGTTAAGCAATATTTAAAGTGCGTCGCGCTTTTTGTATTCCCTTAATACTCGACGAGTAAGTGATGGACTGAGCACGCAAGTTATCTGGTGTTGGATTCAAAAGTTTAGACAAAAAGTGACAATGGTTAACCAAACTCTTCTATGACCATCAACGTCAGCAGCGACGCCAAAAAATATAGCTCAAGTTCGACGTGAAATTATGCGCAATCCGTGTAAATCGATAAGAAAGATTGCAGCCTTTACTGGAATAAAAAAATCAACAATGCACGTTATTTTGAAAAAAAAACAGTTTCACCCACATAAACTGCAAATCATGCAGTTTCTCTTCGAAAATGATTATTCTTTACGTGAAACGTACGAAACGAGAGAAGGACGCTGGATTAGCATGAATGCTTGGAAACATATTATTTACTGACGAAACCCATTTTCATATCGATAGCTATGTTAACAAACAGAACATGTGATACTGGAGCCCCAACAATCCAAGGGATTGCCATCAAAAACGTTTACATTGTCCAAAAACGACAATGTAACAACAAAATAAAAGTGTGGTGTGCAATTCCTGCCCAAAGGATAATTGTCCCTTATTTTTTTAACCAGCGAGAGATAGTCACCGAATGATCGACGACTTTTTGGTACCGCAACTGCAGCTGTTTCCCGGGTTCAACAAGAGAACACAATTTCAGCAAAACGGGGCCACTCCATACAAAGTTAGAGTTTCAATGGAGAAGCTGAGGGGAATTTTTCCCAGTAAATTAGTCAGCACCTGGGCACCTTTGTGACCGGACCTTACAATGTGCTAGTTTTTTTTTGAGGAGATACCTTAAGTGAAGAGTTTACAGTAACAATCCTTGAACACTTTAGGCTCTACAAGATAATATCCGCCGTGAAGTTGCTGCCATTGAACCAACGCTTTGCTCTCGCGTGTTCGCAAATTTAAGAGTACGATTGCAAGAGTGTATTCTAAGAAATTAACAGCATTTAAACGATATTGTTTACAAAACGTAAAATCCGCATTGTTAAACTCAATTTAGTATAAATAAAAAATGAGAATAACATTCTACTTTTTTTTATTTAATATTAAACATGAAAATTTTTCTCTAGACATCCTTTATATATAAAAGAAAATAATATATTCCGATGTTACTTGTGTACCTCTATTGTATTGTACTTAATACGATCTATTATTTTGTACGAGCTGCACATGTTTTTATAAATAATTTTTTAAATGTCAATAAGGCCGTAAATACAATATAAATAAATATGTGCTCGTGAGATAAAAAAATACGAAAAAATTTATCCAATATTATTATTATTACTTCTCTTCTTTCCTAGAACATTCTATCCTCAAATTATCGTTATACATTTCGTACACGATGGTTTATTACTATACAAAATGTCTTTATAAGAAATCTGACATTTCAATAATTAGTATTTGTAATTATGGCTCTACGCTGTGGTAAAATTATTTTCTTGAAAAAGTATTTACGGCGACTTTTACACTATGAGTAGACGTTAATATAATATTATTGTAGCACCTCCTCATCCTACTATTCCATAACCTTTAAAGGTCTGACGTAATAAGACTTAGTAGAAACGTAACGTATTTCAAAATAACTCTCGATAATTAAACCACAGTAAATATGCCACTGAAAAAAATGTAAATGTCTAAAACTTTTACAAAAACTGTGCTCCAACTGGCACCTTTCAGTTCCCGGTAAACTACCTACCCAATTTATTTTTCATTTTGTCAGTGACTATTATTTTGTCTAGTTTAATTATATTTGTGTATGAGATTCCATAAATATAAAAAAGATGACCTTCAAATAATGGAACGACACATGTATCAGTTTGAAAGTGCTACATATAAGTTTGAAAATTTGTCGTCAGCTTATTGTGTCGGTGTAGCATAATCGGTTAATGCATTTCCCCGAATAGATAGAAATCCAGGTTCGAATCCCGACAGCAACAACAATATTTATAAGTATATCTTTATATTTAATTTGTATTAATTACATTAATCTCTTGAAAAATCTTACTTTTGTAAAAAATGTAATAATTACTTTATATACATTTTAAGGTGCTGGATTTTCGTAAAAACATTGATTTTTTCAAAAATATATTAATATTTTTATTTTATTGCTAAGTACTAAATTCAATAACTTATTTTTTAAACACCTTCACTAGCTTCTAAATTATGTTATTAAAATTTAAAACTCATCACCTTTATTTATATCGTCAGTACGCCTGGCGCGTTCACGTTCAAGTTCAAGTACAACCGATAAATCAATCTAGAGTTTAACAATCGTGACTTGAAACATTCGATAACAAATGCTGAGCGTCTTAAATAGTGGAAAGTATAATAGAACCTTCTTGAAAATGGAGTAAATGCATCATATCACAGAAGAAAGGAGTAACAAATTTCATATTTATTTTGAATATACAATGATTTGTTTTTTTTTTAATTCGCAGGTGAGACACTTAGTTGCCCATGCAATCTTTGTATTTGAGAGAAAATATTGCTGGATATAATAATTAAACATGAACCTTTTGCTAGATGAAATAAATACGAGCTTAAGAGTATACTGATATGAAATTTGTAGCAATGCACGTCTTCAGGGAGAGTATACAATTATGTTGTATAGCTTTCACATACGAGTACATCGAATAGCCGAGCAAAGGGCAGCAAAAATTGACATTATTATTGTCAAATATTATATCAAGAGACATAATATTTTCAAGAATAGCTGCTTCACCAATAAATAATGAATTTGGTGTCATCAATTATGAAAAGTTCTTTCTTGTTTTTACAGTTTCCTTTTTTTTGTGTTCCAATTTATTTGACTTGCATACAGACCACTTACCTAAGTAGAATTTACTATTTAATTGCTCTTTATTTATAATACAATGTAATCATTTTTATTAAATTTAATTTGGAAATGTGTACTTATAACCATGTAATAAATATTATCATCGTCGTCATTAGCAGGCGTTTTCTATCAACTGCTGGACGATTGAAAAAAATTGTACCTATTTCTGCGACAATCTTGGAACTCTTCACTCTCGCAATCTAAGGTATATAAGTACATTTTTCAGCTATTGACAATAATTATTTTACGGTATATTGTATTATTATATGTTAAGTAACGTTCGATTGCTTTAACCTTTCCCATACGGTGCTAAAATAATAACGCACGCTCCGGTGCTGTAAACTTAGTATACATGAAGACTTATGCGATTTTTATGTCGGATAAATATGAATATTTTACATTTATTACTAATATTTACCATTAATATAATTGGTAATCACGAACAACATAAGACACGTCTAACTCAGCCAGCGCACGCTCTGCCAGTAACTAAAGTGACGATCGGCATCCGGCCCCCCGCGCTCCGCGCACTACGATACACATACATGTATGTATTGACAAATTCACGTCAGGTTCTTCGAGAAAACATTTTTTATTGTTTGCTGTTTTATTGTAATTATTTTATCCAATATATAAATATATTACGAAGGAATACCTAAAATATGAACTCTGTAATTAGAGGCAATGTTTACATCACCGGAGAGGAAAGGTTAATAAGAGTCTCTATAAAAAATTCGCCCCTTCCGCGGAACACCGCCAATAGCTGATGTTTATCAAGCCCCTTGTTAACGTATTGGCAGTTCACCGCTGCTTGTATGTTATTTTATCTTTCTTTATAATTTATTCGTATGATGCCCAACATATATCTTTCTACGCCATTTTTCGTTACCGTTAAGTTGTCGATGATAATGATGAACTGCCTTGTTGCTAATGATGATGACTTGATAGCCATTCATGTTAAGAGAACCCAAGGCATAGGGCTGGAGTGCGGCCAGATGATTGAATATGATTTTCAAAAATATTCTTCAACTGTGTATAAAACAAAAATGTGACTCCGCACAGATCAGTAAATGAATAGACATAAAATAAAATGTATATAGGAGAGGGGTTCGAAACGTTTATTGCGGAACGACGGGCATTCCACACACATTGTTTGTGGAAACATAAATCCGATAGTTTATGACACATTTATGCAACAGTAAAAGTATTTACTAAACAAATAATAAATATTTTGAATATGAAATAAATGTATTAATTAGAAAGATATACATATAAAATCAATTTTATAGAAAAAATGTTGTTGTTGCACCACCGGTATTGGAACCAGCATCTCTTTACTAATTGGGGAAGGTGCATTATTCAACTATGCTACAGCGATAATATTTCTAGCGACAAATTTTCGAATATATATGTTACCTTTTTGATATTAATACATTCAATCGTTCCATTATTTGAAAGAGCCGTCTACCTTATTTTTACAGAATCTCAAATACCTTTGAGTAATCTGATAGCAGACGCCAGAATTATCAATTATGTTCTGAATAATTACAACTTCACAACAAGAATGTGTTCTTTTAATAAATAATTGATATCTCATATAAAATAATATATATCTCATATATGATAAAGACGAAGTTATGTTTTATTGTATTTAATAGAAAATATATGAAAGTATTGGTAATTATAGGTCTAACGACCTGTCTTCGATCGACTTAAGTGATCACTTTATATAAATATAACGTTCACCATTCTCACTCATTAACCCCCATATCTATCATATATGCTGTTTCAGGAAATGAATTATCAAATTTATTCCATAGATGGCGACAGTGTGTAGTGGTACTCGAAATGAGTTCACATATTAACGCAAATACAACTTTCAAAAATTTAATACAAATATATGGAATTATGTAATAAAAAAAAAGTTTCGTCTCTGTGAGATATCTATCGTTTGTTTAATAACGGTGCCTTTGTAGGTGAAAATTCAGTTATTGTGTTCTTGGACATTTTCAATAATTGCTAAAGTATTTACTCTTCTAAAATTAAATCTTTGATGTATTTTTTTCATTTATACATATTATATTGTTAATGTTTAAATTTTCGTTCCAATCGAGTCATATATTTTTAATAAACCGCGGAGTTATTTGATTGCGTAAGTGGTACCAAAGTGATCTCGTAAGTGACATCAAAGTAAAAATATTGAATCAAGGAAGTTTCTTTAGTTTGTAGTCTGTGGGCTCGCGTACATATTATCTCAACAAAAATCGAGGTCCAAAAAAAATGGGACAATTTCAAAAACAAAAATATAAATTGTTAGACAACCATCTGCATAATTATGATTATATTATAGTCTTCGAGCATGTTCAAATATTTAACATCTGGTTCAAAAAGTCTACAAAAACAGCCTGCAAATTTAATTATACACCCTTCCGAATCAACCCCGCGTCTGAAATTCACACAGGCTTTTGTCTTATTTATTTCTGCATTCACGACGATGTTTATAGCCCGGTCATATTTTCGTGCCGACGACCGCACAGCCTTGATACGATGTTTATCAACCGTAGTTACTAACGGGGCAGTGCGCCCCCTGCCGGTACTCGTGAACAGTGGCGGCTCCAATACTACTTTGAAACGTCAACACAATTCAAATAATTCGATTTAAATCAAAATCAAAATAAAAATTACGAAAAAAATTTAAGCAATATTTCATCATCCACGTCGGTCCCTCATAACTGAGGATCGTGATGTTCATGAACTCTCGCCTTCTTGACTATGATTCTCCACTTTTCTCGGCATCCTTCAGATATTAGAGAAGCGTCCATAGAAAAAAATCGTATAAATATGTTGTTAAAACTAGAATACATGCATCTGCCTAGTCCGATAGGAATAGTCGCTAAAAATGAGAAGAAGACGATTAATAAAATAAATAAATCAATTTCATTCAAATGTTTACATTAATTTAATACAATCAACCAGTGAGCCAATTCGTATTCCAACGTCCATCTCTAATAAGATTAGACATAATTTGACAGATATATATCATATTTTTTATTTATTATCTTTGTTTTATTAACCACTGAATTGAGTTTAAATACATCTACCGGTTACCGGATATCTTTCCTAACCGGAGAAGGTGCATTATCCAACTATGTATTATTTAAGATATTTTTTCTTATCCTTCTAAGCTACGCATCTAATTTGTTATGTATTTCATGACGTCACATCATGAAATGGCATTAGTTTACTTTTTGAGGATCAGCCACCACTGCCGGTAAACAAACAGCAACATAATAATTATTTTGTCGTCGCAGACAAGCTGAACCGTACCCGAGCGGGGCGGGGGTATACGTCGCGTTCAGCTCTGGATATTGCTATCTCCGGATTGAAATCTCTGCCGTGTACGTAATCGTGCGGCTTGTGCTCAAATATAACCCGAATAAGCTGTTATGAACAGCGCTCCGAACTGTCAACTGTTCCAGCGGAGGTATTAAATTGCGTAGCAGTACTGGCATGCGTCCTAAATTCAAATAATATTGTAATATTTCGTATGTATATATTTCTGAAAAATCGCTAAAGAACTAAGGCAATTGAAAGCTTTGCTGCAAGAAGAATGCAGCTCCGATGTATTAAGATGTTGAGAAACTAATAAAAACTGCACGTATTTTGGTTTTCTTACGCCGTATGATCAATCTTTATAATTTACGTTTTTACGCATATGTTAGACTGAGCAAAAATTAGTTTTTTATTAGTGAGGGCGAATTTTCCTAATTTGAAGCTACATCCTTCTTGCACCAAATTTAAAAAAAAAATACCCCTATAGAATAAACAATGGTAAAATAAATACAAAAAAGGTGTCGTGAACTTTTTTATTTTTTTATTATTTTGTAATAAGTAAATTTAAAAAACAATAATAAAAAATTATCATATAAAATGGCGGGGCAGCACCGTTCTTTCACCAAATTAATGAGGAAGCAGGTACAAAAACTACTGGTTTGAAAAAGCTGCATTTTTATGAACCAATCCAATTCAGTTGGGTGAAATGGTGAACGTTACAGTGTGTGAACTGATCACTTAAGCCAGGCGAAGACACGTCGTAAGCCCTGTAATTACCCACACTGCCATATTTTTCCATTATTAAAAAATACCTTTATCTTTATGAGATATCTATTATTTGTTCAATACAATTCTTTTCTTTTTTTTTACAATTTTTTTAAATTTTGGAATTGTATCCGTCTTCAATAAAAGTCATTCACGACTTACGACTGATAATCGAAATCTTCATGAATTCCCACCCTCTTGACTAGCGTTCTTTCTAATTTTGGATCACTATGTGCGCATAAAAAATCTTTTATGCAATTTTAAGGATTATTTGTGCGCTGAGGAAGAAAATAATAAAATTACCATTACATTACCAAACCGGTATAAGGCTACTGGTAGGGCCTAGGTTGACCACATCGCTAATGCAGATGTATTAAGATGCACATATAAGTCACATCTTTGCAATGAACATTATATTTTACAAGTCATTATGCAGGGGAAGATAGAAGGCAGCTGAGTGTAGATAGAAAGATAGATTCTCTTGGCTGTGTAACCTTAGAGTGGTCCAAAATGTTAGTTATCTTATACAGAATAAATCAATATGGTCGCCGCCAACCTTCTATAGAAGAAATGAATAAATAAATGAAGAAAATGAGCGTACCTTAAACGTAACATGGCTCTTAACCTTTACCATTCCGTGATAGAAAATATTCGTAAGCACCCATGCTGTCAACTCGTGTTACCGTTAAGTATTTAAATTTTTTTTAGTATTTTTTATGAAAAAAAAATACTTTTATGAGCTTAAATGGCTTTAAAATAATTAGTGTCATACATTTCCTCTGAATATCAACAATTTAAAGTGAAAAAAAAAAATTGTAGTATATTAATATTATGTATTCAAGTTCTATACAATGCGATATTCCTTCTCATTATTCTTCATTTAATTAATGAGAAGGATACATAATTATATTCATATATTTGTTTTTCTTTTCACTGTGAAACTAATGTTTGATCTTTGTCTGTCTTACTGCAAATTCTATTTCTTCCAACGTAGCAATTTTACATGGGATTGATTTGAAAAAGAATTGCTTTAACATAATTAGTTATAAAGTGAATTCTACAAATCTATTCTAAGACTATTAAAATATTAATTTTGAGCGTATTTACGGAAATATACATGTTTAATTGGGGTGGTAGACCGGTGTTACAGCATGGTTAAGGAAGGGTTAACTATGACCCTCCACTTTTCTCGATATTCTGCAGATCCTAGGGCTGTCGCCAAAGAATTACCTTTGTCGCTTCATACATGCGTTGAATGCTCTGCATGTCACGTGTTCTAGAATCGAAAAGCGTTGAAGTTTTTATTTTTAGCCGAAAATAGCACTGCCGCAAATAAATTCGTATTTTCCTTTAGAGAATAGTCATAACACACACTACGACATGGCGCGCGTAAGGAGAGAGTCGAAATATATTTATTATAAATTCTCAACTCTCGAATATCTATGAATCGCGTAAACACAAAGATACCAGCAACAATGGATTCTATAATTTGTTCCGTATCCACAAAGTTTGAAGGTATTCAACTTTAAGTATTAAATTCCACCTGTCAAGGTCTTCGAATACTGTATACGCATTAGTTAACAGCAACCAACATACAAAAAGCGACTTTAATGCTTATGGGTATAATGCACAGAATAGCATACATATTACGAAGCGAACCGACTATTATGAAGAATTTGTTGAATTTAGCTCAAATTTAAATAAATGAAAACTCAGGCACGTCATGGATTTTTAGAATTTATTTTTCGTATATATTAATGACACATTAAATTTTGGATCTGCAATTATTGATGTTGCGGAGCGTAAAGGATTTATAGAGCTAATTTTAAATAATTTTATATACTATTTTTGTCAGTAGTTGTCTCTTGTTCGTGGGCTAGACTAGAGATTTGAATATTTAAGAGTAGGTATAAACTTATTATCCAACATTCCTTCTACAAAAAGTCATCTTCCCTTCTCGCAAGGTGCCCAAAAAATTTAAGTATTCATCTCAGGCAAATGATTGACATCATAGCGCACACAAAAAAATATAGTGCGTACAGAATTTTTCTTAATATGGCGCCTTTTATCGAGTGACATATCTGGTGAAAGTCGCAAGTGAAGAAGAATAGTCAAGAGGCCGAGTTCATGAAGATCACGATTCTCAGTCATGATATCAAATTCTGCACACCTTAGATATATATATATATACATACAGTGTAATATTTTTCTTAATTCATGTTGAATATAATTTAATTACATCTATGCAATTCATATCTATCTTTTTTAATAAAGTATATTGATTATTTTATAAATATAATATATATTATAGATATGTGAATTGCATCATGCTCAACGTGACACGTGACTGTGATACCAGAGTGATTTAAATGTGTAAAATACAGCGTGTTATTTTATTATTAAAATTAAAAAAAAAACGGAATTAATTTTCACATTTGAATATAAACGGCGAGATTAAGTATTATTCTCTAAAATAACTTTTTTCCCCGTTACGATAGCATCGAGCAATCCGACACTTTAATTTACGAATTTTGTCCAACCTTGAAAACAAATAAATATGTTTTTAAACAAAAATCTTTTAATATATGTAAATAACTCATAAAAACACCGATAAAGGCCCAACGTACGAAATAAAAGGCATTTAAATAAATCAGATGATTGGGGCTGCTCCGTGTCGTTTGGCGTTTTATACCGACTTTTAGAAAGGTCGTTAGTGGTGTTAAAAATAAATTAATTCGACCTAACGTATTTCACGGGATCATTTTATTTTATTTTTATTATACAGCACCGTGAAAATTTGCTATAAATACACGGAAGGTACGTATCCTACATACAAAATTTTCTTATGTCACAATAACCATATAAAATAAACTTTATGTAATATCTTTAATTGACGTGGTATATTTTAATTTTTCACTAAACTAAACTTTATTCTAATATAAATACTATTAAGGAAAACACATTCTTATTGTGAAGTTGTAATTATTCAGAACATAGGTCTGTGATATTTTAAATACTAAATTAATGTATATATTTATAATTAATACATTAATTTAGTATTTATAATATAAATACAGTTTTGTGTCTACATATTCGAGTTAAGGTATGGGGCGAGATCGTTAATGAGAATATGGACAAGAGGGGTGTAGTATTAGGAAACGTTAATTAGTATTACCTCCGATTCTTTTTTAACCTCCCTCTCTCTACCTCTTTCCACATCCCACCCCCTTAACAAGAATAGGTCAGCAGCAAACTTTATTATTGACTCCAAAATAACTAAATTAAAATAAATATAAATCGATAGCACATGTTCCCGTCACATGATAACATACAACCAACAAGATCTGCGCTGGTAAGTAGAAAAACTTGAAAGAAATGGGGTAGACTTATGTTATAAATATCGGAGACACAGATTTGTATAAGAACAATTTTATTAATATTTTATTATTTTAATGAAATCATTTACGAGTATCCCAAAACTATTTTACATAATAAAAATTTTGTAATAAAATAATGGATGGGTTTAATAAAAAAAATGTTTATTTTGCATTTAAGTACAGTTCCTGGGAAATTTATTTCTTAAATATTTCGTTATATAAATGTGATCCGTTGTTTCGCTGGCACTCTTCAAAACGGGGGGCAAAATTTCTGAGAACTTCTTGGCACGTATTCTCTGTAATCGCTGCCATTTCTTTTCGGATATTTTGTTTTATTTGGTCTAGAGAGGGAGGATTGTTACTGTATACCTTTATTTAAGGTAGCCCCATTGAAAAAAGTCCATTGGTATCAAATTGAGGTTACGTGGAGACCTTTTTCCAATCAATTTTCCAGTAAAAGTTTCACGAACAACTGATAAGGACACGCTCTATAGCTACTGAATTCCCAAAGACGCGGATAGCGATCGGCATACCAAAATGAAAAAACTTTTGGCACACTGTATTATTTATGAAATTATGAATTTTCAAAACATATTTGCGTGATAATTAAAACAAAATCTTTTGAAAAATATAGTCAACACCGGGAGTCGAACCCGATACTTTTTAGCCGGTAGACAGCTTTTTTTTCTTCAGGTGCAAATCTATAAATTTTACAAAAAATCACTACAAATATGTACATTACTATCTCATTAATGATAATTAAGACCAAGCCGTTGACCAAATACAAAATATTTGTTAACATAATCAGCAAAGGTCAAAAAAATACAGGTTTTGTACTAATAACAAACATTTTTTAAATCCTCAAACATGTGTTCAATTGTTCCCAACTTTTATCAGACTATAACGTAAATACGCATCCAGCATCTGGAATCCTTATTATAATACAAACTTTGATAAATTCAATATGTTCAAAAGAACTTCATGCAAACTCTTAACTATAGTTTCCAATTACCCCGCCAGCATTGTTAACTTTCACTGAACAAATTTAATATTTTAAGTTTAAAAAACATATGATTAAAATCTGTCGAAACCAGTTTAATTGTCCGCCTCTTTTGTCAGTAATAAATTTTCATGTGCCATCGCGAGTATCACGATGGAAACTTCTCTTCTGTATTCCTATAAGTGGAATCAATTCTAGATTTACGCTCTCCTATAGTGTGAATGTGCCGAGCTTACATTGATTTGTTCACTGAGAGTGATATATTTTCTGTTGCAATATCAATATTTAAAAACCTAATTAATCAGTATTTATTTTTACAACTTTTTTACATTGTAGTTTTTTAATTTTTTCGTAATGTTTTCCTTGTCCATGTGAAATATGTTAGCATATAAGTTATTTTTCACAATATCAGTTCCAATAATATATTGTGATTGAATTTGCACGCCGAGGTCTGGGGTCGGGAGGTTGAGGTCGGGCAGCTGAGCAAGACGTCACTTTTGGTGGAAACACTCGAAAATAGAGCGCATCGGTGGAACCGCACTCCGGGGAAATATGACGGAGGGGGATGACGTAGATTAAGAGTGGGATCACCGCGGTGTACCCAGAGGTGTATGGTCCTGGTTCACCCGTGAATTGAGGAGAGACATGCGAATGATGGTTGATGGAAGGGCGTTATTGACAAGGCTGAGACAAGATGGTTCGGTGTATCTCTTGGAGAAGAGATGAATCCTGGCGTATCACAACGTGACCAGGACCACGGCTGCTTTGGCTGATGTTGGTAAATAGATAAAATAAATAGAAGTAACCTCCCTCAGAGAAAGAAAGATCTAAATAACATATCGGGATCAATTATGTTTTGTGAATAAACGTGTGATGTGAAAAACAGAATACCTTTGAATCAATGATTAATAGTATACACACACATTCTTGAGGATCCAGACTGAGCTAGATCGGTGGCAGCCCCTATGTCTTCCTATCCCCTACGGTCCAAAGGCACCGCAATAATATTTATATATGTATTATTTCCAATAAATAAATAAATAAACTATATAGAAATCGCTAAATTTTCATCAACATTAAAATTATATATTTACATTCTGACTATTCTTTATGATTAAAGTTGAATAACGTTATATTATATTTCTATTATTATATTACTTATTAATATTATAGTGAACAACTAGTTTGGAAAATTAAAAGGCTAATCGGGAATTGTAGATGGCAACAGAAGACCGAGATAGATGAAAAAGCGTCGCATTTAGCCCGCTCGGGAAGAAGAAGAATAAAGGAAGATATGTTTAAATATTCAATTATATTAAATTAAATTCGCCAAGAAATTGAAATGGTAATGGAGAGCCTACGTCGCTCGGAGGACGGACAATCATTAGAAATATACAGTCATCCAAATCGAGTGGCCTACCGGCCACCCTAAAACCTTCCGGACTGACAAAATTGTCAAATTCAAGCAGCGATTAAAGATGAACAGAGAAAGACGAGACACTTGGGGAGGTCTTCATTCAGCAGTGGATAGAATTTTTTTTTGCTTTAATAAATGTTTTCTTGAATTGACACATAGTTATTTCCATTTTAGCATGCGCCTGAACAAGGTGTCACAAAATATATTTAAATTCATGGCTGCTCGTTCACCCTGGCTACACCCTTCACCTAAATCGACTTAGGGTTTTGTGATCGGTTGAAGGACAATAGCGCTTAGGGTAGTCGCCCGCTGTAAATAACCGGGATGTTTGCTTGTGGTTAGGGGAAATCTATTGTTTTCCCATTACGATATGTAAATAGCAGATATAAAAAAATAGATATCAGTCCTGTTGCCGTGTGGATATTGGTTAATACAGTACCGTACGAATATTGGTTCACATAGATATGATAGAATGCGACACATATTATAATGTAAAAAATGGTTTGGAAAGAAATAATTATGATAGTATTTATTATAATTAAGTAGTAAATCATGGACATTAATATTTACCAAACTCGTATGATGTGTCGAAAGTTATAAAACTTATTAAATTAATGTCGAAAGATGTCCATTCCCGAAATCGTTTTACGAGTTTGTACTAACATTTCGATTCTACTCAGCTTTTGCTGAAAGCTGAAGAAATGATTTTATATCCAGATTTAAAATTTATGAATTAAAAGATAATGAAAGAATTTTTATTAAATAAGAATAAAATTAATTTTACATTTAATTACTTCGGCGCCCTGTATTCTATTATTTATATAAATATAAATGGATTATTACATAACAATAAATATACAATTAGTGCAGAAAATAATTTTAATTATAATACATACATGTAAATATGAATTAAATATATTAATTAAAAAGATATACATATATATTCAATTTTATCAAAAAATATTGTTGTTGCGCCACCAGGATTCGAACCTGGATATTTTTCCAAACCGGGGAAGGTGCATTATCCAACTAAGCTACAGCGACGATATTTTTAGCGACAAATTTTCAAACCTATATGTTACCTTTTTGATATTAATGTATTTAATTTAATTTAATCGTTCCATTATTGGAAAGAGCCATCTACCTTATTTTTATTGAATTTCAAATACCTTTGAGTAATCTGATAACAGACCCCGTACATACATGCATGTTTCCCGGGCTGGCCTGGCATCATCGGGTCCCCCCTCCTCATATCACTAGCTAGCCTCCGTCGGTACTTACTCTGCATGGATTTTCGCCAAGTCAGAGCCATAGACCATCAAATGAGTTTTTTTTTTATCTGCAGGGAAAGGGAAAATGCACAAATACACAAATTTTTAATATAAAATATTATAATATTACAAAATTAACTTCCGCTTATACCCACTCGTCCTATCTAACCTCACTAATTTCATTCAGTTCTCATGTCAATCGCACTTTTCCTTCTGTTGACGCAAGTCGAGTACTCCATGTGTATTCCGTCTATCCAATAAACCTTTATAACTGCCTTTTCTGACCCATTAACTAACAAGGGATTTCGCCGACGTGGAACCAGATAGCATTTCGACGCCGAGCTGTTAATAGGCCTTTTTTGTGAAACGAAAGAATCGCCGTGCATAACAGTCCGGACCTCGAAAAAAAGCAGTTTTTTACACCATCCGGAAGTGCAATCAGATCTCCGTTCTTCACTACAAAAGTGCGAGTCAAGTGGAGGTGAAAATTGTCGTTCAACCTAGGAGTTAGATCAAATCTGCCATTATTCCTTTCTGAATCCAAATCTAAATGCGTCAAGTAAACCATAATTTTAATCGATGCAGTCCACGGAATCCTATCCCACCACCTTCTTTTTTCTTTCTTCACCCCTGTCGACATCCTTCTTATCTGCGGTCCTGGAGATTCAACCGACCCCGAAGTGGACTCGGTTCACCATGTCGTCATCGATTATTTTTTCATAAATCGCCTGCCGTTTTCTAGAAGTTTTCCCTGGGCAATCGGGCAAAACTCACCAACAAATTCTACATCAATCTGGGCTGAAGAAGCAGGCAACTCGCTTCGGCCTTTAAGAGCTGCTATCCTCTGATTCTCACTCCTTTTTCTCATCATGGTAGACCGAACGATCCGTTCCTCTCCGCCAAAAAAAGTGACAGATAATAATAATATTAGGTAATTTTTATAGCACCATTTTCGCATAAAAACTTCCACCTCAAGAGCGCTTTACACATAAACTGTTTATAGTTCTACGTTATCTTTCTTTTTAATATTAAAAATGTTTTTTTTCGCTTATGGGATTTATTAAAAAGGTGCGTTTTTAGTTTCTTCTTAAATAAAGTATCTGATGCATTCATTATTCCTTATGACGGAAGGCAAAGAGTTCCACGCTTTTGGGCCTGCCACCGCAAATGCCCGTTCACTAAATTTAGACTTCTGGCAACGGTTGGTCGGTTCTACAACTCTTCCTGCATCTGTAGTAGAGGCAGACCTGAGAATTTGACGTTTACCATTCAAATGTCTGGTATACAAAGCACTTGAAGATACAGAGACGCCATTTTATGTGTCGCCTTGTACATCAACCACGACAATTTAAATTCAACTCTTTCAGAGAATCGGGGCCAATATAGGTAATCTAAAAGGGATGTTTTATGAGAGAATTTGGAAACTCGATATATTATAGATTGTAATCTATTCAGCTTGAACATTGGTAGGACTGCATAGATACTATTACAATAGTCTACTCGTGATGCCACAAATGCAATTATAAGTAGAGGAAGATGTCTCCGAATACTTTTAATCTACCTCAGTTGATGTCAGCATGCACTGACAGTTTTGCTAATTTGTGTATTCATTAAAAGATCTGAATTAATATGACATTTGATTCGCCAACAATAAGATCATGGATGCACACAACTCAAAATCCATCTGTTTCTGTTCTTGGATATAAATTTTTTACATATTATACATTATAAACATTCTTATATGTACAAATATACAAAAACATATTTATACGTATTACTATACAAAAAAGCGAACAAGCTTCATAATGTAAGAGATGTTCACTGTCTCCTTAACTAGACCGAAGTCTATACTAAAGGAGATAGGTTCATCCGTTGTCTGTTATAATAAATAACGAATTAGTGAAAGTAAACATTGTTTTTATAACTTTTAAAATTAGCAATATTAACTTGGTGGTTAAAATTCATATTTTTTATTTATTATCTTAGATTCTGGTGAAGAAACAATGCTATATTTTTAGTTAGTTATGACATCCTGAAGAAGGGAAAGGTATTTTCCGAAACCGGTAGATGTATTTTAAACTCAATTGTGGTTAATAAAACTAAGATAATAAATAAAAAATATAATGTTTTTATTTTAAATATAATTTAAAATGAATAAAGTTTAACAAAAAAAATTAGAAAAATTATATATAAAGTGTTTCATGTATCGTAAAATATTATTGAATCAATAGTGTGATATATATATATATATATATTGTGACGTGGTCGCCTATACGTGACTGGTAATCGTCAGGATAGGATGCCATGCCTTCACACCACCGATTTGCTCAGAGGTTCACATGATGGCCGTGAGTCTTCGGTTACAGAATTTACCATAATGTCTTGCCTGTCACTTCAGCTATCGTACTCAAGGTAAATAATAGATTATTACAAATTTTTATCACTAATTTAATACAAAAAAACTATAAATATAAAAGGAATATAAATCATCAAATATTCCTGCATAAATTGCAATTTAAGTAAGAGTTGGTCTCGGCACTTTCGCCACATAAAATATAAAGTTTACTATTAATTTTTACCAAAGCTAAAATAACAAAATTGTTACCTGACTGAAATTTCACATATAATTAGTCAATAATCAAGTTCAAATATGATGCAGGACAACACAGATGTTAATATATTAAATTGTTCTCATCCTTTTCCCGTATAAAAGTCACATCATCGCTTATATAAATAATCGGATTGTTCAATCCGTCGTACTCGACAGTTGTCAGATGAAAAAACCTTTGCACGAAATCGTGTCTCCGCGTGAGCTATGTTGCCAACCTGAGAATGTTAATCCCTACTTGTTATTTGCACGGTGGGTACCAGATTTAATGTATATATATATTTATTTTTTTTGGACCATATTATTCTCGATATTTGCCTCAATAATCGACGAACTTGCAAGAGGCGAAAGTTGTATAAGGAGAGAATACTGTGGCGCTCTGTTCTCGTGGGAATATAATAAAATAACTAATTAAACCAACACTCAAATATCTTTCAAACACTTTTTTTTCAACTAACTCAGAGTATCTTGATCCTGAACCACAATAATTGATTCTATTTGAGATTTCGTTTCTAAATATTTTAGAGCTCCGGTACGTAATAATTTATGTTATTTATTTTATTGGTAAACTGAAATCCACTCTCATATTACTCATTTCATTTTAGAGCTGTAAAAAGAAATATTTTATTACGCGAAGCATGTAGAAAAATTAGATAGTGCATTGGGCAAGTTGGTTAATAAGATTACCTACCACCCTGTGTTTTGGCGTTTTTATGATCGAACTTAAACGGTCGCCTCTTTACCCAGAATGTTCGAAACATCACTTTATTTCGCACCGAATTACTCGTATCTCGTAGACCGGTCGTAAAGAACGTTCACGAACACCCACTATATTTCGGCAGTGACTTACAGATTACAGGTTTTTACGTTCCGCATTGACGTTTCCCTCTTTTCCCCCGAGCCTCCATTTAAATAGAACTCGCTCGAGTGGCTGAGACTCGATAATACGAATGTCCATATTAAACCCCCGGAGCAGACTGGCTGACGCGCCAAAAAGTGGATAAACAGATATACATTCGGTACCCTTCTAGAAAGTATTGTTTCGAAAATAATTTATCTGTTGTGTTCTGGTGGTAAATAAAATAAGTACTATATAAAAGCTTTTAATTTTTTTTTATATGTTTTAATAGTTTTTTTCATTCTTTAAGAGGGAAGAAATTTAAAGTATTTAACGTCAACTTAATTATAATTATTCTGGTGCGTAGCAGAATTTTAGTATTCATAACAAACCAAAAGTCCTTAGTCGACAACTTATTTATATAAAAATATATGTACATTAAATATTTGCACTTAATAATTTTAAATGTGGGCGGGCTATATATTTTTGCGTGCGCTATGATGCCGCACCGTATGCAAACATTGTTTTCTATTACTCTGGTAATTTTTAATCTAATCTCATACAATATTATGATCGATTTTTTAAATATTATTCTTGTTCATATTGACGAAATAATACAAAGAAAATACTAATAGTGCAAAATTTGTCACGCACTCCAGTCAATACCGCCCGGGATAAATGTGAAAGGTAGTATGTAAGGTAGAAAATTTCGTGTAGATGGCAGCAAAAATGGTTTGTTTCTTTAGTGTTTCGTATAATGAGATGTTCCCCTATGGATTCGCCAGAACCGATTGTTAAATTAATGTGATCACTTTATACAAATATAACGTCCACCATTCTCACCCATTAATCGATTTCCATATCTATCAAATTTTTTAAAAGTTCTATATGTGTTAATATGTGGAAACATCTCGAGTACCGCTACACTATCGCCGCCTATGGACTAAATTTGATGTTCATTTTCCCTATGAGGGTTATATTATTTTTTTTAATAATTATGGCAATATACATTATACTAGAATACGCCTAAAAAATCAATACTTTTCAATGTTTATATATTTTATTTTGACCAATATAAAAAGTAAATTTAAACAATATGAAAAGAATGTTTTCATATAAAATGGCAGAGCTGCATCCTTCTTTCACCAAACTAATAAGGATATAGTATTATTGTACTGGTCTGAAGGAGCTGTATCTTTTATAAAACAATTGAATTCAGTTGGGTGGAATGGTGAACGTTACATTGTGTAAAGTGATCACTTAAGCCAGCCAAAGACAAGTCGTAAGTCCTGTAATTAACCATACTTCCATATTTTGTGTATCTATTAATAACTGACTAACTAGGGGTGGAAAAAAACGATATTGTTTGTGGCCACAAAAAGTCTAGCGCCAGCGCTGCTCAACATTGTATTGACTAGGTCGACGTCTGATAGTAAACATAATAAGTTCAAGGAAGCGCTTGCCGCATATCACCCTTACCATTGTAAATGTTACCAGGATTACCATATCGGTCACATCGTTAAATTTCTGTTTATGAACGAAAGTTGACTGAATGCAGTGAAAATGAGATTATTTAGGCGTATATGTGGCAGATATATTAATGACAGAGTAAAGAATGAAGAAATTATGAAAGAATGTAAAGCTGATCTTAGTATAGTGAGTAAGATTAAGAAGTGATCACTTAGGTGGTTTGATCATATGCAACGAATAAATGAGAAGAGAATGGTAAGAAAGCTATATGACGCAAGTGTTGATGGCACCAAAAATATAGGACATCCGCGGAAGACTTGGAACGACCAGGTAAACCAGATACTGGTGGACGGTCCTGTTAGAAACCTCAATAATCGGTGAGCTTGTATAAGAAGACGTATGAATGTGGATGAGGTCATAATTGTATCAGGACAGAAGAGTATGGCGCTCTATCATATCTGCCTACGCCCGCGGAGAAACGGCGTGATGGTAAGTAGGTCAATATCGTAAAATTCGTTAAAAAAATAATTCGGTACTTATCGATTTCTATTGTATTCATGGTTGTTTTAGAAAATTCCGCTGCATGGTATGAGTTATAATATAATCCACAGAAGAATTAAATATGTATTGTGTATAATAGTTCTATGTGAGGGACTCATTGTGTTTTGTAATATATAAAGAATGAATATATTATATCACACAAACTTTTAACACGTCTCGTAACCCGGCCTGCCCTTTGAGATTACATCACGTGATTGTGAATTTTGTGAAAGAACTGCCTTAAAGCCCGTTTCGACCTTTTAATTACCAGTTATTAGCGTTAATAAATAACCAAAGCGATTTGAAATGCTGACTGTGGAATTACATTTGAATAATCAATTAGTAATTCATAAGGACCTACCATTCTTAACACGAGAGCAGTGTTTAGGTTCACTTAACTACTTACAACTGCACGCAACGATACGTTTGAGCACAACACGATCGCATTATATTAAAAGGCTGAATACTTACTGAGCTTTACTCGTAAACACTGAAATTACAAGATTACTACTTAAGAATTCTTAGTTTCAACTGAATAAATCAAACAATACTCAAACTCAGACTCGAGAGTCAATATTCTTAAGTCCCGGAAATTCTTGAGAATCGAGACCATGATTTTATGCACATGTCCAGTAGCTAGCAGTGATATTTGAATATGTCCAAGAACACATAATTACTGGATTTTTCCTTACAAAGGTACTGTTATTAAACAAAAAATATCAGATATCTCATAGAGACAAAGGTATTTTTTATTATTTTGAATTAATTAATTACAGGACTTACGAGCTGTCTTCGGCTGGCTTAAGTAATCACTTTATATATATATAACGTTCACCAATTAACATCGTAAGCCCTATTATTCCCCCTTCTTCCATATGTTTTCCATTAAAAATAATAACTTTCTGTCTATGAGATAACTGATTTTGTTTAATAATGGTGCTTTTATAGGTAAAAATCCAGTAATACTGTGTTTTTGGGCATATTCAAATATTGCTTATTATTATCTATATAAAAAACATACATTAATAATATTAATTAATTAAAACAAATAAAAACTGTGTCGTGAAATATTTATTTATTCATAAAAGAATTCAAAAAACAAAATTAAAACCATACAAAACAATAACAAGTAATAAAGACACACATTGGAAGATAAAAATGTATATTAGGCCAAAGTCAACTGAAGTCATCTAATAAAGTTTTTCGAATAATTTTATCACTTTCAAATTTTGTTTCAAATAATGTTTACAATAAATCATAGATTACGAGAAAACAACCTTCTGTTTGAACAAACCGACAAAACTATTTACTTCAGATTCAGATGTTAGTAGTAAATATCTAAGGACTAATTTCACGATGCAAATCTTTATGGCTCACTTATATAAACTATGCAAACTTTACATTTTTTTTATGTACTTACACATGCACCACTCGCCACAAAGTCACTATTTGCTGTATGACAATGGTCAGATGGGATTTATTCGACTTTAATTAGAATCAAGAGTCTCGGGCTATAAAGTCCCGAGACGCGAGATAGCAAAAATCTATGGAATTCCCTAGTAGTCTCAACACAGAATCCCTAGTCTGGAGTGATCCATCGACCGGTATTCTCAAGAAAATATATCTTAGCATTTAGTATTCACAAGACGTATCCAAGTCACTTTAATTTAGATATTTTTATAAAGGGTGTCTCCAGAGGAAATTTTTCAAGTTTAATATTAAATAAAAAATAAAAACCACAATGTTATTCTCTTATTTTATTTATACAAAATGGATTTTAAGGATGCGAGTTTTACGTTTTATAAATAATATCGTCTAAATGCCGTCCATTTCTCTCAAGACACTCTTGCAATCGGACTCTTAAATTTGCTAACGCGCGAGAGCAAAGCGTTGGTTCAATGGCTGCAACTTCACGGCGGATATTTTCTTGTAGGGCATGAATTGATCGAGAATTATTACTGTAAACTCTCACAAAATAAAAATCGCGTAAGTAAAGTAAGGTCCGGTGACCGAGGTGCCCAGGGTATCTCTCCGTACTTGCTGATTAATTTATTGGGAAAAATTCCCCCCAGCTTCTTCATTGAAACTCTAGCTGTATGTGGAGTGGCTCCATCTTGCTGAAATTGTGCTTTGTTGTTGAACTCGAGAAACGGTTGCAGTTGCGGTACCAAAAACTTGTTGGTTATTCGGCAATACACGTCAGCAGTGACTATCTGTCGCTGGTTAAAAAAATTAGGGCCAATTATCTCTCGGGCAGAAATTGCACGCCACACTGTCGTTTTTGGACAATGCTAACGTTTTTGATGACATCTCCTTGTCCACCAGTATCTTATGTCCTGTTTATTAACATAGATATGAAGATACGCTTCATTTCAATTCATCAGACAATATGTTTACAAGCATTCGTGCTGTTCCAAAACGTTCCAGCATCGTTCTCGCTAAGGTTTCACGTAAAAAATAGTCATTTTCGTTGAGAAACTGCACGATTTGTAGTTATGAAACTGTAGTTTTTTATTCAAAATAACGTGCACTGTTGATCTTTTTATTCCAGTACAGGCTGCAATCTTCCTTATCGATTTACGCGGATTGCGCATAATTTCACGTCGAACTTGAGCCACATGTTCTGGCGTCGCTGCTGACGTTAATGGTCCCGAAGGAGTTTGGTTAACCATTGTCCTTTTTGTCTGAACTTTTGAACCCAACACCAGATAAATTGCGTGCTCGGCCCATCACTTACTCGTCGAATATTAAAGTGCACGCGCATGAACCAACGAATCACCGCACTTTAAATATTGCTCAACCACGAACGTGCAGTGCGCTCCCGACCAGTGACTCATTGCGACTGGTAATCCCGCAAATCACACATATCGAACAATACCCCTCCCACTTACCTCCTCCCGATAGCTTACGAGCAATTACAATTTAATCTTGAAATTTTTCCGCTGAACAACCTGTATATAGAAGAAAAAGCCAATTGTTTCTAATATTTTTAATACGATCGTTTTGATCTTGTATCATAATAATTTGCATCTTCATTTTGGGACTTCATTTCAATAAATTTGAGTTCGGTATGTAATAAAATATGGTATTATTATTATTATCTCGAAATATTCACTTAATCCAGCGCGCCAATAATGCAATTAAAACATTTCTGCACTAAAATATTTTTCTAATCACCAAGTATAAAAATTCGATGTAACATTGGTATGAGTCACTCTGTAGTGTTGTGCGCGTTTGTGTTGTGAAAAGAGTATTAATTAGAAGTCGTAAAAGATAAAAAGTAGGTGGAATCTTAATCCAATCCAGTCATGAAAATAATTATTTCCAAAAATTATTAACAGCAGTTTTTAATAATAATATTATTAGACAGCGGACAGGTATTTCTATACTGTAATGTAAATACGTTAAATATTTTAAAAAGAAAACACCTCTTCGGTCCAACGCCGAATATATTTATTACAAGAAACTTTCCACCGCGACTAGCGACGTATTAATCCATCGCAAGTGTAATTTATTAATCTGCTTTGAACAGCGACACCTATCGGAAACCTTAATCTGTGACATCTATTACACAATAGATATAAAAAAATAATAATTTTGCTAATCATAAGACATACGACGTCACTAATAAAAAGGGAATATATGATATATTTTTTTACCCACACAGTTATTTTTACCTGTATTGTTGTTTTTGCCTGTTCGTAACCCTTAAAATAAGTGAGAGTAGCACAACGGTTCATTGATATATTGGCTCTGATTCCCCGAAAGAGTTGAATTTAAATTGTGCTAGTTGATGTACAAGGCGTCATATAACATGGCGCCTCTGTATCTTCATGAGCTTCGTATCACAGACAATTTGAATGATAGACGTCAAACTCTAATTCAGCTGCAAGAAGGGTTGTAGAACAGACCAACCGTTGCCAAAAATCTAAATTTAGTGAACAGGCATTTGCGGTGGCAGACCCAAAAGCGTGGAACTCATTGTCCTCCGTCATAAGAATCAGTGCATCGGAGACTTTATTTAAAAATTCAAAAAATCATTTTCATAAGTAAAAATATCATTTTTCAATATTAAAAACAAAGATAATTATAAACAGTTTATATATAAAGTATCCTTGAGGTGAAGGTTTTTACAAAAATGGCGCTATACAAATTATCCAATATTATTATTTTGTTTTTCTCTCTTTTTAAAATACAAAGACAATGTTTAAATTAATAACTCTAGAGCTGACAGCTGTTTGCACATTCCTTTGTCGAAATATTTTAGAAATGCAAATATGGATAATAGATTATAGTTCAATTACGATACATATTATGTGTATTATATGTAATTGTTTTCTGATAGTCATCGCGCATTGTCTCTAGTATCTTCCTCACCCTCGTGGACTATCCTGTGAACTGCAAGCCTCAAACAATACCCACTCCATCTATCCGTGGCCTGGACAACTGGATAAGGAATATTTCCATAATTACAGAATTACAGAGAACAAGGGGTTGCTTCGCAGACGGGGATAAGCATCTATTCTGCATGCACGTGTCCTGTGGATGGGGATGATTTTACAGGACAGGGATACTAAATTAAGGGATAAAACAACAATTTTTTTTTTTCGTTCATTTCCTACTCAATATTAAAAAAATGTATACTTGGATCAATACAATGCTGAAACAGACAATATATTTCAATGTCACGGTGTTTACGTGCCTTGTTACTCCGATTGGCACCACTGGGTCATCTGAAAGATAATACTGTGCATGTGTGTGTGTGTGTTTGTGAGTATTGCCACCTTTTTTCAGAGAATACAAGACAACGGTAAACGTCAGGCGGATCAATTACATCCCCCGCTTCGACCAGTGCAAAGGTCCAAATTAACCGATCGTCAGGCGTGCGCACTTTGATCAGTCAAAATTTACCCAGCCAAAAGAACAATAACATCGGACCAGGAAATCAGCACGTACAATAAAAAGGTCACTGCAGTGTTCATGTATCATATTAGATCTTATTGTCAATCGGAAACATAGGAACCAGCTATCGAAAGCATTCACGTAAATACATAGTATTTATTTTTTAAATCCTCACCAAACAACATAGGTAGAATTTATAAGAAAAATTGTTGCAAATCAACTGTGCACGAGGAACAGAAATGATAAAACTAACATTCACGAAGAAAGCCAAATCTCATAAATCTATAATCTACAGTGCGATGAAGATTTGCAATGAAATGTCAGACGAAAAAAGAAAGGAAAATTGTATAAATTTTAATTAAAACTTAGTGAATATGTGCTATGTAAGTTATAAAGATATATATAAAATCTATTTTATCGAAAAATATAGTTGTTACGCTACCCGGATTAGAAAAGAAATCCATGTTCGAATCCCGATTGCGCAACAATAATATTTTTCGATGAAATTGATTTTATATGTATATCTTTCTAATTAATTCATTTAATTAGTATTTAAAATATAACAAACCGTCTGTTTTTAATAATTACAACTTTACAATACGAATGTCTTCTCATTAATAAACAATAGCTCATAATTTGTGCGTTCAAAAACGTAATCGGTCGACATAGCGTTTCCCCTGATAGGAAAATGTCCATCCCAGTAGCAACTAAATATGTATTCGATAAATAGATTTTTCTGTATGTATTGATTCAATTATTAGTATTAAGAATAATTAAATAAGGTAAGTAATTGATTATGTTATGTTATGATACACGTTGAAGCAAGTTGAAAACCCCCGCTCCGCGCACCCCCGAGACCCACCCCTCCCTCAGCGTGGAGACCCTAATCCCGCCACAGAGGTCGGATCAGCTGCTGTACAACGGGGAGCCACAATGCATTTCAAGGAATTGTTTGGGTTACCTGTCTGGAGTACTCTTCTTGGAAACTATTAATAATTGTAATCCGTATTAATGCGTATTAAGTGGTAGGAACAATAATTAGATCTCTAAATGTCTCGTTCCTCCCTTCGTGGAGTATGTACAGAGTACTTGCAGAGTGCAGAGCCGTCAAGTCATAAATTAAGGATATCTTAAAGGTAGTATAATAAATTTGATAATTTTTCATCCCTGGTAAACTCCATAGCTCTGTATGATAGTGTCGTTAATTGGTAAATGAGATTTAACTATCGGAGATTTACTTTCTAGTATATCAGTCATTGCTTGAAGAATTACGTTAATCAGTTATCAATCATCGTTACAGTTCAAAATAACAATTAAAATAACGGTTTCAATAACTATTTTACCATCACTGTTCTCTACAATAGAGTCATCTCATAATTTGAGTATGTCCAAAAAATTAAAGTAGATTGAAAGTTATACACGAAATTGTGGTAAAGAAATATTTGTTCATATTAAATGAATTTTATGTTAAAAAATTACATATTACATAGGTAATAAACAAAAAGCAATTCAATGACGACGCTGCCGATAGATAAACCAGGTAATACTTAAAATAATAAGTGCTGTGTACGGAAAGTAGCATCAAATGTCGGCCTGGTCAGAAATTTGAATCATAAACAGTAAACAACTTGGTAATGGTGTGGATGTAAGTACTTATATAAGTTATTAAGGAAAACATATTCTTATTGTGAAGTTGTAATTATTCAGAACATAGGTCTGTGATATTTTAAATATTAAATGAATGTATTAATTATAAATATATACATATAAAATCAATTTTGTCGATAAATATTGTTTTGCGTCACCGGGATTCGAACCTGGATCTCTATTTCCAATCCGGAAACAATATTTTTCGACAAAATTGATTTTATATGTATATATTTATAATTAATACATTAATTTAGTATTTAAAATATCACAGACCTATGTTCTGAATAATTACAACTTCACAATAAGAATGTGTTTTCCTTAATAATATATGTTGTATCAATGTGTCCAAAATTTAATAAAAATGAATTGATAATTCTGGCGTCTGCAGTCGGTTTACTCAAAGGTATTTGAGATTCTGTAAAAATAATGTAGATGGCTTTCAAATAATGGAACGACAGGTGTATTAATTTGAAAAATGTAACATATAGGTTCGAAAATTTGTCAAGAAAAATACTGGCGTTATAGCACAAAGGTAGTGCACTTCCCCGGATTGGAAATAGAGATCCAGGTTCGAATCCCGGTGACGCAAAAACAATATTTTTCGACAAAATTGATTTTATATGTATATATTTATAATTAATACATTAATTTAGTATTTAACTTATATAAGTTTTTTTGCTAATCAAATAGCTTAGTGAAACAGAGCTAAGGTAACTCGATGCATTTGAGACATGGATCTACAGAATAATGCTTTAAATTAGATAATTGAATAGAATTTCGAATCGAATGAATAAAGACTAAAGTCACAAAAACAATTAAAATCCGAAAAGTGCAATATTTATTTTGGCCTTATTATGAGAATCTGAAAAAATATCGAATCCCAGATCACATCAGACAATGAAAGATTGCTAAAAGGGTGGCCCTGAAATACACTGAACAACTGAGAAGCTTGTTGGTGTAGTGGTCAAGACGTTGGCCTAATGATCTAGTGGTCGGGGGTTCGCGCCTCGTTCCAGGACACCAGCATGTTAGTCCTATTTTCATAGCACAAGCATTTAGCTTAGTTTGAAAATAGTAAGAATATTGATGTGACATGTATTCCGTGTACGTATCTCTATTTTTTTTAAAAAAAAAAACAGTGCAGAAAAATAATTATAATTTTTATTTTGGCCAATGAGATCGAAAATATTCTGGACCGATATTACATTCCCTATCCACCCCTGAGTAAACACCTTTCTAAGGGATCCTAATTACGTCGTCATGGGGAGATGTGGTTTTGCAGGTGTCAACCTATCACTGCCATGAAACAACTGCTTGTATTTATGTCGTTACTGAAGAGTTACTGAGGTCAGATACACGTGGCATAATAACTCTAAAAATACTTCATATAAAACATGTTAAACCTCAATTGTTATTGTCCACCAGACAGTGTGGAATGTGCGCTTAATGAGAAACATAAACAAAAGTTTTCAGTGTTCTAAAAATATGTATGAATGTAGTAATTTATTATGTAAATTATATCCATATATATAAACTAATTTAATATATTAATTTTAAATATATACATATAAAATCAATTTTGTCGAAAAATATTGTTTTTGGGCTACCAGGATTCGAACCTGGACCCCTATTTCCAATCCGGGGAAGTACACTACCAATTGTGTTATAGCACCAGTATTTTTCATGACAAATTTTCGAACCTATAAAGATCTAGGGTCGAATCCCGGTAGCCCAAAAACAATATTTTTCGACAAAATTGATTTTATATGTATATATTTAAAATTAATATATTAAATTAGTATTTAAAACTCCACAATAAGAATGTGTTCTCCTTAATAATCATATATATATAATGGTATATTACCGAAAAAAAACACGTACATTAATTTTTTTACATAACATTTAAATTACTTAACTTTCAGAATCAATTTCCAGTACACTAATATTATTTTTAATACTTAATTTATTTTAAAATCTACTAAAATACATTCACGTGATTGAATGGGACACGGATAACTGTCGTTATATGTTTGTTTTACGTCGCTATGCAACACGAACGAAAATTATCATAGTTGTGAAATATATCTAATATATCCCGGTGGCTTCTATTTTTCTAATTAATACATATAATTAATATTTAATATGTATTCAGTTTTAGTTATATTACAATATTTTTTTAAAAATACAGTGGATAATTATGCATCAACCTAATAATGTAAATCTTATATTAATGTTTTGAGAAACAATGTTCTTAAAGATTTTGAAAAATGTATTTAAATTGATCAAAATAAACAGCGATTTTAATATGAAACATTGCAGTGTTTATACAAAATTTTCAACAAAAAAACAACTTGTTGCCAAATATATATGTTGATGTAAACCTACACAGAGAACACCATTGAGATTATGCACGTAGGGTATCAAAAAAGTGGAAACAGGTTTGAGAATTTTTATTACTAGTTGGTTACACAGATATAATTATTTAATTGCTATTTTATAGATACTCATATTAATCATGAGAAGCTGCTCTTATTCCCATCATTAATCCGGCTTCCATGTAATTATCCCGGGCAATAGAGACTGGAGCATCTGACGCATCATCATCATCTGCCGTTCTGTATCTAGAGTTCTAAGAAACTGATTATAAAAAATATATGACTGTTATTTTCACAAAAGTCTTTAATTCAATCAAAATATATTTTTTTATGATAATCAAAAAAAAAAGCAGAAGAGTTCAGTGCAGGCAGATAAAAAGTGATTGAAAGCACTCCATTTTTTTAATCAATTTTCTGTATCATATCTTATATCCCTTTCGAAAATGCACCTCCTACTGATCGAATCCGAGTTGAAATAGGTTCTTACAGAAAACCACCAGGCCACTTCAGAGCTCATCGCGGTCAGAATTCATGATAAGGAAATTCAAGATACCTACTTGGTATGCATTCTGCATGCGCGTCTCACACAGAATAATAAATAATGCAATATTTGAAATATCTATAATTATTCTAGTCTTAACTCTGAAATATGGACTATTTTAGTTAAAATTTTATATTAAATTCTCTACATATTTTTTGGATTGCGAAACTGTAATGTATCATTATGTAGCAAATGCGGAACGCGCGCATGTTGGCAAGAATGGGAGCGTAGAAGGGACAAAAGATCGCCGCCCTTGGACGCGCGCTCTCTCGCATCGGAGTCGTGGATCGGAACACATCTAATATATTTGTACTTACACTTGTAAGCTCTGTAATAAACTGCATTGTTATTACATCGAGTTATCTTGGCTATTTGAATTTTCGCACATAATAAGAATCAGCAGCAAGCAGTACAAGAAGACATCATCCTATTACAGTAGTAACAAACCGGTGAAAGGACATTACAGAAACGAACAAATATCTCTATTTCAGGAACTTCACACTAAAGAAAGGCTTTACAATATGCATGAAGAATTCTTCACGTTTCACTAAACGAGCGGTTAGTGGAGGCAAGCAGTTCAGACAGTGGAAACAGAATAGAGGACCACGGTGCTCAGTTATGAGCACTTCGACTGAGAGACAATATTCCTTCTAATTTTCGATCAAGTGTGTGGGTTAAAAAAAATTTAGTTTAAGTGTATGAATAAGTCAAGAGAAATAATATCAACTAACGAGGATAGCCGTATATTTCGGACACATTCTCTTCAATGAAAAATATGATATTTTGCAACTGATCGTGCAGTGGAAGATAGAAGGTAGCGGAGCTAGTAGTGTAGGTAGAAAGAGTAGCTTGGCTGTGTAACTTCAGAAAGTGGTTTAAAGTTCAAAATATTTCTGGCCTCTCATACAAGATTAATTATCATACTAAAATATAATAAGATGGTCAACCTTCGGTTGATGGCGACACACGAAGTCTCGTTAAAAATTGTGTGCGAGCTATATTTTTTTGTGTGCGCTACAAATTATGCGTTAAAAATTGTGTGCACACCTTAGAAGGAACACTGTTGAGAGAGCGATACATATATTTTTAAATAGAGAATTATACACGAAATATACCTTAATATTTTCAAACTAAGCTAAATGCTTGTGTTACGAAATATATAAAATTAACTTGGTCTCCTGGAACGAATGCCCTAACAATAGACTAACAAGCTACCAATTACGCACGTTTCTTTCAGAACACACTGTACACATAAGTTTATTTTTTATTATGTTAATTTTTTTTAAATTTAGCTTTTATTTTTTAGTAAGTACCTACGCATTTTTGTTGTTAAGTTACATTATTTTTAAAACATAGTTCTGTGATATTTTAACACAAATTAAACTAATTAACTATAAAGATATACAGAAAAAAATCTATCTATCGATAAAATATTTACTTGTTACCGGGATTCAAACCTGTACCTCTTTCTATCCGCGGAAACGCGTTCTCCGCCTTCGCTATACCAATTTATTATATTTTCAATAAATGTTGAACTTATATTCCGTAATATTTCCAATTTATACATATCTTTATTTTATTTCATTAAGTATTCATTTTCTTTAAATTAGTGTGTTTAAAATACAACATACCACTTCAGAAACGGTTTCTTACATTATTTCATCATAATTTACAACATAGGGCAACGAACGAACATTTACATACCAGTTTCGAGAGCAACAACGACATTTTATCAACGTTTCTACATGTTATTAGCTCCGAAACTGTACAACACACTTAATACTAACTGGAAATCGTCCACTTCCAATAATAATAGACAAATATGGACCCAATATATGATCCAATTGGGTAGAGATTGCTATCCAAATTTCCAACATAATCATTATCCAGTGTCGTGCAGTTTCGAAGCTAAGAACATGTAGAATCTTTGATAAAATGTCGATGTTGCTCTCGGAACTGGCATGTAGATGTTCGTTGTTTATCTTGTGTTGCGTGAAAATATTGAGCCTCAACATATAGATTTGTTTTATATCTAGGGCATCATTTATTTCGATACCATACATACTGATTTTTATCAACAGATTGAAAAATGAAGTGAAGTCCTGAAAAGTAATAGAAAATACACCATTGACTGAAATGTAATTTTTGTTTAAAAATTTGATTTTATAATAAATAATTGAATATGATAAGTCTATCTCAGCCGCGCTACCTTGATAACCTAGACAGTGTCGAGTTCACCATATTCTGCGTCAAATTCATGATTATAGCGTATGTGCCACACCTCATTTTAATTTTTGGCACCAAATATTCTTCGTAGTTCTTACGTTCATAGACCAATAGTGAATTTTCATCTTTCTCATCGAGTACCCTGCACTCAGATCCATATGGGAGAACTGGCCTCAGGAGTGTTTTGCAAATCTGAATCTTAGTTTTCCGGGTCAGCAAGTGGAACTGCGGATGCTTACGTATGCCAAATAACATTTGTTGGCCGCGTGTAGTTTTTAATAATATCGAAACTGTTTTAGTACCTACTTAATCATATTTAACAACCTTAAAACGGTGACCGGATTATTGCGCAAACAAAAACTGCACACACAAAAACAGCGCACACGAAAATTACACACACAAAAATTGCGGAAACGAAAACTGCGAACATAGATTTATGAACCGTTAAAACAGTGACCGGATTATTGCACAAACGAAAAATGAGCCACGAAAATTACGGAAACAAATCTGATGCGCATAATTTTCGTGTGCGCAATCATCCATGTTGGCTGTTTTCGTTTCCGCAATTTTCATGTGCACGATTTTCGTGTGCGCGATTTTCGTGTGCGCAGTTTTAGTTTCAGTTAAATATTTAATTTAAACAACTTATCTAATTAATTAATATATAATAATGTAATTATTGATAAAATTTTGATTAATAATAATAAAATGATTTTAAAAACGAGTTTAGTAAGGAAGGCATCTCCTGTGTTAGATAAAATTAAATTTATAAAATAACAATATTCATTCTAAAATCCTTTTTGTAACATTTCATCCCTTCGAAATGCACCCCTAGCACAAATCATTATTCCCGGTCGCACCGTTAAAACTTTTAATGGCCAAATCAAAAGTAACTCATTAATTGGAGTGATTTGACGTGGTGGAGATTCCCATGGCGGGAAATACAATTTAATTTCGCGCAAAATATTGCTATACCACTTTATGTTTTGCAATAAATATTTCTTAGGGTTGTAATATAATACCACATTAGATTATCTAGCGTGGAGGCTTTCAAACTGTTTGGGTTGGTGAGGTTACTCTGCTTTCTGAAAAGTTCAAAAAATATACTTTTTTGATGTGAATATGTCTTTAAAATTAGTTTAAGGAATTGGGTGCATGTTCAAAAAATTTAAATATGTCAGAATTTAAACACTTACATCTTAGAAAGTGTACAATACAGGTAGAAGTTAATAGAGGCAATGTATAGAGGACAGATTTAAGATTCCTTTAGATCGCATTAGTCGCGTCCGCCCTCCTTCCCACGGGACCCGTGCTAGAGGGTTACGTAAACGGCATGAATTGATGTGCTCAGTCAAATTTGGGATGCCGTGGCTTCTGAACCGTAAGTTCTTTTGGGACAAAACTAATGTTAAACTATAGCATATAAGTCCCTGCATGCGTACTATATAATAAAGTGCAAAGATAAGACGGCAAGTTGCGGCAAAAAACTCATAATGTCGAAACTTTTTGACCAATGAGTAGAAGCAGAAAAGATAAAAGTAATGAGTAATGAAATTGGCAATGTTGAATCAATTTATTTTTCTTTATTTTTCCCTTTCCCTTTTATATGGAATCAGCTCACTGCAATCACTCACTCACTCGCCTGAACACACTGTCTTGGACGTGTCCTAACTAATGCGGGTATCCTTCATTTCCTTTTCGATGTTTAACATTAAGTTGCTTCAAATTCTTCTACAAATATTTACACTTATCGCGATTTTGAATATGTGACCGTCAGGTCTCCTCATAATGTGACCATACCATGATAATTCTTGCTTCTTACTCCTTCCATCTTCTCTGAAGAGAACTCGGTACCATATAACATTGAACGGCCGTACGATAGTCTTGTATATATTATCAGTTTTATTTTTCATATTTTGAATCTCAATTGATTGCAGTGATAAAACAAGCTATACATTATTATAAATAGAATTAAGCAGTACGTTCATATTTTGTTTTTAAAAAGATTTCTATTATAAGTTAAGAATAAAATTTTCCCAAACATATCGTATATTACTGTCTGAGAGTGTTTTTAATTTTAGTTGAATTATATTATTGATAATAAGAAGATGTTCCCGAAAACGTTCAAACGTTTAACACAATCAAATATAGTGGAATAAAACAGTGTTTTAACACAATTTACAAAAAAATATTTCATTAATATTTTCCTATTATATCTAATTACAAAGTTTATTATCCAAGTTGTCTACAAAGAAAACCTCTATTTAATTATTGGCACAGCCATGGCGGTGCCCGCGTTCAAAGGGTTGGTAATCCCTGGCCCACCCCTTCTGAGAGGAATATAATATTTGTGTAAGATATGCCTACGCATGCATCACACGACTCAATTTAAATCTTATACATTATTCATTCCCTACAAACTATTAAGAAAACGGGCTTTATGTCTGTGATTTGTGACTGCAAAACAGTTTCGGTGTCTGTTTTCAAAGTGTATTAATCAAACACATTATAAGGGATGAAATACGCAGGCAAGAAAGCGTTATTTATTTGTTATACCCTGTCATAACACGGGTCGGAGCTTAAGGAATCGTAAACAATAAAAAATGGGCCCATTACTTAACAACAACACTGGAATAATTATAATAACAACTCATTAATATTCACTTAACATCTGTTTCAAAACACTGACAAATTACAACAAGTGCACTATTTTTTCTTATTGGTTTACAATTCAAACAATAAATTTACTTAAGTAATGTTAAATCTCAATGTTAATGTTAATGGTTTAAACCACTATTTATTGATTATTCAACATGTTTCGTTACCTATGGTATCTTCTTCAGGAAACAATGAATACTGAAATTAAAAATACAAGCATAGATAAAAACAAAACTATTTGTATTTATCTATTCTTGTATTTTTAATTTCAGTATTTATTGTTTCCTGAAGAAGATACCATAGCTATAGAAACATAATAGTGGTTTAAACAAAGCATTTTATCTATTTATTTATATAAAATGAGACCACAAAGTAATTTTGCAAATATTGAAGAAATAAATTTACTAATTAAATGTATCAATAAGAAATATATACACATAAAATCAATTTATTGTAAAAATATTTTTGTTGCTACCAGAATAAATATACAGATAAATTAATTTGTCTGTACCTATTTCATTCTCATCGTTACATTTTTTTTTTAAATATCACAGAACTATGTTCTGAAAAAAATACAACTTCACGAGAATAATGTGTTCTTCTTAAAAATTTATTTACAATTATGGATAATTTTTTGAATCTAATGTGTTTTATTTCTTAACTATCAATAAGTCATCAAATTAATAAACCTATTAAATTCTATCAAAAAAATTTCTCGTTACCACCGGGATACGAACGAGGAACTTTCTCTTGCCGTAAGAATGCATTAACTTTCAACACGTTAACCTTTTTACTGCCAACTCTATTTGAAATGGAAGACACCACATACGATAAGACTAGGCTTTAAGAGTCTTGACATATCTATCAAAACCGGACACTTGTCGTCCACAGATGGCAAAATGATTTTAAAATATGACTTTAATCCCTGCAAGTTTTCAAGGTCCAAAATTGCGTGTTAACACGCTTATAACTTGGCACGACATACGTAATTTGGCGTGTTAACGCGCTAATGGACTTTAAAAGGTTAACCATTTATATTGTCGACAGATTTAAGACTTGTACATGCTGTCCTTTTAGATAAGACTTTTATTATTTTCATTTTATATTTTTAATGAATGTCAAAATTTTCAAATGATGTATTCTAAGAGATGTGTGCTGTAACATATCTAGTCCACAATATTTTATGGATTTTATTAAATTACGAATCGAAAATGTTCAAGGAATATGTACTAACTCTAATATACAGTTACGGAAAATCTTATTATTATATAATAAAAAATAGTCTGGTCGCTCAAAGTTGGATGACCTTTTTTTTATTTAATATAATTTGGAATCAAAACAATATTTCTTCTTTTTATCTTATATCTCTTATATCTCTGACATGGTTGAGATTAGGCACATGCAACATAAACTATTTTGATTCGTACTTTTTATATGCTGGTATACATCCCTAGAATAGTGCGCACAAGGTATGTCAATAATGTACTAAGTGTGAGAACTGTCACTTTGTAAATGTACGTGTGTGTGTGTGTGTGTGTGTGTGTCATGTAGATGAGTGTAGGGGTACGAACCTTATAAGAGGCCATCTCTGGGGAACAGCTCTCTTCCATCACAGGTTCTTCTGAATAACTAGTCTATCTCTGAACGTATAATTTATATTACTGTATAACGTGTTGTAATTATCTTATAATATTGTTACCTGGAAAGACTGAGTTTCGCTTACAAGGAATTGGGACCCAAGTAATTAGACAGTAATCAGAAGATAGAACACCTAAGGAATCGTGTGTTAATTAAATATTTATCACCCTAAAGTATGCGGGTGTGCGCTTTTGAATCATGGCGTACTCTTGCACAAATAAATATAGACTTGTTGATTGATAATGTTGATTTATATAAAGTCAAAAATGTATTGGATATTGAACCACTTTCTAGATGTATCATAGCCAAGATAATCTTTCTGGCTACGCCACTGCTCCCTTCTATCTTCCACTGCATAACGAATGTTATAAAAAATCAACTTTTTCATTACGGAGAATGTATCCGAAGTACCTATACAGTTTTTCTTGATAGTTGTTATTAGTTCTCTTGACTTATTTATTTGAGTCATAGTACATTGTATTACGCGGTACATTGTTACGATAAGATAAAACATTACCACAAAGTGAGACATGTATTTCGGTGCCCTGCCTTTTACTGTTTTATAGCAGACGGCGCTTTTCTGTTATAATAGTACATAAAATGTAATATTCTATGTACAAAAAATAGTGTATATAATAAGTAAATAACAAACATATATGAAGTAAACTTAAATAGAATTGTAATGTCCAATGTAAAAAGAGTGGAAAGGTTCAGTTAATTAACATACTAACACAGCAAGAGAAAAGTAAAAAATGCAATATTCAATCTCAAGTTTGGACTTTTAAAAGTTCTTAGGCGTAATTTCTCCCCATTTTGTGGAGCCAGAACTGCACTTTTCTTGAGTGTGAGCACTGTAAGACTATGGTTGCAATTTTTTACGTTTGCATTTAAACTGTTATATATTTTTGGTGCTAGTAACAAATTGAATCTTTGTGCAAAAGTTTTGTAAAAACAGCAACTTCATTATTAATTTTTATTTTTGTAATTTGAGTCAAATTCTGTTTTATTCCACTTTTCATTGTGTTAAATGATATATAACGTTTTCGGGAACATCTTCCTATTATCAATATTATAGATCAACTCATCAACACATCAACTCATCAGCATGTCAACACATCAGCACATCAGCTCATCAGCATATCAACTCAGCAGCACATCAGCTCATCAGCATATCAACTCGTCAGCACATCAGCTCATCAGCATATCAACACATCAGCACATCAGCTCATCAACACATCAGCACATCAGCTCATCAGCATATCAACTCAGCAACACATCAGCTCATCAGCATATCAACTCATCAGCACATCAGCTCATCAGCATATCAACACATCAGCACATCAGCTCATCAGCATATCAACACATCAGTTGATCTATAATATTGATAATGGGAAGATGTTCCCGAAAACGTTATATATCATTCAACACAATGAAAAGTGTAGTGGAATAAAACAGAGTTTGACTTAATTTATAAAATAATCATGAAATTCCACAAAGTTTCACCAAAAACCTTTGAACAGTTTTCATTAGTAATGTTGTCAAGGTCGATAGAGCTACAAGACACCAACATTAACCTACTCAAAAACCAAAACAATGCTAGATGACTAGATGTCTTAAAAAAATTAGGTCTCAATTTATATATATGCAGCTATAACACAAAGAACCCTTCAAAATAGTAGTGATATGGGATACCCTCTCTAAAGTGTAGAATACTCCCCATACCTAAGTAGTTACATAGTTACATAATATATAGAAACGAAGACCAGATATCCTAGTGCAAGCGCGCATTTGACTAACTACCACCACGAGTTGTGCAAAAACATCAAACTGTTAGTCTATCGTGCTGTATTATTGTCCAAACTGCTACGCGGATACAAATCACGGGTGTTATAACACGGTATCACAATATATGCTTTAGGAAAATCTTAGGTTTAAAATGGGAAGAGCGCAGAACAAACTTGAGGGTCCTGGAAGCGGCTAATACCCCTAGTATCGAAACAACGATCCTGAAGTACCAACTATGATAAGCATGTCATTGTATACCTATGGATTACACACGGCTATCCAAACAAGTTATATTTGCGCAACTATCCCACGGCAAAAAAGACAGGGTGGATCGTGGAAAAAATTCAAAAACACGCCGAAAGCGAATCTGAGTAGATGTGGCATAGACCCTGAACACTGGTAAACCACGGCCAATGGAGTCAAAAAGTACATTGTGCAGGGGAAACTTGCAAACAGAAGAGGTCTGACGCAATTATCGAAAAAAGAACCTCCGTGCCCAGAGGATGCGCGTGCACAACATGTGAGAGGATGTGCGGTTCGAGAATTGGACTCATCAGCCACACTCGGACTCGCAATCGTTAACCATAGCAGAACGCACAAATAATAGCAATGGTCCTTAAAATTGCACAAAGACTTTTATGTGCACACAGTTATCTAAAATTAGATCTAACATTGTATGTCATAGTGATGAGCTCAAAATCACAAACCGTGAGTCAATCACTGATGTCTTTGAGTCACACTCACTATCAGTGATTGAATATCCAGAAATATCGTGAATCGTGATTCAAGTTTTATTTTGTTAAAAATTCTATTGATTTTCTGACGCCGCCGTTTAAATTTATTATCACTTGAATCTGCGCCATTTATCGGGTATACATAATTTGACTAGCACCATCTATTGGATTCTATTTTTGTTAGTAATGTTTATTTTGTTAGTAAGTTAGCTAGTTAGCTGAAAACTTAATTTTATTTTGTTCGTATTTTTATATTTCACATTTTGCACGCATGTGTAAGTACGTGCAATGATTTCTTTACTAATTATTCTAATTATTTATACTAGAATCTGTTTTTTACACAAATAAAGTTTTAATAATATAAATAAATATGCTCAAAATAATGTAAGTTTACAGAACTCCATAATCACATATTATTCTACTCGTTTCGCCTTGCAATGTTTTTAAATTTATTAATTTATTTCGTGTATTGTGATATCAGAAACTGTGATCAGTCACAGTTTTCAATATTAATATTTAATAATATTTTCGATATTATCGAATACCAATCACATTAGTGAATCAAGAGCACCATTGTTTCTCACCACTAGTCTATTACACCCTGTGTAAAGTGATTTGTGCTATCAGTGAGCAATAGGCTTTCAGCTGTTGGTGTTGCTAGGTCATACGGGCGGCTGTCTTGTGGCCGCCGTGCGGTCAGTTGTTGTTCGCTATGCGGCCATGCTCACCTAGTCGTTACGCTGTATTTACAATAATGACTAAACTTTACTAACAGGCAATGCCTTGACAATGGAACGTATTTCCATTCTGAAGTTTCGGCCTAGGTTTCCCCAAGGAAACCATCGACAAAAAACGCGATCTAAACTAGAAGAGATACCTGTTTCATACACTAGTGCTCGCGGAAATCTTAAATTATATACGTATATATATATATATATACGTATATAATTTATACGTATATGGCCATCTTGTAGTGAATGATTAAAATGTTCAAGACAATAGATCAGCCCGCCTGTAAGATATGGTTCGTGATTCGTTTCTTGAATGCACGAAACATGAAACCAGCTGACATTCATCACCAAATTTGTCCTGAATAGGCACCACGTAATTTCCTTCATCTGAAACGGTCCCCTTGTTAGCGTTTTGATGACGATAATGAACTCTAAGACGAAGTACAGACATGGTTTTCATCCCAGGAGTCGTCGTTCAATGACGAAGGTAAACAAAAATTGGAGCCCCGTTATGATAAGTGCCTTAATAATGGTGGCGACTGTTGTAAAAATGAAGATGTGCTTCTTAAAAAAATATTAATTAAATTAATAATTCAACGTAATTTCTTTAAAGCCCTTAATCAAAATTTTATCTCTCTCCTAAATTGCGAAACCAGTGGGTAAAATTAATATTAAAATTATTTTTGAGATATCAGGTAATTAACATGGATGGATTTTCATATCAATTTGAATGAAAATACCTGAGCCATAATAATACTCCGCCAATTAAAATACATGAGCCCGAATTCTTGGAATCCATTTGAAACCACCGCCCGGCTGAAGTATCCTACAAACTTTACGGAATTACTTTAGAATGATGAACTATGGCCACTGTGGGAATCTGAAAATTCTATGGTATTTACATCTAGAGCAATCGAAACTAAACTTGCTCCCTGGACTCGGCATCCAGCGGTAGTGGACCACTCAGTGTCTGGATTCGTAAGGGTCCGAATATGTGTGCATAACAGTAATGGATATTAAGGGCTTTCTAAATATCTATTTACGAAAGTGCATTCGTTTAAAGCCATCCATCTCTCTACAGAGATTCATGTTATAATTCATTTTAATTTGATAATGCATAGCTAGATCGGCTACATAGTCCCGTCTACATACAAATATAATAAGTACACTTTTTTGTTGTTAAAAAAAGATATGTCACAAATTGACAAGTACACCATCGCATGGGTTCCAAGGTAGGTGTCAGATCATGTAACGCGCAACAGATCTCGGCGTTCGAAAGCGAATAAGTATGTTGGGACATTTTTAATTTGAGCGGCGGCATCAATAGCCATCTACTATGCAGACTTCGAGCGGCCGCGGTATTTGTGGTGAGAAGGCGGGACAAAGGAAAGAGGGGACTTCCGCGAGGGCTGGCGAGGTGCGTGGAGCGAGCGCCGAACGGCGCTCCGCCGAAAAATTAGGAAATGGCGACGGCCAGCGACAGAGTTTAAGTATTATTTTCACGGCAGATCAAAAGATATTTAGGCTTTAATCTGCCCGTAAATTTCAAAGAGACTTCCGTGGAAACGAGCGGGAGGCTGCGAGCAATCAATGAGAGTCCAGGGAGAGTACATCCCACGTCTTTGGTCCGGTCTCGCAACAATCTGGGACTCTGTCTGCCACATCACACTCTCGTAAGTTTTTGTTTTCACTGTGAAATTAATGTGTGATTTCTTTCTGTCTTACCACAAATGGTATTTTTGTCAACATATTAATCTTACAACGGAATGAATTGACAATAATTCTTTTTGTAGGATTCGTTTTACATAATTGATTTTTCACTAATCATTTCTAAGCGTAGATATTTTCCTTCAAATGAACTAAAACATGAAATGTATGTTGCGTATATTTACACAAATATTACAGATTTAATTAGAGAAGTAGACCTGTGTTACTACATGGTTTGGAAAAGGTTAACTATCCAAAGAAATCTTTTTTTTTGCCGTAAATAGTTATTGTTTGCGTAAATGCCATCGATAGCTGGTTCCTAGGTTTCCGATTAACAATAAGCACACATATGATATATGAACTGCACTAACCTTTTATTTTTGCTATCTTTCTGGTTCGGTGTTATTGTTGTTCTTCTGTTGGGTTGTCTTCTTTAGATTTCGACCGACTGAAGCACGCACTGGTGGTTTATTTGGACAGCTGGACTGGTCGAAGCACGGGATGTATTTTACCGTATTCTTAGCTTTCCGAAAAAAGGGCGGCAACACTCACACACATATGTACATTATTATAAATCAAGAAACCCAGTGGTGCCAATCGAAGTAACAAGGCGCGTAAACAATTATCGAACGGCTTGAAAAGTTATAATGACACAAGGCGGATCCTTTTCGAAAGCCTTTGATTTATAGATTTCAACAGTAGCAGGACATCATCGACTCTCTTCATCTTTGAGACATAGGTCTCCGTTCATAAACTTTTCCGACCAACGCCACACTGTCCAATCAAAAGTGATTGTTTCACCTCGTATTTGGTTAATATCGCTTGCTGTTTGAAATGCCTTAAGTCTATAAGCATTTAACATCGTATTTCTAACACATTTAGCAACACAACTTCAAACAAATCCATGCTTACTGTACTCCACTATCGTCTTCACATTTATGTGGTGATCTTTCTTTAAGGTTCTTTAATGTTCAATCATACGTCAGAAATTTAAAAAAATTGTGGACTCGATAAGTTTCCTAATTTTTTAGATTTCGGCCTAACTTTTCCGAAAAATTGTAAATTACTCAAGTTCATTAGCCAGGCTGATTGATCATCTTATTTCAAAGTGGCGGCTTTCGGAAAATTTTAAAAGTCGTAACTAAATACTGGTCCTACAGAAAAAAATGTAGATTATTGCGGCCAATGCACGAAGGAATTTTACATAGACATGGGTAAAATTTCGAATAAATTTTATATACCTACTTCAACTTGGAACGTTCGATATTCAGACCTGCTTGTATGTACATCGATTTCTGTAAAGTACATACTTTCACCACACGGTACCGAAGGCGTGTTCAGAGTTCCAACATATCTGAATGCACCGCGGCAGCCTTTGGGGACCTACCCCTTACCGGCTCCGCGAGGAATTGTTCCTTTTTCGAAATGGCAGCTAGTCCATTTCCGGTCTTTTGTCAATATCCTTTGGCAATCCCCCGTGATGAATGAGGTCTAAAATAAATACGACTCATCTGTCAATGCACCCCTACTCGAGTATTTTGAAAAGCAACGATTTTTGCAAAAGTATGATTCATGCCCTAATGCGATGTGACTTGTGATATACTAATTGAGGATAGTTTTACAACTGAATTATTTTTTCTAGTTGTTATTTTCAAAGCTACATACTGATAATGAAGTTGAGTTATTTTCCAAAATAAGTTTTTGAACATAAAATACTGAGATTTTTTTTATACCTTGTACTGAAAAATTTTACTTACAGAATAAGAGTGAACCTCTAAAATGTGATTGAATTAGAAAAAATTGTGACATTCTGTAGGTTCCAAGAGTTGCGATGGACTGGATATGTTGAAAGTATGTCAAATGAGCAACAACAAAAATCATGACCCGGTGGATAATAATAATAATAATAGTGAATAATTTGTATAGCGCCATTTTCGTAAAAACTTTCACCTCAAGGGCATTTTACACATAAACTATTAATAGTTTTACAATTATCTTTGTTTTTAGTTAGAAAAGGTGCGTTTTTAGTTTTTTTTTAAATAAAGTCTCTGATGCACTGTCCCTTATAATGGCGGGCAAAGAGTTCCACGCTTTTGGGCCTGCAACCGCAAATGCCCGCTCACTAAATTTAGACTTCTGGCAACGGTTGGTCGGTTCTACAACCCTTCCTGCAGGTGAAGTAGACGCTGACCTGAGAGTTTGACGTCTACCATTCAAATTGTCTGGGATACAAAGTTCTTGAAGATACAGAGGCGCAATACCCCAGCGGAAACCTAGAGACACACCAAGGAAGAGTTGGGCTAACTATGTAAGGGAGGACTGAAACAGAAATGGAGATGTAAATGTCCAGAATCTAAAGAAGAATAACTAGAGATAGGAGTCAAATGGTGAATGAGAACAAATCCAAATAATAAAAAAATGGGGATTGAGGAGTGAGAATTGAATTATAAATATAAAGTGATTACTTAAGCCAGCCGAAGACAGGTCGTAAGCCCCATTACCCCCATACTTCAATATATTTTCCATTAAATATAATAAAAAATAGCTTTTTCTCTATAAAATATCTGATATTTGTTTAATAATAGTGCCATTGTAGGTAAAAATCCAGTAATTGTGTGTTCTTGGACATGTTTAAATATTGCGAAAGTTTATTTGTAGAGCGAAAAGTTTTATGCAGGTGTCGTTAAAAATCCGTATAACTGTATTTAAGGATATCAAAAAGTTATCATATATTTTGTCTCTTGTAGTCAATTATATTTACACTGTATGTTTAGAAGATGACCATAAAAAATGTAGTCCAATCCCCACAGTTGGAATGTAGAATCGTACCGATTTAACCAAAACTTAGTAATTATTTCGTTTCTGACAATACAGTACAATACATAATACAGTCCCCCTTGTGTCCTGTTTATCCCACTTTATTCGGGAAATTTTTCAACTTGGCATTTTCTGAAGTATTATTATTATTATAACTCCCAAAGCTTTTGTCGTGATTTCGACCTAATTCCGTGACGTATGGTCTTACAGTGACGTCCACATTTCCGCTAAAAATAATATTATTTAAATAAATTTATTCTATTTTAACTAATTTGAATCAATGATATAAATCATAATAATGGACCTGAATTATTAATCTTCTTCTTCTTCTTGTATTTATTGCTGACCTTTGTAATCCTCTGACATGTCTGGAACATGGTGCATGGTGGTTTCCATTCCTCCCAGTAATATATTATGTATACAATTGATGTCAGATATTTATATATATATATATATATATATATATATATATATATATATATATATATATGTAGGGATCAGATTTCAAATTCATCGCCATCTTAGCCGGCATCGATGATAGCGACAGCGCTGCTGGCTGCCGCTACAGGTCTGGTCCGATCCTTCAGCGACGATCCTGTTTCATCGCTTCGCAACGGCGGTCTTGCCGGCTCACGCGCGCCGAGCGAGACCGCCGATTCGCATCATTTCATAATACACGCGCACCTTCCACATCTCTTCATTTCTTCATTTTATCGGCAATATCTGTTTTTCTTGTTCGTTCATACTGTCACAATACGATCTTTGTACGTTCTTGCTTACTTGCGTTACTAACGTTATTTGCACTTCCTTGTACGTCCATACTAGCGTCAACACGCCAATCATTATTTTTCATTTAACCATCGACCTAACCCCTAAATATATTTACGCATAATAATGACATAAGATTAACAGAAAACATTTTAAATGTGAAGCAACTTTATTTTCACTAATAAAAAATCAAAGCAAGAGTGATTCAATATTTAATCTTGATCTAACTTGAGCACCCCGAAATTAAGCCGAAATCCCAAAAGTTTTTGGGTTTATTTGTTTTTTTCATAATAAATGTTGTGTGTATATTTTGTACTTTAATATCTCCCTCAATGGACTTTGCCCGTGCTTAGGTAAATATTTTACATTTTTATTTTTTTTTTTTTTATTTTATTTATTTTTTTAAATATAATCAATAATCGTAATACACATAATTGGTTTAGCAAATATAAAATTAGAATAATTAAAGAAAGAGTAAAAGACAATATCTACCTCAAATTTGTACAAATAATACACGTTCGTTTTCAACAAGTAATAATAATACAGTTACAATTCAATTTAAATAATTCAGTTAATGACAGATGTCGTAGGTTGGTGAAACACACACACACACGCACAGGCTGCTCACTCGAGGTGTTAGGGCTGATGTCTTGACTCTGCGTGTATTCATATTGAAGAGGTGACCATGCTATGAGCATAGGTTCGATCCGAGTTTTTAAACCAGAATTTTATTGCGCCTTTGAACTGTCTGTGTTGCTAAATATTTGTTGTATGTTTAGAGAGAGAATTATATAATTTGGATATTACGAAAACGTAGCTCTTTTGCCCGTATGTGGTGTACATCCTAGGAATTGCTAAATTGTTCTCCTCTGAGGGTCTGGTGTTTTTGGCATTCCCATGTAAACCCCAGATGTCCTCATTGATGAATATATAAATTATAATATTTTTTAGCGTAGATCTGGCTATCCCCGGGCTGTTGAAAAGTTTATTCGTGCTCGTACACATACTAATCCGAGGATTCATAAATAAAATAAACTGGACCGAGATACCCCACCCCCTAATCACAACTACTTTTATTAAGTAAAAATGAAAAATAAGAACAAAACAAAATATTAAAAAAACCTTTTTTGTTTTAAAGTGAACACCTTCACTGAAATTGAGGTTTTTGAAAACAGCAAAGGTAGAACCAATGCGTGAGTCATTAGGGTGAATTAAATATTTTACCAATACTTCTCGCATAACAATTATAATTATTATTATTATTATTCTCATATTATAAAACATGGATTTTCAACAAAAGAAATTTTCAAAGGGCATATATGTATTTAAAACGTTTTAAAAATGTGTCTGATTGGGTATTTCTTGCTAATTGGTAAATGTAAGTTTTACTGTAGACCTCATAAAATCGTACCATTTTTTGATAAATAATGATTCCTAAAATTGGCAAACTAATTTATGATCACGTCTTTTTCCCGCAAGAGTAGGCAGATAGAATGGAGCGCCACACTCATCGGCCCTGACAAACAACTATTACCTCATCCACATTCATACAACCTCTCATAACAACAATTTTAATTTTACTTCTTCAATATTAGCAAAATTGGCGTATATTATATAAATAATAAAACAAAATACATTGTTTAAATCACTATTTATTGATTATTCAACATGTTTCGATACCTTTGATATCTTCTTCAGGAAACTATGTATACTGAAATTAAAAATACAAGCATAGATAAAAACAGAACTATAAAGTGGTGGGTAACTAAGTAGGAACTAATATGAAAACAAATTTAAAATGTGACTATTTGCAAAGAGAAATTGGTTATTTATACAAATAGTCACCTTTTAAATTTGTTTTCACATTAGTTCCTATTTAGTTACCCACCACTTAATAGTTTTGTTTTTATCTATGCTCGTATTTTTAATTTCAGTATGTATTATTTCCTGAAGAAGATACCATAGGTATCGAAACATTTTTAATAATCAATAAATAGTGGTTTAATTACTTACTTACGTTGTTTCCCCGCGGAGGCAGGCACAGAGATAGAACGCCATCCACGTTTATACATCTTCCATACATTGTTGAAGCTTCTAACAGAACCATCCTCTATTCTCTGGTTTACCCGGTCGTGCCAAGTCTTCCGCGGACGTCCTCTATTTCTAGTGCCATCAACACTTGCGTCATATATCTTTCTTACCATTCTCTCCTCATTCATCAGTTTCATATGACTAAACCACCTAAGTAATCATTTATTTGTCTTATTATTTACATTAATTTCAATTTTAATTTGTAGAACAGATTTTACAGAATTACTGGTCGTTGCCAAACGCTATAGAAAAAAAAATATATATATATTTATATAATTAAGCGTATTCGCGCATAAACTATTTTTTATAATTTATTCGGAAAATGATTGGTCAAATCAAATCATGCCGATTTGAATGAGAGCAATATATTTTAAACGAAACCACTACACGATATAAAATAATGTTACTGCCATCTTGCGGCAGTTTTATCACGCTCAATATTTACGATCGTGTGGCCCGCACCCATCTCAAATAAATTTATTTATTATGTTACATTCATCTTCCTTCTTCCTTCTGGAAGTAATAAACTTTCAAGTCCATAAAATAAGCTATACGACCTGTTACTTTGTATTTAAATATGATTTCATGTTGCAATAATACTTATTCTTGAAATTAGATTAAAAAATGATCGATTTCATACACGTCGTCCGTAAATAACATATCTTAAAATTATTATAAGCAAATGTGAGAAAATATTTTATTACACATTTACTTTTACTTCACATGTCATTTCATCACATAATCAGTCCCTACATTTAAAAAAAAATTAAATACAAATAAAATGTATTAATTAGAAAGATATACATATAAAATCAATTTTAACGAAAAATATTGTTTTTGCCACGAGGATTCGAACCTGGATCTCTTCCAATTCAGAGAACGTGCATTAACCGATTATGCTACAGCACACAGTATATTAACGACAAATTTTCGAATTTATATGTTACACTTTTCAAATTAATATATCTATCGTTCCATTCTTTGTAAGCCATCTTCTTTATTTTTACGGAATCTTAAATACTTTTGAGTAATCCGATGGGAGACGCCAGAATTAACAATAATAATATTGTGAAATTGTAATTATTCAGAACGTAGGTCTGTGATATTTTAAATACTAATTAAATGTATTAATTAGATAGATATACACTTAAAATGAATTGTCTCGAAAAATATTGTTGTTGTTACCGGAATTCGAACCTGGATCTCTTCCAATGAATAATTACAATTTCACAATAAGAATGTGTTTTCCTAATAATTAAAAAAATGAGTTTATAAATTCACATCACATTATTTTAAATTCACATTATTTCGCGTCACATTATTTTAAATTAATATAATATGATGCATATTATAATTATTGTGAAAAATTTGAATCGTTATTTTCAGCGTACTGTTACGACGTTCAACGGTATTTCGATAGTGTTTATATTGATAATAGATTAAGTCATTTTAATCTTCATATTTTTATTTCCGAGTGGCGCACCGGCTAGTGCCGCCAAGAGAGGACGACCGCGCACCCCCGCAACATTCAAATACTTCAGTATCCTCCAAACTCCCCTTAATTAATAGTTAATATTGCAAAGTACAAGATCGAGTGTATTTAGTTAACTGCACTTGATCTATACTCTAACTGAAACCCAATAAACTTAAGATTAATTAGTCGATAGTAAATTACTTAATCGCATCTATTGCAATTTGATTAATCGCTCTTATAATATTAAACTGATTCTCAGTAAACTCTTGGTACATTTCTCCAAATCCTACTGCAGCGCATCGAAACTAGCTGTTGATTTATTGTATTTATTTAGGTAGATTTAATATTAGGAGAACACATTATTATTGTGAAGTTGTAATTATTCAGAACAGATGGTCTGTGATATTTTGATCGATGTGTCCCAAATTTAATAAAAATGAATTGATAATTCTGGCGTCTGTTATCAGATTACTCAAAGGTATTTGAGATTCCGTAAAAATAACAAAAAAACCATTAAATGTATTAATATCAAAAAGGTAACATATAGGTTCGAAAATTTGAGCTAAAAATATCGTCGCTGTACCATAGTTGGATAATGCACCTTCTCCGATTTGAAAAAAGATCCAGGTTCGAACCCCGGTGGTGCAACAACAATATTTTTCGATAAAATTGTATATCTTTCTAATTAATATATTTAATTCATATTTTTATTTAATAAGTATGTGTAAGTGTGATTTTCATTTTTATCTCTAGGTCCAATATTAACGGAGAGGAATACAATGTTATATCAGGCCGGTTAACGAACTTAGCCGAGATATCTAACAGATCAATTTCTCATAAAAGTTTAATTGAAATCTGATAAAAACTACGGCAGTTAAACGGTTCATGAAAACCGTTATATCACAAACAGATGATAATATTCTTAAAGTAACGTCAAGAAGAAGCTTAAATCATATAAACAAATCTAATATCATTAGGAGAAATTAAATGTATTAATTAAAAAGATATACATATAAAATCAATTTTATCGAAAAATATTGTCGTTGCGACAGAATTGATTCTGTATGTACATCTTTCTGATTAATACATTTTATTAGTATTTAAAATATCATAGATTTATGTTCTGAATTATTACAACTTCGCACTAAGCATGTGTTCTCCTAATAATAGATAAGTTGTATCAATGTGTCCAAAAATTTAATAAAATTGAATTGTTAATTCTAGCGTCTGCTATCGGTTTACTCAAAGATATTTGAGATTCCGTAAAAACAAAATAAATGTCTTTCAAATAATGGAACGATAGATGTATTAATTTGAAAAAGTGTAACACAAAGGTTCGAAATTTGTCGTCAAAAATAATGTTGTTGTAGCATAGTTAGATAATGCACCTTCCCCGGTTTGGAAAGAGCTCCAGGTTCGAATCTCGGTTGCGCAACTACAATATTTTTTTAATTAGTATTTAAAATTTAATATCATTTAAATAAAACAACAAAAAGTCATATAAAGAATTGCAGTATTCTAAGGCATATTTATCTTAAATATAATTATTGCAATGCAAAGTTCATGACATTCAGAATTCAAAAATTTATAATATAATATTATAATCAAACTAAATCATATCTAACTGTTTGACGTATTCTTCTTGCAAATTAGCGGTTCAAATATATGATTAATTAATATTTTGGTAAAAAGTTTCAAGAAATTATATAAAATAATCAAAACCCGTCCCAGGACGGGTGCGGAAGACGTACAAAGAACATAATTGGAATAATTACAACACAATGTATGTAATTACCTTCTTCCAGTACAGCAGCACTACAGTCATTCATCATCAAGAAAATCAACTTAATTATAATATTTATGAAAATAAAAAAAATATTTATTACATTATTTGTGCACCTACGCCTTTGGTGCTCTGTGAACTTTACAATAGGCCTAAAGAACAGACAAGGTCCCAGTGAGGTGTTTATAATCTCTGAAAGACACAAATTTGGAACCATTTAAGCCCAATAAACCGCGGTCCGCAGCCGAGCCATATATCCCAAACATAATACGGCCCATTTCCATTCTTCAGACCCATAATAATATTGCAACTCGCATTGTTTACAACCAAACTATTTTTTAATCTGAAAAATAAATAATTTCACAAAAAATTATAAAATATATTTGTTTTTATTTATTTATATTTCAATGGCACTACAGATATGTAATATTTTAATATTTATTAAACTTTATTTAATGTTAGAATTACCATAAAATTCCATCTTCCAAATACAATTCTTAAAATATTCGTGATTATAAGTCACAATTTACTTAGGAGTAATTTACAGATTTTTATATATTACTACAATTACTACAGCTTAGTAATGGTTAAATCGTTATTTATACCGTGACCACTGCTCGGTTGTAACGATGATTGGTAATTGATCAATCGTAATTCTTCGAGCAATGATTGGTATACTAGAAAGTAAACCTCCAACAGTTAAATTTTAGTTAACATCGTTAAATCACAACTACCAATCATCATTACAATCACATAATGGTTTCAATCTCCAATACTACTATACTTCATTTGATTTCCGCACACCTTAGTAGATCAAAATCCATATCGAGGTAGGCAGTGAAAAATTAAAAGACTCCTAAAAAATATGTACAAATTACAAAGCTACAAGCTACTATTTATTATAAAGGCACTACTCAAAAATAATGAAAAATTAATAAATAATGAAAGATCAGAAAAAATCTTTTAGTTGAAATAAATGTTTTAGATGTTAACTAACTAATTTACCACACAATTTTTTGATAAATTACGATTCCTAAAACTATGATCACGTCATTTCCGCGTAAGTGTAGGCAGAAAGAATTGAGCGCCACATTCATCTATCCTGACACAGTTCTCGCCTCATCCATATTCCTACATCTTCTCATACAAGCTCGTCGATTATTAAGGCTTCTAACAGACCCTTCCTCCAGTATCTGGCTTACCTGGTGGTGTCATATCTTCCGTTTTTCGATAAATAGATTTTTTCTGCATAGTTGATTAATTTAATTTATATTAAAAATACCACAGTATTATATTCCGAAAATCTGCAACTTCACAATAATAACTTGTTCTCTTTTGAAATCTTTTATATTTATTTACTTCGGTGTAACACTACTAAAAGCTGTTCGAAAACGACAGGAAATAGACTCTCAAAAATTGACAGAGCTTAGGTTTCAACCATCGGTTATCTCTGCGTCCTGAAACATGACCCGCCCATTGCTATTTATGCTATTTAGCAGTGACAATGTAATTTCTTTATTTTTAGAGAAACAAACGGTACAATAATAATAACTAATAATAAAATGATACATGAAAATAATACCAGTGAAGTTTCTTCGTAACTAAACAAATAGTACATAATAAACAAAAGAATAATACATTTAAATGAAATGAAAAACAAAAAGATTTTTACATTAAAATAAACATAATAAACTAAAAAATTGTATATATTTAAAAAAAAAATTAATAATACTTCGCCTTGATTATTCCCGGCACCCATCTTTCCACATCAGCTGTATCGTAAGTTTTAGTGTAATATTATATTCACCCTTGTTTTTATATATTAATTCTACCCTTATTGTTTTCAAATATTTATTACAAAAATTGTAAATCTCCATATGTCAGTAAAGTTTATAAAATTGTAGGTACAAAAAAACATTTTTTATAATATTTTTCTATTACCTCTTAGATGAAAGCAAATCGAAATACTTATTAAATTTTTATAAATTTTCATTCTAGTTTTAAATAAGCCCCCTATTATCATCATTGCCTTTCGCCAGCCACATGCCGCGTGCTGTGGCCAGAGCATTAGAAAGGTCCCCTATACAATCCAATACGCGCATCCTATTCGATGCCATGGATTAAATATTTCTATAGAAAAGTAAATAAAATGTTGCGTTGCGTGTTTCCCACCCAACTTTCCAGAAAAAAAATTACACATTTATTATTTCATTTTTGGTGCATTAAATAATTACTTAACACATAAAATGACATCGTTCTTGTTAAAATAAATCGAATAGAATTAATATTATGTTCGTTATGTATTACGTGTACATTGTGAAGAAAGGAAGTAATGAGATAATTTTACTTCTTTAATATTAACAAAATTACTTTGTGGTCTCATTTTACATACTTTCAGAATTTGCTAATCATTTGATAGAAAATAGTCATGGTTTTGATAAAAAATTGGGATTGTCAATTTTGCATATAAACGGTGTAGGTCACAAATTAAATAATTTGGAATCGTTGGAGATAAATAAAGCATGTAAAAGTAATCAGGAAATTCTAAACAGCCAACTAAATTTAACCACGAGTCCTATTCTAAAATTTTTTCCTAAAAATTATACGACTAAATTTGTATTGAACAGCAATTTGAGTTAGGTACTAAAAATTTTCTTTTTTTTTAAATAATTGTTTTTTTTTTAATTTTTTAAAAATAGATTCTGTTGAAGAAACAATACTTTATTTTTAGTTAGTTATGACATCCTGAAGAAGGAAAAGGTGTTTTCCGAAACCGGTAGATGTTTTTTAAACTCAATTGTGGTTAATAAAACTAAGATAATAAATAAAAATTATCATTTTATATAAATAATTAGAGAAACTCCTTCGTTTAAACCATTATTTATTGATTATTCAACAAATTTCGATACCTACGGTATGTTCTTCAGGAAACAATGTATACTAAAATACAGTTTGATAAATTAGAAATTTTAGAAATAAGAAAAAGTGTTAATAGTAAGTTAAATATTATAAATAACCAAATCCTCTTTACAAATACCAAGTTACCTTTTAAATTTGTTTTCATGTTAGTTCTTACGTATACACCACTTTATAGTTTTGTTTTTATTTATGCTTGTATTTAAAATTTCAGTATACATTGGTTATCGAAACATGTTGAATAATCAATAAATAGTGGTTTAAACAAAGAATTTTTTCTGATTATTTAGATAATCTTACTTTTTTTTTACATTTTAAATATTCTTTAAAAACCAATAGACATGAGTACGCGGAATACGTGTCACATCAATATTCTTACTTTTTTTAAATTTTCAAACTAACTAACTAACTTGATGACCTCCTGAAACGAGGCTCGACCTCCCGATCACTAGATTACTAGACGAGTATCGTAACCACTAGACCACAAGCAGATCATTACTTTATATGTTATTTTTTTGATAGTATTTTTTTAGTAGGTACTGAATTCACAAAAATTTATTTACGATCTGCCGAGTAATGAAAGAAAATTTTTTTTACCAGAGAATGGCAACGACTACAGAATAACTGCATATACAATAATGGCCGTGACCGAAATGTAGTATCCATATTTAGTTTATATTTATACATATATATTTGTGAACTATTTTTTATTTATTTATATTTTTTGCTTTTCTTTTCATAACATAAATAATATTTCGTAACTGAAATGTATTATAAAATAAGTATGTATTATCTTAATGGCGAATCGTGTCTTCATAAAAAAAAACATTATTATTATTATAACGTGTGATTTGTTTTTTGGTACTGAATATAAAGTGTTTCACCATGGTAACGAATTTGACCGATTTGTTGAGTCACTTCTACGTAACATATTTTTCTAATATTACTCTAGCATTAATTTTGGGAAGAGGGACGGAACGCGAACGATGGTGTATTTGTAATGCAGTTGGCTATTTGTATCAAAATACATTAGACATTGACGGACAGTTGGCTCTGCGCTCAACTCTACACTACGATTCGCGCGAGTTTCGAGACCAAAATTTTATCAGCTTACCGCGCCCTTACGCAACGCCGTACTAGAAAGTCCCACAAAAGCGTTAATCCTGCAGGAATATCTCTAATTTATGTATTGAGTCGGTACACACCGAAACACGGCCAACCCAACATGCTCAGAAACGACGTACGATATTTATTATATGTATAAAACTGACAAAGGGACGGTCTTCCATTGAAAGACTTTGTAAGGTTGATTTTTTTTCAGCATCGTAAAGTGCACTGCATGCTTCAATAGTGCGTCCGTTGGGAAAAGGTTCGAATGATTCACACGAAAAATATGCTCCCGTCCAGAATTCAATTGTTTATATTAAAATATATATATATTTGTATTAAATTTAAACACTTAAAAACATGTGGCCTATCTCTAAAAGATGATCTGAAAATTCAGAAAAATTGTTAATTTGTATGTTTGGACTGTCTTCTGACTTATGCGGGCGATCTTCGTTTCCTCCTTGATGTTTAACTTACTTATTTACCATCACGCCGTTTCTCCGTGGGGGTAGGTAGAGAGGATAGAGCGCCACACTCTTCTGTCCTGACACTCAATTCTCGCCTCATCCACATTCATACATCTTCTTATACAAGATCACCGATTGTTGAGGCTTCTAATAGAACCATCCTCCATTATCTGGTTTTCCTGGTCGTGCCAAGTCTTCCGCGGACGTCCTCTATTTCTGGTTACATCAACTCTTGCGTCATATATCTTTCTTACCGTTCTCTCCTCATTCGTCGATGACCCTTAAAATATCGCCATCAGGCCAAACTCTCGTCTGTCTCCAAAACATGATTTAAAAATTCAGAAAAATTGTTATTATTCTCATTTTGTTTCCATTTATACTTGAGTTCAGCTCTATTTATACAAAAGCGCCAGGGCTCTTTATACTGGACGGTCTCATAACTTGTAATGGAGTCTTTCATTTTCTTCTTGTATATTTAATCTGATATAATAGCCAAAAGATCTTATTGTTATTCCTCGCTGTATTCTGTTCATCTGGGGTCATCTGCTCTACTTTATTATATCCTGTGCTACATTCTTCGTCAAGTTGATCTTTAAAATCACGACTAACTAGAGCTCTCTATGTTGTTCGTGTATATATATATATATATATAAACACGAAAAAAACGTATATGTATATATATATATATATACTTTTTTTCCCTGTAGCAATAATAATATTTTTTCCATCAATTAATTTTATACGTATATCTTTCTTATTAATACATTTAATTTGTATTAAAAAGATCTTTTCGCGTAGTTTCCAATTAAATCGTATTCTCTTATCGTTTCTTCTCAATTTCTTCCATCACGTCTATGTCTAATTTATGAGACGAGAATTGTATGTCAGAACAGAAGAATGTTGAAACGGAGTAATATTATTAGTAAGTAAAATATTTTTCAGCTTAATTCAAAAATACACTAAATCATTTTCAATTTTATAAAGCTTACTGATTATACTTTGACCTCTTGAAAAAAAATAACAGTCTCATTCTTGGTAAATAGTAAAGGTTTCACATAAGTACTGCTTGACCGTTAGTGGCTTACGGCCACCGAGGAGTACATAAAAAAAACTCTAACCTGAAAAAGGTCTAAGCATTTGTAAATAAAATGTTATGTATAAAAATACTAAGAAATTCAACCCATTCGAAAGTATTGTGCTCATCTAAATATTATATTTAATAAATCAACAATTTAAAAATTCGTATAAATAAATGATTTCGGTAAAAAATATAATTGAAAAAATTATATCTCTAGATGTATTTAAAGTACGGTAAACTGTTAAACGTATTCACTTTGTCTTCACGATTATACATACTGAACAAAATAAATTAGCAGTCTTTGAATGCAAAATACTATTTCTTCTATACACACCTAATATAAATACGACTGATTACATGTGAAATGAATTTGACAAGTGTTTTAAATTCATTTGAAATACGAATTAAATGGACGTGTGACATTATCTTAAATATATTTTTCGAATTAGAAATCGTACGACTTGGAAAATTCAAAATTCGAATTTTTTTCTATATTTTATAACTTCATATTATTATTATATCGTTTGTGAACTGAAATTGGTACATGTATTTTTTAAAGTTGGTACCGAATAATATAAATTTAAAAAATGAATAAGTTTAGAATGCCTGACAATGCGTAACGGTAAAAGATTTTTATTTTTTAGGAAATGGAACTGAATAAAAATGAACCATAAATTCATTAAGCAAAAAACAATTGTACTATTCGATAAATCCCAAATACTGCAGGACATCGATCATGACTATGTAGATATCCCAGTGAAAACAATTTAGATGGCAGAATAAGGAAGAAGTAGGCTGACTGTGTGGTAGAGAACTGAGCAGGATGCCAAGATCCGGGAACAGAAGAAGAATAGCCATGGATAGGTGACAGTAGAGATCAATTGTGTAAGAGGGCAAATCCCATTTTGGGATGTAGTGCTGTGGAAGAAGAAGAGTAATATATACTGTACTGAGACTAGGGTAGATAGTTGATGTCGAAAATTTGGGCTTGCGACCCTACTAGGATTTTACTAAGTTATAAAAATGATGAACATTATGAAATGATGAATATGATACTATATTTTTTTAAAAAAACAAACAAGCATGATGAGAAGATATATGATAATGAACGAGGAAGAGTGGCGTACCAGAAAACTATTTTATTACGTCTGCCTATACCTGCGAAAAAATGGCAACTTTCCGTTATTTAAATATCATACAAATTAAACAATTGCGAAGGTATACAAAAAAAACCTCAATCAATCGAAAATAAATTCGAACACTACCGGAATACGAACCCGGATTCATTCCCATCCATCGAAACGCTCTACGTTTTGATAAATTTGGAAACTATATTCTGCAGTCTTTTTTAAAAAATATATTATTCTATTAAGGAAAACACATTCTTATTGTGAAGTTGTAATTATTCAGAAAATAGGTCTCTGATATTTTAAATACTAAATTAATGTATTAATTATAAATATATACATATAAAAGCTATTTTGTCGAAAAATATTGTTTTTGCGTCACTGGGATTCGAACCTGGATCTCTATTTCCAATCCTTTCAAATAATGGAACGACAGGTGTATTAATTTGAAAAATGTAACATATAGGTTCGAAAATTTGTCAAGAAAAATACTGGCGTTATAGCACAAAGGTAGTGCACTTCCCCGGATTGGAAATAGAGATCCAGGTTCGAATCCCGGTGACGCAAAAACAATATTTTTCGACAAAATTGATTTTATATGTATATATTTATAATTAATACATTAATTTAGTATTTAAAATATATTATTCTATTTTCAAAAGAAATATTCTAAAATTGTAACTTAAACAAAAAAATGTGTTTTTATTAATAATAAAAATATTATAAATTTACGTTAGTAGAGCATCTTATGGCATAACATGGAATATTTATCTTATTGTGAAGCCACTATTATGTATCCCAAATTGGTGTCGAGATTAGTGCATCCCAGAATTAATGTGCAAAGGACGACCCATTCCTCGAATCGGAGGACTAAAACTCCGCTGCACTTCCTTTGTTGGGAACAGGCCATTGTTTGCCTTTTACTATGGTTTATTTTTGAAAAATAATAGTAAGTGTTTTTCAAATGCAGCGGCAGAAAATACAAAATCATTCCGACAATGGTCACCACACTTTGTTAACATTTTGTAGATCCGCAATTCGTACGATTTTTCAAATAAATATTTTGTACAGTCTAGACTGAAACTGTATTTAATTAATTTGTGCAATACTTATGATTAAACCGTTATTGTTACTGTGATTGTGTTCGATAATAACGATAACTGATTATACGTTATTACACTAAAAACTTATCGTTAAATCTTAGTTACCGACCATCGTTACAAGTAGTAGATGAGTTTATGAATTTGTAAAATATGTTTGATAGAAATGTAAAAACTGAGAAAGATATCGAAAGGGGGGTGACTGCAGGGAATAAAGTGAACGGCGCTTTGAATAGTAATAATAATAATTATAATTATTATTATATATATGTATTATATCATAATCGGATAAACATTTGTGCAAAGTATGACATATATTTGGGTGCCCTGCCTGCTACACTAGTAGCATACTGTAATATAGCAGACAGTGTTCTTCCGGTACAGTAGTAAACAAAGTGCAATGATCAATGAACAAAAAAATATATATAAAGAGTTAAACAAGATGTCATTAGATTTGATACATACTTTGTAAAACTTAACGTGAATGCATTGTTCAATGTATAATATATGGTTTATGTAAAGAGTAAAGCAAGATGCAATTAAATAACATATACTTAAGTTCAAAGTATAAGAAAAAAAAGAATAATAATTATATAACAATATACGATTAGATAGCACAAAAAAAAGATATAGAATAGAATTATAGCTAATGAGAACTTGTCAATCGAGACAATGGCCAGCGGTTCACAATGAAACCTTAGTACCGACATCGATACATATGAAAGTGAGCCCTAGAGCTGATAAAAGAGGAACGAAAGTAGACTAAATGCAGTGGAAATGAGATCACTTAGGCGTATATGTGGTAAATCTATTTATAACACAGTAAAAAATAAATAAACAAGGAAAGAATGTAAAGCTGATCTTAATATAGTGAGCAAAATTAAGAAAAGATCACATAGGCGGTTTGGTCTTATATAATAGTAATTGATGGCATCAGAAATATAGGACGTCCGCGGAAGACTTGGCACAACCAGCTAAACCAGATACTGGAAGATGTTCCCTTTACAGGCTACAATAACTAGCGAGCTTATATGAGAAGATGTATGAGTGTGGATGAGGCGAGAATTATATGTAAGAACAGTTGTCCGCGCGGAGAAACGGCATGATGGTAAATAAGTAAGTAAGTTACAACTAAACACAATAAGGATTATATCACTACCAAGTAGCTTGTTGGTGTAGTGGTCAAGACGTTGGCCTAGTGATCTAGTGGTCGGGGGTTCGCGCCTCGTTCCAGGACACCAGCAAGTTAGTCCCATTTTCATAGCATAAGCGTTTAGCTTATTTTGAAAATAGTAAGAATATTGATGTGACACGTATTCTGTGTACGCATTTCTATTTTTATTAAAAAAAAAAAAATGTTCCCTTTATGTTTGAATCATGGTTTGAGTATCAAAAATCTTTTGCGCAATTTTAAGAGTCAATACTAAAGGAGTTAGAGGTTTAGAACTTTATTATGAAATAAAATATATAAAAATCGTGGTAATTGTATGGTATTGACTTTATTGGAAATATAATTTTATGCCATTAATGTTTAAATATGATTTCCGGCATATCATATTTAAACATGGGCTAGCTCAAATAAAGCACAATCAGGAAATCCAAAGAGTAGCTGGGGTCATATATCAACAATAACGCAACGAATGTTGGCTTCCAAGTCGTCTATCGTCTCTGGTTTATCGGCGTAAACTAGCAACTTCACATATAACCACAGAAAATATGTATGACTTCACATATAACGCAGTGTGGCATGTGGCACCGATTTTTTATAACCACAGCCCTTCCACATTAATTCCATTCAATTGGAGAACGAAAAAGTCGAAAAATTGCTGTGCACTATGGCGAATATTACGCCCCACTGCAGCAACTGCTTCTTCGGTGCGCACTGTACAACATCTCTGCGGATGCGTATTATAAATTGAGTGTGCGTGGTGCGAAAACAATCCACGGCTATTCGAATTATTTAAGCGGATGAACTGAACCACGATTTTCGAAATAAATTTGCACAATTTACAAGCGTTGTTCTGATGTAAGTCCATTCATGGTGAATCGGTAAACCATACTGAGCATAAATTAGCTGTCAGCTGTCAAATTAGCAGTCGTTTGAAAAAGTGTTGCCAACAGCCAGAATTATATTTGTACTGGGGGAGAAGTTAAGAGAAACATTAACATACCAGTTATAAATAAGACTACTAGGACCTGGGTTGACCACATTAATAATAAAGATGTTCTCATCTTTATTGTTCTCTCATGGCTGAAGGTCGTAATTTCCATGAACTGCAGCTTTCTTGACTATGGTCCACACTCGGTCGGTCTAACAGGTGGGGGATCTTCCTCTTCCTCTTCATCTTTCGACGTGGCCCACCACAACAAGCTTACCCAAGCTATCGTACCTAAAATTGAAGACTTCGTTTCAGGCAAATGGTTGATGTGTTAAGAGGCATAAATAAGTCGATAGAATTAACGATACTTTCAAGGAAAGTCGCATACTTCGAATACATTCTCCGCAATGAAAGAACTCATTATGCAAGATAGAAGCAAAGGCGTAGCATGATCTCTGAAAGTGGTCTAATGACTAAAATATTGGTAAAATCAACATACAGCAACTCGCTCGCCAACCTTTTGTAGAAGGCGGTACGTGAAGAAGAAATCTTGATAAAAATGGTGTGCGCGCTGTATGCCGTGAAAAAAGTTTGAAAATAAAATCACGATATTTATTTTCGTTACAAAATACTATTTACTCGTAATTACATCTCGATATTTGGAAGTGCCATTGTATTAAATTGCTGTTTAAGAGGCGATTTGAAGGTTAAAAATACTATGTTGTACTACGTAAAACGCACGTGATTTACTAAGTAAAACGCGTTATTGTGGTTTCAATTAAATGTATAGTGGAAATATTAAATTTAATGTAATCACTTTAAATATACCGACACCTATAATTATTTTAGAAAAGCACTCAGCCTTGTCATTAAACCTTTAATCACGTACGTATGTGCGCATCTATTTAAATATGAATATATAATGTTTAAATAGATAAATATTTTTTTAAATTAAGAAAAATCTAACTAATACGCATTTGGTGTTAAAATATTCGCATTTCTACTTTTTTTTTCAAATCACCTACTTCCTTACTTACTTGCAGAGAGGATAGAGTGCCACACTCTTCTGTCCTGACACACAATTCTCGCCTCATCCGCATTCATACATCTTCTCATACAAGCTCGCTGATTGCTGTTCATTATCTGGTTTACCTGGTCGTGCCAAGTCTTCCGGGGACCTCCTCTATTTCTGGTTCCATCAACACTTGCCTCATATATCTTTCTTACTATTCTCTCTTTATTCATCCGTTCCATATGACCAAACCACCTAAGTGATCCTTTCTTAATCTTACTTACTATACTAACTTTCCTTATTTCTTCATTCTTTACTCTGTCATAAATAGATTTGCCACAAATACGCCTAAGTGATCTCATTTTTACTGCATGCAATCTACTTTCTTCCTTTTCTGCCAGCTCCAGGCCTCACTTACTTACATCAGTGTCGGTACCAGGATTCCATTGTTCACCGCTAGTCTTGCCTCGGTTGACAAATTCCCGTTAGATATAATTCCATTCAAAGCGCTGTTCACTTAATTTCCTGCAGTCACCCTCCTTTCGATATCATTCTCAGCCTTTCCGTTTCAAACATACTTTCCAAATATACAAATTCATCTACTTGTTCCAAGCATTCATTACCTACAAGTATATTACACGGTGTCTTGCTTTCCTCCTTCTTGAATACCATCACTTTCGACTTGTTAACATTCATAATGAGATCGCTTTCCTTGCATACATCGTACAAGTAGAAAATCAGTAGACTCTGTAGTTCTTGTTCATTATTCGCCATTAGTACTGGTACATTGGCGTACAATAAACAGCATACAATAAAATCACCCATTTTTGCTTCTACATTCATACATTCCAGTCACCTAATAAGCACAATAATGTGTCTGTCATCTAATGCTGTATGGGTAAAATCTTAATGGCCCGTGTCCACGATTGAGATTTTTAAAAGATTTTCGTCTCGCTGCTCGTTCTTTCGTTTTGTTCCCATTAGATTCTTTGGAGGCATCTTTTATAGTCACCATGTCAGAGATGAGCCATCTCGCGCCATGCTTCACGCTCATCACGTACATCAAATTTCAAAGTACATTACGTATTATTTTAATTTTCAAAACAAAACTTGGTACTACACACACGTTGGGTTATTTTCACAACTAGTTTCGAGAAGTGTATTGAAATAAGAAGGTAATTTTAATAGCGTTTTTGTACTAAATTCTATGATATTTATCAAATATAATATCTAGTTGACTAGTCTTGTAGGCAATAATTTCTTTTATATTTATAAATACCTGGCTCAAAAAACATAAAAATTGGACACGTTTAATTTTGATTCTATATCTCACATTATGTAACATTTTTCTATTACTCTGTTTATATGATTTTCTCTATACAATAATTAATTATAATTATTTTCTCTGTGATATTAATCTCAATTAATTAGCTGAAGGGCGCGTTTCCAAAAATAATTATTATATTCGTGTTTTTTATGAAAATGTGGGTTTTTATTATTCATTTATATCAGAAGTTATACAAAAGAAATGAATTTTTTTTAAACTGTTACTTAGATAGGACGTTTACACTAATGTAAACCTAATAAACTGAATTTTAATTGCCATAATTAAGAAAATACAAGCATTATAAGAAAGTGCGCGACCATTAGATTTATTTTCAGTGTGCCACAAAATTGCTTTAATATAGAAAATTCTTGCATATACGAAATATATTTTATTTATAATCTTGAAGCCAATATTACGGAGACAAATCTGCATTGAACCAAAAAACACAATATCAAAAATTAATATAGTTATAAACCATTCAATTTCCAATATATGTGACCAATTTTCGACGATTTTAAAATATTTTGTTTTAGTGAAAACATGCGTTTTTAAATAATATGTATACTGACTGTATTTACTCATATACTCTGAGGCTTCAGCTGCTATATCAATAACGCAAAAAATTTTTACTAAATAATATTTATATCGATTCTAATATTGTTTATTTTTTTATTTTCTTTATTAGCGTCTGCGACCATAATGACGTCTAGTCTGCGCTCACATAATATTCGTTAAAAAATGCTGAAAACATGTATTTTCACGCTTATTTTATCCACGGAACGAATAAGTATTGAACTTATTCACAACATTAGTAGCAAACTTCACAAATAAAATATATTTTTTACTGATTTTAAGGGAAAACAACGTTTTCATGAACAATGTAAATATTTTATGAACGTTATTTTTATGTATGTCGCAATTAAATATTTAATTTATATATGAAACTGTTGCATTTTATGCAACAGCTGTCTGTTTCGTAATTAAATACTATTTATGAAATAGACATGTCACGAAAACGGCAACAGGGTGTTTTAAATCGATGATGTTAAACAAAAAACTCTCATAAAAATGTTATATTTAGAACATTGATTTAAGCTACCATCTAAATATATGTAGGTAAATATGTGTCTGATATCAAAATATATTTATATATATGAATTAGGTTCGTTAATGCAGTATTTAATTATTGATGAATCAATTCAAATGACAACACTCATTCCATTATATTAATGTAAGAAACTTGGATAAGGCCTTAGACATCAGTTTTTTGTGACACTTGTATCGAATGCGAGAAAATAAACATTTTTATTGTCACCTCTTTCTATTCAAACCTTCCTCTGTAGCATGATTTACCTAACAAATAACTTGTAACCTTATAGATACGTTAGTAAAGTTGAATTGCTTAAATCATCTAAATAATTCGGGTTGAGAATAAAAATTTTAATAATGACAACACTCTCGCACTTGCGCGGTAGATTGTCGCGTCAGGCTTGCGCGTACCGCGGTGAGATACATTCGCACAGAGGCAAGCCTAGCGGTTGGCCACGCTAATCGCGGATAGGTTTATAAATCCGTACTACTAATCTTGTGATTAATCCAAATTTGCATTGTATTCATATCTTATGCAGAAATATTATATTTTCCTTGGGTGCGGGATGTAGAACTCTGGAACGGAATGGACGATGTCGCAAACGGGTTGTGAATTGGTGTTTGATCTTGGCTGTGACCTAGACCTATAATCTAATTCATTCCAAATCAGTACGCGGCGACCAGGAATTATAAGTAACGAGTTCAAAACGTGATGAAAGCGCGTCCCAAACCCAAGGTCGTGTATTATTTCTGTTCCATTTTTTCTTGTGAACCTACCGTAATGGCGGCTCCACATCTTCAACTTCGGACATTCCGCGCAGACTATATTTGTTTAGGATTACTACAGTTTGCATTTATAATGATCGCTGTGTTCCTTGTAATAGACCACTGTGGATAAAAGTAACTTCTTTAACCTTTACCATACCATAATATAAATACCCGAACGCAGCCATGCTGTCAACTCGTGTTACCGTAAATAACTGTTAGGAAAATCTTTTTATTAAAAATATTAATAACGTAATTTAGAGCATTCATTAAGTCTTATACAGTGTGTCCTTCCTTCTTATCTCTCTTCATTTAATTAGTGAGAAAGAGACAATTATATTTTTATGTTTGTTAATCTTTTCACTGTGAAAATAGTGTATGATCTCTGTTTTTCGTATCACAAATTATATTTTCACCAACGTATTATTTTTATAACGAATTGAATGGAAAAAATAATTGTTATTGTACGATTCCCTTTTCATAATTAGTTTTTCACTAGTCATTTTTAAGCGCTAATATTTTCTTTAGGATTATTTAAAATATGAATTTTATGTTGTATGTATTTACCGAAATATTACAGCTTTAATTATGATTGTTTACTTGTGTTACTGTACGGTTTGGGATGGGTTAAATAATGTAGAGTAGATTCCTGTCACAAGTTAGGAGAAAATTCGTCAGCAAGGTGAGTTGTAAGATCCGTACTCACATTTCATGTTTTCTCTGCTGATCTGGCCGGTGGAGGATAGACAGCCAGGCAATAGGCTAACAAACGTCATTAATTATTTCTCCGATACTTAACCATTAACCTCATCTTAAAAGCATATCTAATTTGTGTAGAATTTCTCAAATTTCAAACTGTAAAAATGAAAGCTCGCCCTTAAGCTGATTTTTTGTTTTTAAAAATTCCGATGTTAGATACAATTCCTCGACATCTTCTTTTACTTCTTCCATTGCCATATCCAACAATTTTCTTGACGATCGCCTTTTAGGATGGATAAAATGCCATTATAACATGTTTATTAAATACTAATTTTGATATTTAGATAGCATTTATCTTATAGAACTCACTACAGTAAATTTACATATTATTAAAATTTATAATTCATACGTTAAACTTCAATACCCAGGTAGAAGATTAAATATAGTAGAGGAAAAACTATATTTTTTTTAATTTGCGCCCTTAGGATGGATCGGTTTACCGGTCACTTTACCGCCAGACTACTAGGCCCAGCCTAATTAAGTTTATTCCGGACAAAATATTTTAATGTATTAATAATTGAATAAATTTTACTGAAAATATTTCTAGCAGCCCTCACATAGGAGCTTATAAATGAGGTCACATTAAAATACTCGACAATACTTTACGCACTTCAGTCGAGTATCAGGCTTTTAAATTTTCAAAAATATTGAACAATTCAATTCAATGAGTAAGTAATATTTTACTAATATTTTATATACCTTTAAATAATATTTCTACTGTACTATTCCTGAATATTTTTACACACAGGTAACTGAAAAAGAAATATTCCTTTATCTTTATTTGTTAACTTTATTTTATTAACCACTTATTGAGTTTAAGTACATACACCGATTTCGAAAAATACCATTTTCTTCTTCAGGATGTAAATACTAACTAAAAACATATGTTATTGTTTCTTTGCCAAAATCTATTTTTAAAAAAACAACAATTATTTCAAAAATAAATTTAGTACTTAACTCAAATTGTTACTTAAAACAAATTTACTCGAATAATTTTTAGGAAAAAATTTTAAAATGGGACTCATAGTTAAATTTAGTTGGTTGTTTATAATTTTTTGATTAGTTTTACACGCTTTTCTTATCTCCAACGATTCCATATTATTTAATTCGTGACCAACACCGTTTACATGCAAAATTGACAATCCCAATTTTTTATCAAAACCATGACCATTTTCTATCGAATGATTAGAAAATTCTGAAAACTCACTATTGTTCAAATATCTCAAATGCTCCTTCACTCTATATTAAAATTTCTACCCGTTTAAATTTTAACCACAAAGTTAATTTTGCTAATTTCAAAAGAAATATATAAATTGTTTCATCGCCATCTACAAAAAAAGTGTCCACATTATATAAATATATACATATATGTATATAAATAAAATTTTAGCGTTATATAAAATATAATATATTTTTTTGTTTTAACCATAATGTATTTAATCAATTTCTGTGTAAGACCTAATTTTTTTTCCCAATTTTCCTTTTTTTTCTCTTTGAAATCAATTCTATTAATTTCTGTTTTATGTACATTCCGTGCTACTTGTGAAGCTGAACATCTTTTTTTAATAGTTAATTTTTTTAAAGCCCATAAGGGCATGAATACAATAAAAATAAAAATAATATTGTCTTATATTTAATAATTAACTTATTCACTTATAGTCACGCCATTTTTCCACGATATTAGAGAGAGGATAGAGTGCTAATTTTTTTTTTTATATATATATTGTATATATATATATATATATCTCGCCTCATCCACATTAAAATTAATTCAAATTCAATCTCTAACAGGGCTATCTACTAGTATTCAGTTACTTGGTTATTTGAGAAGTCTTCCACGGATATCCTCTCTTTTCTGATGTCACCATCATTCTTATAATATATGTATCTTCATTAGATACCGCTAGTATCGCTTAGAACATGCCAAAAAATGTATTTATTTTCATCTTCGTATTATTCAAATCCCATATCAAATTGTAGCTTTTCTGAATAAACCTTGTGATTTCACCGTAAATATTTTTAACTCATTCGTTACCACTCATTATCCAATTATTTCATTCTTGTACGTTTAAATCATGCTGAACATACGATGAGTCTATCTATTCAGTCACACCTTACAACGGTGATATTCTGATTCTTCGTCATCACTTAAAATTAGCGACTCGCACGTTCAATCAAGACCGCCCAGAGGTCTGGGACACAGAAAATTTGGGAAACCCTTTGTTTGGGACATATATTTATTTGTTAATTACTTATTTATTCTTGAACGAAAATAATGTATTGTGCCTTCCTCTCTCTTCCCTCTCCTCACCCTGCACGCCGCCGTCCAGTCGAACAGCGACCTTGAAGCTATGCGGTAATTCGTGAATCGAAAAATATTATTCAATTGCGACATCGCATCTATACAGTGTATTCTAAAGCACGCTAGACAAAGATAGTGATAAACTTATAGTCCACCTTGGAGGTGTCTGAAGATCTGGATTGTGGTGAGTGCAAACCTCCTTCCGTATATCATGTTTTCTTCCGGCATCTATGCTTTTACACAACACCCTTTTATATTAGAGTATTCATCGTAAAAACTTTAACTGCCAAATCATCATAATCATTAGTCTGTCTCTCTCAATTGCTAGACAAGCCTCGCGCAAAGATCGTCAATCATCTAACTTCAGTCCTCATCCATCCACTCTTCTGATGTCGTCATTCCATTGAGGATGGCCAACACTTTTTCTATCAGTGTAAGACTTATATTCCAAATATTATTAAAAAATCTGAGTTCAATCTACCTTGCACAGTCTACGATGCATTCTATATTTGTATATGGTTTAGTGGTATATGGATAGTGGTTTAGTTTTTATATGGACCCTGAATTCAGGGTCCATGATTCTAAACCATATAAAGTCCGTCTTCTCTCCTTTGAATTCAAAGGAGAGAAGACGGATTAATGTCTTCGAAATATGGTGCTGGAGTGCTGGTGATTTACGAAACAAATAACGTGTAACGTTATAGATACGTTAGTAAAGTTGAATTATCTAAATCGTCTAAATAATTCGGGTTGGTAATAAATTTTTGAATATAGCAATACTCTCGTACATGCGTGGTAGGTAATCGCGATCGGTAACCAGGGCATCAGGCCTACGTCAGTGTTATAAAAAAAGTCACAATTACTAGTGCATCAACTTTCTACTAATTTTGTGATAAATCCTAATTTGCATTGTAGTCATATCTTCTGCAGAAATATTTTATTTTCCGCTTGGGTGCGGGATGAAGAACTCCAGAACTACTGTTGCACGATGTCGCAAGCGAATGCGGATGGGTATCCGATCGCTGGCCACCTGTGAACCTACAGTGATGGCGTTTCCACATCTTCAACATTGGGCATTCTGCACAGACTATATTTGTTTAGGATTACTCTAGTTTGAATTTTTAATGATCGCTCTGTTCCTTTTAATAAACTACTGTAATTAATAGTAACTTTTTTGAATAATGTAGATTAGATTCCTGTCCATTTGAATTACACAAATTGTTATAAATTTATCACAAGTGAAGAAAAAAGTTGTCAGTAAGATGAGTTCTGAGTTCCGTACTCACGTTTTATGTTTCTCCACTGATTTTGCCGATGAATATGAACGTGATTCTGATCACCTGCGTCACACCATGTTGCCCATACCATAGACAGCGAGACGCACGAATGCATCCATTCTGCAGAATTAAACATCACGGACAATCTCTCGACCACTTACCTGAGACGAATCTTTTAATTTTTTGGGCATCTTGCAATAGGGGAAGATTTCTTGGCGAGGCGTATTGTGGTGGGCCATGTCGAAGGGCGATGAAGAAGAAAAAGATTCACCACCCGTTGGACTGCACTTCTCTGGTGACAAGATGCCAATAAAAGTGGAGGAGCATAGTCAATAGAGCGAGACTCCACGGGCATCGCGATCCTCAGTCATGAGAGACCGGCATGGATGAGATTAATATTTTGAAATCCCCTAAAGATAACATACTCAAATATACAGTGAAGTAATAAATAAATATTGTTCTTAAACAGAAAAAAATATTTTAAAGCCCTTTGATATTTAAAAAAGTTTGACATTTTTCCCGACAAAATTCCATTTGTATTTAAATAATAATGAAAAATTTTGAATTAGAGTGAAAAGTTCTATTATTTTAATTAGTGCTCGCAAAATAAAACAAAACAAGAAATAATTTCGCATTTTAGTCTACCTGTAAAATGTTCGTAAATAAGTTTCCCCTGTCTAAGGGTGAAGTAAATATAATTTAGAGATTGTCAGAATCAAACGCCGGCCCCGCCTCCCTGCCACCCTGCCGCCCCGTGATCCCGCTTAGTTAATTGTAGAGTTTGAGATTTATTTCTCAGGCAATTGTTTAGTTTACCCAACTTTCGCCGCCACCCCCGGCAGTGTTGTCCCTCTCGTTTCCCCTTATCCAATTACCTCGTCACCTCTGTGACTCTGTTTTCCTAATTTCTTTATTATTTGTATTCCCTGACAGATAATTTCGTTACACAACGAAGGCTTAGCCAGCCCTACATTAATTTCATTTCATTGTTTGAGACATCTTTAAAAGCGTCGCTCTAGCAATTTGCTGAGATATCACTTATACTCATTATCATCCCCGGAACTCTGACAGGGCTAACGAGACAACTTCTAATTATTTGAATTAAAGTCTAGATATAGATAAAACTTTATCAAAATTTGATAACCGATTGGTTATCATCACCATCCTTATCATCACACAGGCTGACACGCCTCTGCACTACTGAATATAAGCATCTTCCAAGACCGATCATCTGTATCTTCATCTGCCATGTGCTACACGCCTCTCTTGTGATATCATCGCTCCATCGAGCTCAAGGCGTTACACCATCCTAGAATTTTTTTTAATATTTATATTTCATTTTCTGAAAGATCAATTTAAGCATACCCGCTTAGAAAAAATCAAAAAAATGACCGATATATGAAGGATCAAAGACGGTAACGGCATGTGTTCGGTCGCGTGCCGTCTGTACGTCACGTTTTTTTTATTCTATCGCATTTTTCTCTAAACCATATTTTTTAGACTGACCTGCAGCTTTACAGCAATAATTGTATTTGGATTGACATGAAGCTTTTTACAAAAATCATTTATAATTTTATCTTTATTTTTAAACAAAACCTCTGAAAGACCTTTCCTTATTAGAGAGGACAAACAGATCCACTCTTTTTGGTCTGCCACAACAATGCCTATTCAATGAACAGAGACTTCTGACATGGTTCATCGGTCCCTTCAACACTATCTGCGACTGAAGTGCGAGACAGACCTAAGAGTTTGATATCTACCACGAGATTGAAGTTATCTGAAAAACAGAGTTCTTGAAGATGCACAGGTACGTCACAATTTAAATTCAAACCTTTCAGGGAAACTTAGCCAATGTAGGGAATATTATGGGCGATAATTTTGACATTCCATATAATATCTATGTTGCCACCTTCAGTATCTTGTAATCCACTCAGCTAAAACATCGGTAACCAATATAAATAATATTACAATAATCCCGAGCTACCTCAGGGGAAAGATGTTTCCGAATGCTTTTAGTTTGTTTCAGTTGATCTCAGCAAGCACTGAGAGTTTTAAATAAATAATAGATATCTCATAGAGATGAAGCTAAAATAACGAAGAAAATACATGTTACAAGAATAAGTGTTTTTAAGATTCGTGAACAATTAAATGAATATTTAGAAAAACAAATCATTTCAACATATAATTTGAGTAATAATATATAAAAATAATAAATAATATTTATACTTATCAGAAAAAATCACTTCGATTGATCAAAAACACTTTTTTCGCAACTCCGCCTGTCAAAAGTGACGTGTAGTACTAAATTTACCCCAAATTGTGTGTGGTTTTATCATGTATGGACAAATAAGTTAATTTCATTGAAATCACGTTTTAAAACGATTGTTGCAATATACCCCTGCTGCATTTAGCCCCGTCTTCCCCTACATATTTTATGTGAGCTAAAATTAAATATACGTTTTTTTATTATATAATTAATTGTCCACGGGTCGTTAACAACCCTAATTATAGTCCTACAAAGTTATATTTATCAATAATAAAATAAAGATTTTAAATAAGTTTACTTCCATATTTTTTAACTCCTTTTATAAACTGTGACCACAGACCACCAAATAAATTGGCATGAACTAACCCAAATTCCTAGTCCCAAATTTTTCCTTTTGGCAGCACCCACGTGATTACTTTGGTGCCGCTCATGTAATCAAAGAGCTCCGCGACTTTATTTAAAAATATGACTCGATTATAACGAAAATTTTAACTCTGACAATATAATATGCATTAATGTAAAAAATACGTCTTGTTCACACAATGATTTAATTTTTGAAGAGTAAATACTTTTACTGTTGCATAAATGTGTCGTAATCTATCGGATTCATGTTTTGTTAGATAAATGCGCCTCGTCCCGCAAATAATGTTCCAAACCTCTCTCCTATATATTGTAAGAGACGGTCCACCTATTAAGTGTGGCTGGACGTTCCTCACCGACTAGACAGAGTAGAGCATAAAATTAAAGTGAGTTCGACTCGAAATTTAGGTCACCTACTCACCTTTTACTTCATCTGCTGGTCATCATCGGAGAAATGTGTCATTATGATATCTGAAATATCATGTGTGATGTGCGGATAAGAAGGTTTCTATTGAAAATGGACTTTAACTTTAAATACAATAATTATTTATTTAACTATCCGATCTTGATGAAATTTATGTAATATTAAACTCAACAATAAAATCATATTATAAATCAAAATAATTATAAAACTTCGTACTACAATAAAATATATAATTTCACGAGTTTGTTGGAGAAAGTCCCTGAGAAACTTCTAGCCCCATCCAAGGCCTCAATCAGGTCCTGGGATCCGAGAGAGAACTCAACATCTTATCCATCACGGTGACTGGTAAATAGTCATCGATCGAAGTGGGGTGTTGTATGGACAACAAAGTCATCAATTCCATGACGGCATTTACATCCAATGAGTTTCCTCATAATATCGGCGTGGTGATATTAAATCCTAATGCCAGCCAAAAGGAATCCAAATGCAGCAAAGTTCCCGCAGGCAATTCATCTGCCGAGATTTGATGCTTTTCAGATCAAAGGTGTCCAACAAAATTATTTCGCACGTGGTGACAATTACACATCCGAGTATAGGACATTTTTTAATGATTTTAATAATGCAACGCCGTAGCGAAATGGGAGCAATAATGCCCAACCACTAGGCCACCAGTTGACCTCTGTTCGCCCCCTGTGGTCGCATACTGCCTTAAATTTTATAATAATAATGCTCACTAAAAAAAAAAATTTCATAATTATAACCAGACCAATATTAATCAATTGATGTTATTTTGTAATATCACAATCAGTGGCGTGAAGTAGGTACAGATTTAAGTTATGCTGTTACCATTGATATTATACAATCACATATAATATATGTACTTTCGTTTAACCAACGTCTTTAGACAAAATAAATCCATCGTTTATACGACCCTACCATGTATTTATTTTTAATTTTAGAGTACTATTAATAGTGTTTTTAAAGTTTAGATCTTAACGTAAAATAATACCTATATAAAATAATTACCCATACAAAAATATATGGACATTTTAAAGAACACTTTCTATGACTGAATACGATTAATTTATTATTTTAAAATCCTTCACGTAATAACTAAAGGAAATAATTATTTTTATTAAAGGTTAACGTAGGAAATAGTTCTGCCAATTGCTTTTTGTTTTTCCCGAATCAAAAACCAATCCATGCTCCAAATTTAAAGAACAATCATGAAATCGACACCTTAAAAACAATAAAATTCACGAATTAGTAAAAGAGGAAGTAGACACTTCAATGATTTGCACGCAGTTATAACCCTTTTTAATGTTATTCTGTTAAAAAACAGCGTAGGTAGCGACTCCATACAAAACAGAAGTTCAATTAAGTAAATAGCCATTTATATGGCTTGAGTAATTCACTAGCTTAAAGAAAGAATAGAATAATGTAAATAGCTCGATGCTGCAAATTCAAAAATCGCCGTGGCTACAGCGATGAATTGTCATGGTAATTTTTAGAACTAAGCAATTAAAGTCTCTACTGGTACACAGATGGCGCTAATCGTAAAATATTTTTTTCGTTCATGTTATTCTAATTAAGTAATTTATATTTGTTTTCCAGAATTTTTAGTAATGCACAGTTTTTTTGCTTGTATGCTCTGCACGCTCCTGGTCACAATATATACTTCATATCATATCTATTCATTTACTAGTCTGTGGCTGTCACCTATCAATTGGAAGAATCATACATACACAATCCACAAATTAAATGTTACCCAAAGAACAATAGAATTGTGTGTTTTTCTGTTCTTCTGAAGCGTTGCTATGGAAAAGGGGTAATGAAACAATGTTTTAAAACATACCCTTATCTTGTACTATGAAAATAGGACTAATTTAATTGTCACGCGAAGGATCGCAACCCTTACGTTCGTATCCACGGGAAATAGTGTCCTTCCTACCAATAAATATAATCCGTCCAAACATCAGTCAAATGGCCACAACTTTTACGAGGCTTGAATAGTTTCAACCCTTTTACGACACCCGATCGGGTGTTTTCGCCCCTATTTCTGAGCCTCTAAAATCCCAAATTTTATGCCATCAAAATGTATTTTAAAGCAATATAACCTACGTACAGAATGTAACAAAATTATTTCAACATATTTTATGTGAAATTTATATTTCAGTCCACAATAGCGACAAGCGTAAAATGTACCCTTTCAAAATGTATTATTAGAGAAGTATATAATAAGTATACTGACTAACCGTGGCTATAGCTACAAACAAAAATCAATTGATTCTTCCGATTCGTCGGTAGCGTTATGCGTTAAGTGACTGGGCACAATTTTGGGATGAAGAAGACCTGGAAAAGTGCCATAGCGGTGGGTAGATACCTTGAATCTGGCCAGAGAGACCCTGGAGCTAAAGTCAGCTGTAAGAGCGGCCCAGGAACGGGACTTGTGGAGGTGCATTACGAACCGTGTCTCATCTGTTTGAGGTTACTATGTGTCAATAGTGGAAAATAGGGAAAATACATATTTAAATAAGTTATTTTCCCCTCCCTTAATGATCCGTCTATCTGTATATGTATTCTGTCTCTCTCTTTCACATGTAATTTTATATTCTATCTCCCTCTTTATGTATATGTAAGTGCACTATTTTTGTATTTATGATTAGTTTCAAATACGTCCTGATGAAGCTTGAGACAATCGAAACCAGTTGACGTATAATAAAATTCGTGATTTCATACAAAATTATTATTATTTTATTTAATATAATATATCAAACCACAAATTGATTGCTTTCTACGAAAATATAATAATATGTTCATACGGTTCTATTCTCGTTGCACAATAAAATATATGTCATTTCGGTTAGGTGAATGGTTAGGAAATACAATAGGAATTTTTGTTATAGAAGGTGTCCCAAAATTCTTTTTTATGGTAAAAATTATGTAATAAAATAAAAGATGGGTTAATTAAAAAAATGTTTGCATTTAAGTACAGTCCCTGAGCATTTACTTCTTTTAACTATATGTTATTAAAAAATACGTGAAAAGACAATATTAGAAAATATAAGTGTTGTGGCTTTTCAAACATGAATAAACTATAGTAAACAAAACATAAATTTGACGTTTATGGGTACTGTTCAAATTATGTAGTCGCCATGGTAATAATAATAATAATATGTTTATTCCAGCGTGATCAGGTTTTTTTTTAATCTGATTAAGGTTATGAAATAAATATAATGCTATGAAAAAGAAAACCAAGAAAAATATTAATAAATAAAAAAAGCTAATGAAAAGTAAAAAGTTCACACATATATACACACAAAATATAAATATTACATATATAACTACTTCAGTCACGGCCATTGTATATGTACCTATTCTGTAGGCGCTGCCATTCTGTAGTCAGGGAACCAGCTTTCCGTGAGAGCGCCGCTTGCACCAGAGAGTTGGTGCTGAGCTCCAGCCGCAGCTTTATCTCTCAGAAGCGGAACGAATCCATGTATACTGCCTTCGATAAACGTTGTAGATGCGCTGCAATAACGCGCCAATCTGAACAGTATTCTGTATGAGTTGTTGTACTGAATACTGTTCGAATTGAATAAGCATATAATGATTATGTGTTCAAATAAATAATACGATATCAATTTTTTTAAATCTTCTATTTCATTTATTTCATTTCATTCAATCGCTTCCTTGTCTATCACCAGGACTCAAATATCAAAAATAACATAGTTTTATAAAATATTAATGACTGTAGCTCTTTTTGCGTCAGTATCAATCAACCCAGAACAGATATAAAATTTTATCCTATACAAATGCACCCTTTGAATCAAAATTGTCAGCCCTTTCCGAATTATTATGTACGAGGGAGAGGAAAGCTTTGTTTATAAGTCAGTGCTGACAGCTTAAATCTGGAAGCGGTATTAGGATAGTCGAGGGTGTTTAAGGGTAGATTTTTAGCAATTATGCAAAATAATGATTGCTCCTAGAAATATTAAGCCGTTTTAATTGTGATATTCTCCAACTCTTACTAAGTCTGTAAGTATTAAAATTTTTATTTTTATTTTTTATTTATTTGATATTTTTACAATTTTTTATAACATGAATTAAGTATTTTACATTTTTTAAATTACATGGTTTTTCTTTCGCTTACCTCTCCAAAAAAGAGACTAGCTCTACTAATACTACAATAATTTTATATAATACCTTACATATTCTATTCATTATCCATTTGTGTACTTCTGAAGTGTTCTGTAATATTATTTATTTTCCAATTATGTATTTTTGAAGTGTTTATTTAGTTTCTTTTTGAACTCTTTTATATCCTTTATTTCCTTTAATTTGTGTAGGAGGCTATTAAAATTTTTTATCCCTAAATATTTAAAATTTTGCTGATAGTGTTCGGTGTTACATTTAGGGATTTTAAAGTTATTTTTAAACCTTAATGATGTGCTTGCTTTAAATTGTAAAGTGTTATTTTCTTTAATTAATTGAGATTTTTTTGCAAATGTTTTCTATTTTGGGAACTGGAAATTTTGCAAAAAGTGTTGAAAAGGTTGATCTTTTTTTAATATTACTTAGATGATTGTTCTCTGTTTTATTTTTACTGAGTTCATTATATTATTGTATGCTCTTCCCCATCCAATTATTCCATACTGGAGTAGTGAGTGAACAATAGCAAAATATAACTTTTTAAAATTATTTATACTTAAAACGTTCCTTAATCTTATGAATATATAAATACATTTTCTTATTCTTTTCACTAATTCGCTAATGTGATCAAAATACACAGAGATATTTGATTTCTTTTTTTTACCATCAAGCCGTTTTATCTTTCCGAAAGAGCGCAACACTCTTCTGTCCTGACATCCATTTCTCGCCTCATCCACATTCATAGATCTTCTTGTGCAAGCTCGTCGATTATTGATTATCTGGTTTACCTGATCGTGCATGACGTAAATGACAATGTATGGGTGACGCAGAGATGACAAAGAATGTTATTTATACTACTTTTAAAATTAGCAATAATTGTTGTTTTTTAAAAATAGATTCTGGTGAAGAAACAATGATATATATTTTTAGTTAATTATGATATCCTGAAGAAGAAAATAGTATTTTTCGAAACCGGTAGATATATTTAAACTCAATTTAGTGGTTAATAAGACAAAGATAATAAATAAAAAATATAATGTTATTTATTGTTATTCACTCATGGAAGATGCTCAAAATCTCGATGGATATAAGAAGTTATCCGAGAAGTGGGAATAGCATGGCAAAGATCGATGGAGGACCAAATAAAGTGGCAATGTCGCAAGGAGGCCTTTCTCCAGCAGAGTGGTCGACAATAGCTGATGATAATTTTAGTTTAATGTAATATTATGTACGACCGGAGACGCTCCGGTGTGATTAGAGCAAAGCTATCGGGCCGTCTCTTTATATCTCCAACGTCTCTTTATTTCCCATCTCCTTTCTTCTCTTTTTGGTTTTTGGTTTGGCACACATTTGCTATCATCTGCTCATGATCGGAAGCGAAGGCGTCTTTTAAACTGTATATTATGTAAATCTTTTTCTTTGATTGCTATTTTAATTTCATTTTTGTTAAATTGACATTGTATATTGGTAGTAATGTAAATTTAGACTTTCACTTATCTCTTAAAATGAACCCATCCCAGACATTTCAGAATAAATCATGAACCTGATAATTGACGAGAATCAGATGATAGGAAGGATAGAAACCTATATTTTAGCAACACTTCCATTTTTATCGCAGTAACATTATTGCCACGGTAATAAATAACTAGTTTCAATTTATTTCATTGAGTACAAGCGCTTGCTTTCTCCTACATCACAAACATTACAAACTGGTGTCACGTTCGAAATTGCCACGTCACTTGTTTTAATGCCAAGTACCTCATGATCACAAGTAATTTCCCTTACGTTGGTATCGCAATCTGTTTTGAATGTTTGTTTGAAACAGTCACCATTTATGGTTCTTTTTCAATTCATCGAGTAGAGCTGTCAAAATTACGCGGTTATTTGCTGCGGCCAGCGGAACTAAGATGTAACCGTGAGCATCCAACTTAACCAAAGTGTAAATACTTTTATGTTATTCAATCATTAGTGCATAATTTACAATAATTTGTTAATCTAACGCATGGTGAATAATCTTTACTTACTTTTTACTACTTCGCATTCGGCTTGCATTACTACCAGGGGCTATGTGATTTTTTACGGTCTGTCGGCCTGGATGCTGAAAATCAAATATTATGATGGTTCATGGAGATGGGATGCTACGATGGAATATACAACGGTCGAGCATGGATTAGAATTAAGCCATTCATTGTAACATCTTGTTGCTCGCGCCCAACCCGACGAAATCAGGATTTGTTAATGAGAATTGTATTCGGATTCTAACTTTATTTATGTTTCTTTTTATGATTAGATTCCATTATATAACGAATAATACATTTTTATTTATCTCTTCCAGGTATTATTAATAAATTTTTCCCAGTTTAGGATGAAAGCAGAGTGACAAATTAAGGTGGGTATGTGTTTCCGAGGTGAAGAATCCGCGGAACTTATGTTCACCACTGACTAGCCTGTGAGAGATTAGAACACAATACATTGCATCGTGTAAATGTAATGTAAAATATGAAATTCACATTTTTCCAGAGTAGTCACAGGAAATAAACATCTTTACATGTACATGCTCTGCTCATACAACTCCTCGCAGCGTGATTAAACCATATGTAAAGAAGACGTAAATCCTGCGCCAATAGATCTGCTAATGAACGAATTGCGCGATCTCCGGGTCGCGAGTCCCGCGGATTAGATTACGATGAATCCAGTCGTAAATCGGAATCGCCGCAGGGGAGGGAAAAAAAGGAAATAAGGGTACCTATATATAAAGGATAAGGTCGATGATGGGAAAGAAATTCCAGTCGAAGGACCAGTATCTTGGGTCACCGGGATTCTAATGGACTGCCCGCCTCACTTTGTGTATGGTGCCTCGGTCACCTCTGCAATCGACGCCGAGATCACACAAACGGTACGCGGATGGGAAGATCTCCGCTTCCAATTGAAAACGGCGATATCACAACTTCAGCCGTGCGTGCTTCAATGCGTGATCAAATACAATATCTCAAATTACAATTCTAGTGCACTGGAGCTGACAAATCCACACAGCGAATGATATCGTGATGTCGCGATCAAACAAGTATCAGTCACGTTGACGTCTGCTGACGTCAAGGTCACATTTTATACTGAAGACGAGCATTAAGAAGGTATGGTCAGGAAATTTGGACGGGGAAAAGGTGTCAATAACATGGGTCGCGGCCGATTCACAAGACGCGTCTAAAAATGTGTTACGAATTCGAAACACCACCTAAGCGCTATATGATTTCCGTTAAAGTAGATCGGGATGGACCGGAGAAAACTAGAGCTCCGCTTCGGTTAATGGAATTCTCGCAAACATATTTAGGTCGAGACGAAAATAACTTCCATTTTTTTTTATCAGATTTGTTTTATTTTACGTTTATAAAATAAAAAAATTATATTAATCTGTTACGTATGGTCTTCTATTATGTATAATCTTCTCCCATCTCACTGGCAGCTTACCAATATCTTTCTTATCAATTCTCCGGTGAGTAAGGTGGATGTAATAAATCAGACAGTAATAGAAATACAAGCTCAAGAATTTTTTCTTGAGTCACCCTCGCTGAATGTGGTCTCGCATTGTCGTGTAAAATAATAATGTATTTGGGATTGGCGAGTGCAGGACGCTTTTCATGTAGTTTTTCTTGAACTTTTTGCAGCTACTGAACGTACTTATCTGCAGTAATCGTTAAATTTGAATTCAACAACAACTCACGATAATTATACACAATAACGTCTTCTTTCTGATCGAGTGCCCGATCAGTTATTAGACCTTTACCGTATACACTGCATATTTTTCAGCTATCGCCGTAGTACTATTGTTTTGTTTGAATTCCCAAAACATTACATGACGAATATGCACTTTTTGATTCTCCATTTTAAGAGTCAGGAACAACACGTTAATGTATCATGCACCACACAAAACAGTCGTCAAAAGACTAACAAAACCCTTATAATGAAAGCAAAAACTCGTTTGTTCCGTTGATTCATAGTGAGTAAACACAAACAATAGATTCTAGATTCCTGCACCGGAAGTTATTTATTATTATTTTTGAGTGGAGACGAGCAGTTCGCGCTGTGGAAGCAGAATAGAGAACTGTCATGCTCAATTATGAGCACAACGATGGAGAGAAAGAAGAATAAAAGTAGTAAATAAAGAACGTTTAAAAATCTTAAAGAACCAAGTCGGTACCTACTACGTACATGCATGTAAAATAAATGCATATATTTTCATAAAATAAATGTAAAATTTCAGTTCCAGTTCGTTAAATTTTCCATTCGAGCCCTGCCCTATCTCACGATCATAACGATATTTAAAAATCTATCGATAACTCGAATCGAATAAAAATCTTCAATAAATTTATTCACGGGTTTGATAGATTGTGCGGATATGGTGAAACTGCGAGTGCGAGTTACACGGTTACTTCATTTAATTTTTAATTTAAAAAATTATTATTTTTTATTTATTATCTTTGTTTTATTAACCACTTGAATTGAGTTTAAATACATCTACCGGTTTCGAAAAATACCATTTTCTTCTTCGGAGTGTCATAACTAACCAAAAATATATTGCATTGTTTCTTCATCAGAATTTTTTTTTTAAATTTAAAAAAAAAACAATTATTTAAAAAATAAATTTAGTACCTAAACTCAAATTGCTGCTCAATACAAATTTAGTCGAATAATTTTTAGGAAAAAATTTTAGAATGGGACTCGTAGTTAAATTAAGTTGGCTGTTTACAATTTTTTAAATAATTGTTTTTTTTTTTAATTTTTAAAAATACATTCTGATGAAGAAACAATTCTATATATTTTTGATTAGTTATGACATCCTGAAGAAGAAAGTGGTATTTTTCGAAATTTCGTAGATGTATTTAAACTCAATTCAAGTGGTTAATAAAACAAAGATAATAAATAAAAAATATGAATTTTAACCACAAAGTTAATATTGCTAATTGTAAAAGTATTAAAAAATTATTCTTCTTTCTTACATCATCTGGCAATTTATTGAGAAACTCGATTGATCGTTGATTTCTGATTTCTTTTATCTTCTTGTGTGATGTTCGTGCACGTGTTAACTTGTTTCAATGTTTCATATAAATTCTACCGATGTTAGATTAGTAAGGATTTTAAATATAAACGTCATATTATTAAAAAAAAATTTTTAATGTTTAAACATTATGATTCTTCTATCATTTTATAGTCATTCAGCCTCCGATCAGAGTATATCTATTTTTTCTCAATTTTATTCTCAATTAATGGATATAAATAAAACAATGTTATAACTCTACTTGAGTTTGTATGCACTACTCGAGTTTCGAGAGAAACAGTTTAATACATCGACATGTGAAGTATTACACTTTAATTAATTAATTAAACTAGTTTAATTTAACAATATTAAAGTTTAATATTTCATTGTTATATTCCATTATGATACAACTCTACAAAGTTAACGCCGATTCTATCAACAATTTATTTTCAATGTTTAATTTTGCAGTGCTAAAAATTGTTACATCACTTTTTATATTAACCAAAAATAAAATTATATTAAGTAAACTATATAAAAATAATTTATTAAATAAAGTTTATATGAGGAATAATATTAGAGTTTTATACTATTTGACAAGACTCTCGGTATTAACGAATTTTCTAATCTTTCCCAGAAATAAGATTTTTTTAGCAATCTTTTTAGTCACGTGTCTTGTATTTTGTAAAAAATTCCATTTAGAATCTATTACAACTTTTATATATTTAATTTCAGTCATTTCCTTCAGACTTTCAGTCTACGTTCCTTGAATTCATTTAATTTCCAATATTCGTCAATATGTTATATTATTTATATTATAAGTTTTATAATTGTCTCATGAGACGTATATAAGTAAATCATGGGTAAATATTCTTATTTTGAAGTGTTTTAGTATTTCACTATGTCCTCTGTATACATAATAAAAAGGGTAAGTCCAAGAACAGACCCTTGTGGTACTTCTAATAAAATAAGGAGGGGGTCACACATAACTCGGGTACGAGTATTCCTTTTAAACCAGCCTTCTGATCCTCAAACATCTTCCAAAACAATTAATTGGAATTATGAACACGTGTAGTCCACGGGTTAGCCAAGTTATAAAAAAATTACAATAATTGAATTCTAAAGTGGTAGTGAATTGAAATACTGCAGAATGCATGAGAATCATAAAAGTAAAATTATGCACATTTTATGCTTTCGTGTAACGTGCCATATTGCAGGCGCGGCAAACACTGTTATACATTCTTTTATAGTTTATCAGAGGCGGTTCCAAGGTCTGTTTTTCATTAAACACGTATTAAAAACATTTTTGAAATTAAAAATAAACTAGCAGATGATCAATTGGTTGTCGCAGATTGCTTACTGATGGACTATTGTAGCGTTGTCTCAATAGCATCTATATTTAATATCTGTGTATAAATAAACTGTCGACGTAATTAAAATTATTCCATCTTTGTAAGTAAACTGTCAAAAAGAACAAAAATGACATATAAGAATCGTAGATGGACAATTTCTATCGTAAGTAAGATTTCTCTCTTACCATAGACAGAAAAAATATGACATATAATGTCAATATACCTAACCTGGACTGGAATTGCGAACCAAGTCTCATCTGATAAACAGTGCTATATGTTAATAGTGATATGGCGAAGAAAAGGAGAAATATACATTTAAATTAAAAATCTATAACGTAAAAAGGTTCATCAAAAAAAAAGCACTATGCCTATAACTTTGTAAAACTCTGATTGAAAAAACCTTCCTCAGAGATGATACCTTGTGACATTACCCTAGGTTTACAGATTGTGTGATCCCACCCTGTTTGCAGATTGTGTAATGGACCGCTCTCGGGACCGTACCTGGCACCGCCGGCCCATAAAGAATACCCCTACCAGTCGGCTCCACTATACGTAGCTCTGCGCCGCGGGCCTGACTTACTAGGGCCGAGCATTGCACACTATCGTGCTAAAATAATATTGTTTTATTAATGTAAATGGATTCAGATTCAGATCTTGAAAAAATATTATTTCTCACATTTTGCGTGAATATTATCTGATATTTTCAGAATTATGATGATGATAAAATTTTGTACTTTTATATTTTTTTGAATTGAAACAATAATGTTATATTACTTCTTAAGGGTATCAAACCTGTCCTGTATTTTAATAATTTTTTTAGTTGTCTGTATATACAGGGTGAATATTATGTTCCAGGTCGATTTTGTCTATTTGCATTTAGTAGTCGTAGAGAATAGTCGATTACAATTTATAATGAAGCATCTAACGCTTCAACAACATATTTTGCAGCTCAATATTTTACAGTTTTAACCCGTCACTCTTCTTTTTCTTGGTAGCCGAACTGGGTTGATTGAGCCTGCAACAGGACGGTGCCATATAGTGTTTTTTCCCGGCCGCATAATGTTAAAAGGTAGTGATATCTACTGGCTTCATCGATCACCTGATTTGGAGGCTCCCGATTATTTTCTGTGGTTAAAATTATGGTTATCACGTATTTATGCCACTGCCATAGGCAGTCACATTGCCAATGTCATATCTTATACATAATTGTAATAAACCAAGTAATTGATAAATAAAAACCTAATTAAAAATTTTTATTTAATTTCATAGTTCAATAATATTCACCTGTATTTGTATATAATATATGTATCTGATTTGTATATGCTGAACTTAACTAAAAATATGAATGAATCTCAATAAGTTTGAATTTGAGTTACCTGACCGTGCTGATATCCCAGACCCGTCATTTTTAGCATTTATATAGGTATAGGAATATGACACTCTTTATTTTGAACTGTTGTTTCTTATGGCGCCAGCTATATTCCGCTGCGCCGGTAGTAAGTAGTGACGTGAATAATACTAGATAGAGCTGGTAACAATCAAATATTTATAAGTTCAAATATGTTCTTAGATCTATCTGCGTTGGAAGACGTGGAGCAAAAAAGAGCGTTTTCTGCGGTCCGTCATACTTAAGCATTCTCCCTAACGTACCTTTCTATACGCACACTCTATACCCATTCGTTTCCTCATTCTATAGAAAAGTTTACAGATTTCTTATTATTATGATTAAATAACTTTTAATTAAAAGTGGCCGAATTTTTATGATGTAAAACTTCCTTTGTACATTCCCTTGTATATATTTTCTTTTTATAACATGACATAACATCTAATTCATATTTTTGATTTTGATTTGTATTACTTTATGCCAACCGCAAAAATACTTGTTCACAGATTTGGAGTTTGTAATCCAATGATTAATGACTCGATACTAGTCCATCGGGGTAAGTGCGTTAATTTTATAAACGATAAAAATGTCTTGTTGTAATACCAAAATGATATTGGTTCACACCATTATATGTATGCAGCAGAGACTTGACGGCGACAAGCAAAAAATAGATACACTGCTCGATAAGCTCCGTCTACGAAAGTAGATAAAATATTCTTCCGATTTTCAGACACATCACGCGCCAATAACTAAACTAAAAAATGGAACCACAACCGTTGATGAGTATTTGGCTGGAGACACGCTGGAGTCAGATCTGAAGGAGACCTAGGATCTAGACTTAATAGAAGTGCATTACGAGCTGTGTCTTATATAATTGCGATCACTAGGTGTCAATACGATATGAAGGAAGAAATAAGAAGTATAATATAATATATACTCAGATTCTCATACGGTATAGATTACTTCGTATATTTGTCGTGTAAATCTTCTGAATTAAAAAAGATTTTCTCATTCCTAGTGTAGAGCCAGCCCTGCCTGACAACCCCGATGACCTGATGTTTGCAGCAGATATTCTGTTTGCTTTTTACTTCCCTTATGTCCTAGAAAATGTTTGCATACAGTATTATAACATTGGTCTTCATTTTGTTTCAAAAATTTATTTGCATTGTTTAGTAAAGTAAAAATAATACTGTTTTATTGAAATTTTTCAACCAATTATCGTAACCTAACCTACCCAGGTAGGCCTCGCATGAAATGAGTCGTAAAATGTAAGTGTTCTACGAAAGTGAACCTCATTTCAATGAATATTGAGGGTTTCTTTTGTGTAACTTATAATAATACTTTTAAAATTAGCAATATTAACTTTGTGGTTAAAATTCATATATTTTATTTATTATCTTTGTTTTATTAATCACTTGAATTTAGTTTAAATAGATGTATTTAAAAAATAACGTACAATACTTTCACTAGTCATATAACAGTATAATTTAAATAAACATATATACATATTGTGACATTACAAACAGCCCCGTCATTTGTTTTAATGCCAAGTATCTTGTAATCACAAATAATGATTTGTTAATCTAATCGCATGATGAATGACGTTTCGCTTTGGTTATTTTCAATACTTCGCCTTCGGTTTACATTATTACCTCGGGCTATGTGATTTTCTACAATTCTGCATACGAATCCTATTGTGTCGGCCTTGATGCTGAGAATCAACAAACATGATGGATCATGGAGATGGGATGCTACAAAGGAATGTGCACGGATGAGCATGGTTTGAAGATATGCAATCTGTGGTAACATTTCGATCTTGTTGTCACTTGCCTGTATCGTAAAACGTCGAACTTAGGATTTGAATTGTATTTTTATTTTAACTTTATTTATTTTTTTAAGTTCCATTCCACTGTACAACGAATAATACCTTTTCATTTATCTCCCTTACGGCTGTTCAATTTGTATATGGATAATTGTGTGAAAGAACTGGAATGTATGAATGTAGGAGCAAAAATGGGCGATTTGATTGTATGCTGTTTATTGTACGCCGATGATGCAGTACTAATTGCGAATAATGAACAAGAACTACAGAGTAGAATGTACGATGTATGCAAGGAAAGCGACCTCATGATGAATGTTAACAAGTTGAAAATTATGGTATTCGAGAAGAAAGAAAGCAAGACACCGTGCTAAATACTTGTAAGTATTGAATGTTGGAACAAGTAGATGAGTTTGTGTATTTGGGAAGTATGTTTGATAGAAACGGAAAGGGTGAGAATGATATCGAAAAGAGGGTAACTGCAGGAGGACGGGGACGCTTTGAATGTAATTATATCTAACGGGAATTTGTTAACCGGGGCAATACTAGCGGTGCACAATATATGGATGTATGGAAGTGAGGCCTGGAGCTGGCAGAAGAGGAACGAAAGTAGACTGAATACAGTGAAAATGAAATAACGTGAGTAAGATTAAGAAAATATCACTTAGGTGGTTTGGTCGTATAGAACGTATGAATGAGGAGAGAATGGTAAGAAATATGGTGGAGTATGATTCTGCTAGAAGCCTCAACAATGGGCGAGCTTGTATAAGAAGATGTATGAATATAGATGAGGCGAGAATTGTGTGTCAAACGAGTGTGGCGCTCTATCTTCTCTGCCTACCCCCGCGGAGAAACAGCGTGATGGTAAGTAAGTAAATGAGGAAAGACCGTGCAAAAAGAATCCACCACGATAACGCTCGCCTTCATATCAAACGCCGTGTGATCGAGTCCATCGCTAGCGAGAGATGGGATTTGCTACGTCATTCGTCCTACTCTCCCATCGAGGCCTCCACGGACCACCACACCAACCGCTCTCTAATAAATTAGCAGGTTGGCAAAGTCTATAACGATTTGGAGGAATTTATGGAGTTGCCTCAAAAAATCAGTACTTCTTCGCCCGTCTTCCAAGCAAATAGGAAGCAATAATTGACATTAATGGTGACTACGCCCCCGAATGATAATTATATATAATATATTTTTATTTATTAATTTTGTTTTATTAACCACTTAATTGAGTTTAAATACATCTACCGGTTTCAAAAAATACAATTTTCTTCTTCAGGGTGTCATAAAACAAAGATAATAAATATAAAAATATGAATTTTAACCACAAAGTTAATATTGAAAATTTTAAAAGAATTATATATAAAATGTTTTTGTTTTTTGTTATGTTACAATTTTATTTATTTATTTATTTAGACTTTATTGACATATATTTTTGTTGTGTCAGAGGTGAATATATTATAATATAACATGACAAACATAAGATACAATTATATTGCTATTAAATACTCGTAGTTTATTGTGTGGGATGGAATAAACTCCACCTCTGATATATACAGCGTTGTCCTGGCTACTTTGCTAGACTGAAGTCTGTGTTGAAGTAGCCAGTTTTTTTCGTGCTGTTGTGGTGTTATTTAATACAAATTCGACAGAAATAAAAAAAAATTAAAAAATTAAATAAAAATGTAGTGAAAGTGTTGAAAAACTAGTGAATTATTAGTGTAGGCCATGCTTCTGATTGCTTAATAATTGAGTCCATATTTGTGTAATATTATTGGAGTCAAAAGATGCCCAGTTGTACAGTTTCGGAGCTAAGAACATGTAGAATCTTTGATAAAATGTCGCTGTTGCTCTCGGAACTGGCGTGTAGAAAATAATACAATGTAATTCTTAAAAACGGCATATAATTATGCATCAACCTAATAGTATTTCTTTCTTATGCTTAGTACTTGTGTTAATGAATTCGCGAGTGTTCAATAATTAACAATTACAATTGTAATTTTTAATATTTTTAAAGCACACTAGTTAATTAACTGTATTCGTTTCTGCTCACCAAAAGGTCACCAGTGACGGCATTATTAGATTCATACGGTACACATATATTGAGTCGATGTATTAATTTGTTGGTGTACTTGATTCCGATTTAATTTAAATGCATATTGTACTGATACAATATTATTATTGTACTCTTATATGATAGCAATTAAATTATTTTTAATCATTACATATAAACCACGTGTCTTTTTTTATTTATAATTTAATTGTTTCTGATAATAATAGTTTGTCAGTATTGTATTCTATAAAAACAAACGATTTCACTGGATTTCATAAAAACAAACGCTGTCTTGATGACTTTTTTTTACTGGCAATATGAAAATATACGATCAAATTCAACTGATAGATTTGATAATATATGCAATTCTCTCACGTAGCATCGCATTTGGGTGAACTACATTGGCTCTGTTTCCCTCCGAAAGAGTAGAAATTAAATTATGTCGGTTGATGTACAAGGCGATACATAACCTGGCGCCTCTGTATCTATAAGTGCACTGCATCCCAAACTTGAATGGTATGTGTCAAAATCATGGGACAGCCTTTATTTTAGTTACAGAAAGGACTGTAGAACCGACCAATTGTAAGTGGCATTTGTAGTGGCCAGCCTTTAAGCAAATTCTTTACCCTCTGTCATAAGGAAAAGTGCATCAGAAACTTTACTTTTAGAGACTAAAAATGCATTTTTTTACAGAATCATATTAATTAGTTCAAATAATAATTTTTCATTTTAAATAGAAAAATTGTGTAGGACTAAATAGTTTATTTTATTTTGAAGTGATGGGAATAGATCCCGTAGACTGTATCGATTAAAATTACTGTTAGTTAACGCAATCCGAATTGGATTCAAAAAGGAATAAAGGCAGATGGATCTACCCTACCTTGATATCAGTCTTGGAATTGACGTCAATTTTACACCTCCAGTTGACTCCCACTTTTGTGGTGAAGAACCTGCACTTTCAGATGCTGTCTACAATGTTCTAATACCGCTTCCTTTTCGTGGTCCGGATTTTATGCACAGCGCTACTTTCCACCGTTAAAATAAACAAATGTGTCGACAGATCCGCGTCGAAATGCAATATGAAATTTCTAATTAGTAGTGGGCCAGAAAAGGACAGGTATAAAGGTTTATTTGAACGACGGAATGCACATGGAATACTCGACTTGCGTCAACATAGAGAGTTTATTTAATGTTCATTCGTCACTTATTTTGTATTAAATACAAAACAGTTTATGTATCTTGAAGTAATATTTTTCACGAAAATGTTGGTGTATAAATAATTTAAATTATCCAATGCTATTATTATTATAACTATGAATTTATTCAAGAATGTACATGCTTTATTAATGTTTTAAATATAAATGTTGTAGATTAAAGCAATCACTTTGTGGTCTGACATATTAAATTAAATAAAATAACAATCATTATTTTAATTATCAAATTATTTCATTTAGAAGCCCTTGAAATAAAAAAAAGGCAATAAATAGTGGTAGGCCAATTCTTAATAATCAAATCTATATATCCATTATCCCCATATTAGGTAAGTTTCCTTCAAAATCTATATAATATTTTATAGTATTTTCCCCTTCCTTAATGTTCCGTCTATCTGTATATGTGTTCTGTCTCTCTCTTTCACATTTAATTTTACATTCATAAGTGCACTATTTTTGTATTTATGATCAGTTTTAAATACGTCCTGACGAAGCTTGAGACAAGCGAAACCGGATTACGTGTAATAAATTTCGTGGTTTCATACAAAGCGATTGTTATTTTATGTAATAAATTTTATGATTATTTATATAAAATCAAGATTTCGTGTCCCACAATCCCAAAATGCCAACCGTCACTGGTCGAGACCCATTTTCTAACAATATAATTGATGAATTAAATTACATTTAAATATCGCGTGACTGAAATGGGCGACGGATTGATGGATTGTCGAGCACAAATTGTCGTCGCAAATAATTACTTTGTGTATAAACGTTACGTACTGAACAGTAAATGTGATAAAATCGAAGCATCATCGCTCCCTTCAACAACATCCCGTCAGTGGGTCTTCAAATTCGTTTATCCGTGATTGACGTATTTTGTATGAGCTTGAAATGTGAATAATAATAATATTTCATGGTATATGCTGCCATATTTCATTTTGAGTCATTTAATCTTAAGTAAATTACTTACAGTGGCGTGCAGTAGGCATAGATTAAGGTTATGCTGTTACCATTGGTATTATACAATCATATATAATGTATGTACATACTACAATATATGTTGTACATGGGACTATGATATTTTTTCCTAAAAATTATTCGACTAAATTTGTATTAAGTAACAATTTGAGTTAGATACTAAATTTATTTTTTAAATAATCGTTTTTTTTAAAATAGATTCTGGTGAAGAAACAACAATATATGTTTTTACTTAGTTATGACATTCTGAAGAAGAAAATAGTATTTTTCGAAACCGGTAGATGTATTTAAACTCAATTGAGTGGTTAATAAAACAAAGATAAAAAATAAAAAATATGAATTTTAACCACAAAGTTAATATTGCTAATTTTAAAAGTACTATGAACTTTCATTTAGCCAACGTCTTTAGACAAAATACCATATATTTATTTGTAATTTTAGAGTACTATTAATAATGTTTTTAAAATTAAGTTTTAACGTAAAATAAAGCCTTCTTACCCACATAAAAAATGTATGGACGTTTTTAAGAACACTTTCTATGACTAAACATGGTTCATTTATTGTTTAAGTTGTTAAAAAAATAATTATTTCTATTAATGGTCAACGTAGGAAATAGTTCCACTAAATGCTTTTCATTTTTCCCAAATCAAAAACCAATCCATGCACCAAATTTAAAGAACAATCGTGAAATCAACACGTTAAAAACAGTAAGATAGTAAAATTCACGAATTAGTAAAAGAGGAAGTAGATGCTTTAATAATTTGTACGCAGTTGTAAAGTTATTCTGTTAAAGTTCCTTTCTAAAGTTATTCTGTTAAAAATACGACTCTACAAAACGGTTCAATCGAAAGAAATTATCAATTCAGTAAATAACCAATTATGTGACTCGAGTAATTCGCTAGCTTAATGATAGAACAAAGTAATATGAATAGGTCAAAGCGGCGAATGCGTAAGAGCACCGTGGGTACAGCGGTGAGTTGTCATGGTAGTTTTTATAACTAAAAAATTAAAGTCTCTACTGGTACACAAATGGCGCTTAATGTAAAATAATGTTTCCGTTTATGTTAATCCAATTATTTGTTTATATTTGCTTCTCAGAATTTTTAGTAATGCATAGATTTTTTGCTTGTATGCACTGCACGCCCCTGGTTACTTATAATATTTATACAATTGTAAAAGCATTTTGTGCTTAGCTTGGCTTTTCTCGTTTTCATGATAGAGACAACATTTACGCATATTTTTGTGAAGATTGTCAAATTAGACACTTTGAAGTCATTCCTCGTTACCCAGTGCCGCCCAAAATCTCAACAACAATACATCGAAACGCAACGCAAACGATCACTTTTCCCCTAGCCACCTTCTCGGAATCACCTCCAATGATCTTTGCTAGTCACAAACTTTAACTTGCAAGTTAACCTTAAAACAGTAGAAAATTTATTTGTGCATCATTCTACGATATACGCCAACTGATTGTAATTCCTGTTTCATTTAATCAACCTACTCTAGCAGCAACACCAACACCTGTACTCACACGTAAGCTCCGTAATATTAATATATATTACGACATTCTTATGCACACTTGAGAAGCTGAGGAACTTTAGGGCCCTCAGACTCACATTAAACAAATTCTTCTGATATTCATAACCTACAAACATCTCCCGAATTTCTTCCACTCTTACAGCACCCTCTCGTGTGAACATATTAATTTATTTTCTTAAGACATATATACCAATTATAAAAATTATACAATAAGACAAGTAGTAATGGAATGATACAAGGTAGATACCAAATCAATAGTAATTCTTCTTCTTTCTTTAACGATCTCTTGAGATTCGAAAGTCCACGATAGCAGCACTCCGGAGCTCTATAGATCCCTTGATATCGCCTCAGTGGCCAGTCTACCGGACGCCAAACTCCTCTTGCAGATTTGTTTTGATATTACCCGCCCAACCTAATTTTGGTTTGCCCCTATGTCTCGATACTGTTAGCTTGTGTCATCTACTTTTGCCCACTGTAGTTTTCTTGGTTTCACCTATTTCCAGATATCCGGAGTGATATACCATTCCCAAAATAATTAAAATACTTAGCAAAAACTTGATGCTAGACTGGTCGCTTCGCGGCTATTTTTCATTGTTAAAAATATACTTTATTAACAAAAAAAAGGAACCATGGTACGACATACATTAACCGATTAACGTAAACAATAGCCAATCAGATATTTACGTAATGTACCCTTTCTGCGCTAACACGACACACGATACATGCCACAAGTAGCGAGCGACGAGTGCCAAATGCCGAACTATCCGACACCACCTGGCGACGGATTATACAATGCAGTAAAGTGGTTCGTGCATTGGCTACAGAATGAAAATTTACACCATAATACGACAATGTGGTGGTGGCTACTTGCAGTTTAGACACAATACCTAATGTAAATTCCGCATCCCTTGTGTTCTAGAGACAAAAAGCTTTACACTAGCTAAATAAATTCGCGATTTCCTTCGGAGACCAGTCATAACACACACTACGACATGGCGTGCGCTCGAAGCGAGTCAAAATACATATACATCTTCCGAACGTCTACGAATTGCGTAAACACATAGATTCAAGCAACAGTGGATTCTAACATTCGTTCCGTATTCACATCGGCAACGAACGATACAAAAAACGACTTTATTGCTTATGTGTATATCGCATAGAATAGCATACATAATCCGAAGCGAGCGGATTGTTTTAAGATACTTGTTTTTGACAGTTTGGCTTGAATACTTAAAGCCGAATTATTGAGACATTGAATATCGTTCAATTGTGTTATATTTAATATTACGTACATACTTATTATATAGCATCCCTTGCACGAGAAGTCACCGACCGTCACTGATAAGTACCTTTAATTTTTATTACCATCTTTGGAATGCCACAGTCTTCTGGAGGATCAAGATCCTTCACATACTCCGCTGCTCTTATCGGTCGAGCTTTAACAAACGTCCTGGATTGAGAATTTCTGTACTTCGGGCTGTTCATAATGCAAAATGGAGAACACCAAGATGTTTGTTAACTTACAAACTTTCTAAGATGTTTCTAATACTTGTATAGAAGGTATCCTCAGGTTCTATGAGATAACCATATGATTATAAAATTAATGTTTTTGTTTGAAATGTCGCGATTTTTAGAAGTTAGGAATAAATAAAAATGGATTTCCTCATAATAAAGTAATTAATATTAAGGAGAACACATTCTAATTGTGAAGTTTTAATTATTCAGAACATATGTCTGTGATATTTTAAATACTAATTAAATCTATTAATTACAAAAATACACATATAAAACCAATTTTATCGAAAAATATTGTTGTTGCGCTACCGAAATTCGGCTCTGGATCTTTCTTCCAATGCGAGGTAGGTGCATTACCTACTATGCTACAGCGACAGTATTTTTGACGACATATTTTTGAACCTAGTGTTACACTTTTTCAAATTAATACACCTATCGTTCCATTATTTGAAAGCCATCTACTTTGTTTTTACGATAGATAGATGTATTTGAAAAAGTGTAACATAAATTTGTCGTCAAAAATACTGTCGCTGTAGCATAGTTGGTAATGCACCTTCCCCGCATTGGAAAAGAGATCTAGATTTGAATCCGGGTAGCGCAACAACAATTTTCGATAATATTGATTTTATATGTTTATCTTTATAATTAATACATTTAATTCATTTTTTAAAGAAATTATTTGTTATAAAATATTTTCTCCGTAATTTATTCAATATTGTACGTTAGAATTGGTACAAAGTAACAAAAAATATTTTTATTATTTGTAATGTTTAAAAAATGTTTTTTACACAATTTTATTCGGATTGTATTATTTACCTCTAGCCAGTTTCAGAGCAGAATGAACAATGAACAAATAATGACATGAGTTAGATGAACAAATTGAGACATTCACATAAGAAACACTGAAACTGTACCGTGCGATATGACAAATCACCTCGTTAATTAATCAACGAGCTGGTCATGTTTCTCTGCAATACTTACACGATTTTCTATTCTCTCCCGGGAAGTTGTCAATACAATGGAGGTTGTTCAGCGTAGCGCCGAGGAGCAAGTTAGTTCACAACTTCTGCGCTGCGAACATCCAGAGATCTTATTCCTAAAATACGGACAATTTCCCGGGACAGGGATAGCAAACACGGCATTAAAATACTCATACCTACATAAAATACAACACAAGGCAACAGATAAACAACTTCACATCAGTGCCGATATTCTACATGTTTCTTATCAACGAAACTATTCAATACACTTAAAACTAATTGTAAATCATATTAAATTTGTATGAAACCACGAAATTTATCATTTATTATTATTATTTCAAGATTCATCAGGACGTATTTAAAACTGATCTTAAATACAAAAATAGTGCACTTATATATATATATATATATATATATACATAAAGAGGGAGATAAAATATAACATTGTACGCGAAAGAGAGAGACAGAATACATATACAGATAAACGGAACATTAATGGATGGTAAAATAAAGTGTTGATGGATATTAAATTGATTTCAAAGGAATCTAATGTGAGGCTAATGGATAAATTAATTTGATTATTAAGAATTGACTACCACTATGTATTACCTTTTTTATTTCAAGGGGTTCTAAATTGTCCAACCGGAGGCCAAACTCGTTTTTATGGAAGATATTGACCGCTGTGGTATTATCCAAAAAAATGGTCTTTTTAATAATATGGTTGGAAAATTTTGAGAAACCATTACATTTAATATGTTCTTCGAAACGAATATTGACATTTAAATAAGCGAAACCGGTTGACGTACAATAAATTTCGTGGTTTCATACAAACTGATTGTTATTTTATTTAATATAATAAGTCAAACCACAAAGTAATTGCTTTCTACAAAAATAAATCGTTAAATAACCAAAAAATTATTCTAATACGTACCGCAATCCTGGGAGAGAGTTATAGTGTGGCAAGGCGAATAATCATCAAATATCAGCGAATTTTACAAAAATTGATTTATTTTAAATATCGTCATTGGCAATACGTACGTACAATGATATGCTTCATCTATGGCTTTATTACCCCTCCATAGGAAATCTGTCACTTTACTGGCGAAAAATCTTCGGTAATGTAAATTAAACAACGAGATCATTATCAAACGAACTCTCATCGCTGAAATAGCGGGATATTAAATGATTCATTGTCGTATATAGCAATTTTCAAAGTATTAATTTATCAGATGACTTTTGAAATAACTGTGAAGAGTTCACTATTTTTAACTGACGAGCATCAAATAGACAGTCTATAAAATGAGATTATTCTAGGCACATATGGCAGAAGTAGACCTGGAAGAATACCATAATGCTGAATAGATGCGGTGTATCTGGCTGGAAAGACCTTGGAGTCAGCTGTAAGGGCAAGTACCGAGACATATACTATCACTACTGTTATCTATTGACTACATTTTTTGTTTTATCGTTTCATCACTGTATTCTTGTGTCTGTGCACAATAATTAGATTATTTTTGTCTTTTATCTTTTTATGAAAACAGTTTGCGGCAAACAGTTTATAAACCCTGTCTTATAAAATATATGAACGGACCGTGTTAAGTAAATAAACTTCAGTAGAACTTGGTGTGAAGCGTTATACAAAGAATACCAGATCTCAGTTTCTAGTGTGGGTATCTATATGTTTTTTAGTAGGTATATGTTATAGTAAAATATAAATTCACTAGTTGAAGCATGCAGATCATCGTCATTATCATTTTTGTCTCCTTATCCTGAGAGGATTGTGGAGCTAAAGTTTCGACAAAACGTCCCCTATCTTGCTTCACTTCACTTCACTTCATATTTCTAAATACTAATTAAACGTGTTAATTAGAAAGATATACATTTAAAATCAATTTTATTGAAAAGTATTTTCGTTGCTAACGGGATTCGAACCTGGATCTCTTTCCAATCCGGGTAAGGTGCATAAACCAAATACGCTACATCAGACAGTACTATTGACGACAAATTTTCGAACCTATACGTTACACTTTTCAAATGAATACATCTATCGTTCCATTATTTGAAAGCCATCATCTCAAATACTTTTAAGTAAACCGATAGCAGACGCCAGAATTAACAATGCATTTTTATTCCTTTTTGGACACATTGATATAACTTATATATTATTAGAACACATTCTTATTGTGAGGTTGTAATTATTCAGAACATAGATCTGTGATGTTGGTCAATGGATCTTCCCCGGATTGGAAAGAGATCCAGGTTTGAATCCTGGTAGCGAAAACAATTTTTTTTGATAAAATTGATTTTATATGTTGTGACGTCATATTTCATGCGTCCACCAGCTCGCTCAGGGAATATAACGAGGTGCGTGGTTATGATGCACAGAATTCACCGGGTAGCCTGCCACTCACATTATCTACCATTCTCAGGGAAAATAATACTCAGATACGAAAACATACAAATTATAAGATAGAATGTAGTAAGAATCCTGTCACTTTAATGTGATTACATAAAAAGATTGATTGGCGAGTTTTGTCTTAATAAAATAATAGAGTTAGTAATACCGCGTGAACATTTAAATCGACAAATTGTTATCTTAAACTAACGGTGAGATAAAACACTTAAATTCATTGGATTTAAAATGTTCACCTAGGAAATTATATTACAACAATTTAAATCCCCTGATGAGTTTATCAGGACAAATATAGCAAAAATCTTATCAAATAAATGTGATCAACAAGATTAGCAAGTCATTATTTGAAATTAAAAAGGTGAGAATAAAGACTACGATACTTCAAATATTAACAATTTACATTAAAATTCGTTTTACAACCATTTAAACGCGAGGTGTCTTTGTTCTTCGGCAGCGAACCGTCTTCGTTCATTGTTAATGTTCCGAGGCACCCGTAAATACTTATATCTCCTTACTCAAAACATCAGAAAGGTTGGATCATCTTCTTCCATTTGAACTCACATGGAATCCTTTGCGTCTTTTTCTGTTGCAAAACAAATTCAGTTATGAAATAATAAAGCGGAGGAGACCAAATCGTATCCCCATCCTGCTTTGTTCATGAGAAATCCTTCATGCATAAAAAGTATCGTCATCTACATGACCTCTCTGCTATCATATAAGAAAAGATGCGTTCATCCTGCAAGCATACAAACACAATAGCAAACAAATATCCCAATATGGTGCGGATTCCCAATATATTTGATTATTCTCACCCTTCCTTAATTCAAAACGAAATCACATCTTCGTGATTTTTAGCATCGGGACAACTTTCTCGTGCTCGTCAAAACTGTCAAAAGAAAGAACGCTAGCGAGAATTTTTTTCTTACTAGCTCCAGCTTTTTCTTACTCCCAACAACTCAACTCCAACACATCACAAGATGTGTTGGGAGTTGAGTTGTTGGGAGTATTTGGTTGGTTACCAAATATGACGTCATAATTGTTAATTTTTATATTGTATTTTTATAGATGTATGTATATTTTTCGTATTTGTTGTAAACAAATTCTTACATCTAGTTTATATTGATCTTGTATAATAAATGTTGAAAGGCACCCCCATAATTCAAGGTCTTTCTTATTTGGGGGTGCATAACTCTACTATTGTTTTTTTTATTGTCGAATATATAAATAAACTATTAAGGTTTCTTAGAAGACTTCTAGCACCTGGTTTACTGTACTTGAGATGCTCACTGAGGTAAGTTATCATATTATTGAATTTAAATTATAATATATTATAAAGTATGTGATTGTTATGATTAGAAATGTTTTATTATTTTTAATCTACGTTTTAATATATTTACGTTTGACAAACGTTGAAATGATCAAAATTATGTCATCCCACTCCCGAGATCACAATAATCTCGCTTCATGAACGGAATATCTCAAGATTTGCAGAAGGCTTTATCTGAAATACGGTATAATCTCACGTACGCAAATTGATTTAATTATCCTTGACTATCACAACCTCGACCTGTTCATCTCCCCCAAAGGGTGACTCCTCAATTATTGATGTTTCGATTTCTTTTGATCTCTGCCTAAGGGGTTGTCGAACAAACCGACCGGTTTAAAAGATTTATATCATTTGTTTCAATAATAATTTTTCCACCTGTTGATGACGCTGTTTTCGAGGTGTGTTGTGTCCATGTTTCATGCCTCACCCATTGAATCGTATATTCTATTGAAGTGAGAAAGTGAATTCAAGAGTCATTGTGGAAGTAGACTTTACCTTTGACCTGGTATAATTTATTATTAAAACTGGTTTCAGGTTTTCACAATCGCAATTCGCAACCGTATCGGCAGAACCCTATCACTTGAACCGTAATTATTTGGTTATTCAGAATGATGAGATTCGCATGGAATATTCAGGGATGAATTTATAGTGTGTTCGAAATGGAAAATTGAACAAATCAAACCACTCGATTATATTCGTAATTGTACACTTATTTTTGATCAAAAAGTACACAATTACATTGCAATACTACTGTTACGCGAATGACAATATTATCGGAGAATTCATATAAAGGGTGTTTTATTAGAGGTATAAAACTGTAAAATTAAATAAAATGAAATATTTTCGACCACTTTTTGTAGCAGCTTAGAAAGTATATCGACAATAACACGACAAATGTTGGCTTTCAAGTTTTCTATCGTCTCTGGTTTATCGGCTTAGACTAGCCACTTTATATATCCTCATATAAAATAATCCAAAGGTATTAAATCACACGATGTTGGAGGCATATTCACAGGTCACTAGCGTAAGCCTATTCATGGTGAAATGGCAAACCAAACTGACCACAAATCAGCTGTCAGCTGTCAAATTGTCTGTCGCTGGAAAAAGTGTTGCCAATTCGAAAAATAAACCTTTACCTGATGCATCTACCTAGTTCAAATCTGTCACATGATATAGTTTGTATAATACATAGTGCATCATATGTATATTATACAAACTATATCACCAGACGGATTTTAACGTCTAAAAGAACACATGCATACTATAGTGCTATATACTTTAAGAACACGTGTTCTTAAGTACAGTATAATGGCCTATTTATATCATGTCTGTCACACGATTAAATAGCACATAGTCATAGTTAGAGACTCCATTTACTTGACATCATCGACTGCTCCTGTATCGAGTATTGAAATTTTAAAATACTCGACTATACCAGAGTACTTTCCAATACACCAAAATAGCTATTAATAATTCAAATGTATACACATATAATAAATTGTCTCACCTAATATCAATTATTATATCCATTACAGTACAATACATAACACAAAAATTTTCACACATCTCTTTTACTCTCAACGATTCACAAGGAACTGATTTAACTTTGAAAGTGTAAAATATACAGATTTTTCGTTTTATAATTTCCACGGATGGATTAGAACAAATACAAACATATATAATTTCCTAGTTTTCAACACGCCGCAGCTGCATCCATTAATCGATAAATCAAAATAATTTTTTCGATATTTTATATTGTTTGTTACCATTGATAAGACAAGTCAGGAGGACACGAAGACACAAAAGAAATAGTTCCATCGTATCTTATTAACATAGCTAACGACTGAAACTATGCAAAAAATTATGCCTAACAGTAACCGCTTTAACTCGTCCAGTAAATTCCAAATGCGGGACGCAGCTAAATATGTAACTTTTTTTTTTAAATATCTCGTCATTTATAATTTATAATCGAGTATTTTACAAAATACTCGATTATTGAGTACTTAAAAAATGGACTAGTATACCTCGAGTACTTGAATTAAAGACTAGTTGTTGACGTAATTACCTTCGATAGCTAGTTATGGGTCTTTTATGGGTATTGTCGAATATATTAATTCAATCCATGTAAATAAAAGATACCAACCTTTGTGAAACTGGACTGTTAGACGCCGATCGTCGCTCTCCTTGCAGTGTTGAATCTTCTTAAACTCTGCTGGTCAGCCTACTTTATATAACCGATAACCGAAAAATAATACACAAAACGTTTTTATATCGCCGCCGTAAAATATATCTCATCAGAAGCAGTTTCGCTTTTGTTTCTGTTTTAAATTGACACATATTTAAATATTAATACAAGCCCTACATACCGAAGTATAAAATGCGTAAACAATAGTCACAGTGAATATTTTAGGACCTGTTTTCTTGAATAAATCTAACGTGTATCAACTGAGTTTTTTATTGACGGAGTACACCCTGAAATTTTAATACACATAACCTTTACGCATCTGTCTACAATCATTATCAATCAATTAAGATCATATGAAAATTAAAAAAAACCAGCTTCTGAAAATTTATAGATAACACGATAATATATTATTTAAATAATTATACGAAATGCTTTCTTTAAACCACTATTTATTAATTATTTGACATGTTTCAATACCTATGGTATCTTATTCAGAAAACAATGTATACTGAAATTAAAAATACATAGATTAAAAAAAAACAAAAGTGGTGGATAAGTAAGAAATAATATGAAAACAAATTTAAAAGGTGACTGTTGCAAAGAGAATTTGGTTATTTATAATATTTAGCTTGCTTTTAACACTTTTTCTTATTTCTAAAATTTAAAATTTATCTAACTGTAAACCTCTAGTATTTGCATGTACAATTTCTAAACTCTTGTTAATATCAAAAGAATAGTTTTCTTCCAAAAGGTGATTGGAAAATTCTGAATAATTGTTGCTACTTAAGTGTTCCTTAATTCTAATATTAAAATTTCTGCAAGTTTTACCTATACAAAAATAATTGCAATTATTGAAAATTAATTTGTAGACTCACGATTTTTTTTTAAAATCGCCGTTATCCTAGTTATTTAATATATAATTCTTTAATTTGTTATTAGTGTAAAAATCTGGTACTATAGAATTTGGAATATTTTTTATAATTGAATTTGAAGTAAGATTATTCAAAAACGATTTTTCTCAACTGCTCCCCACTATCAATAATTGGTGGGTAAACATAAGATCTGATAAACTTTTTCTTTTAACAAATTATCTACTAATTTAATATTAAAACCATTATTAATTGTAATTTGTTTAATAATGTTTAATTCTATGTTGAAGTTATTTATGGATAAAGGAACATTAACTAATCTAAGCGTAGAATGAAAAGCTGATAATTTTTGAGAAAACGGATGATTAAAAGTATTAAGTTTTACTAGGTCAGTGTAAGTATCTACACGAAAAATATTAAATTTTAGTTTATTTATATCAAAAATAGAGGATTTCTGTGGAAGATTTAGTTTGACCAGGTAAACCAGATACTGGATTCTGTTAAAAGCCTCGACAATCGATAAGTTGTGTGAATTTTGTATGATTCGGGAGTTATGAGTCATCTTCTCTGCGTATCCCCCCGGGGATGGCAAGTTAGTTATTAACATATTATGTGCTACCAGTACTGTCTTTTTCTCTAAATTATTTTGCGAATCCAAAAATATAATAAGTTTTCAGAAAAAATTTCCATCAATTCGAGTATTCTTCAACGTATTTTATGGCATCAAAACGAAACCCTTTGAGTTGGAGTCCTTTCAACTAGTTCTCTGCATATTTCCATGTACCATTCACTTGACAATTTGGTATTTGTACTCTGCATACCTGCCATTTAAGGTAGTTTATTGAATGGCGCTATGAACTTCCGCGAAGGACCAAGGCGACTGTTCAATAGGATCGTATTATTTGTGTAATTTATATGTCGATTTATTTTCTAAGCCCGTTCGTGAGGACAATTTATTTTTGATGAATTTCAAAATAAATTGTACCCTCGTAAATATTACCTAAAGCAATTTTCATTAAAAAAAAGTGTACAAAAAAATGTAGTCATGTTGAAAATGGATATAGAGTGGGCCAAAAGTCACCAGAACATTTAAAAGTTAAATAACGTTTTGTATTTTATACATTTATTGTCTTTTAAGGTGAAAAGATTTCGCATCTCAGAAAAAATAATATACCTGCCGCCAAATTATTTACCATTTATGACTTTAGGACTCAACTTTCTATCGACCAAGACGACGTCTGAATTTAAACATTTGATACGAAGATGCCGCTTTCCACACACCACGCTTTCTATTATAAACATAATATATCCGCCGCCACATCGTTACCAAATTGTTTATTCTTTACACCTTTATGACTCAACCTTCCCTTCTGACTAGGCCAACATCTGAAAATGAACAAAGATGCCGCGTGCCGCATACCACCTTTACCATGTAAAATGTTACCCGGATTATCTGTCACTAAACTGGCATCTGTCATTTCATAACATGCACATATATTTTAGTCTCCATGATTTCATTTTGAGCGTTTTCCACTGTATTTATTTTTTACATTAATGTTTTAACCCTAAATATATTTCCATATATGTAAATAATAAATATTAAGTGTCAACGTGAGTAGTGTTCGGTATTTATGACAAATCCACAGATCGCCGGTCGCCGTGCGCGTGTGGATGCTCTATTAGGTTCACTATACCAATCTGCCCCCCCCCCCCCCTCTCTACATTACCTTTACCACAGAAAACGACTTTTCTGTGCACTGTCTATGACTTTTGAACTGTCAAGTAGAGTGGATATCATTCTATGTGCTCGTTACTAACTTGAAATATTTGTAAAGTTACTTGTTGCTAATGTATTCGGTACCTCGCATGTGCGTACCGAAACCGCTATTGTGGATCACAGTGCTTCGTGCTGATCATTGAAGAAGGTTCCTGTAATTCAGAAGCTGTGACTACAGGAGAGAAAATTCAGGTAAGTCGTGTTCGTTCAGATTGGTCTTCGAGTCTTGTTATGTTCTTATACCAAATCTCTATCACCTTTCATGACATATGAGGACATAACAATAAAAAAATTACAACAAATTTGCCAACATTCTACAAGTTTCTCGATGCCTCTGCGTTGACAATTTTTGCGGCTGTATTCCCTTGATTAAACGCGAACAGAAGGAAATGTCGGAAGTGCTCACTATTGTCTACTAGACATTCCATTTTTAATGCGTGTAATTAAATTAAAAAATAAATATAACGTAAAAAGAAAACAAAAAATCTTGTAGAGCAGAAAGTTTTCTTTCCAATGAACCAATTTGTTTGACTTATGCTAATACCTAATATTCAGGGGCGTGCAGTGCATACAAGCAAAAAAGCTGTGCATTAATAAAAATTCTGGGATGTTTCCCGTAATATAAATTGAATAATTGGATTAACATAAACGGAAATATTATTTTACAATTAGTGCCATCTGCGCACTAGTAGAGACTTTAATTTTCAGTTCTAAAAACTACCACGACAACTCACCGCTGCACTCATGCCGCTCTTTTGTATTCGCCGCATCAAGCTATTTACATTACTTTATTCTGTCTTTAAGCTAGTGAATTACTCCAGTCATATAAATGGCTATTTATTTAATTGAAAATTCCTTTCAAAGGAGTTACAGCTGCGTGCAAATCATTGAAGTAACTACTTCCTCTTTCACTAATTCGTGAATTTTACTATCTTACTGTTAGTAACGTGTTGGTTTCGTGATTGTTCTTTAAATTTGGTGCATGGATTGGTTTTTGATTCGAGAAAAACAAAAAACATTTGGCGGAACTATTTCCTACGTTAACAGAAATAATTATTTCCTTTAGTTATTACGTGAAGGATTTTCAAACAATAAATTAACCAAGTTCAGTCATAGAAAGTGTTCTTCCAACGTCTATACATTTTTTATATGGGTAAGAAGGTATTATTTTACGTTAAAACTTAAACGTAAGTCGTATAAATGACGGATTTATTTTGTCTAAAGACGTTGGTTAAACGAAAGTACATATATTGTATTATATGTATGTTTGAATAATGTCATTGGTAACAGCATAACCTAAATCTGTACCTACTGTACCCCACTGCTAATATTATATAATATATAAACAAAAAGGTACTAAATCTTTAAATGGTGAAGTTTCTTTTGGCCCACTTTGCATTATACTTTAATTTCTGGCCAGCAGCCGCGTTCCTTAACCAGGAAGTATTATAAGGGAATTAAGTTTCCTATAAATGGGGTTGAATCAACTGGGGAAATGTATGATATGCGATTCCTAAATTTTTTTTTTAAGTAGTAGTTATTTATAAATAACGCATGGGGCACATGCTGCTCCATACTAAGATCAGCGTGCTTAGTTGCTAGACGGAACATAATTTTTAAAAACCAATATAAACAATAAGTTGATAAATAATATTTTAAACAAAAACACTATTTACCTTCACTAATATTTTATTTATTATAACGTTTTCTCCATTTTCAGTAATATTACTAATATTAAACTTAAGACTAAAGGACTACGTACTACTTAGGCTTGAGGAGTGGAGGGAAGGGGATTATTAGAGTTGGGTAAGTGTAGGGGCGTGGTCAACAAGCGCAGGAGATGGAACGTAATAGAAGGTGTTTGAATATTGACGAGATTTTTGATACAACTAATCGTTAAGTTTTCTAGTTTATTTCCTTTTTTACGTCATAATAAATAACAGATTTGTGAAAGTAAACAGTGTTTATATTTTGATTATAATTTAAAATTGCCTTACAAAAATTTCGAAAATATAATAAATTGCTGTTATAATTAAAGTTTTTGAATAGTTAGTTCAAGTACCTAAGTACGAGTGTATACCTATCGCTAGTCTTGCTTCAGATGACAAATTCCTATTAGAGAGTTCCGTTCAGAACACCCCACTATATTCCCCGCGGTCACCCTATGCTGTAATAAGACACATGTATGACCTAACCGTGTTATTGAGCACTTGCTGGTGGAAAGTCTCCAAGGGATAAAACCGCACAACTAATTAAACTGGACTGTATTACTGCCAAAATAAAAAGTGCTCATTTTTCTGCTACCGATGCATTTTCACGTCACGTCACGATGACGTCACATCCAATCAGCACCATTCCCGCTATGTGTCTACCGATCAGCGGTTTTATAATAGACTAGTCGCCATAATTTGCGTTCGTTTTAGTTACTAAATTTTTTAATTAAATTAATGAATTGCTCCGGGACGTGCACTCAACGTAATCAAAAAAATCTGTGCTTAGGATAACTGTTGACGCAAGTCAAGTACCTACTTCCCGTGCATTTCGTCCTTCCAATATAATCCTTAATATATACCTATCCCGCTCTGAATTCGCCAACAGGGGGACACCGAACTGTCAAAATCTGTGTTCTTTTTTACCGTCCAAAATCAGCGCCATGCTTACGGCGAAGAGGTGTTCTCGACAGTTCCGGAAGTGCAGTGGTGTCTCAAGACGGGCAGAATTAAATATGCCAAGAAAATGAAAGGGCAATGGGCAGGCCATATTTCTAGGAAGATGGGTAATCGTTGGATAAATGCGGTCATTTATTGGTACTCGAAGTGAATCAGGAAACCGATAGGCTGCTTGACACGTGACAGTAATTAACGATGGACAGAAAAGAGAGGAAGACACTTGGGGAGACTTTCATCCAGCAGCGAATAGAAAATGGCTAATAATTATGATGATGAAATATAATATCTGTAAAATAAATTTTAAAATTAATATTACAACCTCAACCTTGGATTACGAATGTAAATAGTCAGATGCTTTGTGTTCTCTATATTAAGTTATGGAATGGAAGCATGGACACTTGCTTAGGAATTGCAAATTTTGACAAAAAAATAAATTTGAATATAAAAATCCGATCGAATTGGAAATTTTCATATTATTTATTGGTCAATTAATACAAATAATAAAAAAACTTTTTTTTTTCAACCTATATAACCAATTTACCCTATAACACTTTCATTGTGCATTGTGGTCATTAGCTAATTATATGAGTTTAAGAAGTCTCGTCCTTATACGTTAAATTATCCATACTACCCATGTTTCGAAAGAGGTTTACTAAATATATCAAATAACGGCAATAAATTAAATCTGCTTCAATTTACCTCGTTAAATAATATCGATAATTTAACAGAAAACCAATGAAGAATAACTAAATACACACTACACACCGCACAACCGTACTCGAGAAAACAAATCTCAATACTGATCCGTCAGTTTTCGGACATCTCTTTGATGCAGCCGCTATTTTTCTATCGGATCGGCGTCTGTTAAATTAGCGACCGAATGCATCGGTTCCTTTCATGAAGGCGTTATTTCTCTACATCGCTTTCTAGGAACGATCCATTCGAAACAACCCTATTGTTCTGCGATTACTCATTGTGATAGTAACAATACTTCTATATATTTATAATTCTCTATGAAATTTCGGAATTCTAAATTATATTTATGAGAACGAATTTCGGAATTCCCAAAACTTCGAAATTTTGTATGCACTTGATGAAATGATAGGGCAACTTGAAGCATATGAGGTGTAGATCTACAGAAGAATAATTAAAATAAGCTGGATAGATAAAGTTACGAATGAAGATGTTATGGTTCGGATAAATAAGTAACTATTTAAAACAATAAAAATCCAAAAACTTGAATGTCTCGTACATGTACATCTGGAGAAGAACGAGCATCTCAGGAAAAGATTGCCGGAATTCGGGGCCCTGGATAGCTGCAGAACCTGAGGCAATGATTTGACCAGTCTACTGTAAAGCTTTTCCGGGCAGCAGTAAAAAAAATATACTCTTAATACTTTTAAAATTAGCAATATTTACTTTGTGGTTAAAATTCGTATTTTTTTATTTATTATCTTTGTTTTATTAACCAATTAATTAAGTGGTTAATAAAACAAAGATAATAAATAAAAAATATTCTCTATGGGTATACCCATCTACTATACCTACAAGGTTACAGATGAAAGTAATTCAGGGTAATTAAATAGTACTTACTAGATATATTTTATACAACAGTCGTCAACATTTTTGAAGTTTAATTTAGTTTAATATAATAATTGCTCTAGCTAATTTCGTTAACTAGCACGATATGCATCTTGTCTCAAAATGGAGTATACACAAAATAGTGAAGATATAAATTGCTGACGATATCAGTAATTGAAAATTGTGACTGGAATCATTGTTTAAATACTATTGTCATTTTCGTCATTACAATATTAATGAGAAGAATGTACGATGTGTGCGAGGAAAGCGACCTTATTATGAATATCAACAAGTCGAAAGTGGTGGTATTTGAAGAGAAGGAAAGCAAGACACCGCGCTAAATACTTGTAGGTAATTAATGTTTGGAACAACTAGATGAGTTTGTGTATTTTGGAAGTATGTTCGATAGAAACGAAAAGTTGTCAAAAGGAGGGTGACTGCAGAGAATAAAACGGCGCTTTGAATGGAATTATAGCTAACGAGAACTTGCCAACTAAGGCAAGATTAGCTGCTCACAATAGAGTCCTGGTACCGACACTGATGAATGGAAGTGAAGCCTAGAGCTAACAAAAGAGGAACAAAAGTAGACTGAATGGAGTGGAAATGAATTTCCTTAGGCGTATATGACAGAGTAAAAAATGAAGAAATAAGGGAATAATGTAAAGTTTATTTTAGTTTAGTGAGTAAGATTAAAAAAGGATCACTTAGGTGGTTTAGTTATATGGAAAGGATGAATGAGGTTTTTTTTTTTTTTCCAATTCCTTAGAGTCTACGATACTCTGAGTACTCTACATGCGGCTAGACCGCCAAATCTACTGCTACAAGTGCATCAGCGCTAATCGCTTTGACACTTTTACTAACTACTTATTGTAATAAACATCATATGTGTTTTATATTAATACATGAATTGGAAGGGTAAAAAATTCTGATAAAAAACCCTCTAGGATGAATGAGGAGAGAATGGTAAGAAAGATATATGACGCAAGAAACCTTTCAATTATTAGTTACAAACTACGCTGTCGCCATCTATGGTTGAATATTTGATATTCATTCCCATGTAAAAGTATAGATGTCGCTGAAGCTGAGACTCTTTTTGAAAGAGTGTAATGTATACATTTAAAAATTTATCCGAATTATTTACACTTATACTAGAATACGCCTAAAAAGTTAGTTTTTTTCTATTTTAAACTTTTTATATAGACCATATTTGAGTATGTCTAAAACTATATAGGAACACAATTACTGGGTTTTATTCAGAGGGATTATCGTCAAGATATATAATAGATGTTTCACTTCCATATCTATATTTATATATAAAAATAATAGCTTAGTTTCGGTGAGACATTTATAATATATCTTGACGACAATCCCTCTGGATAAAACCCAATAATTGTGTATCTACATAGATTTGGACATTCTCAAATATAGTCAATAATTTTAGTTGTTTTAATATATAACTTATTCTATTAGGTACATATTGTTTTGAATCAATTGAATTTCTTTTCTCAGGTTTATTTCCCAAAAATACTACTGTTTAATAATCATTTATGTGCAGAGTGATAATATTATAGAATTATACACTAATTGCGATGTTTTTAGGTTAAGTTTCTTTCTTATTCTGTTTAAAAAGTCAACTATTTTAGCCATTTTCTTTGTAATCATTAAAAATTTTTGTCGAATTTTAGTTTATTGTCAATTATTACTTCTGAATATTTTATTTCATTCGCCTTTCAATGTGCTGGAAGAGATTTGAACATATCATCAGGGGTTACACATTTAGGACATTCGTCCTCAACAATGTGCCCCGTCCGCACCAAACAATTTAGACGATAATCATGATCACATGGCGGCTCAGCGTCCCTCGTCAAAGGGCGAGTTGCGTCAAGTATGTACCTATGTGTAGTAATCGTCATAATTCGAGGACCATCGCTCCATAACAAGTCTGGACAACTTCCTGTACCGCGGTTTTCAGCTGGACGCGGTCACACGCGCGTGCGCCGTGCGAAGCGCTCTCCATCACCACCGCAGACTTAATATTATAATTATAATATTATTCAGTTATTTCTCGACTAAAGGATATTCCCAAGAGCCGAGCCATCAAACCTTTAATTATAATGTATATTTCTTAATATTTACACATGCAATATTTTCGCTTTTTGGTCAATTTCGCTAGCATTCAATAGCAGAAAAGCAGATCGCTTACTGCTAGATCCTGCAATCGGCTGTTGTAGATGCTTCGCAGCCGACAGTGACCGCTAGGCGACCAGGGTTTCCGTAGAATCAATATTTCAATGTAGAAATCCCTTTTTATATCGCTTTACAATGCACCATGTAATGTATACAAAATATTAGTAAAATGAAACATGCTATATACATATGTACACATAGACCTATCTTAATGTGATGATCGTTCATACCGAATAAAATATAAACACGAAAGATATAGTAAAATGAAATAATATGGACAAGTAAAAAATATTTCTAAAATTTTTAAGTGAATATACGATATGTTAATCAATGACATCCAGGGTCGTTGCAGTGCAAACAAGCAAAAAATCTCTGCATAACTAAAAATTCTGTGAACAAATATAAATTTAAAAATTAGATTAACATTAACGAAAACATTATTTTACAATTAGTGGCATCTGTGTAATATTAGAGACTTTAATAGCTTAATTCTAAAAACTCACCGCTGTACTCATGGCGCTTTTTTTTATTCGTCGCATCAAGCTATTTACATTACTCAGTTCTGTCTTTAAGCTAGTGAATTACTCAAGTCATGTAAATGGCTATTTACTGAATTGAAAATTCCTTTCGGTTGATCCGTTTTGTATGGAGTCGTCACCTATGCTATTTATTAACAGAATAACATTAGAAAGGGTTACCATTAATTAAGTGTTATCATTAAAGCGTCTACTTCCGCTTTTACTAATTCGCTAATTTTACTAACTTACTATTTTTAACGTGTTGATTTCATGATTGTTCTTTAAATTTGGTGCATGGATTGGCTTTTGATTTGAGAAAAACAAAAATCAATTGACATAAATATTTCTTACGTTAACCTTTAATAAAAATAATTATTTCCGTTAGTTATTCAAAGTAGTCTTTAGTATTTTCAAACAATAAATAAATCATGTTCAGTCATAGAAAGTGTTCATAAAAACGTCCATAGATTTTTTATACGAGTAAGAAGGTAAAAACGTAAAAACTTTAACTTAAACAGTACTCTAAAATTATAAATAAGTACATGATAGGGTCATATAAATGACAGATTTATTTTGTTTTGTTTATTTTACGTTGGTTAAACGAAAGTATATATATTGTATTACATATATTATATATGATTGTATAATATCATTGGTAATAATATAACCTACTGCACGCCACTGATGACATCTATTGGGGATTGTTAATGAATGCTAATATTCATTAATATTATTGCTAATCTGCACTGTCATCTAGCGGTTTTTAAAGAAGAAGGACACTAACAATATCAATGGATACAGATGCAATAGCGACCAAGTGCAATCACATAATTAAATTCTAACATTTCCAGGTTTAGCAATAACGTTTCCCGACACGTTCCTCAATTTAGCATTACGCCGTTCTCGCGGGGGTAAGCAGATATGATACGCCACATTAATACTCTACTGTCATGATACACAATTCTAGCCTCATTATATTCTCGTCGTCGACTGAAATACAATTGCGTCATATATCTTATTATAATCTTCTTAATCCGCCGTTCCGTTTGATCAAACCGCGTGAGTGATCTTTTTTTAATCTTTTTCACTGTGCTAAGATCAGCTGTACATTCCCTCTTAATTTGGCAAGTAGGTGCGGCCAGGGGGAGAGGGTGACCGCCACTATTTTGCGTGGGGCCTTAAAGAAAAATTTGGGTTTGATCGGGCAAATTATATGTAGAGTCAGGCAGATATTATATTATATATGTTTGTATACATAATTTTATTAAATAAAATATTACGAGAATAACCTACGATGAAATTTTTTTTATTGTTTTACGCAGGGTTAAATCGGTTTACAGATAGATTTATACTCTTGACAGTTTTTTTTAATCTAGTGCGTTATTTTCTTTTCATTTTCTCGTTGTTTTTAAATGAGCGTGTCTGCAGGGAACAAAATGAATAATATTTAATAGGAACTTGTTAACCGAGGCGATACTGGCGGTACACGTTAAGTCCTGGTATCGACACTGATGTGTAGAAGTGAGGTCAGCAGCTGTAAGAGGAAGAACGAAAATAGTCTGAATAAAGTGAAAATAAGATCGTTTAGACGTACGAGGTGTGTGAGAAAAGTAATGAGATTGGCAACACTGCGGGAGATGTGGTAACGTTGTGTCTACCAGGCTATGCTAAATCGGTTTGTTTATCCCTTCCACTTCCTCAGTCTGAGTTACAACTCCGTACAGTGAACACGTTAGTTTTGACAGCGCCATTAGTAAAGTTGTGTTTTCATTGTGCGTCACAGAAATGGAGCATCGGAATTTTGAGCAACGTTGTGCAATAAAGTTTTGTGTTAAACTTGGTGAATCCGCGAGTTGTACTTTTGAAAAGTTGAAACAGGTCTTTGGGGAACAGTGCTTATCGAGAGCACAAGTTTTCCGCTGGCACAAATCATTTTTGGAAGGCCGAGAACACGTTGAAGATGAACCTCGCTCAGGGAGACCTTCGACTTTAAAAACTGACGAAAACATTGATCGTGTAAGGGCTCTTGTGAGATCAGACCGTCGTTTAACAATAAGGATGATCAGTGAACGGTTAAATTTAGACACTTTCACCGTGCATCAAATTTTGACAGATGATTTGAACATGCGAAAGATTTGTGCCAAAATGGTGCCGAAAAATCTCACAACTGAACAGAAGGACATTCGAAAAAACGTGTGCGTTGATCTTCTTGAGAGGATGGCCAATGACCAAGAATTCTTCAATTGTGTGATCACCGGTGATGAATCCTGGATATTTGAGTACGATCCTGAAACAAAGCGGCAAAGCGAAGAATGGTTCACTCCGTCATCTCCTCGGCCGAAGAAATGTCGAATGAGCAAATCAAAGATCAAGACCATGCTGATTTGTTTTTTTGACATCAAGGGTATCGTGCACAAAGAATTTGTTCCACCAGGACAAACTGTCAACAAAGTGTTTTATAAAAGTGTCCTTGAAAAGTTGAGGCAAAGAGTGATCCGTGTGAGACCAGACATTGCAGACAAGTGGATGCTTCATCATGACAATGCTCCGTGTCACACGGCCCTTTCCATCCGTGAATTTTTGACCTCAAAACGCATTACTGTTGTTCCTCAACCCCCCTATTCACCTGATTTGAGTCCTTGTGACTTTTTCCTTTTCCCGAAATTGAAACATGTCCTAAAAGGACATCATTTTGGAACTCTGGAGAACATTCAAAAGACTGTGACCGACCAGTTAAAAGCCATACCAATTGAAGACTTCCAGCGCTGCTACCAAGAGTGGGAACGACGACTCCGCCGGTGTATAGCTGCCCAAGGGAACTACTTTGAAGGGGATAACATTGTTGTTTGAAAATAATAAAAACTTTGGTTAGTATAAAATCAGTCTCATTACTTTTCTCACACACCTCGTATATGTGGTAGATTCGTTTATAATAGAGTAAAGAATGAAGAAATTATGGGAGAATGTAAATAATTATTAAAATATTTTGGTATGAATTAGAATGGTAAGAAAGATTTATAAACCAAGTATTGATAGCATCAGAATGAGACCACCAAATCCTGTTTGAAACCACAATAATCTGTGCGATTTTTATTATTTTTATTTTCTTCTTTTTTTAAATTTTTGTTATTAAAACTAGACCTGCAAAACATCTTACTTAGTTTGTCTGCAAAACATCTTACTTTGTTTGTCGACAAAACATCTTACTTTGTTTGTCTGCAGGACGTTTGTCTGCAGGTACATCAAAACATAACAACTAATCAGTGCCACAGTTTAAACAATTCATTTCATGCTTACAAGTAAGACAGGTTATTATCGATAAGCCACTATTTTATCATTTCTTCCAAATTGGTAGAAAGCGTACTATTTTGTAAAGATCCAGTTAGTTCGTTTTTAGTGTACGAACAACGAATTCTAATGTCCTAGATCCATACTTATTGGTAATTTTGGTAATTGTTAAATTGAGATTAGCTACACCTCTTGTATTTTTTCCGTGTAAAGTCACCCTATTCAGAGCATCGTTGTTATAATTATATTTTATTAAAATGAACAGTAACAGCCCGTGTACAGCAAGAGCGTATTCTGAAGAATATAACAATTTTAGATTATGCCACAATTTAAATGCTTCCAGGCTTACAATTTTTTTCACTGTGGCTGTTTGAAGATGTTGTATTTGTTTTATATTTGAGTTACAGAAATGATCCCACGATCGGATCCCATATCTCAATAATGACTCGACCAAAGAAAAATATATTATTCATAAAACTGGCTTTTGGATTACGTAATGAATTTTGTAGAATCTTCCTAACAATGATCTGAGATTGTAGTAAATATTATTTATTTGCAAATTACATTTAAAGTATTCGTCAATAATTAAACCAAGGTATTTATGCGACTTAACAAATTCAACTGAAGTATATTCACAATTGTTTATAATTTTATTATGTGCAGTTAAGTCAGGTATGCTCTAATATGTTATCCATAGGAAGCTTCGTTCAAGTTATCGTGAGACATTATTAAAGCTGTGTCATCTACAAAAACCAAGTGAAGATATTTTAGCGATTAAAGAGATATAAATAACATATAGGTAAGGTCCCAAGATTGAACCTTGTGGTATACCATTTTTAACACATTTTTCACTACTAAGTTTTCCGTTGACTTTTACCACAAACTTTCTTTCCTTTAAGTAATTAGTAAATAGTTTTAATGTTGCTGTATGTACCTTTGATAGCTAGTCCTGGGTTTTTTATTGGTATTTTTGAATATATTAATTCAATCCATGTAAATAAAAGACACCAACGTTTGTGAAACTGGGCTGTTAGACGCCGATCGTCGCTTTCCATGCAGTGTTGAATCTTCTTAAACTCTGCTGGTCAGCCTACGAAACTTTATATAACCGATAAACGAAAAATAATACACAAAAACGAATCCGAAACTATATCTCATCAGAAGCAGATTTACTTTTGTTTGCTGCTATCGAAGTATAAAAACGCGTAATCATCAAATAAAAATCTTCTAATTCTTATGGTTTCTAGAATTCCTAAAAATGATGTATGCGTGTGGATTAGGCGATAATTGAGTATCAAGACAGAATACCCCCGCGGAGAAACGGCGTGATGATAATTAAGTAAGTAAAATGTTATATTGCTTTATTTTACCTACATTACCATCTTCGCTGTCTGTTCGGTTCAATAAGATGTACAAAAAGCACGTGCCACAGCATTGAATAACACGTGCCACCGCCACGTTCCGAAGCATTAACGTGTACGCTCAGGGTGTGGAACAATTTGCGGATTCTTTCGATACTAATCGTTTCCGCAACTTCTCGTCACACGCCACGTGCGCCAGGTACTCTTGTGTGGCTTTATGCGTTTAATTAAAAATGCAAGTCACGGCGAAATGTGGCCGCGTCACGCCGGCCGGTCTTCAGTAGAAGCGGAGAGGTTTCTGAAACCGTCGCAACCACCACCCAGATTGAACGAAAAACAGAGAGATTTGGAATTTGTCCATAGCATGATTCGAAGTGTGACCAGGATGTGTATAAATCGATTAGGTACATAATCATCGTTTCGGAATTGAGGTTTCAAGGTTGAGATGTACAATGTACAGTGTGAACTTAAGGATAAATTAATTAAATAGAATGTCATAAAAAATAAGAATACAATGTTACCCAGTGATAGTTAAATCGTTATTTAAAACGATATAAATCGTTATTCAAAACGTTATTCACAACGGTCTAAATAGTTATTTAAAACGTTACTATTTTTTATTTATTATATTTGTTTTATTAACCACTTAATTGAATTTAAATGCATCTACCGGTTTCGAAAAATACCATTTTCTTCTTCAGGATATCATAACTAACTAAAAACAAAATATTATTGTTTCTTTACTGGAATCTATTTTATTCAATTCAATTTAGTACCTAACTCAAATTGTTACTTAGTACAAATTTAGTCGAATAATGTTTAGGAAACAATTTTAGAATGGGACTCGTTGTTAAATTTAGTTGGTTGTTTATAATTTTTTTATTAGTTTTACACTCTTTATTTATCTCAAACGATTTCAAATTATTTAATTTGTGACCAACACTGTTTATATTCAAAATTGACAATCCCAATTTTTTATCAAAACCATGACCATTTTCTATCAAATGATTAGAAACTTCTGAAAACCCACTATTGTTCAAACATATCAAATGTTCCCTTACCCTTATATTAAAATTTCTACCCGTTTTACCAATATGAAATGCAGCACAATCCTTGCAACTAAGTTTATAGCCACCAGAATTGTTAAATTTATCATCTTTGTCTTTAGAATTTATGAATAAATTTTCTATACTATTATTTGTATAAAATGCCGGTCTAATGTTTCGTGGTAGGTTTTTAGATATTTGTTTCGAAAAGTTATTTATGTATAAAATCCTACGTCAATTATCATTATGCTGTATCTGTGATTTATATAAAAATTGATTTTTATATTCTTTTAATTTATTTTTTAAAATAGTGTCTATTAAACCTTAATAACGTTAATATTGCTAATTTTAAAAGTATTAAAACGTTATTTACCGTTATGTAAAACGTTATATAAGCCTTTATTGTGACTGATTATTTCCGATTGTAAAGATGATTGGCAACTTATTATTTCTAATTCTTCGAGCAATGACACGGTACACTAGAAAGTAAACCTCCAACAGTTAAATCTTTGTTACCAGTCATCGCTAAGTCTCAGTTGTCATCTTGTCTTCATCATCACGTTAAGGTTTATTATAACTCAATTCTTTTGTAAATCTGGTGGTCATTCGAGGCACCCCGTATCTAATAAAAAATATTATTTTTCTTGCTCTATCCTCTCTAACTACCCCCTCTGGAACACGGCGCGATGATGAGTTAGAAATGTATAACTTCTACTTTGAAATTGAATGATTAAGCAAGTATTTCTTTGTTGAAACAAAAATGTCCGTCTCTTAGAATGCAACTTTTTTACTTAATAAATTTTTTAATTCCCCTTTTGTCTAACATTTTTATTGTTTTTTATCATTAAAAGGAGACGTTTCTTTTTTACGAGTATTTATAAATTAAATACAACCTCGCTACGTTTCTTTTTGGATTTTTTCGTCTCTAGAATTTTGATAAAAAATCTTTTTTCGAAAGTTCCTTCGGCTCGAAGTAGGACTTATATATTTATACATATTTTATCAAAGATTCTACATGTTTCTAGCTCCGAAACTATACAATACACTCAGTACCAACTGGAAATCGTACAATTCCTATAAGATTACACAAATATGGACCCAATATATGATCAGGTAGAGATGAATCAGAAGCATGGATATCCAACAATTTAATATAATTTATACAATTCTTTTACTAATAATTCACTAGTCCTACAACACTCCCACTCCATATACTTTTGTTATATTTTTATTTTATTTTTACTTTTTTATTCACATTTGAATTCTCTTTTTATTCCAAATAACACCACAACAGCACGAAAAAAAAACTGGCTACTTTAACACAGACTTCAGTCTAGCAAAGTAGCCAGGATAACGCTGTAAATATCAGAGGTGAAGTCTACTCCATCCCACACAATAAACTATGTATTATGTATGTTTATTATGTATCCACCTCTGTTAGTTCAAAAATATGAATGTCAAAATATATATAAATAAATATAATATTTTAACACCATCAATTAAAGATAATTGTCTAATCCTGAATCCGTGAAATCGACTTTTGAAATTACGGATTTGCGATTCTATTTGCGGGTTTGTTCGTGTTACAATCGTAAATATGTGTGTCATGTTTCAAAGTATCCCCGCGATGAGCACGTTACTGTCACTTTCGTTCATACGAATTGTTGTTAGATGTGCAGAATGGCATGCGCGTGTTCAAATGCGCATCGAGCCTCTCTGCAATGAAAGCGAGCGCGATTGTCCGCGCACGTACAGGCACTTGCGCGTACGTGCGCGCGCGTGATATTTCCTGATCTCCGTGTACCTGTTTCCTTTCACACCTGAGCTGACGCACACAATCGACCGGATTCGGTTTCTGACGACTACCGCCATTAAACCCCGGCATAAATCAGTTGGCATCGAACTCACACGGTGCGGGATCAGTCGAGTCTGCCATCAGAGCGCGGAGAATGGTCGCGAGGGTGCACTCCTCGTTCAGCTCGGTTACGAGAGCGAAGTAATGGTTGAGCCATTTTGCGTGAAACCCTCGATTGTTGAAACTCGTGTGAGACGAAGGTTGTGGTTTTCTGAAGCTGTTCAGGCGTGGGATGTGGTTTTGTGTTTGTCTATAGACAGTAACGCGTAGGTAGATAGGTAAATTCCAGTAATACAAGGTTACACTTTTAAAATGTATAAAAATAGTAGTAACTTAAAATACATTTCGTCAATTCGGTCTCCATTCTATAATTTAACCATTTAAATCTTTTTTAATGTGTTTTCTTAATTTAAATAACTTTTCGTGCAGAAGAACTTTGAGTGATTTAATATTGTTATAGAAAATAGTAAATGGAAGCTGTACGTCCTCAACTTGCATGACTTGGGTCCTTGAGATCGCAAATGCGATGACATCAAAACAGTATTATTAATAGAATCAGCTTTAAAGTCAACTTTCTAATTTCATCAAATGAAGCAGTGTTATAATTCTACTCGAGTTCATTAGCACTACTCGAGTTTCGAGAGAAACAGTAACTCTCATCGACAGGTGAAGTATATACTAACTACAAGTCATAGGTGGTAGACGTACAAGTAATTATGTACTGACAGATAGAAGGGGAAAGGGTGGAGTTATTAGTGGAAGGTGGAGGGATGGTTATAACGGGAATATTGAGAGAAGAGGAGATGAGTTAGAAAATGTAATATTATTTAACAAATTAATACCTGAGTTCAAATTCTTTTTTATTTCTAAACTTTCAAAATTATTAATTTTATTACCTTTACGCGTGAAAGGGACGGAGACTATTGAAAGGGATGATTATTATCCACGATGTGGTTCGTACCAAATCAATAACATCCGCGCAGAGTCACGGAGCGCCTTAACACTTACAACGTCACATCCTGCCCGACGACACAAAGCCACGGATCCAGGGATGAATGAAAAACAAGATGGACGCGTAACAGCCACAAATGGCCGCGATATTTTATTCACCCGACAGGTACGTCGGTGCCGCGGCTACCTGGCCGTAGAAATCGAGACGCCGCGTTTGCAACAAAAAAAACATATCTTCGTTGTGGTTCCTTTTTCAATAATAAAAGAAAAAAACGCATTCCTACCGCACTAAATTGGCTCTGCGTCGCCGAACGTCCGCGTCATTTCCTGTACGATTTTTTGTCGGGTGGAATTATTAAAGTCATCGGATGTCACTTTAGTTACATAGAATATGTTTATTCAACGGGTCCTGCGTTCAAAATTAGTGCATTAATTTGTTTTAAAACCTAATTAAATTAATTTTCAAAACTTTTTTGAAATCTATTATACGTATATCAGTAGATACCTCTCACATACTATGCGAGCACTTTCAGTTTGTTTCAAAATAGTCATATAAGTATATATTTTTTTTATTTGTGAATTTAAACTTACATTTATATGTTAAATATAAAGTACATACATTAAAAATTATTCATAATTGCATTTCAAAACTTTATTTATTAATAATTGTATTAAGGAGAACATATTATTATTGTGAAGTTGTAATTGTTCAGAACGCAGTTCTGTGATATTTCAAATAAATACTAATTAAATGTATTAAATAATATAATAAAAATGTTATAAAATAAATATAAAAAGAGATTCAGGTCGAATCCCAATATCAAAAATAATGTTTTTCGATAAAATTGATTTTATATGCATATTTTTATAATTAATACATTTAATTAGTATTAATAATTTTATTCGAAGACTCACACAACCAGCTAAAGTTGCTATGAACTAATTAATGAAAATATTAAAAGACGAGAAAGATACGTACGAATGCCTCAATTCTGCAACAAATCCAACCACAGCAAAGCCTTATCTACAACAATAAACAAAATATTCTTTCAATTCATTGGCCACGTCAGGCGTCAAAGTGACAGCTTAGAAAAGAAGATTATCCCGGGTACGACTTTGAGGCGATGAAGACCTGAAAGAACAAAGCATGAAAGACGGTCGCTTCATACATTCTTTAGATTCTCCGCATCCCTTGTGTTTAAGTAAAAAAGCCTTTGACTTTTTGTTTCTAACCGAAAATTGCAATACCGCAAATAAATTTGTCCTGTCCTTTAGAGACCAGTCATAATACACACTTTGACATAGAGCGAGTCGAAATATATATACATTTTCAACAACATACATATACATACCAGCATCAGTGGATTCTATCATTCGTTCCGTATCCGCAAAGTTTGAAAGTATTCGCATATGCATCCGACGTACAAAAAACGACTTTAATGCTTATGGGTATAATGCACAAAATAGCATACATATTACGAAGCATGCGGAAAATTTTGACAAATTTGTTTATGTGACGTATTTTTAACAGTTTGGTTTTTCGGCGTTTGTCTCATCTGATTGAAGCCAATATGTCAATACTGACATGAAAGAGAAAAAATAAATAATAATCTCTGGTGAACCTTGTAACAGGATAGTGTTAATAAAGAACTTAAAATATCTATTAAAGGCTATTTTCATATTTTTTGGCAGTGCAGTGATCACGTGGGTGAACGAGGTTCTATTTTCCGCCAGAACAGAACCTCAGAAAGAAATAGGGGTGATATGATGCTTGGAAGAAATCTCGTTCATATTTGTACAAAAATCATGTCACAAAAGAAATATCACACCTCTTACCGAATGCGTTACACATTTCTACGACCACAGTACAGCGCAATACGACTGTACGCATTTATTTCTTGCGTCGATCGCGTACGTTTGTCCTACGGAATAATTGCAATTTTAAGTACTAAAAGTTCCAACCTCAATTATAATGTTTTTTGCATTCAACATAGGTACAAAAAAAAAACTGAAATATTTATTTTTATACATCTATATGTTGAGACTCGTTCAATATTTCCATGCTGACAACAACTCACCCCAAAAAATAAATCATCGATACAACAAAAATACAAACAACTATCATCTATACACCAGTTATGAGAGCGAAAACAACGTTTTATCAAAGATTCTCCGAAACTCCGAAACTCACTCAGCACCAACTAGAAATCGTTCACTTCCAATAAGATTACACAAATATGAACCCGATATATGATCCAATTGGGTAGATATCATTATCCAATATTCTAATATAATCATTATGCAGTATCTATACTAATAATTCACTAGTTTTACAACACTCGCACTATTGTTTTTTATTCCAGTCGAATTTATATCTTCATTGAATTAAATAACACCATAATAGCAAGAAAAAAACTGACTACTTTAACAGAGACTTCAGTCTAGCAAAGTAGCCAGGACAACGCTGTATATATCACAGGTGGAATCTACTCCATCCCACACAATAAATTACGAGTATATACTTTATGTTTATCATGTTATATTATAATATATTCACCTCTGTTACAACAAAAACATGTATGTTAATAAAATCTAATAAATAAATAACAATTTCATATTACTATGTTTCCCACTTGTAAGCAAACCACTCAAACGACATTAACCACCGGCGCATTTCTCTCTTTCGTCTTCCTAGATGACAATTCTTATATGTCCCTCGCACCGCATATCCTTCAGCGAGATGTATATCTTTAAAATCATGAATTTCGACATTAAGATTTTTTTTTAAATTATTTTACAAATATTTTTTTTTTCTTAATTTGTAAAACATTAATATTATTATTATAAGGAGAACACATTATTATTGTAATGTTGTAATTACTCGTAAGTCAGTGATTTTTTAATACAAATTAAATGTATTAATTAGAAAGATATACAAATAAAATCAATTTTATCAAAAATATTGTTGTTGCTACCAGGATTCTGGCGTCTCAAATCGGATTACTCAAAGGTATTTGAGATTCCGTAAAAATAAAGAAGATGGCTTTCAAATAATGAAACGATAGATCTATTAACGTTATATTTGGTATCTACCGATCACGAGATATTATTATAAGTTGACATTTGGCTAATGGCAATATTGCACCGTGGGAAGAGCTTCTCGTGGATTGATTATAAAAATATGTGAATTCATCTTTAAACAAGGAAGGGATGTGAAGCACCCCTTCCTTACTCGGCGTCTGGGAGGTATGATTTGGTGAACAATACTATCGTGAAGGATTTCTCACGACCTGAGTATAATGAGTACACGATTAGGTCCCCTCTGCTCAATTTATCCTACAATTTAATCTCTTTTATAACAAATGAGGACGCGAGGGTTCTGCGCGACTTCTGGAACCACGCCAAGAAGAAGATAATTTTGCGATGGATAGTATTCTAAATGAGTAAAGATTCTTGTGTCTGAATTGTTGTGAAGGAAATTTTTGATGTGAAATTTTGAAGATGTAGTGAATCTTAATGTTTATTCTCACATCTAATTTTAAATGCTAGTTGCTAATTTTGATGTAGTCCATTTGATAAAATTCTATTAATTGTTGAAGACGATTGATTAAAAAACTTTATTTGTAATCACTGTGGTGATATTATTTTTATCTGGTAGACTCGTATATTTTCGAATCTTACCTCACTCAACTTTTATAAGCAAAAACTTTTTAATTGTTATATTGTAAATTTATAACATATTCTATTATTTTTCCCTGAGAATGATTGCTGATCTAGATGGGAGACGGTATGGTGAATTCTGTGCAACCGGACCACGCACCCCATACTTTACACTGAGCGAACCAGAGGACGAATTAAATATAACATCACAGTGTATTAAATTGAAAAGTGTGACATATAGGTTCGAAAATTTGTCGTCAAAGCACTGTGTTGGTGTAGCACGATCGGTTAATGCACGTTGTTTGGATTGGAAGAGATCCTGATTTGAATCCCGGTAGCGACAATAATATTTTTCGATAATGTTGATTTATATGTATATCTTTCTAATGAATACATTTAATTTGTATTATCATTAATACTATGGTAAATTTTAAACCTCAGAATCATTCAATTATCAAAAATGTCTTACTTTATCAATTTAGAATAATGATTTTGGGAATCAGTTACAATTTAATCCCGTCATAATGTAAAGATCCGCCCACACTTTCCTCGCTCATTTAAATGTACTTTGGCAAAAACTTTTCCAATTAAAAATCTGTCAATGAATTTTTTCATTTTACGATCCGCTTTCGCCGAAAATACTTTGTTTATAAAATTAATATTTTTAAAGGACATGCTGAAGAGATGATGAACTACTTTGTTGACTCGTGTAAACGAAACCCAGATTGAACCACAACTATGTCCACATAAGACAGCAAATTTCCCTATCCAAAACTATATGAAAATTACTGTGTACAGTTTTCTGGGCTAATCTGTCGTGTATATCTGACCATAATCAGGGCAGAGGTCCATCATCAAGGCTGATGAGCTAGGTAAACAGGTCAGATACACACGACAGAAGAGCCCATAAAACTGTATACAGTAGATTCTGAACGGCCGTGGAAACATGAAAACATTTTTTACATATGAAACTGTTCGCACAACAAAGGTAAGCGACGTAAATAGTAAATCAGTTTTCAATTAAAAAAACAATTGTAAATTATGTTTTTTTAGAGGTTAGAGGTAACTGTAAATTAAAATTAAACACGTGAGCGCCGCGCCGCGTCTGGATCGAATAAAGCGCAATCTGGAAGTTTAATTTTAGATCACTTTTTGGAGCAGCTGGGGTCGTATATCGACAATAACGCGACGAATATTGACTTCCAAGTCGTCTATCATATTTGGTTTATCGGCGTAGACTACTTTACATAACTCTACATAAAATAATCCAAAGGTAAATAATTTTTCCTTCTTTAAATTGATTGTGACTGTATGTGTGAATGGTATTCAATTAAAGAACGAAAAAGTCAGTAATCATAGATGTGTAGCGCTCCCCATTGACTGTCACGTTCTGGACGGCATCATTTTTGAAGAAGTAACAGCTTCTTCCTTCGAAATAAATTTACATAATTCGCAAGCTCTGTTCTGGCGTAAGTCTATTCATGCTGAAAAGCAAAACCAAATTGACCACAAATCAGCTATCAATTGTCAAATTGGCTATCGTTGGAAAAAGTGTTGCCAATTCAAAAAACAAACCTCTAAAAAACACAATTTATTAGTGTGTAATAGACTGTAATAGAAACTCATAGAAAATAGAACACCCAATGCATACAGAGCTCAAATCTTCACAGAAGTACACCTTTTTTTTGTAAATATTTTTTGTTAGATTAGATTAGCGAACCTGGAACGATATATCACCCCAGTGTGAAAAGCAATAAGGCTGTAGTCGCCGGGAAATATACCGAGAGAACATTAGTAGGTGATAATATGCACAAAGCTCTTACACAAGCCGAGGGGAAAACCAAGACGTAGATGGGCGGATAATGTCAAGATAGATGAATTCTCTGCGGACTGGCTCACGAAGGTGATGTCAAAGGATCTATGGAGCTGCCTCGTAGACTTCCGACCCCAAGAAGAAGAAGAAGAATATACAAAAGAGAGATCTAACAATTTTAACGAAAAGAGACATGGAAAGGTGTATTACACCAGGATACCCCAAAATAAACGTATATTTATGAGAACAGGCAAGACGAATAGATATAATAAAATACAGTAGTCACATCACTTAGAAGGCGAACAAGATCCCGTGGACTGTGTCGATTATGGTTTAGTTGATGCAGCTCGAATTGAATTTAGAAAGGAATAATGGCAGATGGACCTGGCCTAGATTGATCTAAGTCCCGGGCTTAACGTCAATTTTCACCTACACTTGACTCGCACTTTCATAGTGAAAAACGGATATATCACTGCACTTCATGGATGCTGGAGAAAACCGCTTTTTTCGTGCTCCGGATTTTTACGCACGATGACACTTTTGATCTACAAAAAAAACCTATTAACAACTCCGCGTCGAAATGCAATCTTGTTCGGCGAAATCCCTAGTTAGTAGTGGGTCAGAAAAAGACAAGTATAAAGGTTATTGGAAAGACGAAATACATACTTACCGTTGAATAAATACTGTCATCCAGTGATACCGAGAAGAATCAAGAGGCTGGTTTAAAAAAATCAGCAAACTCTGCGAAATGCGTGGCAGCGAATATCAATGGACAGAGATGGGAGACGCTTGGGGAAGCCTATAGGCAACAGTTGCACATAATACATATAAACGATCTTTCATGACCTCATTTGCGTACACGTAAGGGTTGGTTCATCGTGTCACCATATTTGTCTCAGCGACGATCATAAAGGTCCGTCTGAGCCACGCTTGTCACCGGCTGAGTTTAATTTATCACCTAGACATCTGAACGGAAGGGGTGTATTCTAGGGGCGACCCCTTCGGCCCTCCGGCCCTAGGGGTGGTAAGGATGTGGTATTACACAACCCTTTCTCTGGCCGTGATGTGTACGAGCGCTATCGAAAGGGATCATCTTAATTAGCCAGTCAGAATGGGTGGATCGAAAGGTTAGGGTTGGTTTAAGGGATGAAAGTGGTTGATGGAAGGATACGGGAATAAATTGGGCGGAGGCATAAGATACTGTTGCATTATTACAGTTTGTAACGACCCGCTAACGTTACAGCTTTTGAAATAAAAATTATTTTATATATGTGTAAGTAAAATTTTGATTATTATACATAAATTTGAATAAACTGCATTTGAAATTACGTTGAACAAAAAACTCACAATTCGATTTTGATCTAATTATAATTCGATTATTTAGTACTAATTCATGTTACTCCAACAATATACGTAGGTACTATATAAATGTTTTTTTTTTGTATTATATTAATGCATCCGCCGTTTTTTAAAAATAAATTGTGACATAAATTATTTTGTAAATTGTAACATAAAACATAACATAAACTAAACTAAAACTCAAAACGTAATACTTACAATTATTATTCGGAGACCATCAACATCAATTACTGCTTCTCATTTTGAAGAAGCGCTGATTTTTTGAGGCAATCTACAATCTGACTTTCTCCGTCAACTCCTCCAAATCGTCGTAGACTTTACCATCCTGCCAATTTTTCAGAGTGGTTAATGTGGTAGTCCATGGGAGCCTCGATGGGAGAGTATGGCTGATGGAGGAGCAAATCTCATATCTTGCTAGCCATGAATTCGATCACACGGCGATCGACATGAGAGCGAGCGTTGTCGTGGCGGAAACAACGTTTAATGTTAGAAGATTTCTTAATTTTAACAGCACATAGGTATCTATGACATCAGTTAACTATTTACAAAAATCCTTAAATACATCGATGAGGTGGTGTATCTGTTCAAACTCAGAAATAATACACACGTTTAAATATTGAAAAATAAATGTATTTTTATCGTTCCGTTTATAGAAATGTCATACAATTCAAAATATACCAATTTTACGAGAGACAATTCTACCCCTCAGAATAACAAGGTTCCATCTGACACAATTGAGATAATGAGCTCAAAAGTGTTGATTGAATTTCAACATATATTCATGTATATTTTGTTTTGAGTATGCAAATATTATCAGCTTTAAGGTCTTAACTTATTTTCAGTATTATCAATGACCACTGTGAGACGAGGAAAATAAAAAATAAATAAAAACATAAATTAACAATAATGATCCATAATTTAAAATAAATAACTGATGCATATAAAGGGGCGCTTGAAGAGGGGGACCCACTCTTTCAGCCTTTAATATTTGGTAAATAGAGGCAGTGCGTATGTAAAAAATAAATAATAATGCATTTGGAACCCATTTCACGCAATAACTCAAATTAGCCCAAAATGTTAGTTGGAACCTTGTTATTCTAAGGGGTCGAATTGTTAAAGATTTTATCTCAAATTTCAATTTCAATAAAGAATTATCTCGCATTTCAATGAATACGCCACGGTTTTAATAAAAATTTCTGGGTAACTAATTTTAGTTGTCTCGCTTCTCGTTTATCTACATTATTTTTAACGAACTTCTCAACAATACTTTTTTTAAGATTTTTTCAAAATTTATATATTTGTATGTACATATATGGGTCGCACAGAAAATGTTTTTTTAAAATTATTATTATATTTCATTTTTATTTACAGATTATTATCAACTAGTCATTGATGACCCTAATAGATAATCTTAGGTACAAGAAAAATAAAAAAAATATAGAATCATAAAAGATAATAAAATGAGAATAAAAGTTAAATAATAATAAAATTATAAAATCCATCTAATAGTTGAAGAGTGACAATATATAGTGAGAATATTATATTCCACGCCGATTTTGTTTGGCCGCCATTTTCGATTATCAGACAATTGTCAGTTCGCATTTAGTTGTCGTAGAGAGTAGTTAATTACATGAAGTATACTATTATGGTAAACTACTTGGTGGCCGAATCGGGTCGTTTGCGGCTGTAAAACGTGTGGTTTCAACAGGTCCGTGCCACCTCACACACAGCCCGAGCTACGCTTGAAATTTTTCCCAGCCACATAATGTCAAAAAGTGGTTATATCGACTGACTTCCTCGATCACCTGATTTGACGGCTCCCGACTATTTTCTGTGAAGACACATGATTCAACAATTCCGATGCTACAAGATAATATTCGAAATGAAATTGTTGAAACAACACGAGAAGTGTGCGAGGATGTTATGAAAATATGATTAAAAGAGCACGTATGTGCCATTTTACCGACATTGTATTCCAAGTATAATTATTGTATTAAACTAAGTAATTGATAAATAAAAATGTACTTAAAAAATTATGTTTACTTTTCTAGTTATTTACAAACAACATCGGCCTGGAACATAATATTCATCCTGTATTTAAAACCACCGCATAGAAGTACATAAGTGATTAGGTTCCAAGATCAACGAAATCAATTCCTATGATATAAGATAGTCCTTGACAAGCATTGCTTTATGTTAGGCGCGTATTACACGTTCGAACGGCAAATACTTGAAAATAATATAATTTTGTTTTTGAATTGAATGAGATCTCGTTGTAGTAATTTAGCATTCTAGGCGGGGGAGAGAGATAGCCTTGATTTCAATATTGTAAAATAGGGTTGGTGATTCACTGATCGGACAGGGATATTTATTTCTATATTAGTAATAATCTTATAAGTTAACGGCCAGATCTGTTGAATGCCTTGTTCTTTGCAGCTGCCTTCAGAAATGGATCTTTCCTCGCAACCCTACAAATAAAGCGTAACCTTATATGAAGAGATTTTAAAGATTTTTAGATTGGATTTTAAAGAAAAATATGTCATAAATTTACATTTATTAGTGAATTGGAGGACAGATTCAATCAGTAGATGTATAGGATACATTGTAAATTTAATACGTACTTTTTAAGACTACATACGGATTAACCGGTTGATTGCATAAGGAAGTCAATATACATTAAAATACAATGTACTGACTGAAAGATTTTGTTTAGTCTAAGGGTTGTTTTAATAAAGTTATAAGAGGCAAACACCTGATTAACAAATATTTGACAAGTTTTAAATAAGACATAATCTTATATTTATAGAGAAAATTTCATAGACCGCTACATGCGTTAATGTCGACAACGATACTAAATACCGATAAAGAAAGTTCTTTCAAAAAAGGAGGCCTATATTCTGGTTGGAGATATACTTGCTAATCATGATGATAATAATTTTTTTAAGACCAACTCAAAATAGTTGGACTTTGAACACTGTGAATGTCCCAAACTATTGACTTGGTTCTTCAGCCATAACCATTATGGTTACACTAAACCCATGTTGTCTTACTTTGTCAAGAAGAACTGGCACGAGAATAGTTTGGCTAGTCTACTGTAGACCTTTCCGAGCTGCAGTACATACAGTAATGATAGCCAAAGCTAATTAAACGAATGTGATATTTTAAATATGAATTAAATATATTAATTAGAAAGATATACATATAAAATCAATTTTATCGAAAAAATTGTTGTTACTCCACAGGGATTAGAACCTGGATCTCTTTCCTAACCGGGGAAGGTGCATTATCAAACTATGCTACAGCGATAATATTTTTAGCGACAAATTTTCGAACCTTTATGTTATCTTTTTGATATTAATACATTTAATCGTTCCATTATTTAAAAGAGCCATCTATCTTATTTTTACAGAATCTCAAATACCTTTGAGTAATCTGATTGCAGACGCCTATTTCTAATTAATATATTTTATTCAAATTTAAAGTATTATAGACCTATGTTCGACCTATATAGAATGTGTTCTCCTATAAAGTTATTATATATTACACTCTCATCCGCAAACCTTCTATTAAATATTGTGAAATCATTTCACCAGGAAAGCTTAAAAAAAATTCCATGAAAAAAATATTTGTGCAGGTTTGTGCGCCGCCGGGAAGTTGCCATTCAGCCCGCTTGCATAGTCCTACCCTGACGATCGGATTCACACCATAAGCAGCACACAATAATAACTATGTTCACCTGCAAATCAAAGAACTATTTAGCGATCGCCTGGTTTCGCTAGTCCGCAGAGAAATGTGTACAATATTCACATTTTTCAATCCACAGCAAACCAACCCTGAAAAATACGTGAATTACACAGATGAACGATGCAAAATGCATTAAATCATCTCAATCTCGTAATACGTGTAACTAGCTGCATTGCATATGTTTCGTCTTACTCTCGCCTCATTTCGCACTCTTCATAGAAGAAGTCAAATTATTTTTTCAACAACAAAATATTCCGAAATTCAAAAACTCTTGTCCGACAATAAATGGCTAGCACAGCTTGCATACCTGCCAGATATTTTTTAACTAAACATATGGAGTTGCTTGGCAACCGTTTTAGCGTCATCGGCTTCATTGGCTTGGGGTTCGTTTAAATTGATTTATTTCGTTTTTTCTGTTTTTATAATTATAAAAACATAGTTTTTTTTTCTTGCTTTAATTATTTGTACCATTTGTGGTAATTATTTTTTAAATTTATTGTCTTTTTAATCTGTTTTAACGATTTTCGTAGTTTTTCTTTTTTTTCACTAGAAATTTCTTTTTGTTGTTTACCTTGGCAACCACCAACAACGGAATGGGGGCAACTGAAAAGTTGTCCCCGGCCCCATCTGACATATCCGATCCAAGAAAACGGAGAGATGCGTGTCCGGGTGATACGACATCATCAAAAAAACCCAGAGAGTCTGTAATGAATTCTTACAAATCAACTGACTGTGGTCCATATACAGTTCATGTACAGAAGATTAGCGGAGATGACAAATCCTCACCCATCCATCCCATACATTTCGGAAATTTTTTGTTTCGAAACAAAATTAAAAATATTTCTCCCGGGGGAGTCAAATCTCTTGGAAAATTTAAAGTGTCAGTCCAATTTAAAGATTACAAATCAGCAAATGAATTTTGCTACTCCTCTTTGACCATTAATCAGTACTCAGCAGTAATTCCGGCTTACCAGGTTACTCGCATGGGTCTGGTTAAGGGTATTCCAGTCGATATGTCAGATAATGACATCATCGAACAAATCAATGTTCCGGATCATTTCGGAAAACCATCTAAAGTCCGACGATTAAATTACAAAGATACAAAATCTGGTACTGTTCAGTGGCTTCCATCTCAATCAGTCGTGATAACATTTGAAGGGCAAAATCTTCCAAAGTATGTATATTTACATTATAATTCTCTTCCCGTAGAACAGTATGTTTTTCCAACAATACAATGTTTCCAATGCTGTAGATTTGGTCATACGAAAACTGCATGCAGATCCAATCCCCGCTGTTTTAAGTGCGGCGATGCACACCTGGGCGAAGAATGTCCCAAAATAAACATAATGCCTTCTTGCCTCAATTGTTCTGGTCAGCACAACGCCACTAACATCATCTGTCCTGAATTCACCAGACAAAAAAATATTAAGCATATTATGGCGTCTGAAAACCTTTCCTATTTTGAGGCATCAAAATCCTTTTCTCCTGCAAAATCTTCCTTTGCGGAAAAAACTTCTACGTCATCTCCGACTAAATTTTCTGCATCTCCTCTCTTCTCGCAAGTACTTGCGGAAAAAAATAACCATGTCTCTATGAAACCATCTTCACAAAAGAAAACTAGTTTCACTTTCCGTACCCCAAAAACATATCAGCCTTCTTATCTATCAAATGACCAATCCACATTAAATTCTATATATATTTCTCCCAATGGTAATTCCCAATCTAATGATAACTCCAATGGAGTTGCTTTCCTGTCAAATAATGATTCTCTTTCTTTTAATAATAATAATTCTTCTGATATTATTAAAACTTTATTAACTCTTTTAATTAAAATTATATCTCAAAATAAAATACCGTCCAACGCTGCCGAAATAATTTCAAATATATCAAACTCTCTCCCAAATAATGGCAGTTCTTCTTCAGTGGAACACGAGAAGCGCTGTTTCTAATCGAATTAATCTTCTTTATTTATTACAAAACTACTCAATTTCTATTGCTTTCATCTCAGAGACATGGTTTAAGCCGTCTCTCCGTTTTCATGTGAAAGGATATTCATGTGTTAGGTGTGATCGGTCAGATGGAGGAGGAGGTTCTGCCATCCTAATCAAAAATGGTATCCCATTTCAATCAATTCTCGTTTCTCCTCCGGATTATAATGTACAAATATGTGCGATACGTTATGACAATATTACAATAGTTTCCACATACTGTAATCCATCTTCTGTTTTTAATCTTAATTGGTGGAATAACTTTATATCTTCTTTACCTTCACCGATCATTATAATGGGTGACTTCAATGCACATTCTACCGTTTGGGGTTGTTCTTCTGATGATAAATCTGGTAAAAGAATAATAGATTTATTAGATTCTGCAAATTTATGTTTACTTAATGATGGTTCTCCCACAAGAGTACCACTCCCCTCCCAAAATCCTAGTGCAGTTGACCTCTCCATCTGTTCTAGTAATTTAGTATCGTTGCTTTCCTGGGACATTGTCCCCGATTGTTGTGGTAGCGATCACTTTCCAATAATTTTATCTTTTCAAACCCCTCAAGTCAGTAGAGCTACTCCGAGACCTAAATATCGACTGCAATCTAAAAAAGCTGACTTACTTAGCTCCGCGATAGAACTTGACAGTGCTATGTCTTCTTCCTTTCATCCGTCAGATAATTGCATTCAGTCTTACAATAAAATGGTAGACATTCTTAAAAACATATCTCAAAAACATATCCCTTTTACTATTTCCAATTTACATAAACCTCATCCTGCACCTTGGTGGGATCTCGATTGTACTCTCGCTGTAGGAAAAAGGAAAAAAGCCACTAAAATTTACTGTAAAAATATGACTTTACAAAATTATCTTGAATTCAAAAAAATCTCTGCTCAAACCAGACAGCTTCTAAGAAATAAAAAAAGGGCAGGATGGACTTCATTTTGTGAGGCCTTATCTCCAGATACTACTTTAACCACTGTTTGGAAAATGATTCGAAGATATAGATCTTCATACAATCCTCCTATCCAACTTGCTCCCACTTCTTCTTGGTTGAATAATTTCATGGACAAATTAGCTCCCTCTTTTTGTCCATCAGATCAAGAACTCCCTCAGCCATCTAATCTCACTAATTCTCATCCTCTTGAAGGCCCCTTTGTTATTTCTGAATTAAAATTTGTTCTTCAAAATTTAAATGATTCTTCTCCTGGACCAGATGACATACCGTATTCTTTAATAAAACTAGCTAATTTAAAATTCCATACAATAATCCTTAATATTTTCAATGAAATCTTTTCCACGGGTTTGATCCCTGACAGTTGGAAATCTCAATATATTATTCCAATTCTCAAACCAAATAAAGATCCATCAAATGGATCCTCATATCGTCCTATTGCTTTATCATCGTGTCTTTGTAAAATAATGGAGCATCTAATTAAAAATAGGTTAGACTGGTTTGTAGAACATAATCATCTACTTTCAAAATCACAATTCGGTTTTCGGAAAGGCAAAAGCACTCTGGATAATTTGTCTATTTTTACTACGGATATTAATTTGTCATTTTCTAGAAAAGAATATTTAATGGCTGTTTTTTTAGATATCATCGGCGCATACGACAATATTCATATTCCAATACTTGTGGATAAACTCCGCAAGATGAACATTCCTGAAAAGATTATTATTTTTATAAAAAATCTTCTTTGTTGTAGAACCATCCATGTATTCGTGCAGGGATGTGTAGTTGGTACTAGAGTTGTATGGAAAGGTCTCGGACAAGGATCAGTTTTAAGTCCAATACTTTTTAATTTATATATATCAGATTTAGAAGCTGTTATTACTAAACACTCTAGAATTATTTCGTTTGCCGATGATATAACTATTTATATTTCAGAAAAAACAATTTCTTTGGCTTTAATTCAAATTGAGAAAGCCCTGAATGACTTAAGCTTATGGCTTGCATATAACGGTTTGCGCTTGTGCCCAGAAAAGAGCAAAATTGTTGTTTTTTCCAAAAAAAAGATAACCCCAAATTTCATTGTACATTTCGAAAACCAACCCCTTGAAATAAGCTCGTCGGTAAAATTTCTTGGATTAAATTTCCAATCGTCTTTATCTTGGTTTAACCATATTTCTGAAATTTTAACGAAATGTAATAAAAACTTCAATGTTATCAAAGCAACAGCGGGAATTTGGTGGGGTTCTCATCCTACAGTTCTAAGATTAATGTACAATGCACTTGTCAGATCTCATCTTGATTACACCTCTTTTCTTTTGGATCCATTGCCAAAGTACTTAGCAAAAAAGCTTAATCAAATCCAATATAAATGTCTTAGGCTGATATCTGGATGCATGAAATCGACACCAATTAACGTTCTTCAGGTAGAAAATGTCGAACCACCTTTGGAAATAAGACGCCAACTTCAGTCTGACAAATTTTTTGTCAACCGTCTTAGTATGCTTTCTCATCCATTAACACCAAAGTTACAACTTTTGTATAGTTACTGTCACAACAAACCCTTTTGGCGAAACAAAAAACATCCCTTACTTGTGATGAGTTACCATTCGTTATCTTACTACGCCCTAAAAATTTATCGAAGTCATTTAATTTCACTGTACCTGATCCCATATGAAAGCATTATTTTAGAAAATAATATCTGCCTTGATTTGGGTTTAACAAAACAATTTTGTTCATCACAAAATGCTTCAATTGTTCGCAAAGAATTTAATCGGATAACTAACGAAAGATGGCCTGGATTTTCTTATATTTATACAGATGGTTCTAAAACTCAGTCTCCTGTTTCAGCTGGAGCAGCATTCCTTTGTGTTAACCCATATTCAACCGAAGTCTTTAAACTCCCAGATGATACGTCTAGTTTTGCTGCTGAATCGATAGCAATTCTTGAAGCCCTTCAGTTTGTTGACTTACATGGGCTTGATAAAGTAACCATTTTTACAGATTCACTCAGTTGTCTTAAATTATTAATATCTTCTCCCTTTAAATCAAACCTGTCACATATTTTCGTCAAAATAAAATTTCTGCTTTATAGCTTGTTTTTCAAAAATTCGAATATTATTTTAGCGTGGATTCCCAGTCATGTTGGTATAATTGGTAATGAAACCACTGATTCTCTGGCAAAGGAAGCATGTAAAGTAGGGAATCTTAAACATGATCGTCTAATTGCGTCAGATATGATTACAGTTCTAAAAAGAAAAAGTCGGGAAACTTGGAGTTCTCAGTGGAATGAATCAAAATTAGTTAAAGGTACATTTTTTGGCCATATTCATCCAAGTATTCTCCCTAAGCCGTGGTATGTAGGTTCACTTTTAAGTAGGGATAAGATTGTAACTATATGTCGCCTAAGATCTAATCACTGTTGTTCTACAGCTCATCTCTTTAAAATTAATTGTAATAATTCACCGATATGCGAGTGTGGTATAGGTGTTGGAGATCTCAACCACATATTTTTTGAATGCCCAATAATGGTCGATAGGGAAAATTTAATAACAAATCTAATCAAACAATTTGCAACTTTGCCATTAAACATACAATCTGTCCTTTATTCACCAACAAATCATGTCATATTATCTTTATGTAAATATTTAAAACTTAATTTTATGAATCTTTAATAAATTTAAGTGTATTTTTAACTATATTTAAAATAATGTAAATATCAATAAATTTGATGTAATGTTTTGGTTGTTTCACAATGAGAGAAATGTGAACGTATAATTTATATACCCTCACAATTTTCTTGATTATCTTAATATAAGGGAATCTCAATTGCAATGATGATTATTTTGTTTAAGTTTTTATTTATTACTTCCTTTGGTGATTTTTATAATTTGTTAATATATTACAAATATACTTTATGTTTATTAATATTGTGAATGTATACTTTCATACATTCACAATATTGTCTCGATGTTAAAAATATTATTATATTACAATTAAGAGAACTGTTTTTGTACTTTTATCTTTGAAAATAGTAATGTAAAGTTTTGTTAAAATAATTTTAGTTGTTTTTTTCGGTTTTGGTCTATCATGTTTGGTTATGTTATATTGTTCAAATTAAGAGAAATGTGAAAGTATAATATATATTTACGCAATTTTCTTAATAAATTCAATTAATACTTTATATGAATTGAAATATTACATTGTTTTTTTATTTTAGTTATATAATTTTTTTTTAATCAATCCTTCACTTATACTTCAGTTATAATTGGTATATTTTTATTTTACAATATAAATGTTCTTCTTCTTACTATACTATGTAATGTATGTTAATGAATGTGTTAATTATTTTTCAAAAATCAAATACTGTTACTAATATTTATTAATAATATTACCATGGTTATTTATTTATGTTAATTATTTATATATTTAAAAAATTGTATTATTTCATTTGTATATACTTGTAATGGCTAATTACGCCTAATTGGCGAAGGCCATAATAAAGAGAAAAAAAATAAAAAAAAATAAACATATCCTTGCAAGGACAACTTAAGGACATGTTCAGACAACGAAGTAAAATGGATACATTTCAAAAGATAGTATCATCTGCAAATGTTTTCAAATTTTGATGAATATATGAGGGAATGATGTTAACCAGCAAGTGGTACCCCTGGTTTAAAAACATCTGGAATCACTCACAGAATCTTTTACTTGTTATTATCCAAATAATGAAGATCCCAGACATGGTAATATCTATATAATATATTAAATCCGCATTGTAACGACAGGTTCTGTTATGTTGAAATATAGATAAAAGAGATATATATATATAGATGTACTGTAAATATAATATTATTACCTTTTTTTATACTTGCTCCGCTAGCTTTTGAACAAGACAAGAGAAGGCAGTGGGAACAAAGACAATACGACTAGGGAAACGTTTCAATAAATAAATATATTAAAAATATAGGTTTATTCAATACATAACATTATTATTCAACAAATTAGTGATAGTACACAATTAAGAATTTACATGTAGACATAGAGGGCGGCAAATTAGCCATCAATTTGTAAAGATCATCATATAAAATAATACTAAATTCTCTAGGGCTCTTAGCATGAATAGTTCAATTAAGTCAGTTCCGCTGGGCGGAGATCACTGGTTCACTTCATGTTTACAGAGTAGTTAGCATTAAAGATTGATTCATTCCAAGTATACATAACAAGATGATGGCGAAATAGCCGTTTGAGGATGGAGTAATCTCCAAACTCTGGATGTAAATTGAAGATTCCAACAGAGAAGACCGATGGAAACTTCCTTCAGGATAGTATTTCAGGATTTATCAGGATTTAAGAATACTGGACCTGATTTAATGAATCATATGGTGGTCACGATTTCAGATGCGTTCATATATCGTCCGGCGGAGCAAAAATCAAAGGCGCTTGGTCACGACACAAAATTGGCTTGGCTGTAGTCGGCCATACGTGAATGAGATCCGCACGGGGAATATAGTCCAATAATACAAGAACGCAGGCCACGACGCTTACACAAGAGATATCACACAGTTGACGGAAGCGGAACTTATAGATCGTGCATGTTTCTGGGGAATACGAGCGACCAGATGCATAATAGCTCATAGTATCCCAGTCAATTAGAATTAAAGTTGTCTACGTACCATCTAGATAGACCCGGCAATTCGTACTCTTCCATATTCCCAGAAGTATAACATCTTACATACAAAATTCATTCATTCACCGATCATGCAAATACAATAATGAGAAATTTACAGAAGTTGACTTTTACAACATTAGCCTTACTACGCTCAAATGGTTCTTCTTATGAACCACCGCTATCTCAATTTTAATATAAACACATCTTACTCTCCCTTTACTGTAACAATGGTTGCAACCTCCCCACCCTTTGTCCCTCTTTTTCTTTCTCTTTTCATTTAATTTCTGCATCTAAATACAACTATGTACCTAAATATTTTTGTGGATTTTCATTATTAGTATCATATGTTAAATAGTTATTATTATAATCCTCTGAACTTCTCTCTGGAACTTCATGCACAATACGACTTCCAGTCCGGTCCATTTCTTCCAGTCTTGAGCCATGTTAATCGCGGCGGTTAAAGAGGATGCTGGTGGCTCCATTATTTGGTCTATCCATCTTGCTGGAGAATGTTCTCTTGGTCGCTTCCCCTCAACAGTCCCTGTGGTCACCAAATCTCGAGGCTCGAGACATGTCCGAAGTGTATAAGAATTCTGTTCAATCTTTGTAACAAGATGGATCGCCGATCGCTATTTTGCGTAAATATGAACGCGACATATAGAATGATTATTTTGCTTTCCCTACTTATTTCCCCCTCTTTTATACCCAGAACACAATATTTTTTGTAGTGTTCTATATTCGTAATTATTTTTTATTGAAGAACATGTAATTCATAAATATTCCATGGGCGTAAAAAAAATATTATTGCAAAAATGTAGTTGGTATTATTGTCACCAATTTTTCACTTAACCCATTCCCCAGCCCACATTGTTCTTTTAGCTCGATTTTTGATTTCGTCAAATTCGTCGAAGTGTTATACCACTGTGAATTTTATGTTTTGTGTACGGTGAAGTTCAACAAAGTTTAGCGTGGTAGTTTTGTTTTTGGGGTGAACTTCAGGATAAGCTGATGATGGCGTGACTATCAGGCGAGTCGAGCTGTGTCCCTTATTCAGTAAGCCATACTGGTTCGCTATCGAAGGATTCCCTCGTCTCTCATCATTCCTTCATTTCCGTTTTCCTATTTTTCATCCATCCATCCTTACCGTTTCCATCACCACCTTTGTGATCGGCAATTTGGGTCAGTCTCTATATGGTTTAGGACTAGTTGAGAATGATAAATTGATGGAAAGTTAACGTTTGACTTTCGGAGTTGATCGATATGCGTTAGATTGAAACCGTGAAATTGATATCCTACTGTCGAGCTCGTCGGACTGACTATTGTGTGTAAACTGTATTTTGCTACCGTGCGTACCAATTAGTGTTATCATTCTGTTACTGTGCAGAATGCGTGTCATCCCACTTCTGTGGTTTTCTGGAGCCAGAAGACATGTGATGTGGAAGAAGAAAATCCAAATACCTAAAGAAGCAATTCTCGGGTGGGTCATGTTTCATTTGTGGTTCTGGTTGGTCCTTCAGCTCCCCTGTCCCCTACTTCTGTTCCTCTCCTAAATTTCTTTCACCCTTCCTACATCTTGTTTCCCCAATCTTTTGTTCAAACAAATGCTTATGTATGGGAATGTGGGCTTGTCAGCAAGTCATTGATTGTCAAATTTCCCTCGAATTACGTCGTAATGTCGTGCTTCATAAAAGAGAGATAACGCTACTAAAATACAGTACCTAGAAATTAACAAAATGCTGGCGCCATTGTCATTATCAATCTTTTGAATGAATTAAATAGTTTAAAATATCTGGAAATAAATTTTATTCATTTATTAGACTTTATTAACATACATGTTTTTGTTGTAACAGAGGTGAATATATTGTAATATAACATGTTTAATATAAGACACAATTATATTGTAATTAAATACTCGTATTTTATTGTGTGGGATGGAGTAGACTCCACCTTTGATATATTAAATTAGCTTCTGTAAACGCTTAAACAATGTACATGCAAAAAAAACTATCGAGTTAGAACATGTAAATTTAGGGATGATTTAAGTTGATTTTACATATTTTAACTATCTTCAAGTGCGTGTGGTCAATGGTTGAAAGAATGAGATCCAATTCTTTACAAAAAAATCTATAAATTTCCTTGTAATGACTAAAAATACTCCGGTCTTATATAGGTTTTGCATTCTCGTAATATGCATCCGCTGCATGATTTTTGATGTACAGAATATTAGGCGAATATTTTGTATCAAAATATACTTGAAATGTAAGTTTCGTATAAAAAAAATGGCAGTCCAATGCCCTGACCCGCCCTAGCCCGACTACGCCACTAATCTTGATCATATTGACTTCTGTAAGAGAGCTTTGTGTATATTACGGTTCTCATCTACGTTCGCTACATATCCTTTGGCTACGCGCATTCTCCTTACTTTTATTTTTCTCAGAATATCTGATGGTTATACCGTTTCTGAAGTTCCAAGTTCTTTAGCTTACTCCATTATCTGGTTAAGTTATCACGTACAGTTCTGTAAACCTTGCATAAAATATTTATTTTAGAATTCCTGCAACGTGAGCATACAGAGCAATCGGTAGGATTACCCTCAATCTTTAAATTCTGCGCAACTTTCATAAAGCCAATAAACAAATAATTCCTGATTTTATTTTACTATTTATTTATTGTTGTATATCGTTGTTCGTTGTACAACAATAAATAAATATATATATCCAACTATAGTCCGCTTTCTCTTTTACAAAAATTCTAGAAAAAATTGTTAAATGGAAGTTCCTCAAATTTCTAGATGTAAGTCTCTCTAATCAACAATTTGGTTTCCGATCAAAACGCAATACAGAAGATGCCCTCATTTCTCTCGTCGAATATATTGTCTCGAACCTGAACAAGGGAAATAAATTTGTAGGGATTTTTCTTGATCTTGAAAAAATTTGAGTAAAGGGCACAGCGTATAAGTGGTTTAAAGACTACTTAACAAATAGACGTCAAATTATCCGAAACAATGAAAAATACAACAATTCATCATTGATAATACACGGTGTTCCACAGGGAAGCATTTTAGGCCCTATATTATTTCTGGTATACATTAACGACTTTTGGTAATGTGACTTTAAATAATTGAAATATAATCACTTTCGCAGACGATACCGTGCTTTGCTTTGAGGGTAAGTCTTGGAAAGAGGAAAATACTCAATACGTGCACACGATGGTTTGGACAAGGAAAAAAAATGGTTTGGACAAGGCAAAAAAAACGAACCTCCTATCACTTAATACAAAAACATCAAAATATGTATGTTTTTGTATTAACGAAAGACCATCGCCACATCAAAATCCTATACTCATCGTATATGATTGCAAAACAAACAAGAACACATCTTCCTCATGCAAATGTAAAAAATTAATACCAGTTAAAACTAGCCAATCACATCTTCTCAGACCGTTCTTTCATCAACATCTCAAACGAACCACTTCAATCTTCGACTTTATTCGCGCTATTAGATTTATACTCGTAGTACCTGTCATTGTAAATTGTTCTGCAATATGCGCCAACTTTTGTAAGTTATCTTTTAATAATTAACTTTACTTCCACGATATGATCCAAAGGAAACTAGGAGCAAAACCATAAGATACTTTTCAGTACCAAAAATGAATACCAAATTCGGTCAACGAACTTTCTTGTTTTGTGCACCGCGTATATTTATTAAATTGCCACTAGACCTGAAAAGGGTCTAAAGTGATTATCGATTTTAAATCGAAAATAACAAAGGGGCTGCTTGATCTGGGTAGAAAGAAAAATTAAACTAATTTGTTATTTGTGCTAACCTAACTACCTACACATCTTTATCTCCAACTATATTATAAACAAAAATATTTTTATAACTTTTTTTTACTTTTATTACATAACTTTTTATAACTTATTTTACATTATACTTACTTACCTTATTTTATAACGATTGTACCCTAACAATTACAACTTTTAAAAACTGTATAGGTAATTGCTTTAGAGCAGACCATATCTAGTAAAGTAATTACCTTTATTTTCATATGTACTATTTATGCAACAAAAAAAGAAAATTAAATACCTTGCTCTAGACACAGTAGCATAAATACTCACCCGGACATTCGTATACACTCCGATATGCACCAATACGAGTGATACTCCACATGCATAACTCACATCACAATGCACAACTTCTGATACGATTACACAATTGAGATCTTCACCAGTCAATAATAGTCCATATCGACAATCCCTACAAACTGAACAATGTACGATCCGCATGTGAAATATCTACACTACGCAAGTATGCCCGTGATTCAAATTTTAATCGGATAGTTAATGCGCTGTATTTGGTATAATAATATTAGTGAAAACATTTGTATTAGTCGAGTGCTTTGAAACTAGTGAACTAGAGTACATTTCGAGTAGGTAATAAAAGTTCGTTAGGACCAGTGGAGGACCCCAGTTGAATTACCAACCGGTTCATAAAAATTATTTTGCGAACCGATTGATCTTTTTTTCTCTTTTTATATGCAAGAGATTTAATAGATTTTTTAAAAATAAAATTTAAAAATTTGTTTTTCATGAATATTTTATATATTATACAATCTCCTCTTGTGTTCAAAGTTCACGCGTGAACTTTGAAAGGAACTGACTTATTGCATCGGAATTATGTATCAATTTCTATAGTAATTTAATGTATTGAATTAATTAAATATGTGACTTTTTTGTCGCGAAGGTACATTTTTCAAATTGAAAGATAAATAGGTTCATTTATATTGACAATTTTGTGAACAATTTCAAAATTGGAATAATATAGCACTTCTGTAGAGTAGATAGGTAAATATTTCAATTGTATTCTAAAAACGTCGGGATAGGGGCTCTAGTCGAATGACCAGTGATCTCGGAAACCGGGATTCGGAAGAACTGCTCGCCTTACCTTGTATATGACGTCTCCGTAATCCCCGCAGTCGCCGCCGAGATCACATAAATGGCACGCGGATGAGCCGATCTCCGATCCCAAATTGAATACGGCGATGTCACAAGTTCACTCACGGCACACTAACGACAAACAATACGTGATCAAAACACAATATCACAAAATATTGTGCTGGTGCACTAGAGCTGAAATGTCCACACCGCGAATGCTATCGCGATGTCGAGATCGAACAAATATCGGTCAAGTTTACGTCTGCTGATGTCAAGGTCATAATTTACACCGACAAGACCAACATGAGAAAATGTATGGATGGAAATTTGGATGCGAAATTGGTCGCAGCTGAATCGAAAGACGCGCCAAAAATGTATTATACTAATTTAGAACACTGACCATGTTTAGTTTGTGCTGTAAACCCAATTCCAAAACAATCGTGGTCCGTCTTGTACAGTCTCTGGTGCATTCTATATTTTTATATGATATTAAATCATGGACCCTGAAGGTAAGGGACAGAAGACGAATTGATAATGATACAAGTGACTCCATTCTGCAGGATCTGAACATCAAGGACAGATTCACAACCATTTGGCTGAGACAAATCCTTCAATATGTTGGGCTTTTTGCAAGAAGCTTGCTTGGAGAAGCTTGATGTGATGGGGCACGATGAAGAACGAAAAGGAAAAATAAGATCCACCACCCATTGGACCGACCAAATGAAAAAGGCAACAGAGACAACACTGAGATCTGCAGGATGCCGAGAAAATGGAGGAGCATAATCAAGAAGGCGGAATATCTCGATCCTGTCCGATAATGTCCTGATGACATATTTCGCATCCGTCATATGACGAGTTTTAAATGACAAAAAAATGTAAGTATACGTGTCACATCAATATTCTTACTATTTTCAAACTAAGTTAAACTTACTTACTTACCATCACGCCGTTTCCTCGCGGGGGTAGGCAGAGAGGATAGAGCGCCACACTCTTCTGTCCTGACACAATTCTCGACTCATCCACATTCATACATCTTCTCATACAAGCCCTACTATTATTGAGACTTCTAACAGGACCATCCTACAGTATCTGGTTTTCCTGGTCATGCCAAGTCTTCCGCGGACGTCCTGTACTTCTGGTGCCATTAATACTTGCGTCATATATCTTTCTTACCATTCTCTCCTCATTCATCTATTCCATATGACCAAACCACCTAAGTGATCATTTTTTAATCTAACTATACTAAGATCAGCTTTACATTCTTTCCTTATTTCTTCATATTATTGTCATAAATGGATCTGCCACATATACGCCTAAGTGATCTCATTTCCACTGTATTCAGTCTACTTTCTCAGTCTTGCCTCAGTTGACAATTTCTCATTATCTATCATTCCATTCAATGTGTCGTTCACTTTATTCTCTGCAGTCACCCTCCTTTCTAAATATTTCTCTGACTTTCTGTGTCCATCGAACATCTTCCCAAATACAAAAACTCGTCTACTTGTTCCAAACATTCATTACCTACAAGTCTACTAAACGCTTGTACTAACGCTGATCTCCTAGAACTAGACCACTAGACCAACAAGCAAGTCATTAGTCCATATGCGTGTCTGTTTAGTGTTTATTAATACTTGAGAACTCGCCTTCGTCTGAAATGTAAAGCGTTCATTCTATAATAAATAAATAAATATCTTTAATTTCATACTTATTTCATCTTGCTGATACTGATATTTCCTTTTTATGTACAAGAATAGATTGTCAGAATAATACCCATAGGAATGGGATAGGAATAACAATATATATATAGATATAGGAATAACAAAAGTATTTGTTATTATTGCCTCGATACAATGCAGTACAGGTCAATATAATATGTTAACAGTAGAGATACATTTATCCCTTTCACACACTATCATCGTACCAACAGTGGCGTGCAGTAAGTATTGTACATAGGTTTATGAACTTTTGTTCAACCGACGTCTTGAAGCAAAATGAATCCATCATAATAAAAACGCATTATCCTCGAACGCTAAGAACAATCATGAAAACAGCACGTTCAGTACGGTAATAAAATTTGTGAATTAGCTATTGAGGAAGAAGATGCTTGGATCAGCTCTAAATCAAGTTCAAAATCTTTCAAATGTCATTCTGTTAGTAAACAGCTTAAGTAAAGACTCCGTACAACATGGATCAGCTGATCCATTTCTGACTCTGCCGAGTGAAATTTTCAACTCGGTAGGTGGCAATTGTATGGCTTGAATAGAACGATAGATTAAAAGAGTGGTTAGCAATAATAGTAGTTATAAATGAATATTAACCCAGTAGATGACTACAGCACTCCGGTAGCGTCCAGAATTACGCAACAAATGATTCTATTGATACACGGTGGGGGCTAACGTAATTATAACATATTATGGATTATTTAATTTAAATTTGTATCCCAGAGTTTTTAGTAATGCACAGATTTTTTGCCTGTATGCAGTGCACGCCCCTGTGCACCAACCTACTCATGCTCACGTATTCGTCCCATAGATACATCACATTTATAAACCTATTTTAACGACACGACGTATATATTATATTGTAGAAACAATGGTCTCGATAACATTGAAAGATGGTGATGGATGTGCCAAAATAAACAGAAACTTTCAGCGTGACACGTTCTCTCAATGGTTATTTTAATTTATCATATTCATGTATAATATGTTCATCATATATGAGTTCACATCAAAGCAGAATAATGTATAAAAACATGGAGGAGATGGGAAATATACGTGCGTGTGTGGTGTGTTGACTGTTTCGAGAATAAAGTAAAGGGAACGTAAAATCACCATTCATATAATGGACTATTCAAATGAGCTTCCGTCCATATTCAAATAAGTTAAAACAATGAATAATATTTTTCTTTCCCCTTTTATCATTTGTCTTCTTAAACAAAGCTGCTTTAATTCTCGGTAAATTTTTATGCTCTTAGGCAGCAATACGCCTACGAAAATATTACTTATTTATGTAATTTTTCAGGGGCACCGTCCCTGGCCACCTTGTACACCAAGCTTTAGATTGATCGTTCTTCTTTATCACCCAGTTTGTACCCATCTTTAAGTACGGGACTTAAGTGGATACGGACCAACATACGACAAGACTGGTAACACGACAAAGCTATCAAGCGAATTGTAAGTTTACCAGATCAAATTCAATCAGGAGAATTATAGAATCTACACTTAGAGCAAAGAATATCACAGATACAATGGTGGAATTTAATATTAGATACGCTAACGGCGTTATGTCGTCGATAGGTAGAGTGATTTGCCGTAGCTCGGCCCGTCCGGATGCTCCTGCCACGTCTGTATTATTGCACGCAGTTGGTACCCTACGTCTATATGGCTAGTGTTAATGTGTTGACGATACCGCCTTGCTGAGTGCATTCATTTTAGATGACGAAGGTGGAGGCAATAGTCCTCCACACTATCTGGATGTGTTAAGATATCTTTCTGTCTCTAAGTAAAGGTTGTTTTTTTTAGAGGTTTGCTTCTCGAATTGGCAACACTTTTTCCAGTGACAGCCAATTTGACAGCTGACAGCTGATTTGTGCTCAGTTTGGTTTGCCATTTCACCATGAATTAACTTACGCCAAAACAACGCTTGCAAATTTATTTTGAAGAACGTGATTCAGTTCACGAAACTTAATTAATATTGCTGTTGCTACCGGAATTCGAACCTGAATATCTTCCAATCCGGGAAAGGTGCATTATCCGATTATGCTATACCAACACAGTGGATTGACGACAAATTTTCGAACCTATATGTTACACTTTTCAAATTGATACATCTGTCGTTCCATTATTTGAAAGCTATCTACTTTGTTTTCAAGGAATCTCAAATACCTTTAAGTAATTCGATAGGAAACGCCAGAATTTAATCTATTAGTATTAAATTTTGGACACATTGATACAACATATGTATTATTAAGAGAACACATTATTATTGTGAAGTTGTAATTATTCAGAACATATGCCCGTGATATTTTAAATACTAATTCAATGTATTAATTATAAAGATGTATATATAAAATCAATATTGTCGTTTCTACCGAGATTCAAACCTGGATCATCTACAACAATATTTTTTGATAGAATTGATTTTATATGTATATCTTTCTAATTAATACATTAAGACCTATGTTCTGAATAATTACAACTTCACAATAAGAATCTGTTCTCCTTAGAAAGTATTTAATTTTTTTTACTAGAATTATGTAAGAATTCTTCTCTCTTTTAGAGGTTAAAGATAATACGCAATCATACATATTTGCCTTCAGCACCCGTATTTGTAATTCGTTATCATTTTTACTATATTTGTATTTTATTAAAACACTCGTACATTCAATATGTAATTAATCAATATGTAAGATATAAAGCAATGTAATTAAATTGTTCTTGTTGCATTTGTACAAAGTAAGAAAGTGTATTAAAGTTCTCAGCATTGTTTGCTGGCTTTTAGTTCCCAGTCGTGTTTGCAGGCTTCAGACGGACGCACACTTATAGGATAGGAAAACGGGGTAGTAGACGTTAACGAGAACCTGAAGATCAGACCTAAATGCAAGGTTTAATGCGAATTTTTTATTAGGTTAATTCTCTGGGATCATTATTTTCAAAAAATCTCTCGAACATCGTGGTCATGTATACCGCATCCACTCATCGCCATCTTGAGCCTTGTTTAGTACGACGTGTAGCGACAATCTGTTCATTTCACGGACGTAGTCTGTCCATGAAAGATAGAACTCGGCCATAACTGGAAGATGGACGCACTATTTCCTCCCTCGAGTGGCCGTGAGAGAAAAGGGCCATGGCGAGTTTCGGGGTAAACTTTGACTTGGAACTTCTTGCACGCGGTTAGGAACGACGACCTTATGAGGAATGAAAGGAACTTCGGATATTTTCGAATTTGAAAAATGTAACATATAGCACTGTGTTGGTATAGCATAATCGGATAATGCACGTTCCCCGGTTTGGAAGATATTGAGGTTCGATCCCTACAATAACAATATTTTTCGATAAAATTGATTTATATGTATACCTTTCTAATTAATACATTTAATTAATTTTTTAAATATCACAGACCTATGTCCCGAATAATTACAACTTCACAATAAGAATACGTTCTCCTTAATAACAGTACTAACTGTTCTGTACACGTTGTAACCGTATTGATTCAATCGATCGGTCGTCGTCGTCTTTGCCGGGAGGGGAAGGGAAGGGGATTGCTTATGCATTATTTTCATTCAATAATTAATATATTTATACATAAATAAATATATGCCCCGAACAAAGTCTTTGCAGTTTTAGTTGAAATACTATATTCCCGCTATTTTTTTTTGTGACAAAAAGTGACATATTATTCGATAGCATTTTTTTTCTTTAAAACGTACAGTTTTCCTGTATCTTATAGTTTTTCTTAATTTTTTGAGCATAACTAATGGAGTGTCAAGTTGAAAAACTTTAATATTTTCGACACAAATTTCTTTTTGCCTTAAATCCTGTTACGTCAGATTATCATCTTTCTTCGTCGCTCTCCAATCAAACGTGTGCCGTTATGTTAAACAACGATAACAATACATTGTTGAATGACATACTGTAATTTTGGTTTAAAAATTTAACTTATTAATAAATAATTGAACAATGCCGCAAAGGCTTGAGTGACTTATTTATTAGTTGCGATACTTCATGTTAGGAGCGTCGTAATGTAGACCAAATGTGAAAATTTCTTAATAATACATCAGCATTGCTTGATTACCGTCTGGCGTTCCCGTTCCCGTTGGCATCCGAGCCGCTGCGAGTGCGGCTGCGCGCTAGCTCCGCGATAGGCGACGGACCGTGAAGGGAGCAGGTGAGTAGGTGGGCAGGTGGGCCGCGTGCACGGTGACTGATGATGACGCGGCGTGACAGGGGCGGGATTCCACGGAACAAGGACCGCCACTGTCATTTCGAAAATAATTAAAAAATAGAAGAAACACAAATTAAAAATATAACTACCTATTGAGATACTGAGAAAAAATTATACAATACATTTTCCTTACTTAAAATTTCGACATTACGTTTCCTTTAGTTTTTTTTATTTTTAAATAGAGATGCGTGTACGTAATACGTCTCAAACTAAGCGAAACGCTTGTACTATGAAAATAAGACTAACTTGATGGAAGAAGCTCGAACCCCGACTGCTAGATTATAAAGGTGAGCATCGTAGCCACTAGACCATAGTCATTTCATCTGCTGCCACTTCCCGATAATTTTATCTATCCACCGAGGCTTAAACATCGTCTTGGTATGTAGTTTTTATCTCATGGATACAATAATTCAAGAATATTATTTATTCATCGACTATCTTGATCTTGAAATATGGATCGCCCATTGCTCTGCGCTCTAATCTACATATTTATTTTTCGGTCTCTTCTACTGATTCCTGGCATATCTTTCTATCCACACTACCATTATTTTTATTCAATATCAGAAATCTGTCATTTATGCCACCTACATAGTCAATAGGATTCTTCTTGGTAAAACAACAAGGTAATTTAACAATAACAAAAAGGTAAACATAGTAATTTTGCTTCAAAATTTAGGAGTTGATATTTTTCACGATATCTCATGAAATGGTAAAAATAAAGTGTAATGAGTTTCACCCAAACCGATATATCAGTAACTCTATCTTTAATCATCATCTGACGCAACAACCCGGTATGGAGCTTAGCCTCCTTAAGTAGGTTTCGTCACTGGAATTGGTCCTCCGCTATCCTTTTCCAGTTTGCGATGCCGACTGCATGAGCATCCTGGATGACTCTTAGCCCCTTTAACACTTCAGAGACTAATACGATTTTTCATAAAATGCTTTCTTCGAACGTAATTAGCCCACCTCAGCCTTTCAATCTTAATAACTTGTATTAAAGTTGAGTTCACCAAATTTTGCGTATAATTCGCGGTTGTAGTATATACATCACACAACCCTATCTTTTAACAGCCAAAAAAAAAAAAAATTCTCAGAATATGTACCTTATCGCTGTGTGAAAAGTAAACGCTCTTTGGCGTGGCAAGAAAATATTTTCTGTTAATTTAAATTACACAAAAATAAAATGGCTTCCGATTCGTCCCCTGATAAAAAGTGTTGCCTGTGAACTGGGCGGTCGACCGTGTGATAAAAAATGGACTTGGAATAAAGAATTTGTCACGAATCAGTCGAGCGCGGCGGGGCCCGAAATAATAATTTGTTTATTTTTTACCTCGGAATCCTTTACGCCCCCATTCCCCCCGAATCCAAATTGGACGTCTCGTAATGGCATACTTATGTTTATACCGCCTAGGTACAACTTGAATACCTAACGAACTTTACTTGTCGATGTGATTGCATTTGGAAGGTGTCATTGGCTGAATTATAATATTTGACACCAGCAGACCGATGCAGGGCCGGCCCCGTCCAAAGAGGGCGAAAAATTGGACGCCGAAAAATTTTAATAAAAATATGACAAATATAATTACACATTTTTGAATCCATTCATTTAAATTGTTAACTTTGTTTTATTTATTTAATTCTTAATACATACAAAAAACATTTAGTGCATACATAAAAATCTTAGTGCATACATAAGCACTCCTTGTACATGCTCTAATATAAACAAGATTAAAGTATTTTCTTTTACTGAAACTTATCTTTTATATATTTAGTCAGTTTCATTTTAAATCTATTTAATTTCTCTTCTTTTCTTATTTTTTCTGGCATTTCATTAAAAAATTTCATCGCACTATATATCATCGATTTCTGGCATTCGGCCTTCCTTCTGAATGGCAGCCTCGGTCTATCCCTTCCCCTTGTACGATGCTCGTGCTCATGCTGATTTGCATCAATTTTTCGTGTGAATTCCGCTGATATTTTCTTATTAATAATTTTGTAAATAAATACCATTGTATTCAAATATATTTTCTGCTGAAAGGTCATTTTATTCAGATCTTTCAGCATTGCACTGATCCGAGTATAACTATTTTTTCTGAGTATTATTCACAAAGGTTTATTTTGCACCACTGACAATTGTTGCATTTCTTCTTCGTTAGCCAAAAACAAAATGCCGCTGCAGTAGCTGATATTAACCATTTAATGAATTAAAATACATCTACCGGTTTCGAAAAATATTATTTTCTTCTTCAGGGTGTCATTAATTAATCAAAAACATATGTTATCATTTACATGCAAAATAGACAATCTCAAACTTTTATCAAAAATTATTTTAATAATTTTACATCGTCAAGTAACAATTATAGTTAGGTACAAAATTTATTTTTTTAATAATTAATATTTTTTATAAATAGATTCTGCCAAAGAAATGATAACATTTATTTTTGATTAGTTAATGACATCCTGATATTTTTCGAAACCGGTAGATGTATTTAATTCATTAAGTGATTAATAAAACAAAGTTAACAATTTCAAAATAATGAATTTTTATGACAAAGTTGATTTAGCTAATCTTAAAAATATTTTTGATTTACAGAAATTTTAATATTGGAACATTTTAACGCTTATGTACTGAAAAATTCAAGCTTAACGCTCTCCATTGGTCTTTGAGAAACTTTGAAAGTAGGATACTGAGGATTGGAATATCCCTGAGAGATTGGGTACCTAACGTTCACAAATTCACCAGATAACCAAGGTAAGGCCGGTATTACACGCTACGATATACATGATAGGTATACCTGTTCAGGTGGCCTGTACAGCAAACTGGAGAAGGTATGTGACAAAACAAGCAGGTATCCGTACCTGTACAGGCGACCTGAAAATTATTAAGAATTCATATTTTCTATCCGTGGTAAATTACTAAGATCAGGCAAACCTTCGCGTGTATACTACTCGCCTGTACAGGTCTCAGTTGTTCCACACACCACGAAGAGAAAAGTTTATTATGTGGTTAATATAGCTGTTGAATTCAAACAGTTAATCCGGATCGACAGAATCTAAATGAATCTCCGGCTCGCACGCCCCGCGGAAAGGAATACGACAATTCCGGTCGTAAATCGGAATCACCGCAAGGTATGGGAGGGAAATAGGGAAACCGTGGTACAGGATGGGGTCAGTGAGGGGATAAAAATTCTATTCGAAAGACCAGTTATCTCGGTAACTGGGATTCAGAAGGACTGCGCGTCTTACCTTGTATATGATATTTCAGCAACCCCCGCAGTCTGACGCCGAGATTACATAATGATACGCGGATGAGCCGATCTCCGATCCCAAACGAATACGGCGATATCACAAATTCACTCACGGCACACACACAACAAACAATACGTGATCAAAACACAATATCACCAAAATACAGTGCTGATGCACTAAAGCTGAAATGTCCACACCGCGAATGCTATCGCGATGTCGAGATCGAACAAATATTGGTCGAATTGACGTCAAGGTCGCAAATCACACTGGAAAGACAAGTATTAGGAAATATATGGATGGAAATTTGAATGCGGAAACGTGTCAATAATATGGGTCGCGACCGATTTGAAAAGATGCGCCAAAAGGGTGTTGACGAATTCGGAACAGCTGTTTTCATGAAAGCGTCCTTCTATGGAGTAATCACTGATAGTAGTTTTAGGTAAGTCGTTTCATCCATTCTTAAATAATTACAGTAATATTGAAGTTCTATATTTTATTCCTTTATCAAATTGATGTGACTGCATTGACCTCTTTTTAACAACCATTCTTTACACCACTTTTGTCACGGTTTTCTTTCATTCTCTCGTAGGATGACGAGAAGACATACTAGCGCTACCGCGTCATCGTAGATGGGTGAGTGAGAGATTATCACAGGTTGGCTGCTACGTGTATGATTAATGTTCTTCTAACTTATCATGTTTTCTTGAACAGGTATATACCATTGCGTGTATGGCCGGCTTTAGAGATGTAATCAAAAAATCTATATGCTCAACTGGCTGGTGGATTTTCGAAGAGATGATGGACAAGAAAGGTAGATGAAGCTCGATGGAGCGACGACATCAGAAGAGCTGAAGATATTTGGGGGAGGCCTATATCTAGCGGTGGAGAAATAATTATAACGTTTTTGTTTGTTGTTCTAAATGTAAGAAATTTCATCAAAAATAATAATACTTTTGTGATGAATAATAGAATATTAATTGACAAAAATGTAAACACGAAAATTTAAATAATATTATTTAAATTCATCCCTACAAAGAGAAAAATCCATAAGGGGTGGTTAACGGTTAAAAGGATTTTTTCTCTTGATGTTGAAGGTAGTAAACTAAATAATGGGAAATACAGTAAAACGTCATGAAGATTTGATAATAATCTTCAGCAAAAGAGAATAACATAGAGGTACCGAGAATAATTTATTATTGTAAAAGGAATTTATTAATGCTGTTCTTTTATACCTACTGACAACTGAAAAAAGGCATGACGACTTTACATGGATGTAAAGAAGATGAAAGAATGAAATAAAATAAGATGGAAAAGGATTATAACCTAACTCCCGACCTGATCTCAACGGCGGTACAGAATTATGTGAATGTTTTTTATTTGTAGTATAAATAGTACATATAAATAAAGGTAATTACTTGACTAGACGTGGTTTGTTCTAAAGCAATTACCTGTACAGTTTTTAAAAGTTGTATTTGTAAATTTAGAGGTTAGTATAATGTTATAAAAAGTTTTTAAAAAAAATTACAATCTGAGGTTATAAAATATTATTGAAAAAAAATTATAAAAATATTGTCTGTAATATATATACAATAGTTGGAGACAAAAATGTGTAGGTAATTAGGTTGGCACAAATGATAAATTAGATTAATTTTGCTTTCAACCACACCATCAAGCAACCACTTTGTTATTTTTGGTTAGAAGTCGTTAATCACTTTAGACCCTTTAAGGTCTAGTGGCAATTTGTTAAATATTCGCGGAGCACAAAATAAGAAAGTTCGTTGAGCGAATTTGGTATTAAATTTTGGCACTGTAAATCGAATGATGAGCGCGTGGATTAATCACCTGTTTACCAGATACCTACATTCAGTTTTCGATTTATGAACAAGCTCTATTCCTTAAGGTCGTTCGTTATATTTTTTGTTCGTTGTGCATCAATACACTTCAATATGCATTTTATGCGTATACGATGCAATCGTATATGTTAGCGGTCATTTACTATTATTATTTAGTATTATATTAAACAAATATGTACGTTTGATTGTAACAATACACTAAAAATGTAAAATATGTTGAAAAAATACTAAAAGATCACAATGCAATTGGAATATTTGGATTATTTGGATTTCTTTCTTACTCTGATCTTTGATTTATTCTTTCATTTTAAAAAGTGATTTTAAAGTAATAGTTAATTTTGATTAAAAATATAAATATAATATAATATATGTAAAGCGTTATTTTTTTTAGAAGTATAGAATATTAAAATAAAATAAAACACGTAAATTAAACTGTCTGAGTAAAATTATCTATTTATTACAGTAAGATATAGTTGATATACAAGTAATAATGAGACAAACACACATACACACGTCCCGCGTGGGCGGTGAGGCTCACACATACACACATACATCGGTACAATCCAAGGACATCACACCCTCCTCTCCCCCCTCTCATGCCTCACTCAGCCACTCTAGGTATTTCTCCTGGATGATCATGTACCTAATCAAGGATCTGAAACAGAAAACCCATGTTAAGCCTTCTATCAGCTCACGGGTTAGTTCGGCCCGTCAGGAGTTAGCCTGCAGCTTCAGCCTGGGACCGAATCCACTTTTCATCCATCAAAATCATGTTACTTTCTTGCACTTGATTTGGTTTAGATAACGTTTCTAAATCTAGTCTGTGCCATTAATAAATACCATAGCAAGTATAGCGAGGAACCAACCATTTTTACAATTTCTCCCAATACCCAAGAAATTTTATTCACGACTCTATAGTCCATTTCAAGACATAACTGGCCGATTTTTTAGATCTAGCCTCTTTCTCTCTCCTTAATAAAACTTTTATTTATTTTGCGTCAACTTTAAATTTTTCACAATACTATCTCCCAACTTCCGAGTACTTGGAGATATTTCCTTAGATAACATAGAAATAAAAAAATCGTAAAAATGGCCTTGGTATTGCCTTTATTGAAAAAATAATTTTATACCATTAGTACTCAAGGGTTGAAATATTTTTAGTCGCAATCTCCGCAAGTTTTTTTTATTTCGTTTTTTTTTTAAATGTAAAATATTGTATATCAGAGGCTCTGAACATTAAATTGTAACTGGTTCTAACGTAAGAAAATTGTCAATTTCTATTTTTTGGAGTCTCAACCAAGCTCCAATTCTGCGCTTACGACTACTGCCTACTCGCCCACATATTCCTCCCCAGATTACACCGTACGTAATATCGGATAAACTGCAATAAATTTAATTAAAACATTACTTATTTATAAATTGTAGAGACATCGTACTGAATAAATAACAAGTTTCCATTTATAATTATTCATATTTCAATTATATCTCCGTTATTAACTCGAGAATCGAAAATGACACGTCATTTTTTAACACTTAGAACATTATTATTTATTTTATATTTGTGTTTTGGAATGGTGACATTAGATTTTATTCATATTATTTCGTTTAATGCGATGCTTAAAACAAAAATATATAAGCACTTCACAACTACATACACATTATATATCGCACTTATATAGCACTAACAACACGATGCCGCTGGCCGCGGCAATGGTCAGAAATAAGTCACCCTCCGCCATTTTGTAAAGTAAAAATAAGATAAAAAAAGTTTTCGAAAATTCGATAACTGTAAAAATATGTGTGTTAAAAATATCAACACATGTGTGTTAAATTTTCAAATTTAATAATATTGCGATCTGGCAACGCAAAAGTAAATGCCAACTGTCAATGTAGTATGGAGAAAAAATGACGATTTTTACACTCGATTTCAGACGTAATTCGTTGTGTTCTTGAGTTGAAACAGATTTGTATGGGGCGCCGTACGATATCACTACTGTAAATAATAATTTGATTAAAGATCCGATCCGCAGCGCCAGTAATATCATGCGTTATTTGATGGTCATTTTAGAAATAGACGCCGCAGAATGTCACGTGGTTGTCCACTGTACTCACGATAGCCAACTTAAATTCTGACAGTTCTCATTCCATCTCTTTCTCTGTCGGAAACTTGCAACGTGGACGGCCAAGGAGTTAAAACCGCCCGCATTGCTAACCTAAGGGCGTTGTTTGTAATTACTAAGGTAGTTGGCATTAAAATTAATGACGGGGCGATTTCGAACGTGACATTAGTTTTGTAATATCACAACGTGTACATTGTAATTTTCAATATTTCCCAAACTGCAGAACAGTTTAACGGCAATACCTTTGATAGACATGCAGTACTCATTTCGCGTTGGGGTGCGATTGCAAGTACAAGTTGACTTTTCATCTAGATATTAGTTATGGTTAAGTCATTATTTAAACCGTCATTGTGACTGTGATTGATACACTAGAAAGAAAACCTCCTACCTATCATCGTCACGATCATAATCACATAACGGTCTATTATCACTATTAGATATATTTCATAACTTTCATCTTATTACTCTATCATAAGCTTATTACAGATCAACAAATCTTAGATATTACCTTTAAATTCTATTGTGTATTTATCATGTTGTATCTAAAATGTATTTTAAACGTTGAACCAACAGTGAAATTGATTACATGCAAGTTAGCCGATTTCACTGAAAACAAATTTAAAAAAATCTATAGTCCTTATAGAGCTTTGCCTGAGTTTTCTGAAGCATCAAGGATCAGTTGAATAAAAGAAGGCTTCCGTTCAGTGACCAATGTTCAGCTCGAAAGTCTAATATATCTGCGCTGAGTATACTTGCAAATAGATTAGAGGTCTGTTTATTTGCTTTAAAGGTATTGATTCACAATGGGTACCTTGTCAAAACCTACATTTTGATAAAATTTGTTTTTTTTTGGGTAGAGAGCTTTAAAGATTATCTTCCTTTAAATAAATCATTGTAAGTGAAAGGTAATTAAGTTTGAATCATTAGATCATGATAGATATAATGAATTCAGATATACACAGGTGTCCCAGAGATAGCAGTCTAAACGGAGCCTACGGTTAGAGGACAACAGTCAGCTATCTGACTGTCTAGCTATCTATTGGATAACCCTACGGCTATCCGAAATTTAATGATTTATAAGTTATTCTAACTTTGTATATTGTATAGTTTAGGAGCTAAAAATATATAAAAACCATGATTGAAGGTAGTTTGTTGCTTTCGATATTGTAGTAAAATGGTTCATTTGTTATCTTTTGAGTAACTGTAATTTTTTACTAATAAGTAATATTTATGTGTGCAGTAAAATTCAACTAGTTTTGGCGTATTCGAACATCAGAAGACAGATTTTTTTAAGCAGTACCTTTACATCGAGAACATTCAAATCACATCAAATTGGCGCGTAACATACGTATTAAGTATAATAAATATTAGAATCATCGTCTCATATTTAAAAAAGCATAAATATATATTAAAGGCTACTTTAAGCGTTAATTTTTCAGAATAGTGCGAAAACAATTTAAAAATATGTCAATAATTAGACAAAATACTTTATATTTTTTAGTTATTATCTGTGTTTTATTAACCACTGAATTGAGTTTAAATACATCTACCGGTTTCGAAAAATACCATTTTCTTCTTCAGGATGTCATAACTAACTAAAAACATATATTATTATTTCTTCACCAGAATCTATTTTTAAAAAAACAACAATTATTTAAAAAATAAATTTAGTACCTAACTCAAATTGTTGCTTAATATAAATTTAGTCGAATAATTTTTAGGAAAAAATTTTAGAATGGGACTCGTAGTTAAATTTAATTGGTTGTTTATAATTTTTCGATTAGTTTTACATGCTACAATGATTCCAAATTATTTAATTTGTGACCAACACCATTTATATGCAAAATTGACAGCCCCAATTTTTTTTTTTAATTATTCGACTAAATTTGTATTAAGCAACAATTTGAGTTAGGTACTAAATTTATTTTTTAAATAATTGTTGTTTTTTTAAAAATAGATTTTGGTGAAGAAACAATAACATATGTTTTTAGTTAGTATTTACATCCTGAAGAAGAAAATGGTATTTTTCGAAATCGGTGTATGTACTTAAACTCAATAAGTGGTTAATAAAACAAAGATAATAAATAAAAAATATGAATTTTAACCACAAAGTTAATATTTCTAATTTTAAAAGTACAAAATACTTTGTTTAAACCACTATTTATTGATTATTCAACATGTTTCGATACCTATGGTGTCTTCTTCAAAAAACAATGTATACTTAAATTAAAAATACAAGCATAGATAAAAACAAAACCTTTCAAATTTATTTTCATATTATTTCTTACTTATTCACCTCTATATACTTTTGTTATATCAAAGGGTAAGAATTTCATGCAAGAAGGTAATGCACCCGGTCTTAAAACAATACAACTTCAAAATACAACATGAATTTAAACAGTACCTACGCATCGATAGGGATAGATTAAGTTAGGTTAGGTTAGTAAAAATAGAAGGAGTGGCATTCTAAGTTTTGCTTAAGGGCGGCACTTTACCTAGGGATGTCACTGCCCAAGATGCCAGTAGATTTTAAATTTTGAAATGAAGAGATTTGGAGACAATGATTCCCGGATAATGCTAAATTATGATATTATTTTTCTACTAGCCCCTGTCTGACTATCAAACGTGTCCTATCATTATTTTATATTCGCGCCTTCTAGCGATCTGGACAGGGTGAATTTCTGCCAGACTGTAATAAAGTCACGTGGCTTCAACACATAAATGTGACATTTGAAGATGCATAAATTTCATAGCTTCTCTCTGGCTGCATTCTGGAATCGTTATGAATACGAGCCTCACCTTAAATTGATGCCATATGTGTTATATTATGCATATTTTACAGGTATAGCTTCGTGACGATATTACCTAATACCGGAGCCAACCTATATCAATAAGCGACCAATTAATATTACTCGCATGCCTGTATTAATAATTATAATAATATCGGATTATTTATATAGCGCCATTTTCGTAAAACTTTTACCTCAAGAGCGCTTTACACGTAAACTGTTTATAGTTATCTTTCATTTTAAAATTAAAAATTGTTATTTTCACTTATGGAAATGTTTGTAATTTCTTATGACGGAGGTCAAACAGTTGCACGCTTTTGGGCCTGCCACCGCAAATGCCCGTTAACTATATTTAGACTTTTGGCAACGGTTGGTCCGATCTACAACTCTTCCGGCGGCTGTAGTAGAGTTTGACGTCTACCATTCAAATTGTCTGGGATACAAAGCTCTTGAAGATATAGAAGCGCCGTGTTACGTGTCGCCTTATACATCAACTAGCATAATTTAAATTCAACTTTTTCAGGGAATCGAACCCAATGTAGCTGATGTAAAAGGGATGTTACATATGAGAGAATATATATGAGGGATGTTACATATGAGAAAATTATTCGATTAAATTTGTATTGAGCAGCAATTTGAGTTAGGTACTAATTTTTTTTTTTTTTTTAATAATTGTTGTTTTTTTAAAAAATTTAAAAATAGATTCTGGTGAAGAAACAATGCTATATTTTTAGTTAGTTATGACATCCTGAAGAAGGGAAAGGTATTTTCCGAAACCGGTAGATGTTTTTTAAACTCAATTGTGGTTAATAAATCTAAGATAATAAATAAAAAATATGAATTTTAACCACCAAGTTAATATTGCTAATTTTAAAAGGATAATATACTACATTTAACATACTCATTTTGTTTCAAATATGTTTACCTATAAAAAATAATAATTTACGAATACGGAACAGTACTATAATATTTTATATCCATAAGATAATAAAGTAAGAAGTCTGAAGTGTGAAGGAAAGCCACAGAGTATAGTTTAACTGGCGAAACAGCTCGTAATCGAGAACAAGTTTATGTTTACTTTTCTTTTATTATAATCTCATAATTGAAACTTGGAAACCTTTGATAATTAAATACACACGTTGTTTACTGAGTGGAACTTAACTAATTAATATATAATGTAATTTTATAAATGGTAATTTTGTATTTCTTTGCTTTGCATAGATACTTAGAATCCTACCTGAATACAACCAGTTTTAATACAATTTAAATGTATCAATCGTAAAAATGTACGGGAAAATTCAATTTATCGAAAAAATATTTTTGTTTTAAATACTAATTAAATGTATTAATTATAAAGATGTACATACAAAACCAATTTTATCGAAAAATATTGTTATTGTTGATTCGAACCTGGATCTCTTTTTCCAATCCGGGGAAAGTGCATTACCAACTATGCTACAGCGCCGTTATTTTTAACAACATTATTTATAGTATGTATATATATATTTATGTTTCATGTACATATATCTGTATAATTTAATTAGTATTTAAAACATCACAAACCAATGTTCTGAATAATTACAACTTCACAATAAGAATTTGTTCTTCTTAATAAATATTTTTGTTGCTACCGAAATTCGAGCCTGGATCCTTTCCTATCCGGGGGAATGCGTTGATCGATTACACCACACCAACAGACGACAAATTTTCTATCTTACATGCTGTAGTTCTTTCAAAATGATATATCTATTTTTCAAATTTAAAATCGCGAAAATCTCAAATACCTTTGAGTAATATACTAATATACCCGGATAGGAAAGAAAATATAAATGGAATTTTCCTGTATATCCTTATAATTGATACATTTAATTTGTATTAATATACCACAAAACTATGTTCTGAAAAACTGCAACTTCTCAATAATGTGTTTCTCTTTAACAATCTGTTGTGTAATGAGATGTGTCCAAAAGGTTGTTTTAAAGACGATTTCGGTCAATTGTGAATGTGTCTCAAATTATATTAATACGGTACAATATTATAAAAGAAACCTTTTAATTATATTGATTAAGTTTATAAAAATGAATGTTCGTGCGACCGGTAGCGGAAATGAAATAAACATTTGTGGATGTTATAGCAACGGGGTTGTTGTATACCTGTCACTCACAAGCGGTGTGGCATAGTGAGTGACGGGTAGAATTGTGTGGATAAAACAAAAACGAATTCTTTGATAATTTTCTAACTTCAAAATTATATTCTTTTTCACAAGACAGAATTTAAAATTCTAATGAAGATTTTTTTTTTAAGTTGCCTCCACAACGTATATGAAGGGTGGGAAATGTTTGCCAAGATTTGTCAGTTTTCGTTTTGGGTTCAGTCTGCATCAAATTACTCGAAATTCCTTTGCCGGACCGTAGAAAAGACGTGATTAAAAATGCAGGTACGCCTTTTGAGAGCCTTAAACGTTGCCGCAGTAACTAGGTGGCTAAAATAATTAACGACATGTAGAACTGTTTATTTGTTACATAAAATTTGTACATCTGGTGTCGACTTGAATTATTATTTAACGCGTGGAAAGTGGGTACCTACGTACCTACTGAAAAAAAAAAATGATAAAAATCTATCGTCTAGAGCGCAACATTTTCTCTTTACGTTATTGCTATTACTGTGCGTGTCTGACGTACAAACGGCGAGAATTATTATCTATTATTTTTCTTACAAATTATTCACTCATCTGTTGGTGAGTGAATATGAGGAAGAAGAGGAAGGCACTTACTTTTTTAGTCTGCTGGATGCCGGTTCAATTGTTTTATTCCTTCTCCACCACAAGAACAAGCGTTTGAGCGTGACATATACAAACACTAGCGAATAAGGATTATTTTTATATAAGCGGAATGAAAGTAAAGATTGATTATAAGCGTAAATATTTTTTTTAAACAAGTTTGCAAGGTTAGTAAAAAAATTATATAAATCGCAATGCAAAATTATTTATTTATTTTGTTAAGCATGTGATAAGTTTTAATTAAAAAGTAGATAGTTACATATAATTGTTTACCGTTTATGACTTTACGATTCATCAAGCCGATACCTGATAATAAACAATAGATATAATGATACCGCTTGAAGCACACCACCCTAACCATTTTAAATTACCTGGATTACAAATCGCCAGCGTCGAAACCAATGTGCTTACTGTTAATAGTTATACATATAGGATGGCGTATATAATTCATTTTGATATTAAAAAAAATAGTTTGCATGGTTTAGTGTTAAACGATTTTCACCGCATTCAAATCAAATTGTGACCAAAAATATTTTTTGCATTTCTCCAAAAAAAAATCTTTTTATTTTCTCTTCACCGAGATTAGAAATACTATCTGTAAATATTTGAGAAGCACTCCTCCACGATAATTTGACAATGTAATAAAGCATCGCCGGGCCTTCAACGGAAAATAAAGCCATAGACAGGAAACGGTCGGCTTTGATCAAACGTCTCAAGTATTCTTAATGCCTTAATATATCGGATCAACTCTATCGCGCTAAAACACACCCACATATGAAAAGATCAACAGGATCTCTAAGTGGCATCGAAAACGTTTATATATTTGAAAATATCTGCTTACAAAGTGATTCAATACTTAACTATGCATTCGATTAATTCGAAATCGGGTCCTACCTATTGAAAATACACAAGTTGTTCCACACATTCACAGTAAAATTAACCAACCGCACATTTAGTGAAAATGGTGAAATCTGCCGTGCGGTTGTAAAACAATCGCGTAACTCAATGGTTGAATTTTTTTACTACGTGGTTTGACATTGCGAGACGCTCAAAAAAATGATTCGATCCTGAACTTTAATGACAGTAGCCATCTGAGAGTTATATTGTGCTTAGCTCCTTTGAACCGGCTGGAAAAGCTCTTTTGTACGGGTCCGGATCCTGGGGAGGAATATGCGACTCATGGCAAAAATTAAGCTAAATCAGCCAAACAAAATTTTGCGGTAGCGGTTCTCTCCGGAGGCTGAGGCGCCGAGTGGGGTAAGGTAAATAATTGGCTTCACTCTTTAATTTCATTAGATTGATTAAACTTGTTAAGCGAACTACTTGAGATGTTCAAATTGGACCGTAGCTGAAAACACTGACTAAGTGCCGACGTCGTGCCGAAGATATTTATTTGTTGGCTAATTTAATATTGTCGGAGAAGTGAGGCTTAATGATTTCTATAGAAATTTAATTTGTGACGTTTACGAAATTTAATATTATTTCGTCCGAGTGCGTGTGTAAATATCGCGATTAACCCTGACTTACCCACGGTATCACCAGTTATATATTTATAAAAAAAAACACATTTTAATTTGTAAATTGAATTAAAACACTGTTTTATTCCACTATATTTTATTGTGTTGAATGTTAGAACGTTTTCGAGAACATCTTCCTATGGAAGCTCTTTAAGAAAACTTAAAATGGAGGGTCGTTCATTTGATAATAGTAATTTACAATTTATACATGGTTGCGCCAAAGGACGAAAGATAGAGATTTTAGAAAATTTTGAAATATTTAATCATAAAAATATCAATAAAAACATAATAAACATTCAATTACCTCCCATACACACCATATATTACTGTCTGAAAGTGTTTTTAACTTTAGTTGAATTATATTATTGATAATGGGAAAATCTTCTCGAAAACATTCTAACGTTTAACACAATAAAATGTAGTGGAATAAAATAATGTTTTAACTAAATTTTCAAAATAATCATGGAATTTCACAAAGTTTCACCAAAAACTTTTAAACAGTTACATATTTTTAGTAACTGCTTTTTTAAAATGAAAACGTGAGGTGTCACTATAAGTAAGGGTAAACCCTTAACAAATGTCCAAGCCACCTTAAGGGGGCTTGGACACTTGTATCTTCTTGGCAGCAACTAAAGGGAGCCGGTGGGTTATCCCAGCCCAAGCCGGGATAATTAGTAAAAATAATTGTATGAGGACGAGAAAAATTGTATGATTACCGAAGCGGCACAAGACAGTGGAAAATGGAAGCGTTTTGTCTAGTCTTTGAGCTCCCAACCCCCTTAAGATCAAGGGACGTAGATGGTAAAGATGATGAGACTACACTTTTCTATTTTTCATATTTCGAATCTCCGCGATAATTATATTGACAAACGTAGACTTTCCGATAGTCAACATCCCGATTTCATTAGAAGCCAACTTTCCAAATGCCAAGTATCCAACTTTGTCGTCAAAATATAAATACTAGTATATATCAAATATATTTATTTTTTCGATCTGTCGATTAGTTGGCTTATCGAAGAAATGGTCTGTTAGAAAATTGACTTATCGTAGAATTGATCTTTCAAGAAATTGGCTTGTTGGGGAATCGATCTGTCGGGAAACTTTCCAACAGACCGATTCCCCAACAAGACAAATCAACTGGTTTGTCGGGAATTTGACTTATAGGGTAAATTGGTCTGCCGAGAAGTTGACTGTTAGGAGGTTGTCCGGCACCCAAATTATCAATCAATCTTACATCTCATAACAGGTACAGATAGTTTAGAAATAATCGGTCAAGTAGACTAGATTTTAGTACGACGAGTGCGCATGAGAAGAGGTTTTAATATAAACGAAGCAAGAGTGTTCATAGGTTTTTACGACCTTTCAGAATCTTCGGTGTAGAATTTTCTGGGCTTTCTTCCATGCTGATATATCAGCCACATCACCTCTGATGATAGACTCTGCAATGGGATCCGAAACATCTTCCAAAGTCCACGCATATGAAGCAAGAGTAAAGCAAGGACAGGAGATTAAGGCGTTCTATTTTCCCTGAAGAAAAAATGTGACCGCTTACTTATGGTTAAATATTATTTAATACCTCATAGCACAGCCATACCTGATCAGTTATCTGAAATGAGACAGTAAAAAACAAAACATTATTTTTTACATTTACTCTTTTGTTTAATCTATCTTCTATTGTTTGAATTCTGCAAGGGAAAAAATAAAGAATCGATCTTTATGCAAACACCGGATATATCCAGACAGAGAATATCCTGTTATTCATTGCTCATCGCTTGGATGGATATGCGACGGTCGAGGGTGACCTCGTCCCAGTGGATAACTTTAGCTCTGTATTGGAATAGCACAGACGAAATACAAATTAGAATCTTGTTTGCCTTTGCATAATTTGTAAATAATCTCGCCAACATTACGCTAATTCCTTAAATAAAACATCACTAGATGCTTGCTTGTTGCTTTTTCCACTTGGTTGGTCCAATGGATGTTAATCTTCCTCTTCCCATTTTGACGTGCCCCACCGCAGCAAGCTCTTCACTTCTGAGATATTGTAACATAATTGGCCGTGACACTGTATTTTCATTTGTACCGTCTGTGCCACGGTAATCTATAAATTATTTACAACCGTACAACAATCTGATATATTATCTTGAGAACCGAAGAGTATTGAAAGAGAGTGCAATTGCGATTCCAGCATCATCCACCATCAAGGTATCTAAAAAATATATAGTATTCACTTTTGGCAAATGCTTGAGAATTCTTAGAAATCTGAAAATAATATATTACGCGTTTGTACAGTCACATTACGGTAATACAATATGGTATTATTGGATGGGGAGGAGCATATAAAACTTCAATATCACAATTATAAATCACTCAAAAAATAGTGATAAAAATTATTCTAAAAAAAAATTACTATCCAAGTAATCAACTCTTCATAGTACCTAAAATAATAAACATATATAAAAGAAATAATAATCCAATTTTTTTTTAATTAAAAATAAATTGAATTAAAAGCGAATTCCGATCTACAAGATTTAGAGACGAAATTGATATTCCAAAACTAAAATATACCGCAACCCAAAATCACTATATTTATCAAGGCATCAAATTATTTAACAATCTCCCCATCACAATTAAAAAAATTACTGACTACTATAAATTTATATCTGAAGTCAAAAAACATGTACACAGACTAACTGAAACATAAATAATATATTCTCTTATATACTCCTTCTCAATACACGAGTCTTACTCTCATATAGAAGAAATAAATGTTAAAAGAAATATATACATATATCCTACTGATTATTTTAAAAATAAATTATATCTTCTAATATTAAAATAATTTATTATTTTTTAAATCTAATGATTTGTATTTAGTCTCTGCCAAATGGAGACATTTAACTAACCAACTTTCTTTCCTTTATCTTAAGATCTCTCCCTGTTTTTTCTAGTCATTGTTATTCACTATCTGCTTATAATGGCCTATTGGTCACTGGATGACTGCATCGATTGTCCGTCCTCCGAGCGATGTGACCTACCCATTACCATTTCATTTTCTTGGTGTATTAATTTATTATTTGACTGTTCTCTTGTTAGGCTCTCTTTTGATAAGAGTCGTTTGTCGCAGACAAATGTGAGCGCTGAAATTGATATTCACTTTTGAAAATCATTTTCAAAAGTTGGAGTGCATGGAGTTTTTTAAATATACTCCAGTCTTTCTACATTTGATCTGGACATAGAACTCTTCACTGAAACTTATTCTTATCATGACACTATACTACTTATCACATATCATGAAACTACGTAAATATTCTACGCAAGTTATATTAGGAATTATATTTTCAAATAATATTATTTCTCTACCTTCATTCACTAGTTCTACAACACACACTACATTTTTTTTTCTTTTTTTTTACCTCTGTTTTTATTCCAGTCGAATCTTTATTATCTTCATGAATTAAATAACACCACAATAGCACGAAAAAAACTGGCTACTTTAACACAGACTTCAGTCTAGTAAAGTAGCCAGGACAACCCTATATATATATCAGAGGTGGGGTCTACTCCATCCCACACAATAAGCTACGAGTATTTAATTGCAATATAATTGTATCTTATGTTTATCATGTTATAAGAATTAAATAACTGTTACAACAAAAATATGTATGTCAAATAAAATCTAAATAAATAAATAAATTCCGACATGGAATTAATTTATTTTTTAAACGAAAAAAATTGTTTCAAACTCATCTTGAAAAAATAATTAAACATTACAACATTACATAATAAAAAATTATCGCTTTAATTATTCGGTCATATGGAACGAATTTATGAGGACAGAATAGTAAAATAGATATACGGCGCAAGTGTTGATAGTACCAGGAACAGAGGAAAGCGCGGAAGTCTTGACACTACCAGTTAAACTAGATACCGGAAGATGGCCCTTTTAGAAACCTCAATAATCGGCGAGCTTGCATGAGAAGATGTATGAATGTGGATAAAACGAGAATTGTGCGTCAAGGCAGAAGAGTGTGACGCTCTATCCTCTCTGCCTATCCCCGCGGGAAACAGCGTAATAGAAAGTGAATTAGTCAATAAAAGAGATGTGCGTGCGTGTAATAGTTTATTACCCTACATTGTCAATACATTAATTACATTGTTTTTTTACCATAAAATGTGTAATTTTGTATAATTCCCCTAATTTTCTAAAAAAGTTTTTTTAAATCAGTATTTTTTTTTAATTATAAATAAATATTAAAAAATACATACATTTCATTCTGATTTACTTAATACCCGGTACTCAGAGCGGAACAAAGTAATTCTGAAAGTTATCTCTGTTAGCGATCAATTGGATCAATCTGGATTGACCGACCAGATTAATGATAATACTGGCTATCCTATTGCAATGGCTATTAGAAATGCGAGCTGCTGAGAAAGGTGGAGGACAATCGTCAAGGACATCAATAGGTCACAATACTCAGTAATGAGGGAACCGACTCAAAAAGAGAAAAAACCCCGAATAACGGCCACGTCAGCGTTTCCCAAACTGTGTTGACTTATGGCGTTCTTGGTGCATCAAGATTATTATACAGTTTCCCATTTATCTGTCTGCGGTTGTGCTTCAGTTCATCTGTCTAACCTTCTTGTAGATATTACCTCCTTGGAAATTATTTTCAACTTCTACTGAACCAAGTAGCGAAGACGTGTGAGACTTTTGGGTTAGAACTTAATACAACTAAAACAAAATATGCTATACAAACAGAACGCAGTTGAATACAATAAAAGTCAATACATTGTCGAATATACAAAGTATTATATAATATACCTGGGTTGCAATATAAAAAAAAGATGGAATCCTTCTATTGAAATCATATTCCATTGTATGTATTCTCGGGAATATCACCGAATATTGAAGAAATGATACTATTGACGCAAATCAAATACCTACTCCCTATGCATTTTGACCTTCCAATATACACCTGTCCCACTCTGGACAACTAATGACTTAGGGATTTCGCAGACGTGGGAACAGTTTGCTTTCTGACACTGAACTGTCAAGATCTGTGTTTTTTTAACCTTTGAAAGCGGCGCCGTACCCAACGCTAGGACCACGAGGATGTTCTAAACAGCTCCGGAAGTGCAGTGAGATCTCGGTTCTTCACTAAAAAGGTGCGAGTCAACTGGAGGTGAAAACGACGTCCAATACAGGATCGAGATCAAGGTAGGCCAGATCCATTTGCCAATATTCCTTTCTTGAATCCAATTCGGATTGCATCAACTAATCATTATTGTAATCGATAGAGTACACGGGACCTTATCCCACCAGATACAATGACTTGAAGCATTTTAGGTGTATATTCCACCTTATTTTGAGTATTGAGTATTAAGGTGGATTGAGAAATATAAATATTTAAAACAATAAAAATCCGAAAACCTAAATATCTCAGATTTATAATGTGACATCTAGAGAATATCTCATATGCAGGGAAAGATTGATGGAAATAAAAGAACTTGAGGCAGTCTACTGTAGAGCTTTTCTGGGCCGCAGTAACTATTAGATTGATGCATAATTATCCGACGTTTTGTTTTTTGAATTTTATGTTCAATTGATATTTATCATAATATAATTCTTAAATTGGGTTATAAAACTAAAATGCGCATCGAAAACCATACATATGTACGCCACATTATGCTGTACCACTTGGAGAAAAGGTGGAAAGCTGCTGTCATTTTGCAATCTCGGCGATCTTTTCGGCAAAAAAACGATTAGCGAAAGGGCATGCCGAAACTGGTTTGTTCGCTTCAAAAATTGGTGACACCTGCGTAGACAAGTCAGGAAAGGATCGATCTTTGGATTTTGATGACTAGACCTTTCTGGCGATTGTGGAAGAGGACGAAAGTTGTACCACCAGAATACTGGGCTGAGAACTTCAATATCGATCAATCTACGATTTTAGTCGTCTTAGAAAAATCGGCAAGATGAAGCAGTAATTGAAGTTGATGGTGACAATGCTCCTGAATGATTATTGTATATAATATACTTTGAGTTTTTTTTCGTTTCTGGTAATGTTACAATGTAATTTATTACTAGTTTTTTTTTATTCTACTCCATTAGACGCATTTTACCTTACAAGGGCATTATAAATCTAACGATTTAACTCAACAACTTATATTTATAACTATAATGGGGGATAGCTATACAATTTTATTTACACGAGGTAATAAGGGACGCAACATTATTCGCTGGAATTCTGAGGATTTCAATACATTTCTTTTGCTTCTAATTATTCTAAGTAATCATTCAATTTCAAAACTAGTGGTATTTTGATATCATAGGTAATTTGTAGAAAATGACAGCTATATAATTTTACAATCTATGGAAATAGTAAATATAATTTATGTTACAATATAATTTTTAAAAAACGGCAGATAATTATGCATTTACCTAATAGGTAACACGTAACACGGTGATACTAGCCAACGTCTGTTAAACGGATAAGGCATGATAAAAAAAAGTTTTTTTCAGTATGATAAATAAAAAACGAACAAAAACTTAATAAACAGATTTTAAGTCGCGATAGAAATCAATTTCATTGGAAGTCATAAACTACTGCAACAAGGGAAAACAATCCATCCAAATCAAAAAATTTTCTACTCCATATTTTAAATTTTTTTCTAAAAATTTTAATCTTCTTGACTTCAAAAGATGCAAAGCACTTCTGTGATACGGTCGCGGTGCCCATTTTGAGAGCCGCTGACCTACGCAATGTAAATGAGTTTGACACTAATTTAGAAAAAAATTAAAATGGCTTTTTTAATGTTACCTCTAATTTGTAAGATTAATTGGAACAAAAAATCTCTTTTTTAGAGTACCTACTAATCCTGTCACTTTGTGTAATGAAATATTATAAATGAACCTTGTTTCGGTAATTTAATGGTATTTATTAATGTTGGCAATTTGTTTACTTTAATAAAACATGCAGGCAAGCTTCTTGCAGAGTAGAACTAATATATATTATGTTATAATTTTTTTTATTGAAGTATAAGAAGTTGTAATTATTATTTAAATATATTAATTAGGAAGATATACATGTAAAATCAATTTTATCAAAAAATATTGTTATTACCTTACCGGGATTCGAACCTGGATCTCTTTCCAAACCTTCTTTCCTATGTTCTGAATAATTACAACTTCATAATAATAATGTGTTCTCCTAATAATAAAGTTGCATCAATGTGTCCAAAATTTAATAAAAATGAATTGATAATTCTTGCGTCTGCTATCAGATTACTCAAAGGTATTTGAGATTCCGTAAAATTAAAATAGATGGCTCTTTCAAATAATGCAACGATTAAATGTATTAATATCAAAAAGGTAACATATAGGTTCGAAAATTTGTTGCTAAAAATATCGTCGCTGTAGCATAGTTTGAATCCCGGTAGCGCAATAACAATATTTTTTGATAAAATTGATTTTATAAGTATATCTTTCTAATTAATATATTTAATTAACATTTTAAAAAATTGTTTAATAAAATCACTAACGTTATTTTGTAGTTGCAATTTTAGAACACAATCTATCTTATATCTAAAGTCACGAGTTCTGGTAACAACTGTGTATATTTTCGATACATTTTTTTCTATTTATCCTTTTAATTGGTTCAATCACTTTTCTTCATAAGCGTGCCATAAGTAACATAAGTGCCGTAAGATACAGGAATATATATACACCTCACCCAAAGATCACCAGTAATATATATATACACATCTGTCACCTGCCATTTCTCTGAAGTTGTTCCATCGAGCTTCTTCTCCAAGACCTCTACCTACTATTTCTATTTCTCTACCTGCCATTATCTCTTTGACAGGTTTGACTAGCCCACTATCACGAGACCACGTAGATTTTTTTTGGCTGTATGTATAACGTTAATTTTCTGACGAATTTGTACGTTACGTACTCAATTTTTCGGAGAGATGTTTCATGGCATTCGTAGTAATTAAAGCAACATCAAGGAATTCCGCTCCCACGAAGATTCCCCAGATAAATTAACAGATTAGTAAAGTCTGCAATCAATGGCTCTCTATAGTAAACCGTCAGAAATGGAGTCGTCATTATTTTAGCGACTCCGCCAGAAGCAGAATAAAGGATAAGTAGACAATTTGTGTTGCTTTTTTCAAATCATATTGGCCGATTTTATAGTTTATCTATTCAGTGTGCCTCAATATGCTCTCCAAGAGAAAAAAGCACTCACATGACTGAATCACATGATTTACTCAATAAAGTTACAAGATATGGATATGCAACAGATTAAGACTGAGCTATATCTATTACGATTCGATATTTATACTGTGAATCCTCTTCTATTCCTCATTTCTCTTGTTTCTACGTGTATGTTGAACTGTTAAGAGTTTTCCAAGTTCTCCGCGATGGACTGATGCTTGTACTAATTTACGCTCTCTCCAAATTTGCCGGCTATAACCATCAACTCTTAGACTCCCTCCGCATGTTGACACTTGTAGTCTACAAAATGTAAAGCAGACCGCACACTGTTATTCAGAATGACATTCACAGCGAATAGAATGAAACGACGAGGATCCTTAGACTATCATTCGGAATGCAATTTTATTTACATCAGTATACCCCATTATAATAAAAATAAAACGTTATCAAACAAATATCAGATATCTCATAGAGACGAAGCTATTTTTTATTATATTTAATGGAAAAAATATATGGAAGTATGGAGTAATTACAGGGCCTACGGCCTGTCTTCACCTGGTTTAAGTGATCACTTTATATAAGTATAACGTTCACCGATTCTCATGCCTCCATCTCCACATTTAGCAAAAATTTTAAAGTTGTATATATGTTAATATGTGGACTCGCTTCGAGTACCACTACACCATCGCCATTTATGGATCAAATTTGATAATTCATTTTTCCTTTTTTAAACAGCATGTATGTCATCACTATGAGAAGCAAATTTATTTTAAATTATTTTTAAGCAATATTCTTCATCTTTAAAATGATTCTTTTAACACATTATACTAAAATACGCCTGAAAAATCAATATTTTTCAATTTTTTTATGTTTTTTTATTTTCATATATTTTCCATTAAATATAATAAAAAATAGTTTTGTCTCTATGAGATATCTGATATTTTTTTAATAACAGTGCCTTTGTAGGTAAAAATCCAGTAATTGTGTGTTCTTGGACATATTCAAATATTGCTGAAATTAAACAGTTTTAATTAAACCGTAAAATCTGATAGAATAAAAAGCTTAAAAAACTTTTGAAATGTCCACATTGGATTTTGCTGTGTGACATTTTGCAGACGTTAGCCGAAGATGACTATGAAAACTACTGCCATATGAACAAACAAAAAAAAAAAAAAAAAAAAGAAGATGGTAACACCACATTTAATTAGATAAAATACAGTAATGAGGGAATTCTTGTCAGTCAAGAAATTATCCCATACACTGCACCTACAATCGTGTCTTGCAATCTAAAGTTCTTACGAAAATCTTGACTTTTCAACTGTAATAACTAAATTAAATATTTTCCGCTATTTAATATTTTATGATCATGGCCAGGATATCAATCGTCGCATATCTGTTTATTTCTCTCTCTTGTCTATTTGCTTATCGGTGGAGGTACTATTCCTATAAACATATATCATACATAATGTTCTTTCATCGGTGTTCCGTACAGGAAACAAGAAATGTAGACAAGGGTGGTTCGCTGATCTCCCCTTCACCCAACTCGCGATGATGATGAAGATTATGAGATTGAAAGATACGATATACAAAATATGTTCAATATAGGTACACTACGGCGAAAGAATCGAGAATGGTGCTCCCGCATGCAGAATACATAATTTTTATTTCAATTACACACAGTACGTGTACTAATAATATTTTTCTCACTTTATCACAAAAATTATAGTCATTGTTTAGCGAAATCTCTCTCATGTTTTCCTGGCATCACGCTGATAATTCGACTTTTTTTTATATTTATATTTACTGATTCGAATTCAAAACGTTAATTAATTAGTGTTAACTTCAAGCAACCCATCACTATTGTTAATACAACTCACTCTTAATAAATGTATATACAACACACCGCTGATTAGTTTGTGCAATGGTCTTGCACCAAGACTGAACTTGAGCATATTACTCAGTTGTCTTCAATGTTATTACGATTCTCTTTCAAACACACATCAACGTCACAAATGTCCACTGAGCTCGCAGTCGGAGACTTCCGCGGTTTAACACCGGGAAATGATTTATAGAGTTCAGTGCGAGGGAGGGTTATCCTCCCCCGCCCCAGAACCGTAGCCTCGCTACCCCCGTCCCGCCGCCCAGCTCCCCGCGATACACGCGGAATATTAAGAAGTACTTCTTATATTATCGCTGAAGAGTGGGAGATGTTTTCGTCTTTTCCCGATGCCTTTGTTCCGGACTAGAAATCAGGGATGGCTGGACTGTTTATCGTGATGTATTTATAATTATTACACTGTACGCCATCAAAATGCAAAAAAAGTTGAGTTTTTATTTTTAATGTAGACTTAATTACTAATGGGACGAATCTTGTTTTATAAAAGGAATTTATTCGGGTATGGGTGACTCGTTGGAGCTCTTTACGTGGGTAGTTAAGCCGGCCTGCGTGGGTGGGACCCCACCTACGCGCCTACCTCTCACCGGATTTTAGTCTAGTCTAGTCCGATTTTAGTCTAGTTTAGTCTAGTCCGTGTAAATGTGACTCAATCCATTTTGATGAATGGATCCCTGAGTGTCTGCCTTGAACTACTGCACCTTAATTTTCCATTAATTATCCATCTGTGTGTAAAACTATGTTCTATGGATTTATGTTATATGATTTTTATGAATAAAGACAGCACTTACATCCACAACGACTCGAAGATTATTTAGGCTTCTAACAGAACCATCCTCCAGTATCTGGTTTACCTGGTCGTGCCAAGTCTTCCAGGGACATTCTCTACTTCTTGTGCCAACAACACTTGCGTCATATATCTTTCTTACCATTCTCTCCTCATTCAGCCGTTCATATGACCAAACCACCTAAGTGATCCTTTCTTAATCTTATTCACTATACTAAGATCAGCTTTACATTCATTCCTTATTTCTTCATTCTTTACTCCGGTATATATGGATCTGCCACATATACGCCTAAGTGATCTCATTTCCACTGCATTCAGTCTACTTTCGTTTCTCTTCTGCCAACTCCAGGCCTCACTTCCATATATCAGTGTCGGTACCGGGACTTCATTGTGAATCGCTAGTCTTGCCCCAGTTGACAAATCGCCATTTACTTTATTCTCTGCAGTCACCCTCCTTTCGATATCTTTCTCTGTCATTCCGTTTATATCGAACATACTTCCCAAATACACAATTCCGTGCAATAAAAACATTATTGTGGAGTTTTCCTCTCAGCATAGTTCAAATATATTTTTCATTACATATCTGAGAACCACTTATTTAGTTGCGGCAGCAAACTTCCCTGCAAAATTTCACAATACTGATCCTGTCTTATTTCTTTCACAATTTGGTCCAGTTCCAGTTTTTTGGTCATCATTGGATAAACCGCACCAAGACAGACGTTAACTGATTTACTGTCGGTATTTCGCAGTCAGGGTGAAACTTTTCCCCAGTAGCGTAACTACACCAATACGATGCATTGAGGTTCACGTTGATTAGGGGCCCAAAAGGTCCTCGCCTCACGATACTTTTTAGAGTATTATTTATTATTATTATTTTTAAAGTCCATCACAGCTAGAAATGGAACAAAAAAAAAATTTCTTTGAAAGCAATTACTCTGTGGTTTGACATGTTAGATTAAATAAAACACAATCACTTTGTACAAAACCACGAATTTTATTAAACGTCAACCGATTTCGCTTAGATCAAGCTTCGTCAGAGCGTATTTAAAACTAACAATAAATACAAAAAGAGTGCACTTATATATACATAAACAGAGAGATATACAAAAAAAAATTACAAATACGGTGTTACAAGAGCATAGCACAAATATAATGCCTTGAATGTGCAAATATTATAGAAGACAAGGAACCTAATAATTTTGTTCTTACTATTTAATGAATAAAACTGCATAATACTTAAATATCTTAATGTATTAATTATAAATATATACATATAAAATCAACTTTATCGAAAAATATTGTTTTTGCGTCACCGGGATTCGAACCTGGATCTTTATTTCCAATCCGGGGAAGTACACTACCAATTGTGTTATAACGCCAGTATTTTTCGTGACAAATTTTCGAACCTATATGTTACATTTTTCAAATTAACACACCTGTCGTTCCATTATTTGAAAGCTATCTACATATAAATATATACATATAATTTATTTTATTCGTATATATTTATAATTAATACATTCATTTAGTATTTAAAATATCACAGATCTATGTTCTGAACAATTACAACTTCACAATAAGAATGTGTTTTCCTTAATAATATAATTTACTAAATTATATGGCATTTCTTCATACTTTGCATTGGGCCCCAATGTTTTTAGTTACGCCACTGCTCTTCCCCCACTATTCTCCGTATTTGATTTGTGTAACATAATGTAAAAGGCAAATTCGTATGAGAATATATAGTGCTCGTGACAAATCAACGTACTTTTATTTAAATTTATTTCAAATTTTAAATATATTACATAGTGATGTCAATAGAATCTTTGGGGCATTCTTTTTATATGTTTTTTTTCTCGCGTGCCTTGCCATTCGTTCTAAGCGCCAGCCGTATATTAATATTGAGCTCCCCTGGGCGTTACATTCCGCTCGAGTCCCCATTAGGTAAATTCCCTGAACGATTCGATAAGCGCTTTTTGAATAATATTTGTATTTGGGGGTTGGAATGTGAATAAGGGGTGTGCGTTGTATATGCGGGTGGGATACAGGGGTGGTGGTGTCTTGTCACGATTTATACCCTTATTCAAATGAAATGGACATTTGCATTATTTTTCTCATTTTAATAAACACTCATGTAGATCTGTTAAAAATAAAACTAATCAAGTATTTAATTTCTTTTTTTGATTTACATTTTAAAATTTTAATAAAAACATATTAAACTAAGTGTTCATATTAAAAGAATGCAGTATCCTGCTCTTTAAACAGCAAGATGAACCATGCCACTATGTTTTGAATATTATTTTTTATATTTCTTCGCTTACTAAATTATTATTAGAATTTTGATACAACATTATACATTTTACTTTTGAAATTAGCAAAATTAACTTTGTGGTTAAAATTTTTATTTTTATTTTTAACTTTATTTTATTAACCACCTGTTGAGTTTAAATACATCAACCGGTTTCGAAAAATACAAATTTCTTCATCAGGATGTCAATACTAACTAAAAACATATGTTATTGTTTCTTTACCAGAATCTATTTAAAAAAAAACAACAATTATTAAAAAAATAAATTTAGTACCTAACTAAAATTGTTACTTAATACAAATTTACTCGAATAATTTTAAGGAAAAAATTTTAGAATGGGACTTAGTTTTTATTATTTTTTAATTTAGTTGGTTGTTTATAGTTTTTTAAATAATTTTTGTTTTTTTTTTAAATAGATTCTGGTAACGAAACAATAACATATAATATATATAATAGTTAGTATTGACATCTTGAAAAAAAAAGGTATTTTTTAAACAGGTTAATTAATATATTTAAACTCAATAAGTGGTTAATAAAACAAAGTTAACAAATAACAATATTATATATTTTAACCAAAATGTCAGATGAGATCTTATTATTTCAAGGTCACGGAGAATTAGAATGGTATAACAAAATAACGTATCAAATATTTACTTTGCTGTCAAAACCCTAATTTCGCATAAAAAAACCTATATATATGTAGGTACTCCTTATAAAAAATGATATTAATGATTATTATTATGATGAGATGTGAAATAATCTTAATTAAATATAATTATTGAGAAGAAAAACAATTACATTTTTTATGAAATTTTATTAATATTATTTTTAAATGAAGTACATTATAATCGTGAAAATAAAGTACATTATAAGCGAATAAAATACACAGAATATATTATGATAGTTTTGTAATACTTTTTTTATAAATCGGTTAAAATCGTACAATTACCCAGATGTCCAATGATCGTCGATTAAATTCAAATATGATGTATTGATGCCACTCTTTTAGTTCCTGTACGATAATAGAAATAAATTAAATATGTCACATTTTTATTTTGTTTACAGTTGTTCACATTTTGTTTCCATAATTTATTGTGTAAAAATAATTGATGTGGATATAAACAAAACCATTCATAAATAAGTAATGAAAATTTAATTACAAAACTAATTATTTCCCTTTGTGTAAATTTAGATAATCACAGTAAAGGACAGCCGAAATTTGTAAACATATTGATTATGGGCGAGCTTTCATCTTTCCAGTTTTAAATTTGAGAATTTCTACACGAATTAGATATGCTTTCAAGATGAGGTTAATTTTTAAATTTGTATAAGTATCAGAGAAATAATTAATGATGTTATTTATTATGTAAATCGTGCGATAGTGAAAGGTTTGAATTGAAATAGACGATAATAAAAATGTTAATTTTCTCGCATTCGATACAAGTGTCAAAAATATAATTACTCGTATCCAGGGTCAGTTTTCATATTGTATTTATCATTTGAGTTAATCCATCTAAAATTAAATAATTTACTCAGTACCTAATTCATTTATATATATATATATATATATATATATATATATATGTTTTGAAATCAGACAAAGTATCTACATATATTTAGATGGTCGCTAAAATCAATGTTCTAAATATAAAATTATTATGACAGATTCAATTTATTATTTCGTTTAATATTATCGATTTAAAATAATTTTGGTGATACGTTTGTTTCATAATTTCTAACTATTTATGAAACAGACAGCTTGTGTTTAAAATGCAACAGTGTTATGTATAAACGAAATATTTAATTGCGACATACATAAAATGTTTACTTTGTTCAAGAAAACATTGTTTTTCCTTAAAATCAATAAAAAGACATCTAATCTATGAAATTTTCTACTAATGTTGTGAAGAAGTTCAATATTAATTCATTCTGTGGATGAAATATGCGTGAAAACATATATTTGTGTTTTTTTAACAAAAATTATAACAGCGCAGATTCGACGCCTGTCATGGCCGGATCGAGCGGCGTATTGAAATTTGTTGAACAATAAAATTACTGTCTTTTATAAGACTGGAAATATATAATTTTAAAACTGATTATTATGTTTTTGATATAAAACATAGTTTTCAATAGTAGCTCAAAGCCTCAAAGCGTGTAAGTAAATATAGTACATTATTTAAAAACGCATGTTTCCACTAAAAGAAAGTATTTTAAAAACATAATATATCTTATAAATTGAATGGTTTATAAAACTATTAATTTTGATAATTTATCTCAGTAATCTTGGCATCAAGATTATATGAAAATATATTTCGTTTAGTCAATAATTTACCAAAATTTAGATAATTTTGTAGCACGCGCTCTTTCTTATAATGCTTGTATTGTCTTGATTATGTACAAATAACATAGAATTTATTAGTTTTAAATGAGTATAAAGGTTCTATTTAAGTAATAATTTTAAAAAACGTCAAATCTAGTGTATAATTTCACATATAAATAAATAATAAAAACCCACATTTTTGTAAAAAAACGCGAAAATTTGAATTATCGTTGAAAGTAGGGCCTTAATTAATTCTGACTAAACAGACGACAATGTAAAAATGTAATCCCGTTTATGTTTTTGTGCCTCTATACATGAAAAATTTTATAAAGAGATGAAAATTAAAGTTGTACAGGTTGATAAATACACGCTAACGAAGGAATGCATGTGTAAGAATGAATGTGTCATTTGCACCTCGATTCGATAATGCAAAATATACCCTACGTATTAAAAAAATATTAAAAGTATTGGTTATCGAGAAATAAATTTGAAAATAATTTAGTCAATATACTAACAGAAAGCATTCGGCTTCACCAAATGCTTTTGATAAGTAGTGGCCGCTTCGCAGCCAAGGTAATGACAGCAAAAATGCAAACGCTTGCTCTTAAATAATCCATCATTAACGTCGGATCCTTGTGACCTATGAGGATCGTAATCTCCATGAATATCCACCATCTTGATTACGCTCGTCTACTTTTCTGTCACAAGAGAAGTACCTGTTAAATTTTCTGCAACAAGCTTCTCCAAGCCATTTTCCTTTCTCACAAGATGTCAAAAAAATTAAAGGGTTTGTCATACAGGACATACTAAACCATTGCAAATGGTTTAGTATGTCCTGTAGAATGAAGACATTCATGCGTCTCGCCTTCCATGGTATACGCAACATATGTCTCCAGCACCATATCTCAAGAGCATCAATCCATCTTCTTCCCCTTGCCTTCAGGTTCCATGAATTTACACCATATAAAAATATAGAATGCACCAGAGGCTGTACAAGTATTTCGTTATCCTGTAAATACCGCAATCAATCGGCGAGCCTGTATGAGAAGATGTATGAATGAGAAAGAGGCGAGAATTGTATGGCGCTCTATCCTCTTTGCCTACCTCCGCGGGGAAATGGCGTGATGGTAAGTAAGTAAGGTTTTTGGTGAAACTTTGTGGAATTCCAGGATTTTTTGGTAAATTGAGTTGCAACGCTTCCATTCCACTATATTTTATTACAAATACGTAAAAAATCAATAAAAAACTTCAGTCTAAATTTCGAAACGGCTGAACATGCAAGAATTCAGGATCATTCATTTGACAATAATAATTTAGAACTTTTACATAGTTGCGCCAAAAGACGAAAGTTAGAGAATTGAAATTTTTAGTAATAAGAATAACATTAAAAAAATAATTAACATTTGAAAACCGCCCATTACAATCCCTCTCTTACCCATTTTAACTCCACCCCCACCCCCATCTCCTTAAGCTCCAGACACACCCTTAATTACTCTCTGAAAATGTTTCTAATTTTTGTTAAATTGTATTATTGATAATGGGAAGATGATCACGAAAGCGTTATAATGTTAATATAGTGAAATAAAATAAAATGTTTCAAAGTGTGTGTTGTTTGTGATTTATAAAATCAACCATATACGCATTTACAATTTATCAGAGATAAAGAGGGTATCCAGCGGAAAAATTTCAAGATTAAATTGTAATTGCTCGTAAACCATCAGGGTGAGGTAAGTGGGAGGGATTTGCGGATTTGCCATTGATCAGGAGCGCACCGCGCGTTTGCGGTTGAGCAATATTTAAAGTGTGGTGCTTCATTGGTTCGTGCGTGTTGCGCTTTTTATACTCACTTTAATATTCGACAAGTAAGTAATGGGCCGAGCACGCAACTTATCCGATGATGGGTTCAAAAGTTCAGACAAGAAGGGACAATAGTTAACCAAACTTCTCCGGGACCATCAACGTCAGCAGCGAAGCCAGAACAAGTGGCTCAAGTTCGACGTGAAATTATGCGCAATCCGCGTAAATAAAAAAATCGACAGTCCACGTTATTTTGAAATTGAAACTACAGTTTCACCCATACAAACTGCAAATCGTGCAGTTTCTCAACGAAAATTACCTTTCTTTACGTGAAACCTTAGCGAGAACGATGAAAGAACGTTTTGGAACTGCATGAATGCTTGGAAAAATATTGTTTACTGACGAAGTACATTTTCATATCGACGGTTATGTTAATAAACAAAACACGAGATACTGGTGCTTCGACGACCCGAGGAAATACCATCAAAAACGTTTGCATTGTCCAAAAACGACAGTGTGGTGTGCAATTTCTGCCCGAGGGTTAATTGGCTCTTATTTTTTAACCAGCGAGACTGTTGACGTATATTGCCGAATGATCGACGAGTTTTTGGTACCGCAACTGCAGCTGTTTCCTGGGTTCAACAACAGAATATAATTTCAGCAAAATGGGGCCACTCCACATATAGCTAGTTTCAATGGAGAAGCTGAGGGGAATTTTTCCCAATAAATTAATCAGCAAGTACGGAGACATACCCTGGGCACTTCGGTCTCCGGATCTTACACCGTGCGACTTTTCTTATGGAGATATCTTAAGTCGAGAGTTTACAGCAACAATTTTTAAACAGTTCAGGCCCTACAAGAAAATATCCGCCGTGAAGTTGCCGTCATTAAACCAACGCTCTCGCTTTGCTCTCGCAAATTGCTCTCATTGCAAATTGCAAAAATTGCTCTCGCGCGTTCGCAAATTTAAGAGTCCGATTGCAAGAGTATCTTGAGAGAAATGGACTGCATTTAGACGATATGGTTTATAAAACGTTAAATCCGCATCGTCAAACTCCATTTTGTATAAATAAAATATGAGAATAACATTGTAGATTTTTTTTAATTTAATATTAAACCTGAAAATTTTCACCTGGACATCCTTTAGATATAACAAAAGTTGTAATTACACAATTATCTCGATTAATTTAATTTTTTATTGATTCTAAATATATTGAATACCAAAAATAAAAACTCATATTGAATGGCCAGATTATTTTTTGTTAGATAACTTAGGGCCTGAAGCAAAGTATACACTAATAATGGCTCAATTTCGCTAATATTTATTATTATTTCATTTTATTAAATTCATTTTAATAAAATCTCATGTAATCATTTGTTCCGTAACGGTTAGAATGTTTACATACTTCTTGAACATTTCGACTCGTGATCACTTACCATCAATTTACCCGGTCAAAAAATATATATTATATTTGTTCGTGTACCTTCCTTGGTTCAGGGTTTTCTATTGGTAACGAGTATGCAATTTCAAGTATCATGCAGATACAGCCACTTATTTATTTTGTCTGGCTCTGATCTGCTCTGCATCTCCTGAGGCCGCTCTCTGGCTGTTCCCGCTGGTCAGTCAATGATAATTCAACTTCCGATTAAAAGCGATCTGGATCTCGAGCGCCGCCGTTTATATTCGGAGAGCGATTTTAGTAGATTCGACACCCATCGAAGCTAGATTATTTCTGGCATCTCAAGTTATGCGAATACCTACATAAAACTGAAGGTACATACTTTCCATTTTAAAAAACGCAGAAAAGCTAACCAAACCATGTATAATGCGCAAACAATATTTGTATAGTCACCCGCGATATGGTCATGTATGCAGAATGAAAATTATCACTAACCTTGATTGACAGTAGTTGTTTCTCTGGCATCGTGGCTTGGTCCGATGTTAGTATTCTTCTTATATATGAACAGTATTCCGACCGACCGAAGTGCGCACTCTCATCGCGTAGATTATTGAGAGCTGTACTGACAACAATTAAGCTCCGACCATGGTTTGACAGCGATTCTTCAGTCTCAGAAAGCGGCAACATTCACACAACATAAATTATCAATGTTATTCATTACAACTTCGTTATAATTGAATACAGCCAATTATTTTTAATTATTGAACTGATCTGAATCAGACAACACCGATTGCGGACCGTCAGTTACATACAAAATTAGAATCAAAGAAAACTAAAATAAAAAAAACTCAAATTCTTAATATCACAAATAATTACGCGTGGCTTTTGCGTGAACGAACAGAAAAATGCCTCGTTATAATTCTGAATACTTGATTAAATTCAGCAAATCAAAGCCGCCCCTTCCCCGGGCGGGCGCCACTGGCTGTACTCGTAATTCATCATCACATAAATACGTCTTCAGACCAAATGGAATGTGCCGACTGCTCGTCAAGCAACGGAGGCAGCGGAGTATGTCTATTGAGAAATAGCGTGCTTTATGTTATGTGAATGGGAATATTTCCTCGAAATGAGTCCCATCGATTCGGCTTTGTTCGTGTAGTTCAAGGACTTGATACGTTTTCGCTCCATTTCGCCGTCTATATGACGCGGCGATGGCACGCGTTACACAACCCTGCTAGGGCCCGTACGCCCAAGAGCGGTTGAACAGTGTGCAGATGGACGATGTTGAATTAAATGGCCAACGGGCCGCCCCAAAACCCGCTGAAGTTATCAAATTCTGTACACGGCAAATATTAATTTATCAGTAATGATGTGCTTCATCAGTAATAAACCGTTCATTCATTTCTAGATCATTCCTGGTAAAATAATGTATCTTGGAATGACCAGAAGTTAGGTAGCATCATAATTATCATAAGACACTAAGATTTTGAGTCAGTTGAACAGCACAAACGAAGCATATTTCTCTAGAATTACTTCTTAACGCACAGTTAAGAGGTGAGATTCTATTTGATTTATTTGCTGCACCTGATAAAAAGCAGTAGACTGACATCCAGGACGAATGTAACAAGGAACAACGATATCCAATAAAATAAATATCGAATCAAGATTAAACTTTATACAACTCCGATACAAATAATATGGATGAAACTTGATCTCTCACTTTTTCTTATGAAATCAGGTTGAAGGTCACATATATGAAAATAAAAACACTATCTTATTAAGATTAAGATGTCTCACAGAGGCGAAGCTGTTATTTTTATATGAGAAGTATGGAAGTTTTGGGCATTTACGACCTGTCATCAGCTGGCCCAAGTGATCGCTTTACATAATGTAACGTTCACCTATATACTCACGCTACCACATCTATCAAATTTTTTTTGGAAGTTGTGTATTAAATCAAGATGGAACATTTCACTTATTTTATTATCAATTATACTGTCGCCATCAATTGATTTTTTTTTTAAATTTGATATTCTTTCTCGTATAGATGTCGCTGAAGCTGAGACTTAATTAAGTGGAGATAATATCCTTTATGTGTATAGGAATTCATTCGAATTATTACATACACTAGAATACGTTTGAAAATGCAGTATTTTTCAATTTTTATTAGTTCTACTCGTTTTAATTTCCGTTTTGCCTTATGAAGTATATTATCAATATAACCGTTTTAAATTCAACAACTTGTATTTATATGAAATCTCAATAGTCAATACAAGGGACAGCTATATAATTTTAAGTGCTTAAGATAATAGTGGGAATTTTAGGTTTTTATACATTGGCACGATTCTACGGAACAATTCGATTCAAACACTAATGACATTTTAATGAAAGGTAATATATAAGAAAAATGATAACTATATAATTTTCTTAAATGAGGTAGATGCATTATTCATGTTAATTCTTAGGATTTTTTATGATTTTAGTTAATAATGTTCGAACACTAATGCTATTTTAAGGATGCAGTAGTTCCAAATTGCTTTCTGCATAACTACGCCCCGTTGATGATTTTGTTAATGCTCTGATTTTAACAAACTTACCTCAGAAACAACATTTAGAAGGTCTTCGAAAATAAAGTCCAGTGCAAGATTAACGATCCAATGCTCTTTATGTATATATATATATATATATATATATATATATATATATATATATATATATATATATATATATATATACATAAAGAGCATTATATATGTTTATATATATATATATATAAGTGGAATCGTTTTGTTATTTATTGTTATTTTTAAATATGTCCTGGCGAACCTTGAGCTAAGAGAAACCGGTTGATGTTTAATAAAATTCATGGTTTTGTACAAAGTGATTGTGTTTTAATTGATCAAAAATTTAAGACTTTTATGACGTGCAAAAATATGATATGTTATACATATATTACATTAAAAAATTTCACATCTAGTGGTGTATCCCTAAATAAATATAATAGTATATGAGCGCTACGCTAGCTAAACGCAGAGATGAGGTGCTCGCATGGTTTCGCTATTCGCCCTTCCGCCCTTATGACGTGTAGAAGCCTCGGATCTCACCGATGAAAAGAATTTCTTCATCACAAAATTCTTCTGATCTCGTTTTGGTGAATATGGAGTATTTTTCTGTAGCACCCATAATGTAAGCTTCTCACATGCGATTGATTTCTTTTGAACATAAAAAAATTCAATTATTTCAAATGAGATCTTTATATTCAATTGATTCTTTTTGGGATTTGATTCACGTATCGCATAATTACATTAGACCGGTGCTATCATCTTACATATATATTTTTTGTGGATGGTTCCCATGAGGAAACAATTTCCTAAGCTAACGATTCGACACGATGTATATTTATAACTAACTAATATACATAACTAATGTAACTGATGCACAGTGCTCGCCTCATCCGCATTCATACATCTTTTCATATAAGCTCGCCGATTGTTGAGGCTTCTGACAGGACCATCTACCAGTATCTGGTTTACCTGGTAGTACCAAGTCTTCTGCGGGCGTCCTCTATTTCTGTTAGCATCAACACATGTATCATATATCTTCATATTATATATATATATACGAGTATATATATGTAATATATATTTTATTTTATTCAGAAAACATACAGTTAATTAGTAAATACGGAAATCTCAGTGAAAGTTAAGCAATAATTAAACCAATTACATGTTTTTTCTGAAGATACAAAATACTTTAAACAGTGAGTACAATTTAAAATTTAAGGACTATAAAGCAGAAAAATGTGAGAAAAAGTTGAGAATAAAAATTTTAACATAGAAAAAAAAATTATTAAAAAGAAAGTAAGGAAATATTCGAGGGGAAAGTAAAAGGAAAATATGATAGGGAAGATTTGAGTGATAAAAATAAAAAGAAAATTAAAGTCCTTTAAAGTATATGTATTGAATTTAGATTTGACTGAGGTAACTGTAGTATTGAAAATATCTAGTTTGTTTAGGTGTGAATTGAAATAAAGGAGTGCTCGGTAGAATAATGAGTTTTGTTTACAATTGGTATTGTAATGTGGAAGATTAAATGTAAGATTAGTTCTGGTTAACCTGGCTGGCACTTGAAAGGATATGCGTCTGAGTAAATCAGAAATCAGGACAGTCTACTTTAGAGTTGGCTATTTGGTGTAAGAAATAACATCGGCCATGTATCTTCGAGTTTGTAGTGATGGAACTTTGAAAAAGATATATGACTCACCAGTGCTAGTTAAGGTTCGATAAGTACAAAAGTTAAGATATTTGAGGAAGCTGTTCTGTATTTTTTCGATTCTATTGATGTATGTGGTATATCTTGAATTCCAGACTTGGGAGGCATATTCGACGATACTTCGGACATATGAGAAGTATAGTGTTTTCACGGTGTTTGTGTTATTGAATTTTTTACATACCCGAAGGATGAAACCTAATATTTTGGTTTCTCTGGATATAATATAATGTGCAAGTTGAAGAGGAATTTAAAATTCAATATAATCCCAAGATCTTTAGATTCAGGTTTCTTGGTCGAGAGTTGATTATTAAGAGAGTAAGGGAAGTTAAACGGATTCTTGCCCCTGGTAAACTATCATGCAGTACTTACTGATGTTGATTTGTAGGTTATGTTGATTGCAATATACATCGAGGTGATTTAAATCGCTTTGAAGTTTATGACCATCGTCGATATTATGAATTGGGGTAAAAAATTTCAAATCGTCCGCGATAATAAAAGTGTGTGAGTATATAAGAAACACTTAGAGATATCATTGATATAAATGTTAAAAAGGAGTGGTCCTAGAACTGACCCCTGTGGAATACCTGATGTGACGCGTACCCAGTCGGATTGGATATATATTAGTGATTGTTAAACCGTTGTTATTTCTGTGATTATATACGATTGAAACGATGATTAGTAATTGATTATTCGTAATTCTTCGAGCAAACATTGATACATTAAAAACTAAGCTTCCAATAGTTTCATCTTAGTTACCAATCATCGTCACGTTCAGTTATATAATAGTTTACCATTTCTAATATATATATAAATATTTATGTGTGTGGTTATGAAGCTAAATATTTTACTTTTATTTTTAAGTACACGAAATTCGTATCTAAAACTAAACTTAAAGCTATGCGCTATTAAAATAGAACTAACCTGCTAGATCTAGATCTACTAGACAAGTACCATAACTACTAGACCAATAAGCACGTTTATATATTATTATATTTTACTATCACATTTAGCATTTAGGTTGCAGTTCAGTGCAACCAAAATGTTAAGTTTATTTCAACTGATTTCGCGGCCAGTCGGTTTTGCGGCCAATTAGTCAACGCCCAGTTGGTCGGCGGCCAGTTGGTTTCGCGGCTAGAACCTTTTTTGTACAACCGGCAGTGGCACCTGGCATTTCTTGGCATCAACGACGAGTCCAAAAGACAAGGGTTTTATTATTATTACAATTGTCCTGTTATTGTGATGAATAAAACTTTTTATTGTTTTTTTTCTCTCTCGGTAAATGTATTTCGTAACGCGACTCAGCCTAATTTATTTAGCTATGCAATATAAAAAAAGCACTTTAGAAAAGTAAAAAGTTGACAAGTTTCTACAACGCATGAACTAAAATATAAGTATAGAAAAAAAAATCGGATATAGCGACCTTTGATATAACGCCGATTCGACTATAACCTCACATTTATTTATTTGTAATTATTCAATCCACTTGTGCATTTCATCTAATCCCTTTCCACCTTAGATCAGAATCAGTATCAAGGTGATTCTCTCTGATATCAATTACGATTCTCTTATATTATTTAATTACAATAACAGTAGAGCAGTGGCGTGCGATAGGGCATAATCTTAGGTTATGCCATTACCAATAATGCAAACTAAGTATACAATAGGTATAATGTACAATAAAGTTTTATTGTGTCTTAGCATCTTTATACTTTAGTTAGCGCGATTTAATCATAAAAAATATATAAATTAATCTTTTTTATGATTAGAGATACATATTTAAGGAAGCATTTTTGCCTCGTACATGTTTTTTGTATAATTATGACGTTCTTTTTTAATTTAAAGAATTACACATTCTCACTGTAAACTGTGTATTTCTCTAGTCGTTCGTCTTTTTGTGAACTCTAGTCGTTCGGGAATATCCTTGCTATTTGATCAGGTTCCAAGAATACAAATGGGTGATGCAATACAACTTCACCTACATCTTGAAGAAAATCACAAAAAGTTATCTGTCACATGTTTATAAAATTTCTAAGGTGCTAGACTAGCAGAGACGCGGACAGGAAAGTCAAATCTGGGAGTCCCTAGCCGCGATCTATGCTCATTACTACTGTAATAACCAAAAATATTAACTATTTGTAATCATGGATCCTGAAAGCATGGGAGAGAAAACGGATGCTGGAGATACACCTTACACATGCCGTGGACGGCGAGATGCACGAATGTCTCCATTTTTCAAGAGCTGAACATCAAAGACAGACTATCAATCATTTATTTAAAATGAATCCTTCAACTTTTTGGACATCTTACGAGAAGAGAAGATTGCTTGAATAAGCTTGTTGTGGTAAGCCATGACGAAGGATTGAGAAAAAGATGAAAATGAAGACTCCCCACCCGTTGGACTGACCGAGTGAAAAGACGACAGGCACTTCTCTGGATCTCTAGAATGTCACAAAAAGTGGAGAAGCATTGTTTACGCACATTAATATTCCTTCGGTTAGCACCCCTAGGTTTTGCATATTGGTACTATGATTGTCTGTGTGAGGATGAAGTTACCGCTGTTTATGCGAGCGTCAATCGTAGTCGGCTTTCCGTTGGATAAGGACATACAATTACGCCACGGGTGTTAATTGTTTCGGCCGATCGAAACAATACGTGGAGTCAGCAGTCTGAGCATCCGGACCAGATCGGAGCACTAGGAAGAACAATACAACCCACAACGAGCAAGGAAACAAATCTTTAATATCAGGTTAGTGGTGACATTTATGCTTGCATTGATTTTCATATTATTAAAAGGAAAGGGATTCATGGGAACAAGGAAGAATGAAGAATCGACATGGATGATAATGTTGACATATTATCTCTGAGAATGAGGTCGATATCGATTGTACAGTCACACGAACAAACATGTTTATTATAATATGTCCGATACACGAACTTGCACGTGGCTCACCGTGGCACCGACCGCGAATATCAAATCTCGTAAAATATTTTTAGCCATCAAAAGGCATCGACCGAATCAAAAGATAAGGAGAACATAGTTTTGCTGTGAAGTCTCATTTTTAGCACATAGTTCTGTGGTATTTTAATACAAATTAAACGAACAGGACAGGTAAAAAAATTTGCTTAAAATCTCAAGTGAGTACGATATGTAGCGCCGAATATATCCGTCGCAAAATCTTATCACCTCGGCCAGCGACATATTAATCCGTCACGACATAATTTATTCACGACGATACACCTACCGGAGACTGATTAATCAGTGACATCTATCGCAGAATGCGTAATAATTGTAAATGAATATTAATATTCATTATTATTTTTTGATAATCTGTACTGTCATTTAGCGGATTTCCTTTCCAATACTGGTAATGTTATTAACAATGGATACGAATACTATGGATTCATACGTTAGTACAATTATAATATAGATTTATTATTCAATGATTGTCAAACTATGTACGCACACTCCTAAGTACCTGAGAAACTGTTTGTGTGTGTAATTATAATATCCTTTACGTATGTCAATAATGTATGTGTGGGCGAGTGAACAACGCAGGGAAGTGTGTGTGCGAAGACCGATCGGGTTGGCAAGGAGTGCGCGTTGGGGGAGACCCGAACGGTTAAAAAGGTGTGACAAACAGAGAAGCGCTCCCTTACTTCCCTATTAAATACTTGATTAAGTGTAATATTCGTTACATATTTCTTCTTAAATAAATGATGAGATTGTTGTACGCAATTCAAGTTTTATTGCTACATCAACCGACGTTATACGAGTACATCAAACAAATACACCGATAATCCTCAAACGAGATTTATTATAGTAATGTTAAAATATGAATATAGGAGAATATAGGGATACATACATGTACGATTTATATATTATATATGATACATAATACATTCGTTTGATAGAGCCGAAACATGAGTCAGCCTTCCCACGGATACGGCGACATGACAATACGACAATGGAAAACTCAAGGACTCTCTGGTATATTTAAATTCTGCAAACAGGCCACCATTTCAAGAGCTTTTCCAAATGTCATATTACGTCTGGAACCTGACTTGAGGTGTCCTTAACATCGCGGCGAGGAGTGGGGCGCTAGGGTAGTTGCACGCTAGGCTCTGGGGGCTGAAACTCTATTTCGATGGGGGTGGCATCGCTACGTCCTTTAAACGATTTCCGGTACTGTTTCAAAGAATATTTCACTTATTTTTTATTCTTATTTGTTAACTTTGTTTTATTAACCACTTAATTTAGTTTAAATACTTTAAAAAAAAAATTTAAAATGGGATTTGTAGTTAAATTTAGTTGATTGTTTATAATTTTTTGATTAGTTTTACACGCTTTATTTATCTCCAAAGATTCCAAACTATTTGACATCCACAATTAACAATCCCATATTTTTTAAATAGATTCTGGTAAAGAAACAATAATAAAATAATGTGGTAAACAATGTAAATATTGACATCCTGAAGAAGAAAATGGTATTTTTCGAAACCGGTAGACGTATTTAAACTCAATTAAGTGGTTAATAATACAAAATTAACAAATAAAAATATGAATTTTAATCACAAAATTAATGTTACTAATTTCAAAAGTAATATTTTACTTACAATAAATTCATAAAATAAGTTCACAATATTTTTTTTTGATTATTTGAGACATCGGAGACAGTTATGTCCCCTTGTGGGTTCTCACCGGTTAGTATGTAAAATCATTTTTTATTACTAAGTATTTGGAATTCGGAGGTAAGTTTGTAGAATTCCATAATCACACGTATGAAAATAAAAACACTTATTTTTTTAGTTCTGTTTATTTAATTTCCGTAAAATTTATTGAAAAGGGGCAGCTATATAATTCTAAGTACTTAAAGTAATAATGGGAGTTTTTAGTTTTTTATATTTAGACACGATTCTAAAAGAAACAATTCTGTTCAACGACTAATGACATTTTAATGACATATAATATGTGAAAGAGAATAGTTATACTTATCTAAGTATCTGTAAGTTATCTGTAGAGACAACATTGTTCATGTTAATTATTAGAATTTTTTTATAGGTATTTTTATAAGATTCTACTTAATAATTATGTTTGAAAATTAATGCTATTTGAAGGATGCAGTAGTTACAAATTGTTGCGATAGATTTTCAATAGATTTTAAATAAAAATACAATATGTTGAATTTAAAATAGTTAGATTGATAACATAAGGCGAAATACATATCATGGAAAGTAAACGAGTAGAACTAAAAAACAATTTTTTTTTCACATGTGTGGTAATGCAAAAACAATAATTTTCTTCTTCAGTGTCACATTCGTTTTTATTAGATCAACACATTCTTATTGAATATATATAGTGAAGTTGTAGTTATTCAGAACAGATGGTCTGTGATATTTTAAATATTAATTAAATATATTAATTATAAAGATATACACATAAAAATAATTTTATCAAAAAATATTCGAACCTGAATCTCTTTCCAAGTCGGAGAAAGTGCATTATCCAACTATGCTACAGCGACGATATTTTTAGCGACAAACTGTTGATAATTCTGGCGTCTGTTATCAGATTACTCAAAGGTATTTGAGATTCCGTAAAAATAAGGTAGATGGCTTTTTCAAATAGTGGAACGATTAAATGTATCAGTATGAAAAAGGTAACATATATCGTCGTATAAAAATAATAATGATAATGCACCTTTCCCGGTTTTGAAAGAGATTCAGGTTCGAATCGATTTTTTATGTATATCTTTCTAATTAATATATTTAATTCATATTTACTCCATTTTTCTATATATCTTCCATTAAATATAATAAAAATTGAAAAATCTGAGATTTATTTGATATTACTCGCGATGCATTTTATTGTTCAAAAACAGTAGAAATAAGAAGTAAAACGTGGTGTTAACATCGTAGGCCGCATATACCATAGACTTCAAAACGAGCTGACGGCTCTTCACAACATCCAAGGAAAATATTACTTTGGGCACGTTGCTAGAAGAGATAAAGATGGGCTTGAGAAATTAGTGATCACGTGGACAGACCGAGCCTTGGATGTGACCGGAGCCTCGCTACACGTCGCACTAAACGAGGCCCAAGATCGCGACGAGTGGAGGCAAGCAGTTTGCGTTGTGAAGCAGAATAGAGAACCACGATGCTCAGTCTTGAGCACATCGACGGAGACTGTTCTGCCGACATTTCAGATCTCGTTACAGAGTTCATCATCAAGGCTGACACACGTTGGAATACCAGTGGCGCAACAACAATATTTTTCTTTAAAATTAATTTTATATGTATATCTTTATAATTAATATATTTAATTCATATTTAAAATATCACATTCGTTTAATTAGTTTTGGCTATCATTACTATATGTACTGCAGCTCGGAAAAGCTCTACAGTAGACTAGCCAAACTATTCTCGTGCCAGTTCCTCTTAACAAAGTAAGACAACATGGTTTTAGTGTAACCATAATGATTATGGCTGAAGAACCAAGTCAATAGTTTGGGACATTCACAGTGTTCATAGTCCAACTATTTTGAGGTCTTAAAAAAATTATTATCATCATGATTAGCAAGTATATCTCCAACAGAATATAGGCCTCCCCTAAGGATAGTCAATTTTCTCTCAACCCTTCTCACCTATCTGCTGTCCACTCTTTTGATCTCTGATCCTTTGACTCCATTCCAGAATGTTCTTATTCCATCGTCTATCATTTATTTCACATACGTGACCTGCAATTCCTTTTAAGGCGTGTGAGTGTGCGCGCGCACATGGTATGGTATCATAGCGCACACGAAAAATATGGCGCGGACACATTTTTTATCCTGACTTCGAAGGTTGGCCACTATATTGTAATGTATTGATTTATCTTATATAATATCACCAACTTTTTGGATATTAAACCACTTTCTGAGGTCAGCTAAGATAATATCTTTTTACTTTTTATCTGAGTTGTAAAATATCATATTATTTTTAAGGAGAACACATTATTATTATAAAGTTAACGTAGTTCTGCTATACATTTCATACAAATTAAATAAATCTACTTGAAAGATACATATACTTAAAAAAATATAAATTGTACCAAAGTTTATCCTAATTTAATAAAAATATATTAATTTAATTCTGAGTTATTCTATCGTGTATTATTCAAGAATATTTGAGATTTGTCGAAATATACAATTGATTGCTTTTAAAACTGAAATAACAGATGTATCAATTTTAAACTAACTAACCATGACGCCATTTCCCCATGGAGGTAAGCAGAGAGGATAGAGCGCCACACTTTTCTATCCTGACACACAATTTTCGCTTGATGCACATTCATACCGAGAGCTCCAACGACATTTTATCAAAGATTCTACAACACACTCAGCACCAACTGGAAATCGTTCACTTCCAATAGGATTACACAAATATGAACCCGATATATGATCCAGTTGGGTAGAGATCATTATCCAATATTCTAACATAATCATTACACAGTGTCCACACTAATAATTCACTAGTTCTACAACAATCCACTGCATTTTTTTTTATTCCTGTCGAATCTTTATCTTTCTTGAATTAAATAACACCACAACAGCACGAAAAAAACTGGCTACTTTAACACACACGGCAGTCTAGCAAAGTAGCCAGGACAATGCTGCTTATATCAGAGGCGGAGTCTATTCTATCTCACATAATAAATTTCGAGTATATACTTAATTGTAATATAATTATATCTTATGTTTATCATGTTATATTATAAAATACTCACCTCTGTTACAATAAAAACATGTATGTAAAATCTAAAAAATAAATAAATAAATACATCTTCTCATACAAGCCCGTTGAAGCTTCTAACAAGACCATCCTCCGGTATCTGGTTTACCTGATCTTGCGTCCTCTGCTTCTAGTGCCATCAACACTTGCGTTATATATCTGACACAGTGATCCGAAATATTAGTGAATAGTCTTGCCATTTGAGCTTGCAAATTTTTTAGGCGACATCTGTTACCTTGCCTTTCAACTACTAGAATTAATGTTACAGATTTACCTTAAGTTTTTATATTGAAATTGTGGCTTTGCTCCCATAACGTCAGTTTATAAAATACGATGAGTCTTTGAATAATATTATTTCTATACATTCGAAACAATTAAAACTACATTTAAATAATGATATAAAAATTAATTCTGACGATCTAAAATAATAATTCATCTCGATTTGCTAGTTTTAAACAATTTTGTTATTTTATTATAATATTTCTCTCAACGTTAAAATGAAAACTTGTTAACGGAGTTTAAAAATAAACAATGAGCGAAAGGTAGAACTTAACAATGAGACAAAACACTCGCGTAAATCTGCGTAGCTAGAATAAAAGGAAACGAGTCTCTTTTTTGTTTGATTTTCGTTTGCACGTTCTGCCTGCCGACCGCCGAGGGCTAGAGGCAGGGGCGTGCGTGAGTGGAGAACACTCGAGTAATTAAAATAACAAGTCAGCTGCGACGTTCCGCGGACCGCCGCCAGGTGAAAGGGTGGTGCCACTTCAAACTGACATTTATATTAATTAACCACACTAGCAGAGAACCGATCGATAATGATATCATTTGAAGGCAGAGGCGTAACTTTCTAAATTGTGTTCTCCTCGCTTAAAGACAAAAAAACTTTATGATTAATGCTGATTGACGTTCTTGTCGATCCTGTTGTTAAGACTGTTAAGTTGTCTAGTGATCTAGTGGTCGAGAGTTAAGGCCTCATTCCAGGAGACTAGCAAATTAACTATTTCCATTTTCCATTTCCAATTTCTATAGCTTAGATTGAAAATAGTAAGAATATTGATGTGAAAAAAAATTTAAATGAAGCATTTTATAATTTACTCATTTTTACAATTTTACACAAAACTAGACTAGCAATCTTGTATTGTTAAGCCAAAAATGAAGCAAAACATACAGTAAACGTGAAGTGAAAATTAAAAAAACTATGCCATAGCTACTTTTTAAGTGTAGAGGAATGCGTTGTGTATGACGTGTGACGTTATCAAAAGGATTAGATGGGAATGTCAATCCGCCTCCAAGTCGATTTATCATTCTGTGTTCATGTATGTATCTTGATGTCCACCTGAGTGGGTTGTGTAACAGGATGGTAGATAGTAATGATAGACAAGATAAGAAATGAATAAGTTTAAGTTATTAAACAAATACTAGATATAAATCTCATAGAGATGAAGCTATTTTTATTAATAGAAAAATATGGAAGTATTACGGTTAGGTCGGTGGTTAAATGAAAGAGTGATGATTGTCGTATTGATGTGTAATAGAGCAAATAATACAGAATTACGGATAGAATGAAGAGATGTAGAAGGTACGCGTAAACTATGAAATGAAGCGAGTTGGCGGTCTCGCTCGGCGCGCGTGTACCGGCAAGACCGCCGTTGCAGAACGGTGAAACAAGAGAGAGATCGTCGGTGAGGGATCGAACCAGACCTGTGGCGGTAGCCGGCAGCGCTATGTCGCTAGCACTAATGCCAGCTGAAATACTGTCCCCTACTTCTCCCCTAATTCTGATTGAGTACGCGGTAAAACCGGAGTGGGTGACAAAAGTTTCTGATTCCGAAGCTAGAGAAAAAATAAAGAGCCTCGGGAGGTCGGTTGCTAGATGGCGCATGCGGCCAGTGCACTGTGGTTACTCGGTTCATCTATATATGGAAACAGGCGTGGGCAATAAGTTTTTCATTCTAATCGTTTGTTTTGTACATTTTGCAACTGTAGAAGTTTGTCTTTGTACTAGTGTGAAATGCACTCGCTATCATGTGATTTATTACTGAGTGAATATATTTACGTTTGCGGTAGAATTCAACAAGTCTCGGCAAACAGATTTGTCGTACATTTAGGTCATTGAATTCTTTAAAAGCATACTCCAAAGCACGTATTGGCAAACAGTTTTTTCGTTTTGCTGGTGTTGGGGCATTCGATGCCATTAATCACTTTGCAGGCGAGCTGCCGACACTGCAGTGGAATTTACTGAGCACCATTTGACTCAATCCACCGCATTCCAGCAGTAAACTATCGGTGGAACTCTTCACCAGCCCCGTCCAGCGTGCAAGTCACGTGACGACATCGTCTGTCAACCAGGTCTGATAAAGAGCGTATTCTTGTTAACTGATCTCATTCTTAGCAATTATTTTAATTCTTTAAAGAGGGCTTCGTTTTTAATTCTACGAAAAATAATGTTGATTATGTATTTATTGAATTATTTTATTCAAAATAAATTAAACTTAACCTTTCTTATTAATTTTAATGATATGATACCACAACAGGGTGGAAAAAAACTGGCTTTTTCAACACAGACGGTAGTGGTCCACCGACGTTTGATCCCCCGACAGTTGATCCCTCGGACACTAGTTCCCTCGAACAGTTGATCTCTCTGCCAATTGATCCACCGAAGCCTCTTCAAGTACCTAATTATATTCGTAAATACTAACATCCATGATTGTCATAAATAGGGTTGGGAGCAAATTTATACAAATACTGCTCTCGTACGAAATTACATATAATTCCGGATAATTAAGAATATTTTCATATTTACAATAAATCGTTATTATGTTAAATATAATTACTTTTACGAATTGTGATAAACAATTTTTAACATTTTAGTCGAGAGACCTGGAGTTATATACACCGCATACCATGGGCAGCGAAACGCAACAATGTCTCCATATTGCAGGGCCTGAGTAATTTGCGTAAGACGGATTCTTCAATTTTTTAGGTATCTTATGAAAAAAGAAGATAACTTGGAGAAATTTATTATGGTGGTTAAATCCAACAGTTAGCAACAACATACCTATCTGTTGACAGATCCTAGGATCTAGATCTACAGCAATTCAAGAGGGCGGGAATTCATGGGGATTATGATCTTAAGGCATAAGAGACCGATGTGGATGACTCTGAGTAATGTTAGCATCTTTGGTTCTTTACTCTCAGTTTTTATTATTTGTGCTATCGTTTAAGGAAATGTTGAACATCATTTATCATTATTTCTATGGTTCACTGAGCTATTATACATTACGTCCGCATTCAACGCATAACGTTAATTATTCTCAATGATTCATGACGATGTACAAAGATCATATGAAAAATATTTATAAACAAATTGACAACCCCTTTTCGACGATTTTTATAATATTTTATTTCCATCAACGCCCTTGTGGACTTTTACATAAGAATAAAAAAATTAATATAACAATTCATTTTTAATTAACATTTCAATATAACACTTTAAATAAATAAAACTTAGTATAATTTTCGCACAAATATTTCTTCAGTTCAGGTATGCTCCTGCAACGAAAAATGTCAACGAAATTCAACTTGTTACCGAGCCGACGCATCCGCGATATTTGCGAGTTAATAGCATAATTATTTATGTATGTAATTACAAAGAACTCTTCGTGTGGTCTCGTTTGAGTTGGCACTTTATACGAAACCATTTGTATCAACTCAGGGCAGTCCAACATGCTATTACTATATCGCTCACATCTCTTCTCCAGGCTAATTTATATTTCGTAATTTATATTTTCTATCGGAATATGCAATTTAAAATTGATAAATCATAGAAATTTATTTTGCACTTTATTGAAGACCACAGAGTGGAGTTAAATTTCAGCGTACTTCTTACTTGTTAGAGATAAATATAAAAAATTAAACATTTTTTAACATGCGGATAAGTAATTGATGTAATAGAATAAAATGGCAATCGGCAGGTAACCTTACTCGGAGGGCTAACAATTGTTGAATAAAGCAGTCATTCAGTGATACGCAAAGGGAATCATCAGACCACCTTAAAACCCGCTGGATTGTTGATATCATCAATCTGCGATAATACGTTAAAAGTGAGACACTTGGGAAGAGCTACATCTAGCAGCGGATTGAAAACAGTTGATTCATCTTATATGAACAAATCTTGTTTAGAATTTATCTGTGATATAACTCCACTTAAATTTAATTAAATTGTTGACAAATAGAGCGATAACTGCTGGAAACCCTCAGTTAAATTTATGACACTGTAATAACATCTCTAGACATTGTATACAATATAGCTTAAAGCTTTCGACCAAATTTTGAAAATGTATCCTTCCCTGAAGTATTATGAAGTCTGTTACACTCTGCATTTTAAATTATGTTCACCTTCTTCTTTCATAAATATGATATCTATTTTTGTCTATGCATTCCTCTGTATCTTCTTCCTTCGATTACATTTCTAACATATGCGTGGTCTCAAAGAATGTTTTGTAAAAGAAACTGTCTTATATAGACTTTGTATACATGATAATGATGAATAACGACAGGGAAAGAAGAAAAATTATTTCATGTTCCGATTCATTCGTGAACCACTTTAATATATGGCTACCAAATATGGATTCTTACGAAGATAGTGAAATCAAGAATCTAGACTATTAAAATGAGATGTCTAAGGAGTAACATATTGGACAGTAACATATTAGACAGTAACATATTGGACAGTAACATATTGGACAGTAATATATTAGACGTCATGTACGGGGCGATATCGAACAGCCGCTTTTATGGTATTAAAAAATTAGCCTGAGCTAATTGAACGGTTCTGTGAATGTGATGGGTCTGTGGTAGGTGAGTCCTCTCTCATTGAGAGATTGGCCAAGTTAGTGATTATCTATTCCTAGAGTGACACGGTCTTATATTATCAATACCCAGGACTAAGAGTAAAATATTATTAAATGTGTTTTATTATTTATACAAATACAAAGTTGTCAATTAAGATGGCTTGGACATGTCTTGACAGAAACGACGTCCAAGATGTGTCTTTTTGACAACTTCAGAAGCCTATACAAAGGTGGGATGAATAGCGACAGTACGGACCTTGATTGATCACTAAATGATTCCACCTCTGTAACAACACAGTTTATCAAAATTGTGTCTATATTTAACTTTGTTATAACCAGTGTGTTATTTATACATCAACTGGTTTCGATACTAACGTATCTTCGTCAGGACTGGCGTAAAACTGAAATATTCTATAAAATTTAAACGATATCCATTACGGTGTATTGGTTAGAGTGGGGAGGTGATTGACAGGGAGACATTGAAATTGGGAATATATTACCACTTTTACCAAGACTCCGCCTACACCCCGTAATGGATGACGTTCAAATATTATAGAATAGTTCAGTTGTATGCCAGTCCTGATGATAGTTACGTTAGTATCAAAACTGGTTGACGTATAAATAACTCACAGTGGTCTAAACAAAGTTTACCACAAATACGATTTTTAATTACGTCTAAATACAAAGTTTTGGGCAGATTTGACTGATGAATGCGTTATATATGTTATTGGCCATTAAAGAGTATATTAAACAACCATATAAAATAAATAAACTATTACATATAATTTCTAAGGGATTTTATCTACAACACTGTATATCATCCAAGACAGCCGATGGTCTGCCTATCTATCAACATTTTTAAAATTCGACGCACAGGGGGGGAGAGTCTGAAATATTGAACAAGCACAAGATATAGTATAAAACAAAAGACAACTGTCGAAACTTTTGATGATGATGATGACAAAAAAGAACTTAGTGTACCAATTCGTTATTTTCCAAGCATTTTTTAAGCACCTTAAACTAATTCTCTAAACACGTAGCTTCGTTAAGATCAAAGAAATAAATCTTTTCATATTTTCCTTTGTTTCAGTTGTAAATATTATTAAAGTCTTTTGATCCCGCTACAACGCGTGAATCATAAAGCCTGGCAACCCTTACCGCGGTGGTTGTGTTCCCCGCAGCGGGCCCCAATGTTGAAACACCATCCCCCAATTCGGCAAACACTGGATGTGGTGAAAATACACGAACTCTGCCGAAATAAAAATCGGGTTAAATTCGAGGAAGAAATTACAAAACGAACCGTGAAATTGAGGTCTTAGAATTTCAGAAATGATTTTCGAACTGGGAATTATTATTTGTCATTAAATATAAATATCCTTAATATTTTATGTTAAAATGCTTCGTGTAAGAAATGAAATGGAGAAAAGCTCAATTGACAAAATATGGAAAGACCGCGATATACTCAAAACATCGAACATCGTTTTGCCATCTATAGTATGTTGCTCATACTATGGATGGCGTTTTGCCATTCATAACATGTTGCGCATACTATGGATGGCGTTTTGCCATTCATAACATGTTGCACATACTATGGATGGCGTTTTGCTATCCATAGAATGTTGCACATACTATGGATGGCATTTTGCTATCCATAGCATGTTGCGCATACTATGGACGGCGTTTTGCCATCTATAGTATGTTGCTCATACTATGGATGGCGTTTTGCCATCCATAGCATGTTGCGCATACTATGGATGGCGTTTTGCCGTCCATAACATGTTGCGCATACTATGGATGGCGTTTTGCCATCCATGGTATGCGGATCCATTACCAACAGACCTAGCATGGTAATGGCGAACAGCCCTGTTAACCATCATACCGTGATATAAAATAGTCGTACATAACCACGCTATCAACTCATGTTACCGTAAGAAATCAGAGTTCTATTAGCCTTCAAAATGTGAAAAAATATTTAACGGCATACATTTACTTTAAGTATTGAACATTAAATATAAAAAAAATATGTTATATTGTAACTCGGAGCATTCACCAAGTACATGAAGTTGCATTGTATAACCTTCCTTTTTATCTATCTTTATTTATTATTAATGAGAAAGAGACACCATTGTATTCGTATGTTGTTTATTGTTTTCACTATGAATGAATTAAAAATAATTATTTTTGTAGGATTCGCCTTACATAATTGATTTTTCACTAGTCATTTCTAAGCGTGAATATTTTCCTTCAAATTAATTAAAATATGAAGTGTATGCTGCGTATATTTACCGAAGTATTACAGATTTAATTAGAGCGATAGACCTGTGTTACTGCATGGTTTAGGAAGGGTTAAAAGCTTTAACAGAGAAAGAAAAGGAGACAATGGATAAAAGTGATGAAGGCAAGAGTGGTATACCAAGATAGAAGAGTGTAATGTTATATCCACTTTGCCTACTTCTGCGGAGTAGTGATGGTAAACCGTTACGTGACTGTGATTGTGTCGATGATTGGTAACTAAGATTAGCTGTCGGAGGCTTACTATCTGGTGTACCAGTCATCATTACAATCGAACACAATCACAGTCATAATAACAGTCTAAATAACGATGTTACTATCACTACTGCAGAGAAACGATATTGAAAACAGTAATTTAAACACCATTTTGTAATTCTGGCTACGGGATATGCATCCGTCATATTGTGGAGTATCGGGAGATGGTACGAGAGATGATATATGTGTTTTCGCATGGTCGTTCTGAGTGTTTATTTTTTAAATTGTACTTTTCAATCAATGCATGTCGACTGACATTGCATTGGTTGAGAAGCTGTGAAAAAAATTTAAAAAGTAACTATTTGCAAAAAGAATTTGGTTAATATAATGTTTAATTTACTATTAAAACTTATTCTTATTCCTAAAATTTTTAATTTATCTTACTGTAAACCCATGGTATTTGTATGTAAAATTTCTAAAACCTCATTAATGTTACAACACACTTTATCCACATTCATACATCTTCACATACAAGCTCGCTTGTGGTCATTGTGGCTTCTAACAGGACCATCTGGTTTACCTGGTCTTGCCAAGTTGCTCTATTGCTGGTCCCATTAACACTCGCGTCATACATCTTTCTTACCATTATCTCTCCGTTCCATATGGCCAAATCACATATGTTCTTAATCTTCTTCTTAATTCTTAATCTTACTCATTATACTAAGATCAGCTTTACATTCTTTCCTTATTTCTTTATTCTTTACTCTGTCATAAATGGATTTGCCACGTACATGCCCAAGTGATCTCATTTCCGCTGCATTTAGTCTACTTTCGTTCTTTTTCTACCAGCTCCAGGCATAACTTTTTATTTTTATTTTTAGTTTTTATTTTATTTTATTTGTAAAAAATATACATCAAAAATAAATAGAAATAAATAATGCTATATTTAAATAACATCAGTATTTATCAGGAATTAATTGCGTGCATATGTAAAATACATTTTTTATAACAACAATAGGTGTAAGCTCCACCAAATAAGAATAATCTTGAACTATAAAGGTGGTTTCGATATTTATGTAAAAACATGATCAAAATATTCATCTAAAGGTATAATATGAAATTTAATAATGACAACAGAAGTCGAAAAAGGAGAAGAAAATTTTGTCTTTCACTAGAATTTTTAGAAACACAAATAATTCTTTTTCTGACAAAGAAAATCATGAAGAAGATGATATTGAAGTACTCCTTAAGATCACATCTTAGATACACATTCCTGAATTCAATTAATATTAATAACTAATGATAGATACGAGGCGCGTTTTTAAGTAAGTACCGTTGCGCTGCGGTTGGGATGTTGTACATGAGCAGCGGTTTCCGTCATCTGTTGACTCACCACATGCAACGTTAGAAACGTTCACATAGTGTGGCGATCTCGCAGTGAGTGGTTGAAATGTTTAAGACAATAGATCAGTTCGTCGACTGTGATATACGGACCGTGATTCGTTTCTTGAATGCACGAAACATGAAACCAACTGACATTCATCGCCAAGTGTGTCCTGTTTTGTTTCTGATTTGGCGCCAAGTGGTTTGCATATTTTCCTTCATCTGAAGCGACTCTTTGGTGGCAAACATTTTGATGACGTTAATGAACTCAAAGACGGAGTGCAGGCATGGTTTTCATCCCAGGCGGCGTCGTTCTATTACGAAGGTATACAAAAATTGGTGCCCCGTTATGACAAGTGCGACTATGTTGAGAAGTAGTTTAAAATGTGTAGCGCCCGAAGATAGTCAAGTGTTGTAAAAATGATGTTTTTCTTTAAAAAAAATCCGGTTCTTAAAAAATACTCCTCGTATTACCTATTACTGCGTAACTAAGGAAACTCGATAAATACATGGTGGAGGACGAATGTTGCTACAAAAACAAATGTGAATATTTTTGTCATTTTTTTTTCAGGCACTATATATACTTTTTTAAATGAACAAGTTTGAAGACACATAGAATACGTGTAGTGTAACTATATTATGAACTAATGTCTCCAATTTTGGTACAGATAGCATTTCAGACTCAAACAAATCGGGATGCGCCGGGATCGGGATTTCATAATTAATTTCCTTGTAGAGTTTTCTGAGATATTCTGCCACGCGTGTCAGCCTTGATGATGGATCCTGTAAATCCTGAAATATCGGAAAAACAGTCTCTGTCGACGTGCTCATGACTGAGTCTTTCCAAACCACGGAAGGTGTATTATCCAACTATGCTACAGCGGCGATATTTTTAGTGACAAATTTTCGAACCTATATGTTACCTTTTTGATATTAATAAATTTAACCGTTCCATTATTAGAAATAGCCATCTACCTTATTTTTACGGAATCTCAAATACCTTTGAGTAATCTGATAGCAGACGCCAGAATTATCAATTTATTTTTATTAAATTTTGGACACATTGATACAACTTTATTATTAACATATTTAATTCATATTTAAAATATCACACATCTACGTTCTGAATAATTACAACTTCACAATAAGAATGTGTTCTCCTAAAAACAAAGTAATTACAAATATCAGTCTGATGCCTTTAAAGTACAAATATTGGTTGCTCAGGTACTATTTCCTGAAGCAGAACAACGTACTCGATTTCCCGGATAAACGGACGAACATCCAAAAAATAACTTTTAAAATATAAATATTATTTAAGCGTTATTAATTTTAGTTACCTGTAAGTATTATGTTAAAGTAGATGATTTCACAATTTTAAATTATCCACTAACACCAACTTATTACAAAAATTAGGTAGTTAGTAAAAGTGTCAAAGGGATTAGCGCTGATGCACTTGTAGTAGCAAATTAGGCTGTCTAACCGCTTGTAGAGTACTCAGTGCATCGAAGATCTAAGGAATTGGAAGAATAAATGGACGGTGACCAACGATGTTTTCTTTAACGGCACGGCACAACTGTACCATCATAAATATATTCATTATATAGAAATACCTTTCGTTAGCGCGACTACCACCCTCTGCCCTTCCTGGCTGTGCTCCTCCCCCCGGGCCGGGCCGACAGATGACAGCAGAAGAATGGAAAAACAACTTGTTCCGGCTCGAATTACAAATCTCTGGAATTTTGGACGCGAAACGAGTGATGATGAAAGAGTCGGTTCTTTTTTAATTTTTCCGTTGTTTCGCGATTTGGACGGCTGAAAGGGCGCGGCGTACAATGGCGATGGATGTTTCCGTCATTTGTTCGCGGGTTTTTTGTTTTTGCCGAATCGCGTCGGAGGAAATCGGCAGTGAAAGCCCTCGTTCAAAGGAATGTGTTTTGTTCGAAAATTGAACTTATTCCGATATTAAAAACGGCTTCTGTTCCACAGGCAGACATGGACGCTTAAACTCTTTTAAATCGTCAATTCAATTTCCAAACAATGAAATACGCGGAATTTACCTATCAGTATATATATATATATTTTATAACACTGTATTTTTAACACTATTTTATACCCAGATCGTTCAATCCGTCTATTGCATTGAAAGATAAAAAATGTATTTTTATTAGGTTGATGCATATTGTAGCATAATCAAAAATGAAACCAAATTCAAGACATATTATGTTCAATTATCGATGTTGAAATTCTCAGCCGGTGTCCTACTGGTGTTACTTTAGTCTGGTCATCAAAATCCAAAGATTTGCCCTTTCCTGACATGTCGTCTAAGCTGGTATCACCATCGTTGAAGCGAACAAACCACTCTCGGCATGCCCTTTCGCTAATCGTGCCTTCGCCGAAAAGATCATTGAGATCGCCAAATGACTCAAAGTTTTCCACAAATCCATAATTCCAAGATCAATTCTTAATATTATTCGTTATACTAAAATCAGCTTTATATTATTTCCTTATTTTTTTTTTATTATATGGCAAATCCATTTATCTCTGTCATAAATGGATTTGCCATGTATACGTCTAAGTGATTTCATTTCCACTGGATTTAATCTACTTTCATTCCTCTTCTACCAGCTCCAGGCCTCACTTACATATATCAGTGTCGGTACCCCAGGCAGGTGTTTTTTGTGTACAGGATTGTGTCGTCAGAAGAATACTCGTTCATGATAACAAAATTATTTAGTCAATATAAGCAGCGGCGATACATTTATCTCTTTCACACACTCATCATCGTACCGAACTTCACTCGCTCATGCATTCGTTCCATAGATGCATCACACTTTTAAATGTACTTTTGAACTATTTCAGCTTCTAGATTGTTCAATCCTAGTATTATATTGAAATACAAATAAAATAACATTATCTCATCATACGCTTTCGAATATTAGGGTGGGCTTATTAAATTTATTTATTTATTTCTTAATATAATATATATTGTATAGCTAAAAAATTTGTTCGTTACATATACATTTTTTAAAACAGATTTTTAAAATGCATTGCCCAACTAAGCGAGCAAAAAATAACGGATTTTTAAAACACGATAACTCCCGTATATAGTTGATTCATTGATTAAATTGATTCGGCACATATCCCGGTTAAGTTTGTTAACTAACCTGATGGGTTCCAAAAACATAACTATAACTATGTTAATATTAGATTTAGAGAAAAATGTATAAATACACATAGAGGAAAGATCTGCCTGATTATTCCAGCCATTATTTGGACAGGTTATTTGGTTTGTAATTGATATTAAAAAATTTCAAATTTGACCTAAAATCAGTTATTGCGCACTGGACTGTATTAGCCTTGCCACTGAATCTGACTGTATCTAATTTTAATTAACCGTCAGTACGTGTAAATATTTAATCTGCATTACGTATGCTGGGCTGACGGTCCTCACTTTGCCATTATCAACCATTTTGGTAGGAAACGGTTATTTATTCGGTTGTTTCCTAAATTTGTTGGGGGTGCCTACACAAATTTCGTATGAATAGTAATTAAACAATAAACCTTGTGTTTTTAGTGTATTTATGGCTGCCGTAACTCATCTTTATAAAATTTGTGTTCCTAGCTAAACAAATGGGAACACAACATTTTGGTATTCAAAATAATAATCACGTAATGTCCGCAGGGCCGTCTCTAGCCGATAGGCGAGTGAGGCGAAGCCTTGGGGTTGCTCTTTAAAGGGGCGGCAAATTTAAGATAAAAATAAACCAGCAAGTTAGTCTTATTTTTATTGTACAAGAGTTTAAGAATATTGATTTTATATGTATTCCGTGTATGCATCTCTATTTATTTTTAAATAAATATGTATTTTTTTAAAACTAATCTAATATTTATTGTATACCTCCTTTTTGTCAGCAAGAGAAGGAACTGATTTTTGTTGTTTAGCTTTCTAGTGATTCGGCTAATTTGTTTTAAATATTTATTGTTTTCAATTTCTCTTTTTTATTATTTTCAATTTATATTTACTGATTAATAATTAAAACAATATCAATTGAATATATTTTTTGCTGGTTTTTTATTTCTGATTGACTATGAAAAATGTTTGCCTCAGCAGGTATATGTTAAGTCATGAACATGTATCTATATATAACATTTTAAATAAATTATTTGATTAAATAAATACAAAAAAAATAACGAATAAATCTAAAAGGTATGATTATAAGAGCCATGTTGAGGATATCCGCGAAAGATCTGTCGTTGGAGAACCATCCTGCTAAAAGTTTCAACAACCGAAGAGAAATGAGTAGATGTTTGAAAGCGAACAATGCAAGAATGGTGTGCCAGTACAAAAGACTGTGGCGTTTTATCCACTATGCCTACTTCTGTGAGAAAGCGGCGTGCTAGTTAGTTAGTAGGAATATAAAGGCGGCATTTTCTAGCTTGTCTTCTAGCTGGACAGCCCTGAATGTCCGGAGAAGCCAAGTGAAAGTTTATTTTGGAATTTTGGAAGGTGTCTGAAAGGAATCTGAAGGTCTACTATATTAAATAAAGCGATACTATTTAATGTTGATAGTTTTAATGACATGGATATAGACGATAGTGATAGAATATTAAAGAATTGCTAAATAGTAGATGGTAGTTGAACATGTGTATTTGGGAAGAATGTTTGATAGAAACGGAAAGACAGAGAAAGATATCAAAGAAGAGTGCTACAGGGAATAAAGAGTTAAATGGAATATCAGCTAATGGGAACTTGTCAACCGAGGCAAGACTAACGGTTCACAATGGAGTCCTGGTACCGACACTGATGTATGGAAATGAGGCCTGGAGCTAGCAGAAGAGGAATGAAAGTATACTGAATGCAGTGGAAATGAGATCACTTAGTCGTATACGTGGCAGATCCATTTATAACAGAGTAAAGAAAGAATAAATAAGGAATGAATGTAAAGCTGATTTTAGTATAGTGAGTAAAATTAATAAAGGATCGCTTAGGTGGAACGGATGAATGAGAAGATAATAGTAAGAAAGATATATCACGCAAGTATTGATGGCACCAGAAATAGAGGACGTCCGCGAAAGACTTGACATGACCAGGTAAACCAGATACTGGAGGATGGTTTTGTTAGAAAACACAATAACCGGCAAACTTGTATGAGAAATTGTATAAATGTGGAGGAGGCGAGAATTGGGTGTCAGGACAGTAGAGCGTGGCGCTCTATTCTTACTGCCTACTCTACTGAAACTACTCTACTTTCATATAAAGTGAACGGCAACTGAAGACTGAACGCAATAGAAATGAGGTCACTTAGGCATATATGCGGCAGATCCATTTATGACAGAGTAAAGAATGAAGAAATAAAGAAAGAATGTAAAGGTAATCTCAGTCTAGTGAGCAAGATAAACTTAGGATCACTCAGATGGTTTGGTCGTATGAAACGGATGAATGAGGAGAGAATGTTAAGTAGAGTAAATTTTATACGACGCAAGTGTTGATGGCACCAGAAATAGAGGACGCCCGCGAAAAACTCGGCAGGTAAACCAGATACTGGAGAATGGTCTTGTTAGAAGTCACAATAACCGGCGAACTTGTATGAATATGGATGAGACGAGAATTGTGTGTCAGGATAGAAGAGTCTGGCGCTCTATCCTCTCTGCCTACCACCGCGGAGAAACGGCATGATGACTAGTTTAAAGAAAAATAGTAAAAATGTATTTATATGTTGAATTATAACACCCTTTCTGAAACCGACGCTATAAAACACACGTACATACTTAATATGGCTTATTTTCTTTTTAGGAAGATCTATGATGACGTGTGTATAGCATAGTAACTGAACGTGGGTACAATCATTAGTTTAGTGAAAAATTGAAATAATTATAATTATCTTGTTGTGGTGGGCCAGGTAGAAAGATCCTTGTGATAGTCCTTAGATCATTTGTGTGACTTAATCCATTTTATGTCTCATCCACTGTCCCTCTTTTGGGAATATTTTTGATGACTGGATCCCTGAGTGTCTGCCTTGAACTACTGCACCTTAATTTTCCATCTATATGTAAAACTATGTATTCTATGGATTTATGTTATATGTTTTTTGTACTGCATAAACTTGAATATTTTATTGAATTAAAGTCGCGTATATTTATTAGCTTTGATGAGTGGGACCGACAAGGAGGCTCTAGTTTTTAAACTGATCCTGGGAAAAGGTGGGTCTCCCCCCTACTCCAGCTGTTAGATCAAGTTCAAAATACCGAGAAAAGTGGAGAAGCATAATAATGAAGGCGAAAGTTCATGAATATGATAATACTATACTCTAGTATTGTTATTTAAGTATATACACTTTTTTATTGAAAATAAGTGTATTATAATATATCGGGTATTATCGTTCAAGTTTCCATTTTAAGCACTGATCTAATTACGTATATGAATAATTTACCCGGTAGATAAACCACTGAAATAAAATCCAATAAAGAAAAAAAATATGCGCATGAAATATGATATTTTTAGTAATATTTGAATATGTCCAAGAACACACAATTACTAGATTATCACTTACAAAGACTTGGTTATTTAACAAATAATAGATATTTCATAGAGACGAAGCTATTTTTTATTATATTTAATGGAAATATATGGAAGTATGGGTAATTACAATGCTTATGATCTGTCTTCGACTGGCTTAAGTGATCACTTTATACATTTATAACGTTCACCATTCTCATATCAAATATTTTGGAAGTTGTATATATGTTAATATGTGAAAACACTTCGAGTACCACTACACTATCGCCGTCTATGAACTAAATTTGATATTCGTTTCCCTCATAATAAAAATAAAATAGTAATAAAATATGATATTTTTAATTGTAAAATTTCCCTCACCTGAAATAATTTTAAAAACCACGAATCACTTCAGTTTTAGTTTCCCTAAAATATCCTTTAAAACCTCCCGTTAGGCTACATTAACCGCTGTGACACCGCAACACAGCCTTCCGGGAAATTAGGAAAATAAGAGGTTTAACTGTAGCCAGAATAAGGCTTAAACGGAGCACCTCCCCTTGCCTACACATACACCGGTCCCTTGACAAAACTCAACTTTCAGTAACATTCACATTCTCATTTGAATCACTGATTAGTTATTCTAATAAGCTTCCTTCTTTACAGCTGAAAAAACTACCCCTGACTTCACAAATGATGATCCTAAATATACAATATTAATTTATTCAAATAAATTCAGTTTTTTTTTAATTAAAGGTAAAAAATTAACAATAAGTTAGTAGACATAAATTGAGTGTCAAATAGGTTTATCGAAAATTCAACATCTTAAAAGTTATTCAAACTTATGTTATTTTCAGAAAAATGTTAAAATAACCTTTTTTAAACAAATAATAGATATATCATAGAGACGAAGCTATTATATAAGTATGGGTAATTACAAGGGCTTACGACCTGTCTTCGGCTGACTTAAGTGATCACTTTACACAATGTAACGTTCACCATTCCACCCAAACAACCTCCATATCTTTCAAATTTTTGAATGTTGTATATATATAAATATGTGGAATCACTTCAAATATCAATACACTATCGCCATCGATGGACTAAATTTGATATTCATTTTTTTCTGAAACAGCATACGTATCACAATGAGAATCTAATTATTTTTTGAAATTATTTAAAGTAATATTCTTTATCTGTAAAATATTTTTAACACATTATACTAGAATACGCCTGAAAAATATTTTTCAGTATATATATATTTTCTTATTTTGACCAGTATATTATTATCAATATTTGAATATGTCCAAGAGCACACAATTACTGGATTTTTCACCTACAAATACAATGTTATTAATCAAATAATAGACATCTCATAGATACGAAGATAATTAATTTTTTTTAAACTCTTATTGTAGTAGCTACATTATCACAGCACACTTTTTCCAATTTTTATCACTATTGAGTATTTATGGCACAACATTAATTTTTATTGGATATAAATTTCTGGAAAATCTCAAGTAATCAGAATGTTATAATATGATAGATGGCCTTTTACTTGTTCTAGGTGAAAAACGATGTGTTCATGTTTCTATTATATACGCACGGATGATTGACGAATATATCTATATGTAAATTGGTATATATTTTTTTACATACCAATTAAATGTATTAATTAGAAAGATATGCGTATAAAATCAATTCTTTCTAAAAATATTGTTATTGCGCTACTGGGATTCGAATCTGGATCTCTTTCCAGACTATGCTACAGCGACAGTACTTTTGAAGACAAATTTTCGAACCTGTTACACTTTTTCAAATTAATACATCACAGTAGTATAGTTGGATAATGCACCTTCCCCGGATCGGAAATATTTAAGATAAAATTGATTTCATATATATATATATACCGGCAATATCGTATTAGTTTGATTTTCTATATTTTGAACTTGCATCGATTGCAATAAAATTAAGTTATATTTTGTAATTTTTAAAATAATATTAAGGCGATACAGGGTGGCCCAAAAAAAGTGATAATATTCCGTAAAATGTGACATAATCACATCAAAATTAGTTTAACTATATCAACAATAGTTTACTAATTTACTTACTTACCTATTTACCTATATTACGTTTTACTTCGACAATTTTCGATCGCCATCTTTGATTATTAATTTTTCCATTGTTTATATTTGGTTTTTTCAAATTGTTGTCCAGAATGACAAAAATCACTGCAGAAGACCGCATTCTGATCAAAAATTTGCCAATTTGAAAAACGTTCGGGCATCAGAAAAATAATCAAAGAGTTTCAAAACAAAGCCTGGAGTAAAACTAGACATTACAGAACATCTGGACATTATAGCAGTTGCGTCTCACACAGCCAGAAATACAATCAACTTTCTTCGTCGTGAGAATGTTTATTTCATCGAGCCAGGCCGAACATCCCAGATTTAAGCCCAGTAGATTATGCAATATGAAATGTTTTTTATGATTTCTGATTAGCTAAATATTGTGCAAAAAAAATTACATTTAGAATTATAATTAATTATATTATGTTTTGAAATAACTCGTGTGTCACGAGATGTTCTCACTTTTTTTGGACCACCCAGTATATAACCAATCGCACTTTTACATTTTGCGAGTTAGAGCATTTCATCCAAATTTCAGTCAACTTTGACATGGCAGATTTGACTAACTGTCGTATTAATTATTACTGCTTGCTCCGATAAAAATATATATTGGGGAACGCAACTCTTCGATCGTCTACACCCCTGCAAGCATTGCAAAATAAATTATTGACTGTTTCGTTCACGGCGCAGTCGACTGCACGTATGAAGAATGTAACCCACAATGTTGCGCTCGATGCCGACGGAAATGCCAGGGTGTGATAAAGAATGGCCCATTTTTTCCTGCCACTGAAAATGCTTCATGAAAACATATGGACTGGCTCCGGCGTATCGTAGGTCAAAATGATTTATATCGGGTCAAAGGAAAACAGTTCTGCTCTACTTTGAGGGAATTTTTACTGATGAACAAGATACTATTTACTATTTGCTCATGTACATCACGATACGACTCACGTTAAAAGGATTATTATCGTGTAATTGATAAGCCCTCCAAAACTCGGCGTATCATTCGTGTTCTTGCATTTCACAATATTTATCTTGGTTTACTGTGGGGATGAGGTAGATTTAAGTAATACGGAGTATACAATTTCTGATTCAGAAGGCGGGACAAGAGTGGCCACTTTTTTTCTCCGTTAGGTGCTTCCTATGATATTTCTTAAGTAATCGGCCCAGCTGGGGTCGACATTTTAACCTTCAGTACAAGGGATATCCTCCATTCTAACACCTTTTTTCTGCAACAATTTTTAGATTTTTTATTCGGTGACTTCATCGACGTCACAACTACTTTCTGTAATAAGTCTTATTTTACCACAGATTACCTTGGCGTTTAATCCTCTGATTATTGTCTTGTTATCTCGAGTACGGATTGCTTGTAATAGAAATTTAGTATTTCCAGGTAACAATATTACGTTACAGTCAATATAATTATACTCTTTAGCGATAGTCTAGATATTCAGAAGAAGCCGTGGTGGAAGAGAGCTCTTCCCACAGATGCTTATTAAGGCTCACCTTCCCCCACTCATCCACACACATACATACACAATGTGACAGTTCTCACACTTTCGATATGAGTGTTGACTCAAGTCGAGTGCTCTCTGTGCACTCATTTTATACAATACTTCTTGGTTATACCTGTCCCTGTCTGGCTAACAGGTACCTGAAGATTTCGGCCGATAGGACAGAGTATGGTACCGATGTTTCAATACATACGAAGTTTCACGAAATCTTTCTTCTCCACCAAGATAGCGCGAGCCAACAGGAGGTGTAACTTATTGTCCAACTTAAGACTGAGATAAAGGTAGGCCAGATCCTTTCTACAAGTGTTCTTTTCTTAATACAATTCGGATTGTATCAACTCAACATAACTAGCGTATTTATTCCCACAAATGAGTAAGAACATGGTTAGAAAAGAATTAGAAAAAGGTGTGCGACCTGATGTGTGGTAACCACAGTAAAAAAATAGTGTTTAGTGAGACTTTGAAGCAAGAAAGTGCATCTCATGAGAACGGAACTAAACATTTGCATTGTCGGGAAAAATGTGTGATAGTTAACTTTTACTTCTTCAATATTACCAAAATTACTTTGTGGCCACATATTATATAAATAATAAAACAAAATACTTTGTTTAAACCACTATTTATTAATTATTAAACATGTTTCGATACCTATGATATCTTCTTCAGCAAACAGTGTATACTGAAATTAAAAATACAAGCATAGATAAAAATAAAACTATAAAGTGGTGGGTAACTAAATAGGAACTAATATGAAAACTATTATAAGGGGTGACTATTTGCAAAGAGGATAAATGTGATATATTTGGAAGTACCACCAAATTCTCTTGGAGTTCTATCCCCTATTTGTACTCTCGAGTTGCTTTGGAGTGAAATTCAGTAGATTCGTATAACAATATTCATTTATTAAAATAACGTATTTACAGTAATGAACAAGTATATAATTCAGATATAGAATAATATAAGTATATAATATAGAATATATAATAAAAGAGACCCGTTCCCCCAGAGACGGCCTCTTATAAGCCTTGTCCCCCACCACTCATCTACACTCTTTTGTCAAACACACATACACACAAATTCAAAGCGATAGTTCTCACAATAAATAACCAAATCTAAACATGTTGAATAATTGATAAATAGTGATTTAATCATCGTTTTTTGTCTCTCATTTTGCGGCCCAGTGATACTACCCGGCGAGGACCCAGAAATATCTGAGTAACGATTGAAGCTAGCCGTGACGTGAGGCTCGGGGACATAGTGTTTTATCTGTGACATGGAAGGATGCCCTGTCAGACAGAGAAGCACTAGCATTTTTTAAAAAAGGTGCCCAGTCTATTCCCGTTTCAGCTTTATTATTAAGAGAAATACATATTTAATTTCAGTTCTGCTGTAAATGAATTTTATATTATTTTATCCTGCAAAAACACTCGGAGGATAGTCCTTTGCACAACTCACTGGGCCACTTCAAACTTATGGATAAAGCACGTTTTAGGGGTTCAACTTTGGATACCATAGGTTAAAACTGGAAGTTATCATTTTTTAAATAGATACTGTTCCGTATTTATAATAAATTTAATTAATTATTATTTCGTAGATGAACACATATACTTTCATACTTATTTATTCATTCATATTATTGTTAACTGTAGTTTATTGTCCCAGTTTTTAGTTTATTCACACCCCCTTAGCCTATTCTCCTCAGTTTATTTTGTTCCTTTGGCTCGACTGGTTGTCCTTTTGGAAGTCGAGAAGAGGAAGTGTTCTCATATGATTTCGTGTTAAATCACTACTTTGCACACACCGTTGTGATTTTGTTGTTTATGAACGTGACACTCATCAGAGTTTTGTAACGTGTAATTTCTCTATATTGGGTGAACTTCCGGAAGAGTAACCGACGGTGTCAGCAACCAGGTGAGTCGAGCTGTCGTTTGGTTACGTGAGTCCATCCTGGTCCGCTATCGAAGGTACTCGTCCAATCTACCCAATACCTCATTTCTCATCCCTCATCCCTATTTCCCATATACTTATTCTTCCGATTTTATCATCATCCATCCATTTTGGTGACCGGCGACTTGCGTCAGTCAGACACTTTTATTTTGAGATATTTAATATTTCTATCATGAGTTCTAACATTAAAGTTTATTTAATTTTTTGGTATGTTCTACCGTGTAAATTACTCTTTCCGTGTGTTTTTATTATTACTAAGATTTACCTACCTCTACCTCTTTTATGTTTCGCAGCCGTACGTAAGAGCTGAAAGAATGCATTGGGTGTACATGTTTTTTTTCGGAGGCTTCCCGGGTAAAACATATATGTTCAGAAAGAGCGCTAACATTTCATAGAAGGTTCTAATTTGCATACGATATGGAGTGAGAGTAAACCAGAGAAATGCGGGGGAGATATGATACAAGCGTATAAGATATGTAACACATTTTTTCATATTATATATTTTTTAAATTGTAAGTGTTTAAAATGTTGATGCTTCTTTAGAAATAAAATATTCATCCAGGCGGAAGAATATTTTATTTTTACAGAGAACACATTATTGTTGTGAAGTTTTTCAGAACATATTTCTGTGCTATTTTTACAATCTATAAATTTATCCTTAAAAAATGTATAAGTTGTATAAAAGTTGTTCCAAATATTAGCGTATCCTAGCGCTAACTTATTATTTGAAATTCGTTCAAATAAAAAATTTATTGCTTTTAAAAATGAAATAATGTAGAATTTTATAATTTTGTATTCTATATCTTTTCAAATAGATGTAACAAAATTAAAAATATATCGTAAACGTACTTGGTTGATATGGCGAAACAGAATAAAGAGTTTCCCACGATTTTCTTTAAGAGCTATCTTTAAAAATGTAATATATATATATATATATATATATATAATAATATGTATAAGTATGAATTAAGCATCAGAGTTGCCGAAATTCTTAGTTAAAGAAGACTCTTGACATGGATCCCCTACTTTTACATATAGAATGATCTCAATTGAGATGGCTTGGACAAGTTTTGCGTATGCTGAAGGAACTACTACCAAGCTAAGATAAACTGATAAAAAGACTAATCTGGGATAAACAGGAACAAAAATTGTATAAAGATAGATTGTATCAATAAGAATTATGAACTTAATTAAATACTTATAATGTGATAAATAAATAGGATTTGAAGGTCTCTCATCACCTCGGACATAGATTAAAAATTATATTTTTCATTAAAGAGAACACATTCTTATTGTGAAGTTGAAATTATTCAGAACATAAATGTAACATGTAGGTTCGAAAATTTGTCGTCTGAAAGTAATGTAACGTTCTCCGGATTGGAAGTGATGCAGGTTCGAATCCCGGTAGCAACAATAATATTTTTCGATAAAATTGATTTTATTTGTATATCTTTATAATTAATACATTAATTTCATATTTAATCTATTTTTCGTTTGTTTACAGCATCAGAGTATGATGTCGACGGAGAGGATAGTCCACCTGCTACCCTGCTCCTACTATCCACGCTCCACTAGAGCAGCGACACGGCTCGGCGGTTAGTAAAAGTATCACGCTTGTTACTGCGTGACTGGATGTCAAGTGCTTTCGTGAATCCCGCCCGCACGCAAGCCTAATGTGTTTCTTCACGAAACGAATTTGGGAAAGAAAACCGGTGTGGCCAGCACACCTGAATTTCTCCAATTAAATTGTGCCATTTGCGGGCTTTTACATCTATCAATGTTACACTAACGTAATCTTCCACAATGTAAATCAGTATTTTAAATATTATACGCATAAGATGTCTTAGAAATATGGTACAAGGTAAAGTCGGGAGAAAATCGCTGACTGAATAAATTTTCTCTCATTCGATTATTAAAGGGGGGAGGGATAAGGGCTGAGCTCTCTCGTTTCCGACATATAAGGTAACAACAATGGCGCAAGATTTTTTGGGGGACCCTATTCGGGGAACATGGTTAAATTGATTTTTTTTTAATGTCAGATAATTTAAACTTTATATAAAGTAGTAACGAAAATGGGTAAAGTTTTTTAAAATATTTTGTTAATTCTTTTTTGTATGATATTGTTGAATTTTTTATGTATATTTTTATAAATTTCGTTCAATAGTGTCAAAAACAGGGTAAAAAGGTGAAATGAAATGGGACGAAGATGATGGGGATCGGATGAGGGATCATACAGGCCGAGGGAGTTTAGGATGGAAATTAATTAATAGGCAATAAATTGTGTATGTTTCGTTTGAGTGAGGATATGTTCGAGTCTCTGTGAATGATTGTGTTTCTGACAAACCAGAGTGAGTTTGTGTTAGTATGTTAGTATTCTAAAATTTTTGTGTTACTTGAACCCCAGACGGGGCTCGCGTATGCGAATATAGGGATGGATGACTGCTTTGTACAAGAGTAATTTGTTTTGTAGGGATAGTGAAATCAACCGCCACTTTTTAAACTCTAAATCCTTTGTCTATAAGTTAATATAAACATTCTTTGTCTTTGATGGAATAAATTAATAAGATTTTAATAATTTTATGTGTCTATAGACCTATTTGTCCTGGGATCTTTTTATTTGTGATAGTGATGATGACGTTGAATAGTTTTTGTATAATTTTTGGTAGACGCGCCATCAAAGATGCAACTTTTCATCATTGCAATTTGTTTTCAATTAAACTTTTACCACTGCAAGGCAAATAAATTAATGAGATTTTAATAATTTTAATATGTGTCTATAGACCTATTTGTCCTGGGATCTTTTTATTTGTGATAGTGATGATGACGTTGAATAGTTTTTGTATAATTTTTGGCAGACGCGCCATCAAAGATGCAACTTTTCATCATTGCAATTTGTTTTCAATTAAACTTTTACCACTGCAAGGCAAATAAATGAATGAAAAAAAAATGTATTAATTAGAAAAATATACATATAAAATCAATTTTATCGAAAAATATTGTTGTTGCTATTATAACCGAGATTCGAACCTGAATCTCTTCCAATCCAAGGAACGTGCATTATCCGATTATGCTACACCAACACTATAATCTGAATAATTACAACTTCACAATAAGAATATGTTCACCTTAATAATTAATAGCAAATAAATTAATTAATTAAACAACAGACCTATCAACACCATCCTTTAATAGTAGATGAGACTTCGACATTATAACTAGAATTTTTTTTTAATGTATAACGACTAATATACGGCAATATCGTAGATGTATTCTACACGTTCTGTGTATGGAGACAGCAGAGGCGTAACATTGTTTTGACCACGTTCAAATGTCGCTGGGGTATCGATCAATGTTACGGTGTAAATGGCTGCTTTACCCCTAATAACACATTTCTAGATTGCTATACATAAAATAGGAATATTAAAATAGCTACCCGTAATGTAGTGTGATAAATTTTAATCCAGAAAACTCATTATTTTGGCAATACAACACTTTGAAAAATAAATTGGTATTTTTTTTAAACATTTTTAAAAAATTATAAAGCACCCATTTTAAGTATACTTGGAAAGGTCATACCACGCCCTTATATCGTACTTTGACCACATCGCAGAACGCATAATATAGAAATATTGGTTATTCAGAATGTCCAAAACTATCAAACAAATTTCTGTACATTTTGCTGCCACCAAGAGTTTACACTCTTTGGATCTTTGCAGTTGCCATCAACTTTTCCAGGTTATCATAATATCTGCAGGCGATGTGTCCAAAAAGACCCCGATGACAGATCGTGGATAATCTTTCTTGAATCCTTAATTAAGAGATTGTAGGCATTCACTCCAGCATCACATTTCAATGGCGTCAAGTTAAGAAACTTAACACCTGTCTGTTTTGTTTCCTTCAATTGGCACCTCTGGGTTTTTTTGTTGTGGTATGCCTGTCGTCGCTTTCTACGACTAGCGCTAATTACGGTCAGTAGCTCGTCGAGAAAGGATTTCTTATTAATCGGTGCTCCAGGAGTTAATTATTTCAATCGGTCGAAATAATCCAGTCCGAGTACGTACAACAAAAAAACCAAGATCTAAGAACAACCAGCATTGGAGTACAACCCACCATCAGCGGAGGATCACAGCAACCATTAGTCCAGGTTAATGGTGATCTTTATTATTGTATAGATGGTCATATTATCAATAGAAAGCCTGGAGACAAAACAAACTATCGAAGGAATTTACGAGAACGACACCTCTCACTTGCTCTCAATGGCCATGTTTCTACTCCGTAGATGCAAACATAAAAATCGCAAACTGCGAGTCAATCACCATTATTTTTAAGTCACATTCACTAACAGTGATTGATGAGTGAGTGACATGAGTCGCGATTTACCGATTTGCTGTCACTGTATGAATTATTCTTAATTCATCTGTATACTAAAAACTGAACCCTAAAATTACAGATAAGTTTAATTGATGCGACGTCTAGTCATTAAAACACTTGTCTAGTGTCCAAATGGTCGAGGATTTGAGCTTTGTACTGAAAGATCACCAAGTTAACGTTATTGGACTTCGCAAACACCAAGTATCTACTGGCCCAGCTGCTTCTATAAGTCTGCGTGCTGCATTTCCAGTGCAGTTAGTGGTCAAGCGTCAAGCAAATAAAACTCAAAGCGTTGTACACGGCGTTGGTTTTGACAATGAGATTTGATACGTGCACATAAAATTCATCTAAAACTACTATAGATCCCAACATCTATCTATTCTTAAAGGTGGATATAGATCATAAAATATCAACATGGGGTGTTGAATTACAAACATTTATTTCATTTCAACTGTCACTGGAGAGATTCAAAATCACCCAAATGACGATCATGACGACAATGACATTTGACGTTTAACGTTCGTGCATTCTGTATTGCTCTCCTTGGAATTGTACAAACGGTGTTCTTACGTATTCACTTTGAAATATGTATATCCACTTAAAGACATTTTTGAGAAATAAATACAAACATTCATGACATATTTGACAGTTCTACCATAGATAAGGAAAAAATGTGCGACCATAGAATGCGACGCGATATGACCATGAGACATATATCAGATGACAGATGCTCAATACATTTGCCAGCCGTAATACGATTTCGCAATACCGTTATTGAATATGTAAAAGAGAACACATTTAATTTAAGTAATCTTAACCTAGATATATTAAAAACATGTTTGTTTTTGCCCCGCTCGCGTCCCACAGACAAGGCCGTTTAAGCAAGCATTTTACAGCCACAAATGAAGCCTCCACATCCAGAAAGATGGGAAAGTCGGTTAATACGAAAGTCGAGAGCTGTCTCCGAAGCATCCCATGAGAGCAAAATCCATATCTCTGAGATTGTCTTGAGTCAAAAATCTCTTTCGTCCGTGTCCACACGGAGCATTAGAATGACGCGTCAGTACACTGACTCTCAGAGACAAAAGTTTCGGTCAGAGATCTCATGACGAATATGACTCTTTAGAGCCAGTCAAAAAATTAAAACTCGCTGTACGCAGTATAGTCTCGAGGCATGGATAGAATCAATGTTCTATTTCTAGAAAAACTCAGCACCATTGCGAATATTTCACAGAAACAATACGGGCGATTCCGATCTGGCCTTGTAGCGCGAAATAATTGATTTTTTTATCCCCAAAGATATGATGATAAGACGGGAATCCAGCTGTACTGTACTAGTCCCGCCACCCTCGCTGGCCTGCTGCAGAGAACAGAACTCGTAAACTTTACTTCTTATCGAGACCGGTTCCATTACACGTTTACCTGTTAAATTTAATAAAAGCCGGGCCGAAATTCATGTTTTTAATTTAATTTTGCCTATATTTATAGCCCATTTATATTTTAAGTAGGGTAATCTGTTATTTATTTAGGGGTGTAAGAATTCTAAATATACTTCATCCCTTTGTGGCGGAGGCTCGCTGCCGTTGTATGTATTATACGTTGAATATCACGTTATTTGAAAATGTTTGTTTGGTTTTGTTTGTTGTCAGTGTGACGTCATGTACCCTTTAGGTCAAATGTTATAAAATATTTAAAAATGTTTTCCTCTATCTGGAGGGGTAGATATTTACTGTGAAAAGGGAAAAGGGTTCTTCGAATGTAATATAAAAACGTTATTATTTACAAAACGGAGTTCAATATGTTTGGTAGTTTTACCTCAAGAATATTTACGATATACTTTTACAAAAGTAATTGAAGAATGGAATTCAAATGCCAAATATGTATCGAAAATCACATTTTGAGATAACCAAATAAAATGGTTTTATTATTAAGGAGAACGTTTTTTATTGTGAAGTTGTAATTATTCAGAACAGACGATCTGTGATGTTTTAAATACCAATTAAATGTATTAATTACAAAGATATACATATAAATATTAATTCTGGCGTCTACTATTGGTTTAATCAAAGGTATTTGAGATTCGGTAAAAACAATGCAGATGGCTTTTAAATAATGGAACGATAGATATATTCATTTTAAAAAGTGTAATTTGACGTCAAAAATACTGTCACTGTAGTATAGTTGGTAATGTACCTTTCCCGGATTGGAAAAAGAGATCCCGGATCCCGGTAGCGCAACAACAATATATTCGATAATATTGAATTTATATGTGTACCTTTATAATTAAAACATTTAATTAGTACAAAATTGCATTTAAAAATGGAATAAATGGATGTAGTGAAATGTAGCTGTAGAAAAAGGACCAGGTTCGAATCCCGTATAAATATTTTTTCCATAAATAGATTATTTCTGTACATCTTTCAAATCGATTTATTTAATATGCATTAAATATACATTTGTATATTAAAGAAATTTTAATTACACTTAGATGAAATTTGATATACAGAACAACTAATGCAATTTTTCAGATTTAAATAATGATTTTTTATAGTTGAGATAAAACTAAAGTTTTATTCACGTTGTCTATCATATTGACTATCATCACTTCGTTTACTGAGGCTCGAAAAGGCTCTACATTAGACTGGCTAAACTATTACCTAGAGTTCTTCCGTCAAGAAGTTCTCCTTCATCACAACAAATTACATTACAAATGTTTGTAAATTTCATTCAATACATTCCACTCATAATAATAGGATAACCTTTTTTATGGTTAAATCTTAATAATATATATGCTTTGTAATAAATTAGATATTTTAAAAATTCATTTTCAATTAGATAATCATACTTTAACTTTATTTTCAAAATACATACATATAGCCATTACGCGAATTGGTAAATTCTTAGTGAGATCTCAATGATGAGATTAACGTCATGGAAAATAGGGACTGTTTTGGAGGCGATTTCATAAACATTACAGAAAGTAAATTGGTAAAATATGTGAGTAATTCTTTTAATTTAATATTTTCTTAAACAGATATCTCATGGAGACAAAGCTATTTTTTTGTAATATTTAATGGAAAATAAATGGAAGTATGGGGTAATTACAGGGCTTACGACTTGTCTTCGGCTGGCTTAAGTGATTATTTGAATTTGATTAATTGATTGCCATCTGTATTGTTTTTACGGAATCTCAAATACCTTTGAGTAAACCAATAGCAGACGCCAGAATTAATATTTATATGTATATCTTTGTAATTAATACATTTAATTGGTATTTAAAACATCACAAACCGTCTGTTCTGAATAATTACAACTTCACAATAAGAAATGTTCTCCTTAATGATAAAACCATTTTATTTGATTATCTCAAAATGTGATTTTCGATACATATTTGGTATTTGAATTCCATTCTTCAATTACTTTTGTAAAAGTATATCGTAAATATTCTTGAGGTAAAACTACCAAACATATTGAACTCCGTTTTGTAAATAATAACGTTTTTATATTACATTCGAAGAACCCGTTTCCCTTTTCACAGTAGATATATATATATATATATGTAAATAAATTCTCACCCCTCAAACTCGACAATTTATCAAATTTTTAAATGTTGTACTTATGTTAGTACCATATGTGGACTCGCTTCGAGTACCACAACACCATCGCGATCTATGAATAAAAATTAGTAATTCATTTTTTCTTTTTTTTTTTTAATTATTTTAAAGCAACATTCTTTATCTGTAAAATGTTTTTGAACGTTTTATACTAGTAATTACCCCGTACTTCTATATATTTTCCTTTAAATATAATAATAGACGTATTCTAGTATATGTTCATAATTCTAATGAATTTCCTATACACATAAAGGATATTGCCTCCATTTTAAATTAAGTCTCAGATTTAGCGACATCTATACTATTACATGAGAAAGAATATCAAATTTTCAAAAAATGTCAATAGATGGCGACAGCATAACTAGTGATAATTAAGTGAAATGTTCCATCTTGATTTAATATATATACAACTTCAAAAAAAATAATTTGATAGATGTGGTAGCGTGGGTAAATAAGTGAACGTTACATTGTGTGAAGTGATCACTTAAGCCACTCGATGATAGGTCGTAAGCCCTGTAATGCCCAAGACTTCCATACTTCTCATATAAAAATAAATAATAGCTTCGTCTCTGTGAGATATCTTAACCTTAATAAAAAATAGTTTTGTCTCTATGAGATATCTGATATTTGTTTAATATCAGTGCCTTTGTAGGTAAAAAACCAATAATTGTATGTTCTTGGGCATATTACTAATAATATTTTCTTAACTATTTTACATTTATAAAAGCAAAATTAAATAAAACACTTCAAATAATGTTATTTCACATATTGTTTACTACTGATTCAATGAAGATGAAAATAGCTATTTATGCCGGTAAGTACTACGATCGAACAGAGAATATGTCTAAGGAGAAGCAATTCGCGATCTCATACTTATTTGGATATCTCGATATGTATATATAAAATCGAAATCTAAGAATTTTTATAATCCCGTTTAAACGGAAATCCTGACATTTCAATTTTTGCTAGAGATTAAATTCTCTATCTCTGTATCTATTCTATGCCAAGGTATTTGAACTTGTCAACTTATCTTAGCTGCGCCCTTGAGCTGGATGTTAATCTTGCACTGCAACTGATGTCTTCCCATAACCAGTAATTCCCCTATCTTCAGTCCATACAAAAATTGACAAGTTTAAGGGATGAATTACAGGATATGCATTATGATGTCTAATCCAAGCTACGCACCATCGATAACTATGACAGCTAAACTAAAATAATTATAAATGAGGATATTCAGCTCCAATTTAGATGCAGCAAACTTCCACAATACGAAAACCATGCACATGCTGACCAAATACTTCTCTTCAAACTATTGCAAGACCATATTGACTATCCCAGCCAATTAGAATCAAAATCTCTCCACACACCATCTAGATCGACCCGGCAGTCTGCACTCTTCCTTATTCCTAGAAGTAGAACATCTTACATGCAAAATTCATTCATTCACATTTTAAGAAAATTACTTTTTCAACACTAGCCTTACTACGCTTAAAGAGTCATTTTTATGAACCACCACAATGTCAATTTTGGCCAGTCATTTTACGTATAAACACATCTTGCTCTTCCTTTACCGCATCGATAGTTGCAACCTCTCTACCCTTTCTCCTTCGTTTTTTTTATTTATCTTCTGCACCTAAACATACTTATGTACTTAAATATTTCTGTGGATTTTCCTAAATAGTACTAACATAAATATTTATTATGTTAGTTATATTAAGTTTACACCGTCAAAATCCCTCAAAAAAATTAAATTAAATATCTCGAGATCATATAGATTGAATATAAATATAGACGATAAACAGACCTTAAATTTGTAGAAGATATTCTGATTAATTGAAGTCCATTGATTTCAAAATAAATTTTAATCTAACAAAAATAATGTAAAATGAGCCAATCAACAAAGAACAAAAAGCGTATTAAGCAACAACACTGACTATCTGCTTAGATCAAATAACTAAGGAGATGCATAAATACTCATTTAGCTGAGGTCAAAAAGTCATGAAATATAAATACCTACATATAAAAAATCAGCCTGATTTTCAAGTTTGTTCACTGATCATTTTTTTGGAAGGCTGTAGCCTCCACTGTTATCATTACCGCCCGGCGACACTTAACACACCCTGCAAATACCAGTGCATGAAATGAAACTTTCTGCCACCATCTAGGAATCGCCTCCGTAAACTATTAAGGGGGTCACTACTGAGAAAAATGAAAAAAAACTTTTTTTTGTACAAGAAAATTCAATCCGCACATTTCTACGTTAAGTAGAATTGCTTGAAATTTTAGTACAAAGTGAGCCACCATCGTAGCGGTGAGACAATCCGCTGAGGCTCGACCCATATCCAACTTTTTATAAATGATACATGTTTTTTACTATATACATTAAAAATAATTTATTTTTTTATAATATAAGTAAATAAAATGAAAAGGTATTATGTATTATATAATGAACAGTTCTAAAGTGAAAAAAAATTGTTCAAAGTGGAACTTTTTAGTTTTTCGGCTTTCCTGAAAAGTTTACTTTTTTGTACATTAGTCCCATTATTTTGGAAACCATAAAAGATATTGAGGTATTTTTTTTTAAATATACATGGCATCACTGACTACATTCCTGACTAAAGAAATGTCAAAGAAATCAGCTGTTCAAAATTTAAAAATATCAAAATTGGAAAGCTGCTACTGCTTTTATTGGAATTATTTTTTTTAAACCCTTAGTGACATTGTTTTATTTAATACTAAATCAGAAGTGTACAAAATTTCATTGAAATTGGATTAGCGGTGGCTGAGAAAATGGGTCTTACTTTTCAACGTAAATGGTCCTCGGTAGTGAACCCCCTTAACTTAACTTCTCTATATTTTTAAACAATGCTTATCAATAAATCAAGTCTAAGTAAGTCTTTCTAATATTCTGCTTTGGCGACATACACAATGTATTCCGCGACCAACTAGTCTCTCATAATTCCAAACATAACCTACAAAACCTTTCTGATACAACACGCACACTCTTACATCATCCAATATCGCCCACATTCCTTTCCATACCAGCAATCTTAACATCACCACCTCGTGTATTTTTATTGAATGTTAATTACAAGATTTTCTCCATTAACAGTTTGTCCTCATTTGTAAATTTAATGTATCCAATAATGCTCAAGGTAAATAAATACCGACTCTTGGATAAGAAAAGTTATCAGGTTTGATATATCCTCGCGTGCCCCGAGACGGTCAGCCGATACTGCTTCCGGAGATTCTGTAGGGAAAGTGGAAAACTTATTAAAACTTGTTATCTATGTAGTCCAACCCCCGAGGAGGGGTGGATGAATTATTTATGGGGTCTTCATGGCTCGAACATACTCATAATCTTACGGGCTCTCCCGGGGTTATCTTAATGTAATCTATTCATTCCATCCAAAGTTTGCCTATGTATTTTTTCACTTTTTGAGTAGACACTTTGACATTATTTTGAACAATTCTGATCAATGTAAAAATAGTAAAAAAAACTTTCGTGTGTTTATTTTCAATCTACAGTTTTATTCTGAGCTTGATGAAATTTTGCACACCTGACCTTCAAAACGCAAAGAAGGTTACTGTCTACATGAAATTTCAAATAACCACCATTCCCCTTTCTCACAGAATTGTGGTACTTCTTGGTGAAATTATGCACACTTGACGTTCAAAATAAGACTAATTACTGTCTATATCTGATTTCGATAAAAAAACTACCCTTACCTCCGTGTACATCAACTAATTCTTGATAAAAACAAACGTGATAAGTAACAGAAAATGTATACGTCGGTATAAGTAGCATGTATCTCTTATCAATATGTATTTTTTCCTTGCTTTTCTACACTCTAAACTAGAACCCCATAAGCCTTACCTAGGTTATTTTAGATATACCACATTCTTCCATATTGAGAGTTTCTCTAAAAGATGCGACCATTTCTCAAAAACCTGTAAGTATTTAGAAACTGATAGGTGATAGTGCTAACTCCCAGTCCGTTTGATTAAAGAAAAAATATTATATTAATTTAAGGTTACCAGTTAAGTTTTTAAGTCTAATATCGTATTATGTAGTAAATATGCATGTAATATTAGAATCTCATTAAAAAATAGAAAAACATTTTTTTAATGAAAATATTTTTGAGAATTTACGTACAATTTCAGAATTATATTGTGATTATTAGATGTGATATTATTTGCTTACTTATTTACCATCACGCTGTTTCCCTGCGAGACTAGGTAAAGAGTCTCTTGTGTCCTGACACACAATTCTCGCCTCAAATACATTCATACATCTTCCCATACAAGCTCGCAAATTATTATGGGTTCTAACAGGACCATCTGGTTTACCTGGTCGTACCAAATCCCCCGCGGATGTCCTCTATTTCTGGTGCCATCAACACTCTTGTCTTCTTTTTCTTACCATTCTATCCTCATCCATCCGTTCCATATGACCAAACCACTTAAGTGACTTATTCTTACTCACTATACTAAGATCAGCTTTTCATTCTTTCCTTATTTCTTCATTCTTTACTCTATCATAAATGGATCTGTCACATATGCCTAAGTGATGTCATTTCCACTAAATTTAGTCTACTTTCGTTCCTAAAAAATATATATAGATGGTAGATTTTAAAAATTGAGTAAAGAATACATCATATAAGTCTCAAATCTGTATTTTTTCATCTGTATGTAAATTTAATACGTTTTAAAAATATGTATAATCATTTCGCATACTATATCTCCATTAATTAGATGCCTCGTTTACCACATCGGTCCGATTCCAACTATTTCCTCACCACAGCAGACGCCTACCTGGCTCCCTGACGCGGTCGAGAAATAGTGTTGTGTGTGTGTCCTATCCAATAAATAACATCCCACCAATTGAAGATTAATACAGCCCTCCAAGCTGGGCGATAAATCAGGCGCGGGCGTCGAGGGATTCTCGCCCCTGATACCACTGGACTTAAGGGCGATTAGCGGCTATCCGAAAGCGGGAGGTTAATAGTTTTAGGGACGTCCATCTTACTCGGTTCTACATGGAGTATCATTCTAGCCACGTGGTTAAAAATGGCCAACTTTAAATGGACGCGATTCCCTGACGCTTTCGAAATTTTCGCCAAGCGAAAAAATATACAAATTACACAAATAGTTTGTTTTATAAGGTTTAATATCGAATATTCTTAACACTGGTGGGATAGGATCCCGTGAACTGTATCGATTAAAATTATAGTTTAGTTGACGCAACCCGAATTGGATTCAGAAAGGAATAATGACAGATGGATCTGGCCTACCTTAATCTCAGTCCTGGGTTGGACGACAATTTTCACTCGCACTTTTGTAGTGAAGAACGGAGATATCACTGCACTTCCGGATGGTATAGAAAACCGCATTTTTTTGTGGTCCGGATTTTTACACACGGCGATACTTTCGTTTCACAAAAAAAGCCTGTTGACAGCTCGGCGTCGAAATGCAATTTGTTCCCACGTTGAGATTAGTTGGCCAGAGCGGGAAAGGTATATTAAAGTTTATTGGAAAGACTGTACAGGAGGATGTACAGGAGTTTCGACTTGCTTCTCGACGTCCACAATTGAAAGATTATCAGGTGATCTATTCGGAAGTTTAATACTATAATTTTAATACCATGGCTCTAGATTGTTTTAATGACGTAACCACGTTGAGAGAAATGTCACCTCTTTCGAAAAATGGTGAGAATTACTTAACTAGTGCACTGGTTAGCTGATTACACTGATATTAAAAAATACGATATACAATAATTATCACTCTAATTTTCCAAACCCCGCAACCCACGCTCTTATTGTGCCAATTGTTATTTGGTGAAACTGACGTCGGTTCGTTCACATTTGTTCTATAATGTTCACTTTGTCAAAGTCTCGTCAGTTGCGCAATATGTGCATGGGGCGGTGCAGCTCTTACTTCAATGGATTCTATAATTAAGGCTCAGAAACAGGTCATCAGAGTAATAAACAAGAGGCCATTTAGACATAACTCTGAAGAACTCTTTGAATTCTTCCAAGTTTTGGATATAAGACAACTGTTTACCAGAACATTCTTAAAACTATTTTTTTTTTAAATTAACTTTACTTCCGCGATCCGATCCAAAGGAAACTAGAATCAATGCCTTAGGATACTTTTCAGTGTCAATATTTAATACCAAATTCGCTTAATGAACTTTCTCATTTTGTGCTCCGCGAATATTTAACAAATTGCCACTAGACATTAAAGGGACTTCAAACCAAAAATAACAAAGTGATTTCTTGATGTGGGTAGAAAGCAAAATGAATCTAATTTATTATTTGTGCTAACCTAACTACCTACATATTTTTGTCTCCAACTATTGTATATTACAGACAATAATATTTTTATAACTTTTTTTCAATAATATTTTATAACTTCAGATTGTACTTTTTTCACATATTTTTTTATAACAATAAAATAAAATAAAATTTGAACACAAAAACAACTGTACGATTCTATAAGATACGACACCAAAGATCATGATTAAATGAATATCCCAATGGTAGCGGCCTAGAGCCAGACTAAAGAAGAGGTTGGCTGACTATATGGAAAAAAACTGGAGCAGGATAAGAAGGTCCGGTGACTAAAGAAGAATAGCCGAAGATATGAGTCAGTGGACAGCAATCGTTTAGGAGGCCGAATCCCAAAATGGGATGTAGCAGAAGATTATATTATATTTAGTGGAATTCATCTGTGACTTTGGAGTTAAATAAATTAAATTTAAAAATATCTATCAGTTGGTTACCTTATAGCCATTAACACATTAATGACATCGTACACCTTTCCTGTGCGATACTTTTCTTTTCTTTTAGTGATCTCCAACATACAATGATTTTTTTTTCAATAAAATCAATCATATGTACGACAAAATGACCGCTATATTAATAAATCACAACCCACATACTTCATTAGAATAAGCACAGACCTAGGAAAAAAGCCTTAAGAAATTAAATTAATTATGTATAACTATAGTTATACCACTTTCATAGTTCTGGATAAATTTGAATTGTACGAAGCCCGCATTGAACTACGGGAGAAAATAAATGTATAAAATGAGCATTTTTTAGACACTACGAAGTTATGATCACGGCTTCAAGTTACATGAAAAAAAGTGTCCTCTAATTGTAAATCCTGAGTAAAAATTACAAGCTTCAAACGATAACTTAATGCAGCCATCATATTCTCCGGAACTTGAGAAATTAAAAAATTGTATATTTAAAAGTCAAATTAATATAAGCAACTAGCTGAATATTAATATTGATAGTAGAATGAGGAAAGCAAAAAGTTTGTACGAAGACAGAATGGACCTTGGCTGACAACTCGTACCGAAGCGACACAATACAGGTGAAGATGGGAGCGCCTTAGCCTTAGACATCATAGCGCGCAAAAAAAATATAGCGCGCTCACCATTTTTATCAAGACTTCTTCTTGTGCAGCCTAGGGTTAACGACCATGTTGCAGTACTTCTTCTTCTATTTCTCCTTTCTAATCTACTTTCACAGTAAGATAATCAGTATATACAAACTAAATTATAATAACTATCTGGCATTTTATATAGATAAAACGGTACGGAATTTTAATTTAAGAATTAAAGAACACTTAAGGTGCCTCTATAACAATAACATCTCAGAATTTTCCAACCATCTTTTAGAAGCAAGCTACATTTTTAAAAACAAAAACGGCATTAAAATTTTACATATTTATAATAAAGGCTATAGATTAGATCATTTAGAATTTCTAGAAATTAAAAATTCTTTCCCTAATTCTAAGATAATTAATAACCTATTAATGAAATTGTAATTATTCAGAACATAGGTCTGTGATATTTTAATTACTAACTAAATGTATTAATTAGAAAGATATACACATAAAATAGTTGGTTAATGGACCTTCCCCGAATTGGAAAGAGATCTAGGTTCAAATCCCGGTAACAACAACCATATTTTTCGATAAAATTGATTTTATATGTATATCTTTCTAATTAATACACTTAATTAGTATTTAATAAATAACCAATTGAACTTAATAACAACCCGCTATTTAGTATATTCTCTATTTCAATGTCTCCCTGTCAATCACTTCTCCCACCCCTACCAAGAATCCGCCCGCGCCCCGTGATTGATGTAGTTTTAATATTTTATTTATATCGAATATTTCAGTTGTACGCCGGACCTGACGAAGATGCGTTAGTATCAAAACCGGTTGACGTAAAAATAACTGATAGTGGTTTATACAAAGTTAAATATTGATATAACTTTTAAGATAACTTCTTTCTTACGCTTTAAAATGTGTGGATAATGTGACCAGAGTACGCAACTTTCCTTCGTAATCGTTATGCATTTTTACATTTGTATTAGTTCTGTTAGCATGTCATTAGTTCTGTTTACTTATTAATACATCTTTATGATAGTAATGTGGTCAAGTCAGATCCGACCCTCCTAGGATAAGAGGATGTACAACAAGTTGATTAATAGAATCGATTTTAAACGAAAGATTTTTAACTGCGCATTATGTGTACACAATTTACAAGAAAATATTTTAAGATTAAATAAAACCCCATCACTTTATATAAAACTACAAACTTTATTTATCGCCAATAAATACAAAAAGAGTGCACTTATACATAAAATTACATGCGAAAGAAAGAAACAAAATACATACACATGTATGGAAAATAAGGAGACAAACTAAGACAATATACAAAACATCAAGGGAGGGGAAAGTACAACGTTGATGGATATTTAATTAGTTTAAAAGGAAACATATCTAATATAGAGCTAATAACTTGCTTTCCACGAAAAAAAAATTAAGTTGTCACGTTTTGAAACATTGCGGTTCTTTTGACGACCAGTAAGACAAAGGTATTACATTTGAAGGTTAGCCATCTCCGCAGCGAACACAATAAGCTGGCAATTTTATCGGTTTGTATAAAAAAAAATGGTCGTTTCCGGGCAGTTGTCACGGGCAACCGAGCGTTTCATCTGTCGATTTCTTTTTCATAAATTGTGTTTATAGAATTAGTTCGCATGAAATTTAATTTGTTCCATGTCCAGCGACCTGTTTCGATTCTCAATAATTTAAAGACCTTTTTTTGCCTGTATTATAGATTGATTTCCATGGAAATACTACCTATTACTAAGAGTCTCGTTAACCCTCATTAAAAAATGTATATACTATAATATATATACAGATGTATATCAGTGACGGTCGATGACTTTTTGTAGAAGGGATGCTGGTAAACAAGTTTATACCTACTATCAATAGGATATTCAATATTTCAATAATTCAACTTAAAGTAATCAAAAATGCGTCACACAAAAAATAATCCGCTCACTTCGTAATATGTATGCTATTTTGTGCATTATACTCATATGCTTAAAGTCGTTTTTTGGACGTTGGATGCTGTTAACGAATACGTATACAGTATTTGAAGACGTTGACAGTTGAAAGTCGAATACTTTCAAACTTTGTGGATACGGAACGAATGATAGAATCCACTATTGCTGGTATGTATATATATGCTGTTGAGAATGTATACGTATTTAGACTCGCTCTGGTCTTTAAAGGACACGACGAATTTGTTTTCTGCAGTGCTGTTTTCGGCTAGAAACAAAAAGTCTAAAGCTCTTTGACTGTAGAACACAAGGGATGCGGAGCATCCAAAGCATGTATGAAGCGACCGCGCCTGATGTATATTTTGGGATTTTGATAACAGTTTCCAGACAATTTTTCTTTCAATTTGACTGGGAATATTCGTTAACCAGCTTGATCCTGTTCAAAAACTTCATAATTTTTGTGAGTCCGTTATTATTGGACCTAGAGAAAGAAGTTAAAAAATTACCTACACACAGATCTACTTAATTCCTGTGGCCAGAGTGTTCGAAGATACTTTTTATGTTACAGGCCAATCTTTAGAATATGTTTATTCCTACACACTTTTTCCATATTGTCGTCAAACATACTAAATACCTGTAACAACGTTCTTATGTATTACAGCCTACAGTCCAAAATTTAACACTATTTTAAATTCACCATTCCTATAGTTTTTTTTACGTTCACATAGTGTGGCAATCTCGTAGTGAGTGGTTGAAACGTTCAAGACAATAGATCAGCCCGCCGACGATACGGTCTATGATTCGTTTCTTGAAAGCACGAAACGTGAAACCAGCTGACACTCATCGCCAAGTGTGTCCTGTTTTGTTCTGATTCGGCGCCAAGTGATTTCTACATTTTCCTTTATGGCAAGAGTTTTGATGACGACGTTTTCATCCCAGGCGGTTTCGTTCTATGACGAAGATATACAAAAATTGGTGTCCCGTTATAACAACTATGTTGAGAAGTAGTTTAAGGTGTGTAGCATCCGAATAAAGTAAAGTGTTATAAAAATTATGTGTTTCTTAAAAAAAAAAATCCAGTAAGAAATTTGATCTCCTTAAGCTATGGAACAGTTGCAAGAGCTAGAATTTTCTACAAGAAGAAGTAAGTAGGTATATTACGCGGGTTTTATTAAATTTATTTTTCATGAAAAATTACGAGATGACACGGGTTATATAGCACCAGATTATACGTTGAAGAACTTCGTTGAAGTTCAACTTTATCTGCGATGTGTTCAATCAACTGCAAATATGCTGATTAAGGTAATTTTATGATTGAGCATTCTGCGTGGCTGGTTATATGAAGCGACTGCCTTCACACATGACGCATCCAAGTTCTGATAACTCTTCAAAATAGATGTATTTAAAAAGTCTTACGAATCATAAAGCGCTCCAGAGGTGGGTTGTCATTAAAACTATATTTTAAAATAAAGAGGACCAACCGCAAATAAAGACAATAATAGTTTATAAAATGACCAAAAATAAGCTTTTCAATGTACAATTTTAATTTTTACGTTTAACAGTACAATGCAGTGTAGATTGTATAGGGGTATTTGAAATATAACAAATTGTGATCGATATGGGTGATCTGAGTTGTCCAGTCACTCGGATGGAGTGACCGACGTTTGAGGGTTATGCGATTCGGATCAGAAGCTTTTATACATGGCAAGACTGAAGACCCTCAGTCTCTTCAATGTCTCACACGTGTGGGTCCATATCTTTGTGTATATGAATGTGCGTGTGAGTAGTTATGCTGTGTCTAGAGCAAGGCATTTAAGTAAAACAGAATTAACAGGCGGTACGATTTACAATTGCACGTACTATGAGTATAAAGTTAATTACGCGAATAAAGTTGAAAACTGGAGTGGCCCGCTTGAGGTGTTGTTAAAAGAACGGTCTGCGGAAAAGTGATTGGCCTTCGCTAGTTTTTAAGACTCGTCCGTCACGATGTATTGACATTTGCTATTGGTCGATGCGTTTCAGTACTATATGGCTGTAGAGTATTAATGTATTATATGTAGTATTGATGCAGGAGCAACGAGCCAATATCCATCCAACATCTGGACAAAGTTGACGTTTTGTGTCAACCTGAACTAAGTGAAAAAAATGCAATTTCCTGTTTGATGTACGAATACAACAACTATTTCTTACCAATTTTTAGGATGAATTATCAAAGTGGACATGGAGCAAATTAGATTTGAAGCGATGAATCGTAGCTTGCGGTTTTCCTCTCCGTAATGGTCGAAGTGGACAAAAAATAACTATGATTTAACGCAACGGCTTGTGACGAGGACAGTAGACAGTGTCTCGTTAGAAATTGCTTTTAGGTTCTGTCTGATTTGTTGTTCTTAATTATAGGTGACGTCATCGCCGCAAAATCGGCATGTCCGACTTCAAACGGTGAGTCGTTTGTTTCACATCAGTTTTGCTGGATCTGCAACCCAAATGCAAGAATCTAATCATTACCTTTTGACAATTGGTGTATAAACAGAACATTACTATATTATAACTGAAATAAAGGAAGGGGCATGCTTCGAGATGTGGTGTTGGCGCTGCATGATGCGTATATTTTTCATGAACTCCGCACTTGATTAGAATCACTTATCATTCATTATTTACATATTTATTACTTAGAATATGTTATATAATATTTCCCTTTATATACTGTCATATATATAAAATTATTTCGCGATAATTGTGTATTTTTATAAACCACCAAACCACACCGTTATCGCATCCAGTCTTGTGCTTCTATATTTGGTTTCACCCTGGTACCATAAGCTTTGTAGACTTCCACATTCGGTTGTAGAAGTTTTTAACAGGACTCTCTCTGTACATGTTCAGCCTTCAGCACTCGCCTCAGATATTTTGTTTACCAGATATTTTTTGACACTTAAAATATCAACAATAGACATATGACATTTTGTTAACCATAAAATATTTAGAATTTATATTTATTTACACTTTGATGACATTTTTACACTTTGGTGACATTTTTACACTTTGATGACATTTTTACACTTTGATGACATTTTTACACTTTGATGACATTTTTAATCCCTGAAATATCTTGAAAAATATTACATGCTTAACACTGAAAATGTTTAAAAAATGATAACTTTTCTATATCTTCAAGTATTTAGAGTTCAAGACAATTCTATCCTCTGATTATCCTAAAAAATAAATCATTATTTACCGATGAAATGTTTGAAAAAGAATTACATTTTTTGACGTTTAGAATATATAGAATTGATGTCATTTTTTTATCAAATATTTTATACCCAGTAATGTTCAGAAAAAGATAAAATTTAAGTCTATCGTTAAAGAAATTCTATAAAATATAAAATTTTACGACCGCGAGAATCGCTTCGGTGCACGATTTGAATTTTGTTTTCGGAGCATATCTTAATATTGGAGGTACATACATAAAATTGATTTATCCTTACAGGAGGAAATAAAGCGGTTCATGTAAATAAAAATGTGAGTCATACACTTTTACGAGTTTGTTGACTGTCATTGATGGATTGCTCTAGCGAGGAAGGACAGCTTTTACAAATTCGTATGAAAGTAAACGTAAAATCGTGTACCATTGGAAGTAATATCCGATTTGCAAGGTTTAGATGAAAATTGAACGGGCATTTTGAAACACCAGTGAATTTTTACACTTTATTTATTGGTATTGCAAGATTTATGCTTCCTTGTGACGTCATGAATATTTGTTATCCAGTCGATTGGGAGAAAATAACTGACAAGCACATTTACAAAGCCGAAATACGACTGTTACGCATTATACATGCTTTGGTTATTGGCAGTGGCGTGCAGCAGGTATATACTCGTATTTTGGTTATGCTGTTACCAATGATATTATACAATCGTGTATAATACCATATATGTACTTTCGTTCAACCAACATCTTTAAACAAGATACCATGTATTTATTTATTATTTTAGAGTACTATTAATATTGTTTTTAAAGTATAAGTTTTAACGTAAAATAATACCGTATTATCCATATAAAAAATGTATGGACGTTTTTAAGAACACTTTCTATGACTGAACATGATTCACTTATTGTTTGAAAATCCTTCACGTAATAACTAAAGAAAATAAATATTTTTATTAAAGGTTAACGTAGGAAATAGTTTTGCCAATTACTTTTTGTTTTTCCCAAATCAAAAATCAATCCATGCACCAAATTTAAAGAACAATCATGAAATCAACATGTTTAAATCATTAAGGTAGTAAAATTCATAAATTAGTAAAAGAGGAAGTAGACACTTCAATGATTTACACGCAGTTGTACCCTTTCTAATGTTATTCTGTTAACAAACAGCTTAGGTAACGACTCCATACAAAACGGATCAATTTTCAATTCAGTAAATAGCCATTTATATGACTTGAGTAATTCACTAGCTTAAAGGCAGTTATTACAAAAGAGCGCCGTGGGTACAGCGGTGAGTTTTCGCGGTAGTTTTTAGAATTAAGCAATTAAATTCTCCACTGGTACATATGGCGCTAATTATGATTATAATTATAATAATGTTTTCGTTTATAGTAATATGACTAGAGTAATTCACTAGCTTAAAGGCAGTTATTACAAAAAAGCGCCATGGGTACAGCGGTGAGTTTTCGCGGCAGTTTTTAGAACTAAGCAATTATATTCTCCACTGGTACATATGGCGCTAATTATAATGATTATAATTTTAATAATGTTTTTGTTTATGTTAATCGAATTATTTA